>JAQJVK010000042.1:2066924-2787471 GCA_035578135.1 Flexamia atlantica
CACTTTTTTATGGGATAACCATTAATGTTTTTGAGTTGAAAATGTTTTTCTACAGATATTACATGGACGTGCTTGTTTTAGCGAATTTCCCCTATAGGGAAGAAGCTATTACCGTAGGTCTCATGGTAAGACCCAAGCTCGGGACCACTATAACTTTTCGTTTTGGGGCCCCCAGAAGCAAAAAACACTATTCGTTCGAATTTATATATATATATATATATATATATATATATATATATATATATATATATATATATATATATATATATATGTGTCTGTTAGCACGATAGCGGCCGCAAAAATGGTCCGATCTTTATGAAATTTGGTACGGACATGTAAAGTGGTAATCAATTGGACGAGTTCGTGAACCAGCCCGATCGGACCA
The DNA here is from genome assembly GCA_035578135.1 of Flexamia atlantica. Taxonomy (NCBI): domain Eukaryota; kingdom Metazoa; phylum Arthropoda; class Insecta; order Hemiptera; family Cicadellidae; genus Flexamia; species Flexamia atlantica. The sequence continues at coordinate 2,067,310 of JAQJVK010000042.1, forward strand.
CCGGAAGGGGGGGTAAAGGGGGATAAACCCCCCCAAAAAAGGGTTTTTTGAGTTTTTTACATAGAAAAATAAAATGTATCACATTTTTGTGGGCACCATTGAATTCAGCTCAAAAAAACAAATAATTTAGTATTTTGAATCACTGCTCTATGCCCATTGGTTACCGAGATATTGAAAGTGGTAAACACAGTACGTTGTCCCAATGTTAACCTTATGGGAAATAAGTAAAATTCTATATCTCGCTTATTTCTCAACATATCTTGATAAAACTTGGTAAATGGCTTCTTCTAGTTCAGATCTACTAAATATTGAATTAAAACCATCCAGTTTTAATATACCTGTAGCAGCAAACCTGCATACTCATTTCCCATGTTATTCTTATGGAGCTTAACAAAACATGTCAAATCTTGCTATGTTTGCTTGAAATACGTTGTTTTGCATTTGAAATTCGCTGAGTATGCAGGTCTGCTGCAACGGGGGTATTTTACACATATTTGGTCAAACTATGCCAAATTTACTAATATTATCAGAAGGGTGCGATAATTTTAGTAAATTTACGATAATTTCCCTGGTGTGGTACGATAATATGGGTTTTTGAATCTGGCAACACTGGGGGGCGCCCTGCCCTGTGATCCCGTCTGTAATTGTGGAGCTAAACCAACAACGGAGGTCGTGGACGGCGATGTAAGTCTACATCCACATGAGTCACTGGCATTCCGAGCGAGACGTGTCTAAGGTCTGGGCGGAGGCCAAGGACCCTCCGAGAGCATCGCATCTCATGTGGGAGACGCGGGAGTAATACTGGATTAACTGACTTGACGGTAATGTAGAAGCGGGAGTAATGCTGGATGAACTGACTTGACGGTAATGTAGAAGCGGGAGTAATGCTGGATGAACTGACGACAGTATATGGATAGAGATATATTTGTGAACTCGTATTAATTTTGATGATTGTGATATAATTGTGACTATCATATTAACTGGTGAGGTCATAACGGAAAATAAAAAAGACCCAAGCTTATGAGGAAACCCAAGCTTATAACTTTAATGTTTACAATCAATTACAGACTGCTCTGTGTGCTCTGTTCTGTGTGTTTCAGAACTTATTACACTTGTTTTCAAAAGGGGGTAAGAAAACTATTTCGGGCGTTCCGGATTTTTGATTCATGTAGTATTGAGAGGAACTTGATTTTCATTACCTTATTTAAATAAAATCGTATTAAACTCGTACAAAATTCTTTGCACTGAATGGGAGATGTTGTTAACAAGGTTGCTTTACTAACAAATGGACCATCTTACATTTTGTAAACTCACAAAAACTAATATTAAATTGTAAACAATACCTACCAAAGATTTTCGGTTATATCAGGAAAATGGATAAAATACATCTGCTTAATGGAAATACTGCTGTATGATAAGTTAAGGAATCGAACCCAAATTTCTATGACTTTATTTTGGGCGTTTGGGATTGATTTCAGTAAGGTAATCTATCTTAATTGAACACTATTTAGTAACAGATCAGCATAATCCCAATTGAACATTTCGTTTTGATTACTCTAACTAGATAATCCGTAATCCCACCAGTCTGTGATTCAGACCAACTCATCAACTCAAACACCCCTCCCCCCCATCAGAACCACATCAGTCCCGGCCCTCCTCCGTGTGATTCCAGATTGACAAGACATCAATAAAACAAGAGGATAATCTCGACATCTATAATTCAGACAAAACGCCTCTTTACATCTTATCGAGTCGGCCGGCCCCATCACAGGACCGTTACGACCCATTCGACCAGTCGTGTCACAGTCACAGTCACAGGTGGTCTAACGTTACAATCTGTACACATCTTCCGTCTGTCACTGTTTCGGTTCGTGTTTCACTCCTAGACGGTTTGATCGAGCGACGGACATGACGGAGGCATCACTTACCCCACAATCTATCAGAGGCCATCCACCTCGAGGTTTTCATTAGTCATCATCTCCCCGGGGTAGGAGCAGCCTCGGTCGGGCTACATTCCTCGTGACAATGGGAGCTGGAACTGGGACCTACCCGACAGGTCGCACCTCGCCCGGAGGTGACCTGACAAAGACGACCTCTTGGATACAACAACCGCGGATCGAACTTAATGCAAACATCGATAACCGCGATATGTGACTATCTGACAACTTCTTACTCCCGTCATGGATAAAATTATTCTTTTCATATGTATTGTATTCTGACAGTGTTTGCACACAAGCCGTCACGATGTAATGATAATGTATATACATACTGTGAGCAGCAGTGCATCATTGCTATGCTTAAAGATTACTGTATACTTAAAAAAAACTGACTATTTTTTTTTATTTATTCCCTGATACAATATTAAGATCAATAATTCGACTTGTAGTAATGTTATAAACTTTCGTACCAAAAGCAAAAAATACCGTAGAGCTACGGATTCAAAACTTTAGAGTGAAACAAGTGTATCAATTTTCGCGTGGCGTAAATCCATAAGAAAAAGTAATTATCTTTACGTCATTAAACAAAACATAATACAATAATGTATCTAGCCTGTCAGCAATACTTTGGACAAGTGCAGCATTTAATTTATATCGCTTATAAGCAGTGTACGATATTGATAACGACATAATAGACATGTAACGAGTTTTAAATTACCACATACATAGTGCTGAAACAAGTCAGTCAATTAAAGAAATTTAAAGGTTACTTTGTTTTTATTTCAATTTTACTTTACCACATACATGTTTAGGTCTTTCTACTTCAGCTTTGTTAATAAAGCTGTATAAATCGAAATAAAAACAATCTCTACCACTACTCTCAGTGAAATCATCCTCGTGTAGGACCTATATTCTTCGTTTAAAGTTCACTCTTGGTGATGGTGCATGGGTTTATGTTTTGATTTAGATTTTTGCTGACATTGCTAAATCAAAACAGGGCTTGCACATTGTACGTATATAATTACTATGATTATGACTCCCCCGATGTTTCAGTTTCTTCACTGATGTACGTTCGCAGAGCCGAGAGCCAGAGTCAGCGGTCAAGCACGGGAGAGCCTCGCGTCTCCACGTCCGCCCACGTCCTCAGGTAGACATGGCGGGTCCAATCTTCATAATGACCGGTTGCTACCCCGTCAGCCCATCCCGGTGCCGCATCTATCGTTTTATTACAACTAATACTTTCGTTTACCGAGACGGCCGGCCGATTTTGGGGCGTTTCCTCATAACGGCCTCGCCTCCTCTTCCCTCTTCCTTTCTCCGATGAAAGTGAATCTGCCGGAGTCTGGAGTCTGGAGTCTCCGCGGTCGCGGACGGAAGGGCTGTATACCTTTTGCTCCACGGTTAAGAGGGGGCTCTAGTCCCTCGTGACTACCTGCTTTTCCCGTAAGAACAATGTTAACTTTCAAATTCGTCAACCAAAATCGTTGATTTATAGCTAATTTTAAATAACAAAAGCGATTCCAGTAAGCAGAAGTTTGATATTGTTTTTGTTTGATTGTTAAGAAATCGCAAAAAATTAGATTTTCGGATTTTTTATGAATTCTAAATGTGATATCAAAATCGCTAGATAAGTTATTGTCTTCCAAATGAGCAAAACATTAACGATTTCTCCTTCGAGCGTTTTTCTTCTTCGTCGTCTATCCTTTTTTGCAAATAAGGAAATTTTGATGGCGGTGTACTACGGATGTTTTCTTCCTTATGTTACATATGGATTGGCAATTTGGGGTTCTGAAACAGAAAATCATAAGCACCTATTCCGTTGGCAGAAGAAGGCCTTGAGAGTAATCTGCGGGATGAAAAGGCTGGATTCGTGTAGGGGAATATTTTCATCCAACAACCTCTTGACTTTTCCCTGATGGTATGTTTTAGAATGTTTGACCTTTTTGATGAAACACAGACAACTTTATGATTTTCAAAATAATAGTCATTATCATCTCCACAACCAATCTTCTCTTTCCATCCCACGTCACAATACGACACTCTATGAAAAACAAACCTTTTACTCATTAATAAAACTGTACAACTCTCTTCCAAACAATCTGAAATCAGAGACCAATGTTGGCAAATTTAAAGAAAGTTTGAAACTGCTCTTGATCAAAAAAGAATATTACAGTGTTCAATCATATTATAATGACATATGTTCTGCTTAATTTTATTTTTAATTCCTTGTTTTATTTTGTATATTTTGAAATTGCAGTCACTTGCAATTATTATGACATATTGTCAATGCTATAGTTATAGTCTTACGACAATAAAGAATTTGACTTTGAATTTGACTTTCGGTTGAGCGGTTGAGGCTGCACCGAATTTGAAAGTTAACATTGGCCTTATGGGAGGAGAAGGTACACAATGTTTTTCGTGAGTGGAGGGGCATTTTCGAAACATATCTTGGTGCTCCACGGGTCAGAAAGTAGATATCAGAACCATAAAAAGCATCCGTAAACATGTCGAAACTCCCCTTTTGATCCACGAGAGAGGGGCCTTCGCTTCCTCTCCACCTCCAAGTTCTTTCTTGAATTCTGTCATTCAAATGTAATATACGACTTCACCTTTCTGCCTAAACGAAACTATTGATTGTTGGAAGGATGATAATTAATCCTCACCTAACTTAACCAAACCTAACTTAACCTAACTTAACCTAATTAGAGTAATTTATCATTCTTTCAATCAACAGTAGTTTTAATTTGGCAACAAAAGTCAAGTCTTATATTGTGTTTGAAAGGCAGTATTCAAATAAGAAATTGGAGATGAGCAAAAGAAAGGATTTGGGGGAGAGGAGGCGCAGGCCTCTCTCTTGTGGATCTAAAAAAGATGTTTCAGGCGGTCCTGAAATCTACCTGATGACCCGTGGAGTAAAGCGATATTTCAAAAATGTTCCTTAACCGTGGAGGAAAAAGGACAAACGCGACGAAGATCCGCAATCTGTCCCACTGGAGGACGGAGGTTGGAGTGTTTAATTGCGATGAAAGTTGTGGTGAATGCACTCGCACTCCTCATCTGCATCTCCTCTGCAATTTGTGGGGGAGGACGACGCGGCGCAATCGCGGTTGACAGAGAGTTGTTTGGTGTTATTTCAGCTCAGGGTCTTTGGTAATTTTCACTTTCTTTACGTTTAGTGGGTATAAAGATTGCCATTTCTTGGTAAAACCGAATGGAATGTTTTATTTCCGTTGGTTGCCGTAACGTAGGAATAGATAAACAAAAGTAAACAAGGAGGTGTATATTTCGACGAAGCGAGAAGAACTGTAAAACAATTCGGCAAAGTGCCAACTTGACGTTGAGAGGTTTGGATCGGTGTTCTCTAACAACGTTGATACGAATATTTAACCCGGTCATGGTAAAGGTACAAAAACTCGAAATACTTCAAACTACAATTATGTATTCAGTCAAAATGTATATATAAGTCAAAATATATTCATTATAAGCCTAACTTACCTAGCTTGAACCCGTGGCTACCTTAACATAAAATAAAAATAATCAAATTTTCGTTTGCGAGCTTTTTTAGTGATATTAATAACATAAGAAAGTGATAGCTAGTTTCTAAATACTAAAATAATGAAGGGGAGTGAATAGTACAATACAATTTGAAATTTATTTGGTTATTACTGTCGTAATCTATAAGTATAAAAGAGGATGTTGGTATATATATATATATATATATATATATATATATATATATATTTATTTATTTATTTGGCAGGGATAAACACAAAACCCGCTGGACCGATGGCCACGTAACTTGGTACATACATGTAGAATTTCATGGAGTAGGTTTATACACCTTAAATTTCGTGATAACTTTCAGGGCTTAGCCCTGGGACCGTCTTAAAGGTACCCATGTCAGGGATTTTGAAATAATTTGAGTTAGATTTGTTTACTAACAAAACATATAAAAGTAAAATTTAAAACAGGTGATGTAAATTAATGGTATTTCTTTCTGCTATTTAACTGTATTTTTGTTAAAATGAAGATTTGTTACTTGGTGCCAGGTGGTCAATGAATTAGACTTTTGCATTTTTTCAAAGTGCAATACACTATATAAAATGCTGATAATATGTAGTATAACATAAAATAAATAACTGATTACTGAAGGACTCCAGTGATCACTGATCACTTATACTTGAAGGACTTTTTTATGACAACTAACTGCTATTTAAAGAGGAAGAGTGTGCTACTGTAAAGAATTAATTTTACCTACAACACTTTAAAAAAATTGCCGGGACGGCTCATTCAAACGTTTTGCTCAATATAGAGTCTAAAAACGTAAGACAGCACTTTTTAATAATTGCTGGAGTGGCATTGTAATTTTTTGTTCAAGGTAGACCCTAAAACCTTAAGAAAATGATCTTTTACAGTGAATAAAATTTCAAGTTAACTTCTTTGATTCCTCTAACACGTATGCCTTCATGAAGGAAATAAATAGGATTTCTAATACGCAGGTCTGCTGCGACGGGGGTGCATAATAAAGTTTTAATTAAGGGTAACATATGCGAGCAGATTCAAAGTGCCGTCGAAAAAGCCAAGGGTGCCGTTCCTTATATTGTGCCCCATGATCATCATCAGGGCAAGCTCAGGTACCGTGGAAACGACCATTAAATGCTTCTCGGCGTTCGTCTCTGTAAATTGGCCTCTTGAGTGTGTGAGCGCAATCCTCTTCACCTGATAGCACGATCGACTGGACAGCCGACACAAGCAAAACGCACTTGCAAGAGGAAGGACCACCGATATTGGGCATGAGCCTACCCAGGGCAGCAACACCATTTGGGGCTTTGTCGGTGGGGCGTTGGATATGGTCACATTTTTTATGTACAGGCAGTTTATGCAGGAATATAATACCCCCGTCGCGTAGCAGAACTTCGTACTAAGAGCGAATTTCTAAAAACTTTTGCTTTATGGAAGTACATTTGATATGTTCAAAGAAGTAGATACATTACATACATTAGATTTTACAATAAGAAAAATAAATGGGAAAGCAAAACTATATAATTCATGGGTGATAGTGTATTTATAATTTTAATCGTGAGCGAAGCCACGGGTTCTTCTAGTATTTTTGTAAAACGTTTTCTACAAGGATCCAACAACTTCACGGTTAAGACATGCAAAATTACTTGGCGAAACAAATGACATCCATCCCACTCTCTTGTGCAATAATTTTATACCAAGTGAAAATGCAAGGAAACAATTGTAGAAGAGCGGATTAAAGATGCAGAGAGCTTCCGTGGGTATTATGTAATAACCACAATTACTTGAGCACTCAAATATACAATGGAGAGGAATACATTAGTGTCGTGATAACTATGGGCCAAGAGGTTTATGAACAAGCACCCCTTTCAGTAATTATAGCCTTCAATAAGATTACAATACGGAAGTGATTAAATAATAATTTAACTGCAATAATGAAAATAGTTTTGTTTTATGAACTGATAAAAGAAGTTATAAAAGGATCACAAGTTAATCACCGCTTTATAAGTTACCTTGGCCACTGCGCCATTCACTTACCCAGTAGGCCCCCTATATATTTTTGTATTTTACATCACTATTCTTAGGATTACATGGGCAATTTCACGAATCGATTGTTATTGCTGATAGTTATTGCAATTGTTTACTTTAAACAACACGTGTCTAATGTGAGTATTCGTTAATATTTCTGCTGACACCAATTTCTGCTGAGATTTATTATATATCAAAGAAGAGTACTGATTTGTTCGGTAGTTTAAATCCACATTCCATAAAACGATTGTTTCTTCAAAAGAATTACAACATCTTAAAATTCACCTTCTGTATCTCATATTTTCCAAAACATACTAATGCGAAGTTGTCCCTAGCGATGTAGCTTTTAGCTAGCGATGTCCAATGATTTCGCTAGCTAGCAATGCTGTGTTGTTGGAATCAACATTAAACCCGACATGAAAAGTGTTCGTTCCGCTTCTTCCCATCTCACAATCCAAACACCGCCTCGAGAGGTCTATCAATAAAGATGACAACCGAGTAAATAACGGGAAAGCTGGACGTAAAACCGAAATCCTAACTTTTGTCAGAGGTCTGTGACGAGGATTTTAAACTCAAGGCAATGCAAGATCTGATGTTGGAATGGTATTCTCACAAATAAGTGGGATCCCATTTGTAGAAAATAGATCAATTTCTTCTGCTTTCTTCTACTGATGAATCACCATGTTTTAAACAACAAAATTATAATTATGTTGTCTACGTAAGTACTAGAACAATTAAAATAACAAAGAACAAATAATGAAATGCAAACTAATAAATTGTTGTAAAAAATCGCTCAGAGTGGTGTGATTGGTAGTCTTAACCTGTGGGAATAGAATTACTCTAATTTTGTTGACACTCGTTACAATTATCACCCCACTATTAGCGATTTAGTACAAGAATTAATGTGATGGTTTGCATTTCATCGCTAAAGCAAAATGTCTACATCACCGCTATATTTTTGTGATTCATAGACAAATTAATCGGTTAGATCTACAGTGGAAGATATAAAGGGTGTTTTTTTTTCAAAGCAACCTATAACTTTAGTTTATCAGTGAAGGATTAGTCCCTCCAAGTTCCCCGGTTTTGACCCCACTATATAATTTTCTTTGGGGATACATAAAAAATAAGGCCTACGAAAACAATTCATAGGATATTCAGTACCTCAAAACAAACATAACAAATTAAATGCAAGAAATTCAAAGACGTACCAAGCATCACGTGCTCGGTTTGCAGTTTGTTTAAATGCCAATGGCGGATTGTTTGAACACATAATGTAAACTAAATGTGATCAAACTTAAATAATAGTTCGTATAACATGTATAGATTAACAAAACAATACTCATTTCATATTTATATGTGTATTATTCAACCTTAAAAATGGTTTGCGTTAAAAAACCCTGTATTTTGCGTATCTTACGAGTTTTTACAATCGACATTTTCGCAGTTGGAAGAATGGATGAACTTTTTTCTGCTTCATACACCCATTTGATTAATCTAGCAATCACTTTGGGCCTTTAGGAAAAAAACAAAAAATAGTTATTAGGCCTACACTTCCGAAATGATAGAAATTACACTTACCGACTAGTAATATAATTTCGATATTGCATAACGAAATGAGTTCTTTGTGATAGAAGTTGCTCAAAGCGTTACCTAATTTGGTAACCAACAAATGATATCGATATTTTTACAACTGGAATTACACAATACAATCAATAGTAAAACAAGCAGTCTATAAAAGGGAAAGTTGATTATTTCCGCGTATATCCCCCACAATATCATTACCAGATATTTTCACCCGTTCGTATTTTGCCCAAATCGTGAGCTCGTGGTTACCGTTATAATAAGCCGATGATAGGCCAAGCCATATATAATCCCATGCTGGTCGGCTCCACCCAAACCCATTCGGGGATGACAGAATAATCAGTCGTTTCCTGAAACGATTGTGTTCCAACCTAACGTAATTATTTCTCAAATAAAAGATTGGACTGGAACCAATAAGGAAATTAGATCGTGGGTTGAATCTGACTGAACATTAATTTATTTCGGTCATTTGACGTTTAAGTAATTTGTTAGGCGATGTGTTTTTCAAACGCGTTCAACTTTTTAATTAGAATAATCTCGTAATAATGAGACATTTAACTTTCTTTTATCAATATCTGACACATGAAGCTCATCACTTTTGCATCATTCACCGGATAAATATTTGCGCAACACAATTTACGCCAGCTTAAAAGTGATGAAAAAACAACAAACATTTAGGCCTCTAAAAGTCTTAAGGCAATCAGCTTTTCTTGGGCTTTCCTGGGCTTTCTAACACAATAGTTGGAACAGAGGTCGATGATGACATTGTGGGTCTATTGGTAGCTCCTTGACTGGGAGTACCTTGAAGATGTAGAGGACGAGTCGTCCCCAGAAGAGCCTGAAGGATAGGTTGGCAAATTTTCTTACCTTTCTTCAGGGTCGTGGCTGACAAACGCCTTCAAATCATGCAAATCCCCTCCTTCCTTAGGCTGCAGAATATCTCTACGGGAGGTCTCCTTCAGACACAAGCCTTGGCGGAAAACTGGGTCTGTCATTCAGTCATGTCTTATTCAAACGATAAAACCTATTCTTGTAACAGTAATTCCCAGTTACCTTTTTATTTTCTGAATCATAAAAAATTTGTTTGCAATCAGTTCAACAAAATTACATAAATGGTCTTTCATGGATAGACACATTTCAGAGGAATAAGACAACATCGGTCAGCAGCCACAGTAGTGTCAGTTGAATGCAAATGCATCGGCAATATTAAACGGAAGTAAAGTAGCCGCCGGTCGGGAGGAAGAGTAAATCAAGCTGCAGGGAGCCAACGGGAAGTACCTTCATCAACCGGCACTTCACGAGATAAGTTATCTACCATTATCCCGGGACTGTGAACTGGCGGAGTCGCCGCGCACCAGTCAGGGCCGGCTTGGGGCTGGTCGGGGTTGATGAATTAAACATGGGGCGGTTTGGACTGTCTGGTGATGACAAATTGCCCGGGGAAGGGGATCTGGTAGACCAGACTGGGACTGTCTGAGTACAAGTTTTGGGAATCGATTTTTCTCGTGAAGTATTCTTCGTTTTTATACCACAATAAGTATAGTTCGATCAAATAACAAGGCCCACGCCGTACATAAGCTAAAATGCTAAAATTAACATTAGTCTTACGGACGCATTAGGCCTTGTTATTTTAATCGGCCTATACATTCTTTTTGTTTGGCCTGATAAAAATGAAAAATGTAGTATTGTTACTTCATCAGGTTAAATAACTTTAAGGAAGGGGTCAAATTTTTTCTTTCGATTTTTTTAAAATTATGGTACTTAATATAAGTAAGCTTAAAGTGAGTGAATGAATGAATGAATGAAATATTTATTCCATCTTAATATACGATTCCACATGCAAGGAATACATTCACAAGCACTAGTCTAGGCGAACATCATATATGTAGTCTTATATAAATTTGAGTTTAGTACACGTTTTACATTTTATAAGCTCACAATGACATATTTTTACACAAACATTATTCATTGAAATTATTGTAGGCCTAATATTTTCTAAAGAAGAGCCAAATCAAACTATTATAGGTGTTTTAAAATGTCATAAAGATATTTAACCATTACTAAGGGTATGAGGTACAGTCATCTTTAACTTGAGAGTAACTTAGCTTTAAAATTAATATAGTACAAGCCTATATTAAAAATATTTCCAGAAGGCCTAACTTTTGTAGTAAAATAGCATAGGTAGAAAACTGAATTATTTCCTTGCACCCACTAAATAATAAAAAAAATAAAAGCTAATCATTTAACATTTGCCTACCATAATAAGATGATTTGATGTTGAACGATAATTAAATTATGAGCCTTTTACTTTCTTGATTGAGCCCGTCATCGGAAAATTTTTAAAACAGCACTAACTTTAAACATGGCACACTGGATAATGGGTAACACGAAACAACGAACCAATCTGGTATATTGGAGCAGAGACATTAATGAAACCATAACTGAATCGAGTCCCTCCACCGTTCCAGTTCTCAATATTGTTTGAGATTAAATTGAATCGAGATTGGTAATTTGATTCGAGGTCTAGGCACAAAGCTCTTTCATTTTTCTGCTTCGGCTGGTAATTGCATCTGCGGTGGCAGTCATTGAACCTTATAATTTAATATTAATAATATAGGTAAATTTAATGTTTAGTAATCATGAAACCTGAGCTGATATTTTGGAGTGATAGCGCTCATTTATCATGACGATGAGCGCTGTCACAGGAAGTATTAGCTCATGCTTCATATTTACTATACACAATTGATTGAATAGTATTATTATTGAATTATAAGGTTGAATGTTCATGTTCATGGTTATGATTGTGTTGAGTAAACATTAAACATGATCACCTATTACTAATAATATAACATTACCGCATTTGAATGAGAATGTTGGGACTTAGAGGTCGCAGTTTCTGCATTTTTTTAAGACAAATTAAATTTTACCACTACCAGCATAAGAATTACCATATGAGAAAGGAAGATTATGATATAATGGCTAGTTTTTTTATTATAATTATACTTACAGCAAAAGCTAAAAATTAAAATGTTTATGTTGATACATTCTTATTTTTAAATCTTTTTAGTTGAAAGTAGTTCACAAGCAAATCCCGCTGCAACCAAAATAAAACCTTAAAAGTAAAATAAACTATCCACAAGAAATATCCCGTTGTGATCAAATAAGCCGAAACTAAACAGATAAAGAATGTTGCATCCAGAGAACACATGTTATCGTATAGTTTACCATATTTATAGCGGCGCGTTGTCACTACATTATTGCCTGTTGGGGTCTCCCCACCGCACCCGTGCCGTACCGGTTTTGTATTTAGTCTGTGGGCTTGTTTATTCCCCACATATCTCATTTGTATGCCGTATGTACTTGTGTCCGGCAACATTATCCCATACTACCGGCCACGTCTTTTGATGTCGTTCGTTCAACTGTACGTATTTGACTGGGTCATAATAATTTATCGGAGACAAAAGCATAAATTAGTTTTGTGCTTTACAAAACTAACTACTCATTAAGTTTCGTAATTTTCTTAGGTTTCGTTTTCATCACTATCAGAATTATTGGTGATCAATAAACAAATTTTGAATTATAAATTATGATTTGATTTTGACGACCTACTGGATCTCCTGACTTGTTGTAATTTCTGTTCTGTGGAGACAAAGTTTAAACTCCACCACAGCTTCAAAAGCTGCGTAAGTGCAAATGCATCAGCAGCTGAAAACCTGCTAATTATAATCTGAGTGCAAGCTTATCTGTAAAATCTATTTGGAACTTGTTATACTGGTAATTTATGTAATAAGACCACTTTCAATGGTGACAAGGATTTTTCCATGAGATTCCAGAGAAAATGGTATCGTTAATACCACCAACTTTCGGAATCGTATGGTTTGTAATAGAGATTTATCCGTCTAAACTGTCCCTGAAATGTTACTATAACTGAAATCCGTAAACATTATCTCTTCTCCAATATTCAGCCCTGGAACCACTCTTGAGGAGCGAAAAGATCAACTTCACGATATTCCTTTTCCATCGTGTGTTTTTTTTTATATATTTAGTTGAGTTTCAAAACCAGTAACGGGTTTTACATTTTGAAGAGTCATTTGTAAACACCCGGCAAAAAAGGTTAAAAATTATTTTTAGGATAGTGTTTCAGTTTTAGTTAATTATTTGAAATCACAAAGGAAGGCTTGTATTAAGTTATATATTAAAGCATATTATTAAAAAAGGTTGGTGTTACATCAGTACAATAGTGAATGAACGAGGTTACAGAGGTCAGAGGTACTCAATTTGCTTCAGTGTTGATCGAAGTAATTGGAAGCTCAAACGATCACGTCGTTACTTAGGCCACCATGACAATTTAAAATCAAAGAGAATTTATGAAAGCTCGCTATTTCTTATGTCTGTGACTTAATCGCTAGCTGAATTGGATTTTGAAGTATACTAAGGTAATGAACTATAAAATTATGACTAAAATAATAGAAAATAAATTTAAAGAAACAAATTTGAGGATTTCCAAGTCTTAATACATTTCTGCATATGTGCTGTGTGTAGGTACATCGTGATTTTAAAAACTTTTTAGGTATTAGTGATTGGCTGACAGGTAAATTACGAAGAGCACCTACCTCGATGAAGGACCGCTGAATGACCTGCTGCAAGAGCGCGCTGGCGGGCTGGCAGAACTCGGTTTCGAACCTTGCGGTGTTGCCGTGGTAGCTACACACCAGCAGGTCCCTGGCTTGGCGGACCAGCACGGCGCGGGTGTGGCGGTAGTTGGGGTACAGCGGGCCGAAGTGATGGTCCGTCAGTCGCTCTATCTCCGTCTTGGCCTGCAAGTGACACACACAGACAGGTCAGTAACCTAGCGGTGTTGCTGGTAGCTACACACCAGCAGGTCCCTGGCTTGGCGGACAGCACGGCGCGGGTGTGGCGGTAGTTGGGGTACAGTGGGCCGAAGTGCTGGTCCGTCAGTCGCTCTATCTCCGTCTTGGCCTGCAAGTGACACACAGAGACAGGTCAGTAACCTAGCGGTGTTGCTGGTAGCTACACACCAGCAGGTCCCTGGCTTGGCGGACCAGCACGGCGCGGGTGTGGCGGTAGTTGGGGTACAGCGGGCCGAAGTGCTGGTCCGTCAGTCGCTCTATCTCCGTCTTGGCCTGCAAGTGACACACACAAACAGGTCAGTAACCTAGCGGTGTTGCTGGTAGCTACACACCAGCAGGTCCCTGGCTTGGCGGACCAGCACGGCGCGGGTGTGGCGGTAGTTGGGGTACAGCGGGCCGAAGTGCTGGTCCGTCAGTCGCTCTATCTCCGTCTTGGCCTGCAAGTGACACACACAAACAGGTCAGTAACCTAGCGGTGTTGCTGGTAGCTACACACCAGCAGGTCCCTGGCTTGGCGGACCAGCACGGCGCGGGTGTGGCGGTAGTTGGGGTACAGCGGGCCGAAGTGCTGGTCCGTCAGTCGCTCTATCTCCGTCTTGGCCTGCAAGTGACACACACAAACAGGTCAGTAACCTAGCGGTGTTGCTGGTAGCTACACACCAGCAGGTCCCTGGCTTGGCGGACAGCACGGCGCGGGTGTGGCGGTAGTTGGGGTACAGCGGGCCGAAGTGCTGGTCCGTCAGTCGCTCTATCTCCGTCTTGGCCTGCAAGTGACACACACAAACAGGTCAGTAACCTAGCGGTGTTGCTGGTAGCTACACACCAGCAGGTCCCTGGCTTGGCGGACAACACGGCGCGGGTGTGGCGGTAGTTGGGGTACAGCGGGCCGAAGTGCTGGTCCGTCAGTCGCTCTATCTCCGTCTTGGCCTGCAAGTGACACACACAAACAGGTCAGTAACCTAGCGGTGTTGCTGGTAGCTACACACCAGCAGGTCCCTGGCTTGGCGGACCAGCACGGCGCGGGTGTGGCGGTAGTTGGGGTACAGCGGGCCGAAGTGCTGGTCCGTCAGTCGCTCTATCTCCGTCTTGGCCTGCAAGTGACAAAACGAATCAGTGAAGATCTTGGAAATTAGGAACACACTACACTGGGTGCCGTCATACTGACAACCATGATAGTGTGATGGTCGGTAGTAAATCTGTTAAACGACGATTCATATTTGTATTGCCGAGTCGTCTGCATACAGTATAAAACCCTGAATTTGTAGTGGACGTGCTGCTTTGATAGTAAATTATTTATTTTTACTAAGATACGTAACTTCATTATAAATGTTTGACTCACATAGGAACTGATCATTTTAACATCTCATTGTAACTACTGTATAGACAATTAATCTTATAATAATTCGCCATTTTTCCCTTACACAAACTAACACCCCCCACAAACTAACAGTATAGAGTCCCGCTATAGCCTATTGGCACGGCCTGCCTTCATCTCATCCCCGCGTGGAGTGCTTCATGACTGATTACCCTACTTGAACCCCTTCGAGAGCATCATCCCTAGGCCAGATTATCTCGGCACGATCACACCCCATTGTGTAAGGGAGGAAGAGGAAGCAGGCTGTGAGTCAGCTACGACCTCCCACTAAAAGTAGGTTAAAATGACAGTGACGGATATAACTTGTACTGATCGCTTCGGTATTTGTAACAGATATTGGAGCTCGGATACTGAGTAGTACCGGTGATAGTTTAAACTGTTACTAGGAAGGATCAGCCAGGACCTCCCTCTAGAGGTAGGTCCAAATAACAATGGGCGTTTAGTAGCTTGTACTGATCGTTTGGATAAATGTAACAGCTATCCTTACCCGGATACTGAGGAGTACCGGTGACAGTTGTAACTGCACTAGGAAAAAAACAGTCAGGACTTCCCACTAGGGGTAGGTCCTAATAACAATGGGTGTTTAGTAGTTAGTACTGATCGTTTGGATGAATATAACAGTTATCCGTACCCGATTACTGAGGAGTACCGGTGACAGTTGAAACTGTTACTAGGAAGGAAAAGCCAGGACCTTCCACTAGAGGTAGGTCCAAATAAAAACGGTTGTTTAGTAGTTTGTACCGATCGTTTGGATAAATATAACAGTTATCCGTACCCGATTACTGAGGAGTACCGGTGACAGTTGAAACTGTTACTAGGAAGGAACGGCCAGGACCTTCCACTAGAGGTAGGTCCAAATAACAACGGATTTTTTGTAGCTTGTACTTATCGCTTCGATAAATGTAACAGTTATCTGTTCCCGGATACTAAGAGTACCGGTGACAGTTGTAACTGTTACTAGGAAGGAGCAGCTCCCACGTCCGGCGGTCATGTACCGGATTAAGATTACGACACAAGACCTTGACCGGCACGTGAGAGTGAAACGGTTATAATCGCAACTTAATAAACGCTCCACGGGCTTATGGAGTTATAATGGGTAGGCGTTTGGGCCTGTGAGACGTTCAGTGTTGGGAACCGAGCTTTCATATTCTTTGGAGTCTGGGAAAACGTTTATTTTACTTACAATTACTGTTATTTTATTCTCTTTGTGTATGATAATATGGTTCTTTTTTATTTCTCGGGTAAACGAACCTACTTCTTTTGAGGTCCATGGAGGTTTATAATTTTTGCAAAAGTATAAAAACTTATGTATAGTTATGAGTTTGTGGGTCTGTGCAGTGTAATATGGTAAAAGTAACAAGTTTTAAATCACCCATTTAAAGGGACAGTAACAATTCAAACTCAAATATTTAATCAACCAAACATGATAGCATGTATTTTAAGACGAAAAATGAAATAGCCTTACACTATAATAAATGGTATAGATTTGTGTAGTGTTTTATAAAATAAAACATAAATATATAGTCTGATTTGGTAGCTCAAAAATGCATACAAGTTAAAGAAACGGTGGTTGATGAATCATTCATAGATCTTCCTCTTAACTGTATCTTAATATGTGTATAAAATTTCATTACAACATGAGCTCTATTCAGATAAGGCTGGGCAGGCATTGAAGTTATCTTCCCAAGATAACACAGGTTTGCACTTCGTTGTGAACGTAATGGCTAATATGCCTGTATTGAGGTCAGGCTGTGGTAATCTTATCTGCTTCATATTCCCTGTATTACATAGTACAGTTAAGTACAATTAAAATGTTTTTGTTACAAGGTAAGCATACAATTTGTTTATTGAGCGATTAAGTAACTTACTTGAATTCCTCGTATACTTCACTTCCACATATATTCCAGCTAACCACATATATTACATTGATTTTATTAATTTAACAAACGCAACATTTGCGGAATGTGTACACCATACACTCTGTAAAATGACGTGATGTTTGCTAATGTGTGTGTTAAAGTTCAACCAACAAACAGGCCTATCGACACATAAGTACATTCAGCGACGTACTTACTTATTCACCCTGCAAAACAGTTGCAACACAATATCTACTATTCAATCTTAAATACCAGCAGAACATTGTTTGCCCTGACCTGACCCCCAGGACCTTGAGTAGATTAACCTTTGCGTTTCGGAAGGAAGAATGGATGACCTTTACGGAACCGAAGCAACGCCAGCGCCATCTGGCCGGCCTCCACGGCGGTGCTGCCAGAAATATGGAGAAAGCAAGGTGGTAAATCATGCACGGGGTATACGAGACAAGACAAATTGGTTCACTTGAGTGCCGCAAATACGGCTACGCAGATGTGTTAATCAGAGTACCGTTGAAGAGGTGTAGAAAATATAGTGGTTGTAAAATTACTACTTTACTCTACATCCTGGTACGATTTAAGTATAAGTAATTTTCAACTAGTTTTTATATGTAGAGTAGCTATCTATTTGAATGACAGTTTGATTTTATTTGAATGATATACGTAAGTAGTCCAGGCGCCCCTTGGGCCCCGGAAACAAGATGGCTGCCGTTTCCCGCCAAAATGTGACGTCACCTGAAACAAGATGGCGGAGCCGTTTCCCGCCAAAACACATAACCTCACTTTTTCCCGCCAAAACACATAACCTCACTCTTTTCCCGCCAAAACACATAACCTCACTTTCGGTTCCCGCTAAAATACATAACCTTACTTTTGTTTCCCGCCAAAATGGCGGACATAACTTATACCCATAGAGTATAACCTCCTCACAGTACATAGAGTGTCACGCCAACCCCCTATAGGCATAGAGTATAACCCCATAGAGTGCTATACGTCACGCTACCCCTATTACATATGTACTTACTATGTCATAGAGATAGTAATATGTCATATTATTCCCTATAGTGTACATAGAGTATTAAAAGATGTCAAGTTCCCTGTCCCCCGTCCCCCGTCCCCCGTCCCCGTCCCCCGCCCCCGATCCCTGTACCGGTATTGCCAACAGCATAGAGTAAAAAGCATATACTATAACATACTATGTCACGCTACCCCTATTACATATGTATTTGCATACGTACTTCCTATGTCACGCTACCGTATATTATAATGGTGTATATTATGTCACACTAGATATATCAAGTGACCTGTATCCCTGAAGGTGGTGTCTATGCCGCAGACTTATGCGTGGGAGTGTGTATTGATCAAGGTAAGATCAAGCAAACAAAATAACTACAACTTACTTATTCAGAGTAACCGGGATTCATGACAGCATTGACAGGGTTCCGATGAGGTGGGGGCCTATCGATTATTTCCGCGTACTCTGGCTCCTGTGAGGTCGGTGGTGGTGGTGGTGGTGGTGGCGAGTCTTTAAAACAAGCGAGCGAACAACCGAAACACTGCACTAAACACCACATTGCGTTCAAGACTGACTCAGTATTGATTCAGCTATCGACAGGAAGTACGGTATCCTGTTTGGTGGTTTCGCTGACTGATAAGCTATTTGTTCTTGCTGTACTTTTAGCTTGCATGATATTTATTAAAAGACATACGGGAAGTATGTCGTCATTGTCCCCCGTCCCCCGCCCCCCTGTACTGTAACCAGTGTTGGCAACTGTAGACAGTGAAAACATTCATATTTATAACACTATATGTTATGCCACATTATCCCCCTAAAGTGTTACTATATAAAGTGTAGTTAATCACATAGAGAATAAAAAGACATGTGTATACTATATGATATGCCGGGTATGTTACATTAGTTCTTTGTAATGTTATAATATTATATGAAATTCTACTTAAAATTAAATAACTTTGGAATGGGTTAGTTAATATAGCTAAAATTTGGTATTTGGGTACTTCTTAACCTCTTCCACCTTTTCCATAAACTTATACCCCCCTCTTACTCCACCCACCCCCTCTTTTTCTTCTTTTTCTTCTCAAATTTGACAGAAAATATATAAAATCGTCGATATCTCGAAAACGGTTGGTCCTAGAGCAATTTTGGGCTCAAAAATCGACCCTCCGGGCATCCGACATCATGGGGCATATGACCATACTAAGAAAACTTAACCTTTTTAATGTGGTTTGCATTTACCAAAAATGAAGGGGTAAATACCATGTAAAAATTTAAAATTAAATAACTTTGGAATGGCTTGGTCAATTTAGATAGAATTTGGTATTTAGGTACTTCTTAACCTCTTCTACCTTTTCCATAAACTTATACCCCCCTCTCACTCCACCCACCCCCTCTTTTTGTACTTTTTCTTCTCAAATTTGACAAAAAATATATAAAATCGTCGATATCTTGAAAACGGTTGGTCCTAGAGCAATTTTGGGCTCAAAAATCGACCCTTTAGGCATCCGACATCATGGGGCATATGACCATACCAAAAAAACTTAACATTTGTAATGTGGTTTGCATTTACCAAAAATGAAGGGGTAAATACCATGTAAAAATGTAAAGTTTAATAACTCAAAAACTGCTAGTCTGAATGCAATAAAATTTGGTACTTAGGTACTTCTTAACCTCTTCTACCTTTTCCATAAACTTACATCCCCCGCTAACCCCATCCACCCCCTCTTTTTGTTCTTTTTCTTCTCAAATATGGCTAAAAATATATAAAATTGTCGATATCTCGAAAACGGTTGGTCCTAGAGCAATTTTGGGCTTAAACATCGACCCTCTGGGCATCCGACTTTATGGGGAATATGACCATACCAAAAAAACTTAACATTTGTAATGTGGTTTGCATTGACCAAAAATGGAGGGGCAATCATGTAAAAATTTAAAATTTAATAACTCAGGAACTACTTGACCGAATTTAATGAAACTTGGTATGTGGATACTTGTTAACTTCTGCTACAATTTGAATCATACTTATACCCTGTAATGCGGGTGAGTATCTAGATAATTGAAGGGGCTATATTAAAAAATTTAATATCTTAAGAAATAGGTGATGGATATTGATGTAACTTGATGTATAGGTACATGTCAACTTTTGCTAAGGCTTAAACCGGGTGATGCGGGTTGCATTACAGAAATTGAAGGGGCAAAAAATAAAATGCTATATCTTAGGAACTAATTATTGAATTTTAATTGAAATTGGTATATGGGTATATTTGAGTTTCTACTACCTTAGTCTGTACCTTTTTTATCATATATTGAGGTATTAAGTCATTAATTTAAATATTAATGGGAAA
Organism: Flexamia atlantica; assembly: GCA_035578135.1. Taxonomy (NCBI): domain Eukaryota; kingdom Metazoa; phylum Arthropoda; class Insecta; order Hemiptera; family Cicadellidae; genus Flexamia; species Flexamia atlantica. The sequence continues at coordinate 2,087,855 of JAQJVK010000042.1, forward strand.
ATTAACATTTATTGTCCATAAAGGAAATGGATATTTAATAATTAACTTTGCTCTTGTAGCTTTTAATGGTTGTTCTTTTGATTTAAGTAGCTAGCTTATATGCATTGACATGCACATCTGTATTTTTCACTCATGTAGTCAACCTTCTTGTATTAACATATACAGTTAGTCTGAATCATCTAAGGTTGGTGTATTTGCTTGATTTTATTAATAGTAGTATTTGTTTTTACTAACTTTAAATTAAAATAATGCAGTATGTTTCTAAGAAGTGTTCTCCAACTAAGGAACCAATTATTTTGATTGGCGAAGAACAGACTTATAATAGAAAATTTAGACTTTATGGACTTAGTACTACTTTTAAGCTTACTAAGCCCCCTAAAGGTGTATCTGAATTTGACTGGATCCGTAAAGGGCTTGACCAAATTGTTGAAAGAGAAAAATCTAAAGCCTCCCCTACAGACTATCTTGGCTTTAAATTAATGTCTATTAATTTGAAAAGTAAGGAGCCAGGGTATACTGACATGTGGCTAGCTTCTGAAGTAACTAGTAACGACATTTGGCAGATTTTTGGGGGAATACTTCAAAGTATTTCTGAAAATATTACTTCATCAGACACTTTTAGAATAGATGTTTCAAGGGTAAATGTCCCTGTTGGAAAAGGTAGAGTAAGGCTTGGTCTCTATAATAGTTTTGATGAAGAATGTAAGGCAAGGCGTGGTATAGTTGTCATTAATAACAAAGATAACTTATGTCTCCCTAGAGCTTTAGTGGTAGGCAAGGCTTATGCTAAAAATGATCCTCAATACAAGGCTATTCGTCAGGATGATGGTATGAGGCAGACTTTGAGAGCTAAGAAACTCATGGCTAAGACTTGTGTAGAAATCCCTGAGGGTGGGGCAGGTATCCCTGAATTGGAAAAGTTCCAGGCTTTGTTGAAAGATTTTAAAATCACTGTATATAACTATGACAACAAAGGCGGATAAACATAGATGCTCTAACATTTGCCCCTACTGCCAAACCATCTCGCCTCCCTGTAAGGAGGAGCATGGGGGAATAACTTGCCCTGACTGTAACATGACTATGAGAAACCAGCAGTGTTTCATTGCCCACCAAATTGACCGTTGTACTAATGTTAAAAAGTGTTTGGATTGTGGGAAACTCATCTGGGTGAAAGAGAGATCAACTCCTCACAAGTGTGGAGAAGTATACTGTAAGCCTTGTGGAACGTATGTAGATCCTAACCATCAGTGTTTTATGAAATGTAACATGGGAAAGCCTAAAACTAAAGACTGTGTTTTCATTTTCTTTGACTTGGAAACAAGGCAGGATGAGGCTATGTCCTCAGACCCTGATAAACATGTCCATAAAGTAAACTTGTGTGTTTCTCAACAGTTTTGCTACCAGTGTATCGATGGAAAATTTTGTATGGCTTGCCAGAACCGTACAAGAGTCTTCAACTTTAATCCGGTTCAACAATTTATGAACTATGTGATGCAGGTACGTAGACAATTTAAACATGTTTGTGTGTTCGCCCACAATGGCCAAGGCTTTGATTTTCAGTTTTTACTAAAGTATGCGCTTGAGGAGACTAAATTCACTCCTGAACTAGTCATGAGGGGAACTAAAATTATTTTGATGGAATTGGACAATGTGAGGTTTGTGGACTCACTAAGCTATTTCCCCATGGCCCTCTCTGCTCTCCCTAAAAAGCCTTCGATCTGCCTCCCGAGAAAAAGAAGGGCTACTTCCCACACTTGTTCAACACTCTTGCTAATCAAAATTATGTGGGTCCTATGCCTGACAAAAAGTACTATTGCCCTGAAACTATGTTTGAGAAAAATCACAATGACTTTGAGAAATGGTATGATGAAAGAGTAGCTGAAAATTATGTGTTTGATTTTAAAAAAGAAATCTTGGAGTATTGTATCTCAGATGTTGAAATCTTGGCTCAAGCCTGTATTAAATTTAGAGCCTTACTTCTTGAACAGTGTAATGTAGACCCATTTCTAGAATCAATTACGATAGCAAGTGCTTGTAACTTGGTTTTTCGCCGTAACTTTTTAAAACCTAATACTATTGGCTTGATCCCTAAAAATGGTTATAGACTAACTGACAATCAATCAGCATTGGCTTTACAGTGGCTGACATGGGAAGAGGAAAAGCGTGGGGTAAAAATTCAACATGCAGGCAGAGGGAGAGAAGTCAAAATTAATGGGTTGAAAGTTGATGGGTTTGACGGGAAGAATATTTATGAATTTCATGGGTGCTATTGGCATGGCTGCCCCAAATGTTATCCCTACAACAGAGGGGCTCCTTTGAAGGAGGATCCCTCTGATACATTACATTTGCGTTATGAGAAAACCAAATCTAAAATTGAAAAGCTTGGGGAAGTTGTAGAGATGTGGGAGTGTGACTTTAACAATTTAAAGAAAGAACACAAACTAAATCATTTGGATAAACTTTCTATTCTAAACACTTTACCATTAAATGCTAGAGATGCATTCTTTGGGGGTAGGACAGACAATATAAAATCATATTACAAGTGTAAAGAGGGAGAGACAATCCAGTATGTAGATGTTTGCTCTTTGTACCCATATGTAAATAAATATTGTAAATATCCTGTAGGCCATCCAAAGATTTACATTGGAAATAAAGAATGCTTAGAAAGAGGTCTTGAAGTGGATGGTTTAATGAAATGTAAGATCTTACCTCCTTTCAATCTTTATCATCCTGTACTCCCTGCAAAGATGAATGATAAATTGATGTTTGTACTATGTAGGACTTGTGAGGAAACTTCAAATCAAGGTGATTGTGTTCATGAGTGTGAGGAGAGAGCTTTAGTGGGTACCTGGACTATGGATGAAATTAGAAAAGCAGTAGAAAAAGGCTATGTAATATTAGACATGTATGAACTGTGGGAGTATCAGATGGTGACTTTTGAGGAAGCAGGGTTGTTCACTGACTTTATAAATAAATTTCTAAAGTTAAAACAAGAGGCATCAGGGTTTCCAGAATGGTGTAAAACTGAAGAAGACAAAGACTTGTATGTTTCCAAGTTCTTAGAGCATGAAGGGATTCAATTGGAAAAGGACAAAATTATTAAGAATGGGGGTTTGAGATCACTTGCGAAGCTTATGCTAAATTCATTTTGGGGAAAATTTGGACAAAGAGAGAACATGGAAAAAACTTCACTTGTTAGAAACTCTAAGGATTTATTTGCATTGTTTACTCAGCTTGGAAGTGTAGTTAGATTTATTGAAGCTATTAATGAAGAAGTAGTATTAGTCAACTGGAAAAACTTAGATGAGGCTAGGGAGACATTGAAAACTGTTAATGTTGTAATTGCAGCCTACACTACAGCTCATGCCAGATTGAAATTATATGAATATTTAGAAGCTTTAGGAGACCAGGTCTTATACTATGATACCGACAGTTGTATTTATTACTTCCGGGAAGGTATGTACAGAGTTCCTACAGGAGATTACCTTGGGGAAATGACAGATGAACTAGCAGAGTATGGCCCAGGTTCATATATAACTGAGTTTGTCTCTGGGGGACCTAAAACCTATGCCTATCTTGTCTGGTCAACTAACAAGCAAGCCCTTGTCTCAGTCTGTAAAATAAAGGGTTTAACATTGAATTTAAAAACCTCTAAATTACTAAACTTTAAGACATTGAAAGATATGGTTCTCAGTGAAGTTCCTCAAATTATAGAAATTCATGAGAGTAGAATCAGGAGAACTAAAGACAAAAATGCTGTAACTACCAATGAAACAAAAATGTTTAAAATTACTGGTTCAAAAAGGAAATTAGTTGATGGATATGATACAGTGCCTTATGGATACAAAAAACAAAGAATACAGTAACATAAACCAGGCATGTACACCACCAAACATAGAGCTCATATGCCTCTTAACACATGCTCCAAAATGTTAGTCTGCTTTTAGCTGTGGTACTGAGCGGATGTACTAGAGCTGCTTTGTCGCTATAATAATATACTTGTATTTGCCATGGCAGTCTTTTTGAAATTTTTGTCCAAGACAAAGCTAAAGGAAACCTCTAAATTTTGTTTGACCTGTACAGAATATAAGTTTCAGTTAACAGGTTCAATAAATGTTTTAGAATGGCCTTTGGCATTTTCAGAACAAATAGTATGTCATATAACACAGAATTTGACATCTAAAGCTTTTATACAAATAACAATCAACCATGGTGATACCTCAGGAAATATTCCATTTTTACAGCTAAACAAACTAACACCGGCAGTTTTTGATTATCATTTTGAAAAAATATTTTCTCAAGTTAAGACACTATCAGATATTATAACTTTGGAAGTAACTGTTGTTACTGTTCCTAGCTGCTATCTTAGATGAGCGCAGTAACCCTTAAATGTAATGTATAAACATGTTGTTCTCAATACTGAGGTCATTCTGTCTTGGACAGTGCTCCTGAGCAGACGCGTTGACAAGATATTAACAGTTTAAGTGTTTGCTTATTTGTTTTATAATGCCTGCTAAATATTGTAATCTTAATGAACATTTAGTCTTGGTATTGTTTGATAGTGAAGGTAACCCTTGGTTTAAAGCTATGGATATAGCTAAAGCCTTGGGGCATCTTGAGGTTAGACGGGGGATTAAATCTTCTTTAAATGGTAACAGTATAAAGATTTTTAAAGAATTTCCAGAGACCCAAAAACAAGGTATCAAAAAACATGATGGTAGAACCTATTTTGTTGATGAATCTGGATTACTAACTTTGATTTTACGTTCTCCTAATCCTGAAGCAAGAGAGCTGGTAAAAAGACTGTTTCCAAAGAAGTTTTATCTTCCATTTATCGATATTAAAGATTCAAAGTTATCTTAAACAGATCTAATGTATCCCACTGTATGAGTGTGAGTGTGTATGTGAGAAGTTAGTAAGGCTTAGTCTTGAAAGCTTCTGTTCTGTGGACAGACACCCACATTTTGGCAGGGCTAATCCCTGGTAAGTCCATATGTGGATGGCGGGTTGGCTTAGTTGCCGTAGAAAATGATTTCCCGCGTCTGCCACAGACAAGGGCCTAGTAGATTGTGGCGCCTAGATCCGAGGAGGATCTAGGCTACACCTTTGAACAGCCCGGTGTGAATGTGATGAAGGGCCTAGTAGACTGTGGCGCCTAGATCTGAGGAGGGTCTAGGCTACACCTTTGAACAGCCCGGTGTGTATGGAGGTCACTGGCGCGGCGTAAAAGCCCGTAAACCTGAATGAAGATCCCTGGCGCGGTGTAAAAACCCGTAAACCTGAATGGTGTGTGAATGTGGTGGGCAAAGTTAATAGTTTGGCTCAGAACTTTAAAGATTCTGGGTCATTCAATTAATATGCCCGGTGGGATATTTTTAGATTTCAAAGATAATGAGTAGCTCTCTTACTAAGCTTTGTTAGGTTTATAGAATGTAAAATCAATTGTTTGAGTCAAAAAATATAAAGATCCTCTGTCGGTCTCAGTAAATGGAGAGAGATACGGGTAGAGGACAAAGTCACTACCTTAAACCTCATACACAATGAACGGACCAACAGAGGGCAAAAAAAATATATAAAAATATAAAATACAAAAAAGATATATTTCGGAGGCAGCAAATTGTTATGGAATGGCTGTCACGACTCACTGCGTTGGATGGGGCAGTGGGTTAAACAAGTGAGACTAGGCCTACTGGGGAACTCACTATAATAAAAAACGCGCCGGCGTCCATACGGCCTGGTTATGACCTACCGTGGTGTGGAAACTGGACGTTCAAAATTTTCAACATTATCGTGAGAGATAGAACAACTAATGGTTCTATCCTCACCCCAGAGGTTAGGCCTACAGGGGATGCTCTGGGTTAACAAAAAGAGTGCGCCGAGGCCCCTACGGCATAGCCATAAAGGCTTACCGTGGTGTGGAAACGTGGGCCCTAAAAATTTGTTGACTTAGAAGAGTTCAGTTAAAGTTATTGTGGGATGACTTTAGATATTGCTTTTCTGAAAAGAGCACTGAAATGGTGCTCTCTTCAGTGAGCGTTTGCATATGCGTTTGCGTTTGCATGTTTGTTTGCGTTCGCATATGTGTTTGTATGTGTGTTTATGTTTGCATTGCGTTTGCTTTGTGTATGCTTTACGTTTTTATTGTGTTTGCTTTACGTATGGTTTATGTATGATTTGTGTATGCTTTATGTATGCTTTGTGTTTGCATTGCGTTTGTAAGTGCGTTTGCGTTTGCGTGACGCGTTTGTGTATGCTTTGCGTATGCTTTACGTATGCTTTGCGTTTGTTTGCATATGCGTTTGCATGTGAGTTTGCGTGATGCGTTTGTGTATGCTTTGCGTTTATTTTTACCCAACTTGACTATGAAAACCCTGTTTATCAGACGGGGTTGAGAGATAATGAAAAATTGTCTATTGTCAGTTTATGATCATGTAAGGAAAAAAAATATCATTCCCCCTTAAACTATCAAATATATTTATTTATTAATGAACCTTACTTGTGTTGTCACTTAATGTTTTCATCTATCCCCAGACGAGTTCGTTTCTGACTCGAACTGAACCAATAGGGTTGCATTTTTCCGACTTGTTGACTCGTTAGGATCCGAGTTCGTGTAAGTTCGGTAATCTCCGTACAAGTTCGTGTCTAACTCGGGTTATGTCATGGCGGCCAACCGGTAGTCATCGTGTTTCGTATGGACCGGAAGTAGAGAGCACCGAATCGGTGCTCTCTTTGAGTATCTAATCTCATACAGTACTTGCTAAAGAACCTGGCTCATATGAGTCTATCTACTAATGGAGTTTTGCCTCTAAGAAGTATAGTATAAAAGAATTTATCTATAATAAATAAATGTTTTAAATAAAATACAATAGGTTAAGTTAGGATAAAATAGGCCAGGTTAAGTTAGGTTAAAATAGGTCAGGTTAAGTTAGGTTAAAAGAGGTCAGGTTGAGTTAGGTTAAAAGAGGTCAGGTTGAGTTAGGTTTAAAATAGATCAGGTTAAGTTAGGTTTGACCGAGACTTGGCATTGAAGCCGCCAATGAAATATTAATTAGTATTACTGTTATTGCTGATGCTGATGTAAAAATAAACGCAAAGCATACACAAACGCATCACGCAAACTCACATGCAAACGCATATGCAAACAAACGCAAAGCATACGTAAAGCAAACGCAAAGCATACACAAACGCGTCACGCAAACGCAAACGCACTTAAAAACGCAATGCAAACACAAAGCATACATAAAGCATACACAAATCATACATAAACCATACGTAAAGCAAACACAATAAAAACGTAAAGCATACACAAAGCAAACGCAATGCAAACATAAACACACATACAAACACATATGCGAACGCAAACAAACATGCAAACGCAAACGCATATGCAAACGCTCACTGAAGAGAGCACCATTTCAGTGCTCTTTTCAGAAAAGCAATATCTAAAGTCATCCCACAATAACTTTAAATGAACTCTTCTAAGTCAACAAATTTTTAGGGCCCACGTTTCCACACCACGGTAAGCCTTTATGGCTATGCCGTAGGGGCCTCGGCGCACTCTTTTTGTTAACCCAGAGCATCCCCTGTAGGCCTAACCTCTGGGGTGAGGATAGAACCATTAGTTCTATCTCTCACGATAATGTTGAAAATTTTGAACGTCCAGTTTCCACACCACGGTAGGTCATAACCAGGCCGTATGGACGCCGGCGCGTTTTTTATTATAGTGAGTTCCCCAGTAGGCCTAGTCTCACTTGTTTAACCCACTGCCCCATCCAACGCAGTGAGTCGTGACAGCCATTCCATAACAATTTGCTGCCTCCGAAATATATCTTTTTTGTATTTTATATTTTTATATATTTTTTTTGCCCTCTGTTGGTCCGTTCATTGCGTATGAGGTTTAAGGTAGTGACTTTGTCCTCTACCCGTATCTCTCTCCATTTACTGAGACCGACAGAGGATCTTTATATTTTTTGACTCAAACAATTGATTTTACATTCTATAAACCTAACAAAGCTTAGTAAGAGAGCTACTCATTATCTTTTAAATCTAAAAATATCCCACCGGGCATATTAATTGAATGACCCAGAATTTTTAAAGTTCTGAGCCAAACTATTAACTTTGCCCACCACATTCACACACCATTCAGGTTTACGGGTTTTTACACCGCGCCAGGGATCTTCATTCAGGTTTACGGGCTTTTACGCCGCGCCAGTGACCTCCATACACACCGGGCTGTTCAAAGGTGTAGCCTAGACCCTCCTCAGATCTAGGCGCCACAGTCTACTAGGCCCTTCATCACATTCACACCGGGCTGTTCAAAGGTGTAGCCTAGATCCTCCTCGGATCTAGGCGCCACAATCTACTAGGCCCTTGTCTGTGGCAGACGCGGGAAATCATTTTCTACGGCAACTAAGCCAACCCGCCACCCACATATGGACTTACCAGGGATTAGCCCTGCCAAAATGTGGGTGTCTGTCCACAGAACAGAAGCTTTCAAGACTAAGCCTTACTAACTTCTCACATACACACTCACACTCATACAGTGGGATACATTAGATCTGTTTAAGATAACTTTGAATCTTTAATATCGATAAATGGAAGATAAAACTTCTTTGGAAACAGTCTTTTTACCAGCTCTCTTGCTTCAGGATTAGGAGAACGTAAAATCAAAGTTAGTAATCCAGATTCATCAACAAAATAGGTTCTACCATCATGTTTTTTGATACCTTGTTTTTGGGTCTCTGGATATTCTTTAAAAATCTTTATACTGTTGCCATTTAAAGAAGATTTAATCCCCCGTCTAACCTCAAGATGCCCCAAGGCTTTAGCTATATCCATAGCTTTAAACCAAGGGTTACCTTCACTATCAAACAATACCAAGACTAAATGTTCATTAAGATTACAATATTTAGCAGGCATTATAAAACAATTAAGCAAACACTTAAACTGTTAATATCTTGTCAACGCGTCTGCTCAGGAGCACTGTCCAAGACAGAATGACCTCAGTATTGAGAACAAGATGTTTATACATTACATTTAAGGGTTACTGCGCTCATCTAAGATAGCAGCTAGGAACAGTAACAACAGTTACTTCCAAAGTTATAATATCTGATAGTGTCTTAACTTGAGAAAATATTTTTTCAAAATGATAATCAAAAACTGCCGGTGTTAGTTTGTTTAGCTGTAAAAATGGAATATTTCCTGAGGTATCACCATGGTTGATTGTTATTTGTATAAAAGCTTTAGATGTCAAATTCTGTGTTATATGACATACTATTTGTTCTGAAAATGCCAAAGGCCATTCTAAAACATATATTGAACCTGTTAACTGAAACTTATATTCTGTACAGGTCAAACAAAATTTAGAGGTTTCCTTTAGCTTTGTCTTGGACAAAAATTTCAAAAAGACTGCCATGGCAAATACAAGTATATTATTATAGCGACAAAGCAGCTCTAGTACATCCGCTCAGTACCACAGCTAAAAGCAGACTAACATTTTGGAGCATGTGTTAAGAGGTATATGAGCTCTATGTTTGGTGGTGTACATGCCTGGTTTATGTTACTGTATTCTTTGTTTTTTGTATCCATAAGGCACTGTATCATATCCATCAACTAATTTCCTTTTTGAACCAGTAATTTTAAACATTTTTGTTTCATTGGTAGTTACAACATTTTTGTCTTTAGTTCTCCTGATTCTACTCTCATGAATTTCTATAATTTGAGGAACTTCACTGAGAACCATATCTTTCAATGTCTTAAAGTTTAGTAATTTAGAGGTTTTTAAATTCAATGTTAAACCCTTTATTTTACAGACTGAGACAAGGGCTTGCTTGTTAGTTGACCAGACAAGATAGGCATAGGTTTTAGGTCCCCCAGAGACAAACTCAGTTATATATGAACCTGGGCCATACTCTGCTAGTTCATCTGTCATTTCCCCAAGGTAATCTCCTGTAGGAACTCTGTACATACCTTCCCGGAAGTAATAAATACAACTGTCGGTATCATAGTATAAGACCTGGTCTCCTAAAGCTTCTAAATATTCATATAATTTCAATCTGGCATGAGCTGTAGTGTAGGCTGCAATTACAACATTAACAGTTTTCAATGTCTCCCTAGCCTCATCTAAGTTTTTCCAGTTGACTAATACTACTTCTTCATTAATAGCTTCAATAAATCTAACTACACTTCCAAGCTGAGTAAACAATGCAAATAAATCCTTAGAGTTTCTAACAAGTGAAGTTTTTTCCATGTTCTCTCTTTGTCCAAATTTTCCCCAAAATGAATTTAGCATAAGCTTCGCAAGTGATCTCAAACCCCCATTCTTAATAATTTTGTCCTTTTCCAATTGAATCCCTTCATGCTCTAAGAACTTGGAAACATACAAGTCTTTGTCTTCTTCAGTTTTACACCATTCTGGAAACCCTGATGCCTCTTGTTTTAACTTTAGAAATTTATTTATAAAGTCAGTGAACAACCCTGCTTCCTCAAAAGTCACCATCTGATACTCCCACAGTTCATACATGTCTAATATTACATAGCCTTTTTCTACTGCTTTTCTAATTTCATCCATAGTCCAGGTACCCACTAAAGCTCTCTCCTCACACTCATGAACACAATCACCTTGATTTGAAGTTTCCTCACAAGTCCTACATAGTACAAACATCAATTTATCATTCATCTTTGCAGGGAGTACAGGATGATAAAGATTGAAAGGAGGTAAGATCTTACATTTCATTAAACCATCCACTTCAAGACCTCTTTCTAAGCATTCTTTATTTCCAATGTAAATCTTTGGATGGCCTACAGGATATTTACAATATTTATTTACATATGGGTACAAAGAGCAAACATCTACATACTGGATTGTCTCTCCCTCTTTACACTTGTAATATGATTTTATATTGTCTGTCCTACCCCCAAAGAATGCATCTCTAGCATTTAATGGTAAAGTGTTTAGAATAGAAAGTTTATCCAAATGATTTAGTTTGTGTTCTTTCTTTAAATTGTTAAAGTCACACTCCCACATCTCTACAACTTCCCCAAGCTTTTCAATTTTAGATTTGGTTTTCTCATAACGCAAATGTAATGTATCAGAGGGATCCTCCTTCAAAGGAGCCTCTCTGTTGTAGGGATAACATTTGGGGCAGCCATGCCAATAGCACCCATGAAATTCATAAATATTCTTCCCGTCAAACCCATCAACTTTCAACCCATTAATTTTGACTTCTCTCCCTCTGCCTGCATGTTGAATTTTTACCCCACGCTTTTCCTCTTCCCATGTCAGCCACTGTAAAGCCAATGCTGATTGATTGTCAGTTAGTCTATAACCATTTTTAGGGATCAAGCCAATAGTATTAGGTTTTAAAAAGTTACGGCGAAAAACCAAGTTACAAGCACTTGCTATCGTAATTGATTCTAGAAATGGGTCTACATTACACTGTTCAAGAAGTAAGGCTCTAAATTTAATACAGGCTTGAGCCAAGATTTCAACATCTGAGATACAATACTCCAAGATTTCTTTTTTTAAATCAAACACATAATTTTCAGCTACTCTTTCATCATACCATTTCTCAAAGTCATTGTGATTTTTCTCAAACATAGTTTCAGGGCAATAGTACTTTTTGTCAGGCATAGGACCCACATAATTTTGATTAGCAAGAGTGTTGAACAAGTGTGGGAAGTAGCCCTTCTTTTTCTCGGGAGGCAGATCGAAGGCTTTTTAGGGAGAGCAGAGAGGGCCATGGGGAAATAGCTTAGTGAGTCCACAAACCTCACATTGTCCAATTCCATCAAAATAATTTTAGTTCCCCTCATGACTAGTTCAGGAGTGAATTTAGTCTCCTCAAGCGCATACTTTAGTAAAAACTGAAAATCAAAGCCTTGGCCATTGTGGGCGAACACACAAACATGTTTAAATTGTCTACGTACCTGCATCACATAGTTCATAAATTGTTGAACCGGATTAAAGTTGAAGACTCTTGTACGGTTCTGGCAAGCCATACAAAATTTTCCATCGATACACTGGTAGCAAAACTGTTGAGAAACACACAAGTTTACTTTATGGACATGTTTATCAGGGTCTGAGGACATAGCCTCATCCTGCCTTGTTTCCAAGTCAAAGAAAATGAAAACACAGTCTTTAGTTTTAGGCTTTCCCATGTTACATTTCATAAAACACTGATGGTTAGGATCTACATACGTTCCACAAGGCTTACAGTATACTTCTCCACACTTGTGAGGAGTTGATCTCTCTTTCACCCAGATGAGTTTCCCACAATCCAAACACTTTTTAACATTAGTACAACGGTCAATTTGGTGGGCAATGAAACACTGCTGGTTTCTCATAGTCATGTTACAGTCAGGGCAAGTTATTCCCCCATGCTCCTCCTTACAGGGAGGCGAGATGGTTTGGCAGTAGGGGCAAATGTTAGAGCATCTATGTTTATCCGCCTTTGTTGTCATAGTTATATACAGTGATTTTAAAATCTTTCAACAAAGCCTGGAACTTTTCCAATTCAGGGATACCTGCCCCACCCTCAGGGATTTCTACACAAGTCTTAGCCATGAGTTTCTTAGCTCTCAAAGTCTGCCTCATACCATCATCCTGACGAATAGCCTTGTATTGAGGATCATTTTTAGCATAAGCCTTGCCTACCACTAAAGCTCTAGGGAGACATAAGTTATCTTTGTTATTAATGACAACTATACCACGCCTTGCCTTACATTCTTCATCAAAACTATTATAGAGACCAAGCCTTACTCTACCTTTTCCAACAGGGACATTTACCCTTGAAACATCTATTCTAAAAGTGTCTGATGAAGTAATATTTTCAGAAATACTTTGAAGTATTCCCCCAAAAATCTGCCAAATGTCGTTACTAGTTACTTCAGAAGCTAGCCACATGTCAGTATACCCTGGCTCCTTACTTTTCAAATTAATAGACATTAATTTAAAGCCAAGATAGTCTGTAGGGGAGGCTTTAGATTTTTCTCTTTCAACAATTTGGTCAAGCCCTTTACGGATCCAGTCAAATTCAGATACACCTTTAGGGGGCTTAGTAAGCTTAAAAGTAGTACTAAGTCCATAAAGTCTAAATTTTCTATTATAAGTCTGTTCTTCGCCAATCAAAATAATTGGTTCCTTAGTTGGAGAACACTTCTTAGAAACATACTGCATTATTTTAATTTAAAGTTAGTAAAAACAAATACTACTATTAATAAAATCAAGCAAATACACCAACCTTAGATGATTCAGACTAACTGTATATGTTAATACAAGAAGGTTGACTACATGAGTGAAAAATACAGATGTGCATGTCAATGCATATAAGCTAGCTACTTAAATCAAAAGAACAACCATTAAAAGCTACAAGAGCAAAGTTAATTATTAAATATCCATTTCCTTTATGGACAATAAATGTTAATTTTCCCATTAATATTTAAATTAATGACTTAATACCTCAATATATGATAAAAAAAGGTACAGACTAAGGTAGTAGAAACTCAAATATACCCATATACCAATTTCAATTAAAATTCAATAATTAGTTCCTAAGATATAGCATTTTATTTTTTGCCCCTTCAATTTCTGTAATGCAACCCGCATCACCCGGTTTAAGCCTTAGCAAAAGTTGACATGTACCTATACATCAAGTTACATCAATATCCATCACCTATTTCTTAAGATATTAAATTTTTTAATATAGCCCCTTCAATTATCTAGATACTCACCCGCATTACAGGGTATAAGTATGATTCAAATTGTAGCAGAAGTTAACAAGTATCCACATACCAAGTTTCATTAAATTCGGTCAAGTAGTTCCTGAGTTATTAAATTTTAAATTTTTACATGATTGCCCCTCCATTTTTGGTCAATGCAAACCACATTACAAATGTTAAGTTTTTTTTGGTATGGTCATATTCCCCATAAAGTCGGATGCCCGGAGGGTCGATTTTAAAGCCCAAAATTGCTCTAGGACCAACCGTTTTCGAGATATCGACAATTTTATATATTTTTAGCCATATTTGAGAAGAAAAAGAACAAAAAGAGGGGGTGGATGGGGTTAGCGGGGGATGTAAGTTTATGGAAAAGGTAGAAGAGGTTAAGAAGTACCTAAGTACCAAATTTTATTGCATTCAGACTAGCAGTTTTTGAGTTATTAAACTTTACATTTTTACATGGTATTTACCCCTTCATTTTTGGTAAATGCAAACCACATTACAAATGTTAAGTTTTTTTGGTATGGTCATATGCCCCATGATGTCGGATGCCTAAAGGGTCGATTTTTGAGCCCAAAATTGCTCTAGGACCAACCGTTTTCAAGATATCGACGATTTTATATATTTTTTGTCAAATTTGAGAAGAAAAAGTACAAAAAGAGGGGGTGGGTGGAGTGAGAGGGGGGTATAAGTTTATGGAAAAGGTAGAAGAGGTTAAGAAGTACCTAAATACCAAATTCTATCTAAATTGACCAAGCCATTCCAAAGTTATTTAATTTTAAATTTTTACATGGTATTTACCCCTTCATTTTTGGTAAATGCAAACCACATTACAAAGGTTAAGTTTTCTTAGTATGGTCATATGCCCCATGATGTCGGATGCCCGGAGGGTCGATTTTTGAGCCCAAAATTGCTCTAGGACCAACCGTTTTCGAGATATCGACGATTTTATATATTTTTTGTCAAATTTGAGAAGAAAAAGAAAAAAAAGAGGGGGTGGGTGGAGTAAGAGGGGGGTATAAGTTTATGGAAAAGGTGGAAGAGGTTAAGAAGTACCCAAATACCAAATTTTAGCTATATTAACTGACCCATTCCAAAGTTATTTAATTTTAAGTAGAATTTCATATAATATTATAACATTACAAAGAACTAATGTAACATACCCGGCATATCATATAGTATACACATGTCTTTTTATTCTCTATGTGATTAACTACACTTTATATAGTAACACTTTAGGGGGATAATGTGGCATAACATATAGTGTTATAAATATGAATGTTTTCACTGTCTACAGTTGCCAACACTGGTTACAGTACAGGGGGGCGGGGGACGGGGGACAATGACGACATACTTCCCGTATGTCTTTTAATAAATATCATGCAAGCTAAAAGTACAGCAAGAACAAATAGCTTATCAGTCAGCGAAACCACCAAACAGGATACCGTACTTCCTGTCGATAGCTGAATCAATACTGAGTCAGTCTTGAACGCAATGTGGTGTTTAGTGCAGTGTTTCGGTTGTTCGCTCGCTTGTTTTAAAGACTCGCCACCACCACCACCACCACCACCGACCTCACAGGAGCCAGAGTACGCGGAAATAATCGATAGGCCCCCACCTCATCGGAACCCTGTCAATGCTGTCATGAATCCCGGTTACTCTGAATAAGTAAGTTGTAGTTATTTTGTTTGCTTGATCTTACCTTGATCAATACACACTCCCACGCATAAGTCTGCGGCATAGACACCACCTTCAGGGATACAGGTCACTTGATATATCTAGTGTGACATAATATACACCATTATAATATACGGTAGCGTGACATAGGAAGTACGTATGCAAATACATATGTAATAGGGGTAGCGTGACATAGTATGTTATAGTATATGCTTTTTACTCTATGCTGTTGGCAATACCGGTACAGGGATCGGGGGCGGGGGACGGGGACGGGGGACGGGGGACGGGGGACGGGGAACTTGACATCTTTTAATACTCTATGTACACTATAGGGAATAATATGACATATTACTATCTCTATGACATAGTAAGTACATATGTAATAGGGGTAGCGTGACGTATAGCACTCTATGGGGTTATACTCTATGCCTATAGGGGGTTGGCGTGACACTCTATGTACTGTGAGGAGGTTATACTCTATGGGTATAAGTTATGTCCGCCATTTTGGCGGGAAACAAAAGTAAGGTTATGTATTTTAGCGGGAACCGAAAGTGAGGTTATGTGTTTTGGCGGGAAAAGAGTGAGGTTATGTGTTTTGGCGGGAAAAAGTGAGGTTATGTGTTTTGGCGGGAAACGGCTCCGCCATCTTGTTTCCGGTGACGTCACATTTTGGCGGGAAACGGCAGCCATCTTGTTTCCGGGGCCCAAGGGGCGCCTGGACTACTTACGTATCATATAGTTATTTAGAAAAATATATTTTCTGGTCAGGGGGTTTTCACAAAAAGACCAGATACGGTACGTAGCCGTATGAAAAAAGCTTATGAATCTGAAGGAATAAAGATAACAGTTAGCAAAATAAGTTAATAAAGTTATTAGTTATATTAAAATCAAATATCCAGCGCATGGAGAGCAGAATAGAGATAGTTTTGTATAGGAAGATGAATCGATCGTAGTTTATTTTTATAAGCAGTTTATCATGATTGGTTACGTTTTAAAGTTTCAAATACGTTTAATAGGTGCACGAATGCGATAGGTAAAAGTATTTACGTAATAGGCCTAATGTAAAACATAAAATACGAATTTAAAATTGCATACTTTGTCCTGAATACAGCATG
Source organism: Flexamia atlantica (assembly GCA_035578135.1). Lineage (NCBI taxonomy): Eukaryota > Metazoa > Arthropoda > Insecta > Hemiptera > Cicadellidae > Flexamia > Flexamia atlantica. Next base: position 2,104,366 of record JAQJVK010000042.1, read on the forward strand.
ACGAAAGATGTATCTATACTTATGAAAGGGGTTTTACTGTATTTCGTATACTTATAGAAAATAAACCACGAGAGATAAATCATAGATTATACATTGTGTACGTAATGAGGGTGTGGTGCAGACCTTCGCGTTCCTCCAGGGTTGCTGAGAGAAGTCGGACAGGAGAGTAGGAGTACGAATAAACTATGAGGAAGGAGAGTGCTCTCAGATCAGAATAATAATGCAGTACCGGCCAACAAACAGACAGCAGGGGATAAATAACCGACACCTTGAACTGTGTCAGGGAGAGAGAAATAAATAATAAGCAATGTATAAAGTATAGAGAGTAAAGCAATGTAATTAAAGTATAGAGTTAATTAGAGTAATGTAATTTAGAGAGTATAGAGTGGAAACAAGAAAATAATTATTAGTCTTTTAACAAAATTACTAGACATAAGCGTCACTCCCCTTTATATACTCAAACACTGCCTATCAAAGTGTAATAATTATATTTTCTACACTTATCTACATTAAAATTGAATATTGTCATCATAACGAAGAGATTGACAGACTTGAACTGTATAGCGACTCGGTTATAGACTTTCCACAATATCATATGAATATAAAATGTTATGTCAACGAAGTGGGAACGTAGTTCCACGGCCACCCCCAAGTACTATAAACAACAGGCAAATTGGAACAGATTTGCTCTATTTTGAAATTTTTGCTGACATGCCTAAATTTTATTTTTTCTAAAGCCTCCAAGTGTATTGATAAGGGTATTTACTACAGGTAAAAAAGTTAAGATAAAGTTAACATTTTAGTAATGTAAATAAATCAGCAAGTTGGTCAAAAACAACTCGCAAACATAATATAATCATCCACGTAACATATATCAGGGCTGTTTATTATTCTGGTGGTCAAAACGTTTTCTATTAGGCTGATTAGGTTAGGTCAGGATAGATGATGTCAATGAAGTTGTTTTAGGTCAAGTTTGGTCAAATAATACACGCTATATTGCGACCGATCGAGATCTTAGAATGATAGCGCAAACGTCGCAAAGGAAAGTGGAATAGCTTTAATTGGCAGAAAAAACAACTTCTCATTTAAAAAAATCCAACTACCGAAGAAACACAGTATCGTTAAATCACACCGAATTGTTGATTTCAGCATCTCAGGAGTGCAGCCGAAGCCCATCGTACTCTATGATCCGCTACTTATCAGATACCCTCCAGCCACACTGTACTGCTGCCAGGGGCAGGATCGTCGTCCGCGATCAGACAGCCCGACAGCCGTCCCGTTCGCAACTTGTTCACTCCGGTGAACACAAGATCGCATTATTAATAGCCGTCCATTGAGCAGATTTACTGTTCCGCAGATTTATGCGGCCGGGCTGTGTTATTAGGGAACGCATGGCGAGCGTCCGCCAGTCGTCCGTAACAGAGGCGGGAGGCGCTCTCTGGAAAATTGGACCCGATGAGAAGCGGATATGTAGATAAATAGCCGTCACATCCCCGACTGGGTATCGGAAACAATCGATATTGGTATCGATAAGTACATCGGTCTCCTTCTACCGATACTGTTGGTCTAAAATATCGGAATAATTAGTTTTATTTATACACTTGTATCTATAGATTTGTAGACATTTCTCTATTTATAGATTGACTATGGAATCAAAAAATATGAAAAACCGAATCAATATTGCCAGAAATATCAGATATCTTACAAATTAAATCAGCGACGAAGGGTGTGAGCAGAGGGGTGCACTCTGGTGATGGAATTACACACTTGAATCAATATATAGATTTGGTCAGTAGATTTATAGACATTTCTCTATTTATAAATAGAATATCGAATCAAAAACCCGGAAACCAAATAAATATTGGTAATAGAAAGATCATATCTTACAAAAATTGCAACAGCGAAGAAGACTGTGCGTAGGGGAGGGCACTCTGGTGATAGAATTACAGTCGTAAATCCTCGTTGTTTTCGACTGCGATGAATAGCAACCACGCAAATGCAAAACATCAAGGCAATATACACATGGTCACAGCATTTGTTTCCATGTTGTTTTTATAGTGACATGGTCTTAAAAGCGCAATAATAATTGTCCACTAATAACAACCTTGGCTCTCTATTCTCACCTCGTCAAGCCAAATGAGCAATGGATGGTAAATTCTGAATCGAACTTAAACGAAATCTATAATTTTTTTCACAGGTTATCTTGCAAATTACGAATTAAAATACACAGACTGCTGAGCACACCTACTATAAAACTTGATCGGAAAACAATTTAAACCTCTAAAAGCGTCTATCGCATTTCTTATGCTACAAGAAAAATTACAAATCTATAAAAAGAATCTATCAATTTTTTCCAGCACCGGCCATTCGTGAGATTCGTGAGATCCAATCGAGGGGACAAGGGGGTCGGTCGAGTGTAGCCAACCCCGGGGACACGATCCCCTGGACAAAAACGGAATCACCCCCCCCCCAAACCCCTACCCCCTCAGCCTCTCAAATTGATCGCCCCTTGATCGCCGCGTCCCAAAGATGGTTTCCGTGTCGACGCACCGCCGCCGCCAGGGCGCGCCGCCCGAACCAGATGGAACGAATCCCCCTAGGGGCGCCTTTCGTTATCGTGAACGTGGTCGGTCACGGGCGTTTATGGTGTAAGAGGTCTGTAAATAGCCTCATTGCAACGCACTTCCTGACACATGGTCCGCGCTTTCAATAGCAATCCGGTTATTATTCGCTATGCCCAGTTGAAGGGTGCCTCCTCCTCCCTGTAGGGTAAATAAGGGTATAAGAGTGTAATTAATGGAGATAATTATGTATGTATATAACTGTGGAATTTTTATTTGAGAATAAAAAAAATTGAATGTGTACAATTGAGTGGATTCAGTGTTAATGATTTTAGAAGGAGTCATATTTTATCAAAGGAACATGACTTTTAAATTTCATGAAAGTCTGTTAAAATATTGACTGTTCGAGGAAAATATTCAGTAAATATCAACAGTGTCTTTGTTGGAATTGGAATCGATACGGTTAAATATTTAATTATAGATAAAGAGGAAGACCAACAAACGGCTCACTGGGTTTCCTATATTGTTTAGATTGTTATTGAGTTGCTCTTCATTCCTCGTATCTTTTTGATGAAGATTCATAAATGCGGGAAATTTTACATAATATTTAGTCAACACATATTGGAGTACAGTTAAAAGGGGTATAAGGAGAATAACGATTATTTGCGTCAAGTCTCACTAAAAAGACAGATGTGTGGTATCCTTGGTTTGCTTTTAGAGGGGGGGATTGGGGTGACCTATAGTCAAAGAATGAGATAAATCTTTCACCTAAAACTAACGAACCATCGGCTCGGCGATCGTATCTGAAAAGACCCTCGCCTTGGGTTGTAGAGATTTCACATCAAGTTCGGCACTCGCCTTGGCTAGCTCTTGACTTTTTCTGTTTTTTTATCAGTGTCCTTACAAATCTTACCCTTTCTCGACGGTTAAACTAAAATTGAAAAAGAATTACAATTTAAGTTATGGCCTTAAAAATCCCACTTATTCTCAATGGTTACACTAAAATTGAAAATAATTTACAATTCAAGTAAACTAATTATGATAAAAATGAATATTTATTTATATTTTACAGAACAAAAACATATTGCCACATAAGGGGTATTAATTGATTGTGCTTGAACGCCAGTGGTATTTCTTTACGTTTTGATCGGGAACGGTCCAAACCCAGGTTTCGTTACTAACGGTGACCTTTTGTTAATTGGAATCGTTAATTCATAACCCAATGACAAATGGTAACTAGACAAGTTTAGATCCTGGTCCAGTTTGAAAAAGGGGTTGCATTTCCTTATTCCAAACACAATGTTTTTTGTAGCCTCAAATTAAATAAATTCACCATGAGTAAAACTCAATATAAATACACAAGATCAAAGTGCATACTATACTATATCAAAGATATTAAGTTACTAGATACTTCTCTTATTGACACAACATAAATATTTTCACTATCAATAATCTGAATTGAGATCGAAGCACATAGAAGTACTGAATTATTAGATACCTGTTTATTTAATTATAATTTCATTCTCAATAACATGAAGTGCACTCTGAATAAACAAGAGGATATATAACTCACTGTGCTTCACTGTAATATGTTTTATCATTGTATATTAAAATCAATACATATATCACCATTCGTAATTTTAAACTGTAGTCAATAAAAAAGACCCTCTGTAATAAAGTAGAAGATTCTAAATCTGTTTGCTCGCAGGGGAGGAACTCAATTTGTCCGGGGTTTCCCTCAACAATTACTCTAAGTAACCACGTCTCAGGCTTCGTATTTCGAAGGGACGAATGCAATTGAGAACATTTAGAAAATTGAAATTTCAATAACATAAAACAGTACTTGGACTATAATAGAACAATACACGTCATCAGCAAGTAAAAACTAAACTTTTGGTTTATACTGTAAAAACTCTTTTAAATTTATACTGTTCGGATAATTTTTTTCAAGAGCTTTAAAATGATGCATGCCTTCTTAATCTAAGAAGCAACCCACTATTTAAAATTATCCATAGTTTACTCAGATGTTCTCAATGTCAGGAGCATGAGAATCGTAAACTTTTAAATATGTAAGCACAAAACCCCTGAGACTATGACAGTAAATAAAATAATGTACTCTAAAAATATGATCTGTCTCACAATTACTGTTCTTACCGTTACAGAACGTAAAATCCCTGCAGACTCCCACCATATAGGGGAAGTCATGGTTCAGGCCAAATCTATAAACTATGCGGGAATCTCTAGCCATACATTCTCCGCAGATGAAGGCAATTGTGACGCAGTAACTGAGAGAACCGTTACAAATCCTCGCAGAGAAATGTCCTATGGGGTTGTTTTACGATAGATACGGTTATTTCATTCCCCAAGAAACTTACAAAAATTGACTTGTTTTAAAAATTGAAAATGAAAAAACTTAAGGGGCAATTTGATACATTTTGATACACGATGGAAATAACCCAAGATACTATGGATGAATTTAGTTTCCTGTTGTAAAACTACATAAAACATGTTAAGAGCACCAATTTAGTATTCACAATTTTTGAATTTATGAGGTTCTTAAAGTTCAGATTAAATTATTGGTAACCTAAATTACAGAAGGCTTAAGCACTTAATTCAATATCTGGTTTAATTTCAAAATTTTATTTCATCTTTGCCATAAAACCCTGTAACCGTTAACCTAACCCGTCAGAGGGTTTTATTGTAAATTTCATCACTAGTGACGAAAGTGACGCTTTTCGTATGACCAAGTAACGTAAAGCACCTTTAGTCTCGTGTGAAGAACTATATTTTTCGCTATACCGCTTAATATATTCCGCTAACTTCTTAAAAACCCAACATTTCACAGCTTGTTTACAACAAATTTTTCCCATCGAGGTTTTCAACTCGTCCTTGCTACTTAAACCAATCAGCTGATTGTATATTTCATTTGTGATTTGTGATTGACGCAGTATCCAAAAATTGATGAATTGAACACATTGAACTATCGATTGGTAAATTGATTTAATTTTTGCAATATCGATTTTTATCTTGACCATTCATAGGGAATGTATTCCCTATGATTCACACCTCGATTGTGAACACACCTCGATCTAAGTTTACACCTGGATTGAAGCTATATTTTTGACACTATATTGACACTATTGACAGACTATATTGGCTATACAGTATAGACTGAGCCAGTAAGTACTGACGCCCGGCATTGACGTCACAAGCTATGCCACATGCCTTATGGAAGTTAGGTAACCTTATATTATTGTTTTCTTCTTCTCTACAGACCTTGGCTTTAAACAGTAAAAAAAGAACAGCTAACGTCTTCGACTGTTACTCACTTGGGAGAGAAGGGCTTCTTCAGCCCCGCAACACATGGGATTAAATTAGCCGTTTTCGTAGCGGTACAAATAAATGTTTTAAAAACAAAATGTTGAAAGAATCACCGCTAACGTAAATTACTAACGAGGCATCGCATGTTGCAATGATGGAAAAAAAAACGCCTATAGGTAACTTTATAACTATATTAAAAGATCTCGCTACACATATTGCAGTGACCTGGGCGAGATGTCGTTGACAACGTGACAGCGGCGATCGCGCCGCAGATACCAGCGCCCCGGGGACTGGGGCAGGGGTCACGGAGACAGACCGTGCACGGCACGGGACGGAGGGTCCCACGCTCTGATCAGCTTTTCAGCAGTTCAGCTGTGTCTGGGGGGAGAAGCGGAAACTCTATCGTCCTTCGTGCGAGTCTTCGAATCATCCTTACTAATGTTCTATCTCTTACCGTTGCCGAGATATAGTCGTTTCGACGGAAACCACTATCCACCATATTTGCTCCCCTATATCCCCACGTTGTTAACCACCTGGGAAGGAGGCGACATATGTGTATTATATCACAAAAGTTCACTTTGAAATAACCAACAAAGATATTTCGTTACATTTTTTCGCGACATCTCTTTTTAAATCCTACTTTAGTTAAAAAAAAAACTGTCAAAATACTTAATTTTTATGTTTTGTTTTATAACTTATTTATCATTAGAGATTCGCCCTGAAACCTATTAACCATCATTGCAATCCGTTTTTTTTAAATCAAAACAGATGTTCTATCTTTTACCGTTTTTGATAAAGCACAGCGTCGCCCGCTATGTTTGCCCCCACGTTATCGTCCACCTAGGATATTTCCCAGGTCGCCCGTTGGCGACATTCGTAAATTTCATCACCTCGGTCCATGATATAGTTAATGAACAAAATGTCGTGTTACCCTTTCATGCATGTTCAACCTCCCTCAGCTCGTGGACCATCGGTTGTGGGCAGTCTGGAGGGAATCGGAGAGAAGCAAAAGCATAGAATGTATAAAATTTAAACGTAATATAGGATTATCTTGTGAATATTTAGGCTGAGGATAATTATTTCACGAGGTATGAGGGAAGGATGAGTTTGGAATGGGTGAGATGGTAGCTTTGCTACTGTTAAAGACCACCTGGTTAGTTAAGAGTTCGAATATCAACGGCAGCTGGGTCCATAATGGAACAAACAATAAGATTCAGACTTGTCAAGGTCAAATTATAAAGCGTTAAATGTATGTTAATAGTGGACGGCACTACAAACTTGATGATCAATACTAAACTACATACTGTATAGACAAATAGAGTTTTTCAAGTTAATGCCCCCCGCATGAGATTCCTCACAAAGAGATCTACTAGTAACAGTATATTACATTAGTAGACCGGTTACTTTCGGTTTTACCGGACAAGCATAATAGTTCCCGCGCGAGCCACAGGCGAGTGCGGGATTTACATGCGAGTACGGTTTAACGTCCGATACGTGTACGATACTTGGCGTGTAACGTACGATACTTTACATCATCTACTCATTCCTTGCATAAACATTACGTTTCTCAATTCTTCAAACCAAACCTATGATAAACAAACAATCATTTGCTACTTCTACCAGTGCTGGCACTTCATTCCTCTGAAGTAACCAATAAACATAAATCAAAACTTCGGTCTACTACAATCAGCTGGTTGTTTTGATTGTTTACTTCCGTTATTTCCGTTTCCTAATGCATGGTAAATCTACTGTGCACTGTAAAGTAGGAGAGGAATAAAAAATTTACAATTCACAATTTGGAAAATTTACCATGCAGTTGCCGGCAAAGAGTAACTTTCCAGCCAAGAGTAAGGCACAGAAAAAAAATTCTCTTGTATATAGTATGATGTAAACTCCATTAGTACCGTCTCCGCGGCGGTCCAACTCACCAAGAAGTTGCATTACTTCTCCAAGCACACACAGCGTGGCCATGATCCCTGCCCTTGACTGGCCGCTTTGTCAGTCGGGTTATATTTTGCCAGTTTTGTAAGTCTAATGAGTCGGGCTGCACGCGCCCTCAGCCCACTTAACCTTCGCTTTGAGGTTTGAGACCGGCTTGCGATTGCACCAGATATGATCATGAAGCTAAAAACAACTTGTTGAGAGAAGAAGACAAAAAAAGGCCTATTATGTTTATGGTTTTGTGGTTTATGGAAGACGGTTTGAGCATTATACCCGAGAAGGCCTTTGACGTTTAATAATAAATACTACAGTCGCTTTTGATCCTACAATTCGATTGTTTCCACATTTAATGGAGCATTAATTGCAAATATTCAATTTGTTACTAATTGTAAATAAATAATTCATTTATCAACGGTTGTAAAAACTTTCTTTTCTGGAAAACTGTACTTTTTTACTGTACTGCAGTCTATTTTTTTTCCTTTTTTCCTTCATAGTTTAATTAAATTATGTATACTTAAACTAGAGTTTATTAAGCTTATCACCTTAATACTATTACAGGAAATTAATTCAAGCTTCTACGTCAATTAGCGCAGTACAGCAAATAACAACCTGTTCGTTTTGAAGTGATCCATTCATGAAGTGGCTTTTTGACATCCGCCTTTTTAGCTAGGGTGCAAGGGAGTCCTGCATTTGATTGACAACCCTAATGGACAACGTGAAAAAGCTCTCTGTAGGCACACTGTGCTCGGTTAGGCTATTTCATTTTATGAATTAATTCCCCATGATAAAAATTTAAAGAAAGTTATTTAAACATATTTCAACCGGATTTTTTATTTCCATTAACTTAACGGGTATTGTATTTTTCTATTGGGAAACGAGCCAAGAAACAGCGAATGAACATTGACATGGCGAAATCGTTCCAGAGGGAAAAGCTGGTACACTTGGAATATCATTTATCTTCAGCTACGGCATATTCTACGCAGGATTCGGAAAAACCAATTTCTGGGGCAATAAGCAAAGTGTAAACGAATATGAACAAACATAAAGTGTACTTTGTTTACAAACTGAAACATAAATTTCCAAGGACTTACAATTTTATAAAATTAGCCTAATATGACCATGTGCAGCGAGCGCAATGCAACTCTAAGACTGACGAACCTTCTAACCATGGGCGCAATGTGACATCGCCAAATATTTTAGGCATGTAATTAATATAGAAATAATGAATCCTAGTCAAAAACACAATTTTCTCAATGAAAAATATTAAGAATAGACAAAATGCAGAACGTAAACTCCCGGAATAACCTCCACCATTTTATTATCACAAAATTCATTAATATCGGGAAAATTAAGACTTACATGAGCAAAATTTATTAAAAATCTTTTGAGTAAAATCTCGAAGAGTGTCTGACACGTAGTCGTAACGAAGACTGTTTTTAGAGTCCCGTTCGGGCAGCCTGAGCGTAAATCGAGATGAACACCGACGTTCTTAGCGATTCTGCAGTCCCATTGATACGGCCGAATATATTAGTATTAGGTTTTTCGTATTAGATATGTAAAAGTAACTGATTTCCAAAGTAACTAATATGTGATCCTAACTAATAGGGCCTACTACTAATACATCTTTGCCTAACTCATTCTACACCCTACACCGATATAATTAATTCTACTTTCTGCTTCTTTCATCGCTTGCGTTAAAAATTTAAATAAGGTAAATTAATGTTCCTAGACTAGTGTGAGAGTTATCTCAAGTAATTCAATTCCTAGCTGATTCAGGGCGGTCGCCGGGGAGATATCATCGATATATCGATGGGAGGTATCACATTCTTCATATTATGTGCTACGAATATTTAATATTATACAAGTAATTATATGTTAAAAAAAAATTGTTGTAAGTAATTTTAAAATAGATTTATTTAATAACATTGTGATGGTTTTATAAAAACAGCTCTAGGCTAATAGTTCTGCATAAGATTTATTTTTCTATAATAATAACTGTAACAGCAATAAATAAACAAATAAGTTCGTAAAATTTATTAAATTTTGGTGATTTTTTATATTTTTTCAGTCGACATAAACCTATTTTTAACAGGTTTTTATCAGTTTGAGGCTCAATTTTTAGCCAAAGCTTCTTAAAATAGTAAACTGAAAACCTAATATACAGATACAGGTATTTGGGGTTTTCAACTAATATTTCTTTGTAACTAATTTCGAAGTAACCAATATCACAAAACATCTAATAGCCAATGGCACATCCCTATTAGATGTTTCCAGACACCAGTCGGTCGGGTCGGTGTGGTGAAGACACCAGCCAGCCTGCAGTCTGTAGCCTCTCGCGTGACGGCGATGGTAACCACTGTCTGGACAATCATACACGGTCCGCTGCGGATATTAATTGCCACACAGGCCGGGTTAACAACCAACACCTCCGGCCCAGTCGGATGCCCTCAACTCGTCAATTGTTTGAAGGAAAACACACCACCTGTGGGTGCACGGTTTTATGATGTCTGCCGATGACTTTGGGCGAGATTGGAAAAAAGCGGGATGTTACCTCAAGATGTTTTGGTGTTATAGCACGAAAGAGGGTGGGCAGCAAAAACCATACTCATCAAATCTTCTGGTAAACCTCGGCTTAAATGACTAAATGCAAAATGTTCAATGCAATATGTTCAAATGCATTATGACTATTGTTCAATGTTTTTATTGAACTGTCAAAACTCTGTTTACGTTTTTTGGAATCTTTTACGTGTAAATTTGTGTTTACTTTTAGGTCTAATTATTATCATATAGTTTATTAATACCAACCCAAACAAATAATAAAATATAATTTAGCCTGCAGCGCACTGACCCGCCCTATTTCGAACATCTCATAACAATTGGGTTCTCTTTTCCCATAGTTATCTACAAAATTTTTAACGTTATAAGGAAATGTACCGAATCTGAAGCTCTTCCGGTAATAATTTTATTGATAGTAAAAATTATTCAAGAAGAATATAGGCAAAATGAAGTAGGGAAGAACCAACAAAAAAGGGAAAAACAAAATGGTTAGCCTACAGGCTGACTTCAAAAAAGGCAGTCAATTCATATTCTGGTAGCAATATTGAATAAATTATGAGTTTATTTCTTTAATTTCACATCTTAATCGATGCCACAAACAAAAAATATTATTATTACTAAAATCTCAAAGTTGACCTTATTCAGAAACAATTTGGAAACATCAGCTAATAGAACAAATTTATTACTAAGCTGAAAATAATTATGATAAATCATCTATTGTATGTAATAGTATTTTATGAAACTATTGTAATATGAAAGTCTTTAAACGACGAGAGAGATGCAAACATTTCACGAGATCATAAAGTTTTCTTTACGCTACTGGTTTACATTTGGTTTAGTAATGTACCTCTTCATGATGTTACCCATAAAAGATCATTATGGTCTTATTGCAACTATCGTTGGAAATATACTATAAATGTATAAGCCAAAAAAACACCCCTCAGATATTATTCAAAAGTATCAATCAAGAATTCGATTCTTGCCACGTGTAAATTATAAACAATTCAATACAGAACAACATTGTCACGTGGTACGTCGGGACACGATCGACAAACCACCAATCAGTCGCTCCAGGTAGCAGCTGACGGCCGCCACTCTGTCTAGACACCCGGGGACAAACTGCCACAATTCCTCCCCGGAGACACATCGCCACCGGCCCACAATGGGTGTTTACGGCACCCGCATATGGTCAACCGCTAATGGGCTATTGGCTATATTTTCAAACGAACGGCAATAAAGATCATTATCATGAACTTTTACGCATCTCCGGAGGGCCGGGGAGATGAAGGGCTCGGGCCTAATTTTTGGGATGGGAAACATTCATTTTTAGAGGGAGAGGGAGACTATCGTGTTATTTCAGTGGTTTGGAAGAGTAAAAACCACTACAGTTGGGTAAATGCGGAGATGTATAAATTAATATGTTTGAAAGTAACGGATAAATTAAATCGTGAATTAAACCAGAAACCCCTTCATCCCGCAGTACGATTATAATTCGCTTTTATGCATAATGGCTGGACTAAACATTAAAGAAACGAATGAACAAAAAAGAAACATTATTTTTCAGACAACCATAAAACTATCAGAGTGCATAAAATAATAACAGACGGCGCTTAATTGGGAATTAAGTTTAGGTATATGAAATAAAGAGTATAAATTCTAGTAACTATAAAATTAAAAATAGTAGTTTGTAATTTATTTCAAAGTACTTTTTTAATTGTTCGCATTTACATTTCTTGTAGAAACTTCAACACTAATGGAATCAGTCGACGGCGTCACTACGTCACTTTACGTGGACCTAGGTTTCGACGGCGGTTTGCCATCTTCAACATCACTTAAAATGCGGCAACGCAATCAAAGCTCAGAAAGGAGGTGAGAGTGTAATCAACGCTCGACAAATTGCGAGCAGAAATGCTCAAATAAGACATATTATCTTGTAGATGTTTTGGATATCCGCAGTAAATATAAAAATATATTGAACTTTTAGTAATCAACTCTTGTCACAAGTCCTATCCACAGAGAAATTTCACTCTCTACAAGTTTTATTTTTAATTCAAATGCATTAAAATATGATTCAGGCATCTGAATTACAGTAGTAATCTTCCTGGTTGAATTTCTAGATCCTAACCGCCAAGTCACCAGAAATCCATCTTCTTGCGAATAAAACATTGAGAGTTGTACTTTTACAGAATAAATAACATTCCTTAATAGGAACATCTTATAAATTATAACTCAGGCTTACTCGTGAAAGCACTAAAAGATCCAAACACGACTGATACCGACCTAATCAAACCAACACAGCTGGGCCGAATGGAACTCGTGCTACTGTAAGAGTGAGTTGCATATATGGAACAGGGAAAGTGAAAATCGCTTATGCACTTAGAGAACACTTAAGCCTGTTCTCACTGTATGAACTGTAGCACGAAATCAATTCGTCCGATCGGTCACACACGGAGATGGCCAATTATTGGATGTAGATTTGCTGCACGCGTAATCTCTCACTCTCTCACTCTCTCTCAGACTTATCTGCATCGTACGTTCGTAGCGGCGCAGTACTTCCCTCTATGTACATTCGTATTGTTCACACTTTCGCCGATTACGAGTTTCATTAAAACTTCCTTTAATGGGTTTAGTATAAGCTGTTAAACTGTCGAGGTTGTACTAGTTCCGGGATTAGATTTAACTACATAGCTGATAACCCCGGTTTTGTCCGGGAGATTACTTTCGTATTTTTGTTTCTTAGAGCTGCATTCTGTTAGGGACCTTAGTGTATATTTCAAATGGTAAACATAGTAACTATTTAAAGCACTTTCAAAATTCTTGACATGGTTCCCTTTCGGGCGATCCTAAAACATGGTACCTACGACCTAAAACATATCAAAATCAAACCATCACAGTGCACGTCATGAGATTCTAAGCTATAATTTGACACCGGAATCATGTGTTACGGCATGTAGTTTTTGCTGTGGCACGAAATATACTACCACACAATAATCTTTGAGGTTCTACTGAGAAACTTTCCACATTCATACAAACTGCGTATTGCTGCTGGTGTATAATAATACTGGCGTTTCATAGAAACATCATGAGTACTAGCAAACAGAGCCTAAACTATTGTCATATGACGTACCTCATCTCTAAATCCACAGAATTATTGGAAGTAATATTATTCTACAGACAACCTTTGAATAAAATGGAGAGAAGCCGTGCAGGAATATCTGTCAGGCGATCTTTGTCAATATAGGCTATCATCTCATCCATCCTACACTCATCCTTCAATCATTCGCCTTAAAATACCTCTATCTGGCGTCTTCTTGGCGATATTTACTCATGAATTGATGGAACCATGCAGCTTTCCCTCTCTCGGATTGAAGAGTAATGTATGATAATTTAAGTGTGTGGGTGAATATCAGATACTGAAGTATGTAGAGTGCACGAAATAGGGTGGGCGGCAAAAACTGTTAACTCATCAAATTGTCTGGTAAACCTCAGATGAAATGACTGAATGCATTTTTTTGTTGGAATGTCAAAACTTAGTTCACGTTTTTCAAGAACGTTTACGTGTAAATTGTTTTACTTAACCAACTGACCATATACGTTGAGTAACTACCCAAACAAATAATAAACAATAATTCCGCCAGCAGCGCACCACTCACACGCCCTATTTGGTGCCCGCGACAATAATGCATTAAATTATTGCGCCTGAACTGAACCTCATTTCCTTTTCATTAATACCTCTTTACATATAATCTTCATTACGGCATATTATCTCGACGAATTTACAACAATAACTACATGTTCTAAGTTTAAACGCACTGAATCGCCACAGTAGAAGGCACTATTCACCCATTCACCGCCGTGTCGCATTGAGCGCGACACAAGGGGGACACGGACATACAGGGTGTGCTAGAGACACCGACTGGTTATGCTGATGACAGAGGCTTATCGGCCCACTTGCTCTCAACTCTCAACACACTGAACGCTAATGACCCGGTCCCTAATCTACTTTGGATTGCATCTATTTGCATTGCAGCTCCTAGTTGACTGCTCGATCGCAAGAAATATTTTTTCACGAAGATCGAGGAATGGAACTTGAAACTGACCTACATATTGGTTGCTTACTTTTCTGTACATGTATAGCGATCAGTTTATTCACAGTATGCGAAACTACATTTTGACTATTTTTGTTATTATATCATTGAAGTAAATGATAGGTTACTATTTGATAGTAATAAAACAGGATTAAAAAGTGTTTTGTACTTAAACGGTTTTAGGGAGATAAAAATTTCAGCATTTAAGAAAAATGATCTAAACATTGGGTTTAAACTTAGGGAGAAATAACCCAAGGGAGGGAAAGTTTTTGTTTAAATTACGAAGTAATCAATGAGTCTTTCATGGCTACAATAACAACGTTTCAACATTACTAAGTAATTTAAAATGTTGTTATATTTTCATTACTGTTTTACTTATAATCAATACCTATATTACTTGACTTCTTATTAAAATGTAGTTTTTATCGAGGATTCTCATACAGGCAAGGTTTATACTCCTAAAACACGGCTTAAAGTAAAGCCACAGGTCAAAAAGATCGTTCATTTCTCTATTCTTTGTTTTAAATACATTGTCGGTGATGAATTTATAGTTTGTTTTTTTCCTGCGGACTTTTGCTTTCACTTGATTGCAAATATCCGGAAAAAATCAAACTATTTCTCCATGCACTTGAAGCGACTTTTAACGCCTTTACACAACCATATCCGGCAGGATACTACAGTTTAGTACAGGTAGATCGAACACGTTACACTGTTGTAATCTCTCGGCGGACAAGGCCTGCGGGTGCGGCGCTTAACAAGGCGTCACCCAGGGGTCACGACTGGGACCGATCTTGTTACATCACTGCACTCGCTGCACCTCCAGCGATCCGTGCACTCGTCATTCGCCGACCCATTGTCCGTCCGTCCTGACTGGCTATCACCGGGGTAATCACCTGGGAGATATCAGGTGTTGGGCGAGTGCATGCCTGGGGCCAACAGTTGAGGTTTATGGGAATGGATTGATGGAATTGTGTTGTGTTGTTTTAATATTGGCGAAATTGTTTCGCTGTTTGTTTCTTTGTAATGAAGTTAAGATGGGTAGTGTCATGGAAGAAAATTGCAGTTATATGTTTAAAACAGTTTATTTTATGCAATACAACTTAAAGAAAGAAAATCCTTTTGGTTCCAAAGTTACATAATGTAAATTCAAGGCGAACATTCTTTCATTATTCAACCCTAACAAAATAATTGTTTTATAGTTAATATATTTTACTTAATTTTTTAAGGTTTAATTGTAAGCTTGTACGGTACAATAAGACTTCTCCAGACCCAAAGTCAATTTTTTAACTAAAGAATACCACTTTCATTTTTCCAACTACATTTAGGTTAGCTCTTCTTCTGAAGACCCCTTTTTCATATTTTGTTAATGTTCCTTTTTAAAGACGCCTCCTTCCATATCATCAACTCCATAAAAGCGGATTTCGTTCGGTAAATTATCACTCAATGACTTTCAAACCGCAGTTTCCTGGCAGCATACGCTCTAGTCAAATGAAATTAAATGAAATTAAATATACTTTATTTCGAAAAATATTATAAATAAGTACAATTCCACAAATCAAACATAGGAAAAGTATAAATGGGCGAGTAGCCTGTGTGTAGACCCATTGCAAAAAAAATGGAAACTTATTTTTATGTTATTCAAGTTTTGGCTAATCATCACTTTAATTACTAATATAAAAAAATCCTTGTTTTTATATTAGTAATTAAAGTGATGAGTAGTCAAAACTTGAATAACATTGAAACAACCATCACAAAAAACACATACCGTCAAGAACTTATTTTTATTTCGTGATGAAATTCAAATTATAATTGTTTACAATGAGTGTCTGGAATTATATTATGCGTGAAGTTCCATTTTGATGCAGTTGAATTCAGCAGATTGAGCGTTGTTTGAGGGGAGGGGGAGCAGGAGTAGTGTAGGGATCGGCGGTCAAGCAGTTTACAGTAAATAATTTAACAGGCAAAACTGTAGCAAACCTTCACCTACGTAAGCAAATTTCCACAACTCCCTCATCTTTCATCTCTCAGCACCACGTGATTACACCGATTGCCGCCAAATGCCAAGGCCGATGCGTGGGCCGCATTATCACGTGCCCCATTGTTGATGTATCGCGCCCTTGTGCCCGCCTGCTCTAATATCCCGTAAACCGCATTAGGGCCCGAGTTCGACTGGTCGCCTTGCAAAACAAGAAGGATTAATGAAAATTACAAGTCTGAGCCTTGGAAGGCAAAAGGAGACGTGAACTCGTTGATTTAGAGGGGCAAGATAGAATATTTGTGAGGTTTTGCGGTTGACTCTTTGTAATGTATGGTATATGCTAAAATATGAAAACGTAAACCCCAGTGGATTCTCTACTCCCCGATTTCCCAGAGGGTTGAACTAATAGATTACAATTATATATCAATTCTACACGATCATGAATAAAGTTTTATAAATAACTTCTTGATTAGCATGATACGTGTTGTTTTATATACTGGATATAAATAAAAAAAGTCTTACAACACTTAAAATATATTTACACTTATACTGTTCTCATATACAAGACGGTAAATATACATACAAGATGGAAAATGGCGATCGATTTCGGTTGGTCACACTTAAATATATTTTAAGGGTTGTAAGACGTCTTTTATTTATATCCAGTAAAGTTTTATCTTTCATACTTTAGAGAGATTTTTTAAGGATTGGCGAAAATGACAGTAAAGTTTGAGATGTGTAAATAAATTATCTAGTGTATTATCTTTAGTAAAATTAACCTCTTTAGTACAGTTTTACCTTTGTAATTAAGTTTAATTACAAAGGTAAAACTGCCCAATGTTTACAATATCTAGTTTGATCATGAACAAAAAACCCTTACAATTGTAAATAACGTATATTAATTGTTGTTTTAAAATGCATTTATAAAAATCGTTTCAAAATAATACAATGGAATTTTTACGAGTTGACACGTTTGCAGCGGCATGCGGTGTAATCAAATTAGTTTATCGGAATCATAAATAGAACGAGAACAAGGACTTCAAACAGTCGTCTAAATTGACCTGAAGACAGAAGAAACTGGGTCAGCTGTATAAAGGAAGGTGGGCTGAATGCAGGTTACGACGTCGGTTATAGCCTGTTTTAATTATACTGCAAAGAAAGAGAAGGTTGTGGGAGGTGGGAATCGCTAACTGTAATAATACAGAACACATGGTATCGGGTTTGCGTTAATGGATGTTATTTACCTCTTTATGACTTGTATGAAAGAGGTGAAAATTAAAAGTTTGAACAGAATAAGAGCCAAGCATGGTCCCAGGTGCAAGCCGATGTAGAAATAGAAGACAATGATGGAAATCACTTGCAAAGACTAAAGAAACCACAAAGGCCGCTATAATGACCTATGATTACCATCGAACTTTCCTAATATGTTTTTTTATTGCTTGCTCACATCCTGTATCCCGTGCCAAATTAAAGTTGGTATCTAAAAATTGCTCAATTAACAAAACCTCAAAATAACAAGATAAACGTTGTTTACGGACACGCATTTTTATAGTTAATTTTATCCAATAGCATCCATAAAAAAAGGCCTCTTAAGAGTTCATAAATTAAGCAATATTTATTCATAGTTGTTTCACCTACAAGTACTGATTTACCCTTCGATTCAACGACAACATTTATTTATCATTGGCGAGTAAACTCTCAGGAAAACATACAGCAGGACCGCCATCTTTAGTGTGGAGAAAGCTTCATCTGTCATGTAGTAGGGACGTTTGTAATATTTTGATCTTATCTGGAGCCAATGTATCAGCAGAGGAAGAATAAATCGTAGCATCTGCCGGTGTACACGGCGGCGGCCATACAGTGTACAAGAACCCCGTCGCGGCGTCGCCACAAACCACTCTCTCCTGCTTCCCATTCGGCCGTGAATAAAAACAGTTAGTAAATACTTTTTTAAAATATCACTTAAAAAATTAATCACTTTAATAAGACAGGTACCTCATGGAGGACGTTACCCTGAATATGAGTGAAGGATGAATGTGATGATCGTGGTGATAGTGGCGCGATCTTGTAGTCTTGTTACTGACTAAGATTGGCATGTTCCTTAGACAGGATTGTTAATTAATAGCCCAACAACCAATGGCAGCTGGCTCCAGAAACAACCCTTCAAAAAGCTACTAACTTTTCTCGGGATCGATCCGGCTACCTACAAGTTTGTAGGCGGGCACTATAACCACTACACCAACCAACCAGTGGATGTAGTGGTTATAGTGTTAATAATTATTAATATTAATATTTAATAATATTAATTAATATAATAATAATTAATATTATTATATTAATTAATTATAATAATATTATAATTAATTATAATAATATTATAATTAATTATAATAATATTATAATTAATTAATATAAATAATTAATTATTTATATTAAATTAGTAAGGAATAACTATTAACATCGTGAGCCAAACTCGAATAACTACGGAAAGTAGGATTAAACAAGGCAAAAGTTAATGGATTGAATAGTTGATATTGTAAAAGGATAGGAATTACTGTACAGCGGCAATTATTGTACTTGAAAAAAATCAGTTCATTATTACATGTCCAAAATTAACTGATGCTTGGAAAACTGATGATTCCGTGACTAGAGATGCTAATGCCTACTTGTGATGCATAGCAGGAGTCAGTTTCCCAGTTCGGTCCATCATCATGTAACAACTGCATTTTAATAGCAATTTAAGTCATTGCTAATGTAACTCTGTCAGTATAAAATGCAAGCACTGGCTAGTCTGACCAACAGATCGTCCACAAGCATCAAGTCATTCTCGCCATGCACCTCTTGGTACGTATTTTTTTAAATTGATACATAAAATATCCACATTACAATTTTGCAATGATTCTACGAACATTATGGAGTAGTTTGACATTAGGTTTACTAAGTAAAAATGTTAATTATTCTTTTTAGCGAATTTCCTCTATAGGGATGAAGCTATTCCCGTAGGTCTCATGGTAAAACCTAAGCCTGAGACTATGATAACTTTTCGTTTTGGGGCCACCAGAAGCAAAAAACACCATTCGTTCGAATTTATTTATATACATTTGTCTGTAAGCACGATAGCGGCCGTAAAAATAGTCCAATCTTAATGAAAATTGGCACGGACGTTTTAAGTGGTTATCACTCGGACGAGTTCGTGAACCAGCCCGATCGGACTACCAGAAGGTGGGATAAAGGCGAATAAACCCCCCCAAAAATGGGTTTTTTGAGTTTTTTACATAGAAAAATAAAATATATCGAATTTTTGTTGGCACCATTGACTTCAGCTTAAAAAACAAATAATTTAGTATTTTGAATCACTGCTCTATGTCCATTGGTTACCGAGATATTGAATGTGGTAAACACAGTACGTTGTCCCAATGTTAACCTTATGGGAAATAGATAAAATTCTATATCTCGGTTATTTCTCAACATATATTGATAAAATTTGGTAAATAGCTTCTTCTATTTCAGATCTATTAAATATTGAATTAAAACCACCCAGTTTTAATATACCTGTAGCAGCAAACCTGCATACTCATTCCCCATGTTATTCTTATGGAGCTTACCAAAACAAGTCAAATCTCGCTATGTTGGATTGAAATATGTCATTTTGCATTTGAAATTCGCTGAGTATGCAGGTCTGCTGCAACGGGGGTATTATCTATATCCATACGAGAAATATTCACTACTAATAGGCTGATTCATTTCAAGTAATTAGCGTTACAATTAACGTTGTAACAATTATTTTTTTGCGGATATTTAATGTAGGGTATTTTTAATTTTAATTTAAAAATCAACCTTTTTCTAGTTTTTTGCCGTCGCTGCTGCCCTGTCGCACTACGCTGCAGGAGACGTGTCCGACAGCTACCTCCCCGCCGTCCGCGCCAGCCCCGCCTGGAGCGGACCCCTGGCAGAGCCGACGGTACTGTCGGACGGCACCATCGCCGAGACCGCTGAGGTTGCCGCCGCCCGAGCCGCCCACCTCGCCGCCCTGGAGGCCGCCCGAGCCTCGGACCCCGACATGGGGCGGGACGACGGCGAGTACGACCCCCACAAGTACGGCGACGACCTGTACGGCGTCGTGGCCCACAGCGAGGACCTCCTGCAGAGTGTCCTCTCCTACCAGGCTCTGGCCCAGGGTGGCGCGGCGCCCGCCCCGGGAGCTGGCGTGCAGAGCTCAGCGCAGACTACGAGGGGGGCGGTGTACAGCCCCTACACGGGCCCGCTAGCGATGCTGCAGCTGCAGGCCACCGGGTACCTGGCGGACACGCCCGAGGTGGTCGCCGCCAGGAACACTCACCTCAAGGCTCTACAGGAGGCCCAGGTGGCGGCGGCGCAGTGGAGGGCCACGCAGGCTGCTGCTGGTGCCGGCAACGCTCACCCTTGGGGTTAGTTTGTTAAATATGTTAATTGTTCAAAATCGTTTTAGTGTGTCATTGATTTAATATTTAAACTACATAATGTTGTAATTTATTTATCTGCCTAATTAAAACTACAACTTTTAAATGCGACATTAAGTGTTATAATGTAGTATAAATTAACTATTGATGTAAGTTAGCAATTAAATTACTTTCGATAGTATTGGTGGCAGTATCCAGTTTCATATAATTGAAAACGTCTACATATATTTTAAGCCTAATTGACCTAAGAACGTCTGAGAAACAATTAGTCTGACACTCATCAACCCCATTCTTGAAGAAAGGGGGTTCTTTGGTCAAATCTTTCTCTAAAGACGCAAATCTAAAATACCCCCGTCGCAGCAGACCTGCGTACTCGGCGATAGGATTTATTTTGTATATGTGAGCATTCAACTTCTTCGAAGGAAAGTATTGTTTGGATACTTTAAGTAAATAATATACTAAAAACGTATTTTTAATAATTCATGAGCTTTAAACATGAGGAAAATAAACAGGAGACCACATTGGTTTTCATTAGACATACACTTTTGTATTTTATATAATTCTAAGTCTTTTAATTTTTAATAAATGCAATCTTGTTAAAAGGGCCTTAAAATTGTTCTTGTTTGAATTTTCAATGAAAAATAAGATACGGTCCTCAGTCATGCATTCGACTCTCAACGCTTCAACCGACTATTTTATCGCTTTCGTTTTAAGTTTATACTGATCCAACAAATCATGCTCTTTACAACTGATTTCATTACTTATCAACACAATTCACGCATACCTGGAGACTAGGACGGGAAAAGTAGGCTAATCAAAGAGGCCGCAAAAGTCGATTCAAAATATTAGAGAAAAAATATACTTAAATTATAAATATCAACCACACGGCCTTAACCTACCACAAGGATTCAATTGAGTCATTCAAATATCAATGACGATCGTAAAGATGAGGAGAAGCGCTGGGTAAAACGACCGTTATAAATGTGTGACTTCGCCATTTGACGCGGTTAGCGCGAGCCCAATTGACGCTCATTTTACGCAACATTACTTACAGATTGCACATCAGCGATCGGAAAGCAAACACGGGGACCGTCCGCCATTACGGCCGCACTTGCTGTGTTATTATTGCCTGCAATATTGCATCACGTCTCGCGGTTGCAACGAGTTGATTAGGCGTTAGGCGTTGTTGAATAGAGTTGTAATTCTTCCGGTTTTGCCGAGGCAGCGATGTGGACAGATGAGGGATTTTCATCTGATTCAGGATTCTTCATAGTCCCATGAGGTATACGACGAATGTTTAATGTTTTCCCGATCTCAGTATCGGCATAGAGAAGAATTAAATTAGTTTATATTTGACCATGCGGCATTTGTACACAATTTTTTTTTAATTTAAAGTTATTAATTATTTAGAATATAACACTACAATGTAGTAAACTTAAAATGGATTCTCTAACTCCGCTGAAACCTTAATACACCAAAATTCACAAAAGTTATTCAATTTAAGACATAAGCACGTGTAGCACCCTCATAGCAAATATGGCTTTTTACACCAATGCATACAAGTGCAGGGATTGCATACCTGTGCGATATGTACACTTCGAGTGACAACATGGGAAAATCTGTAATGTATCATTCGAAAGCTTATCATTTATGCAGATGAATAGAATACTGAAAGGGTTTTCTAAAAAACTCAACAAGCAAGCAACTCTATCTTGATGTTGATCTCTGTATAAACCCCTCACAAATCCGAGGCAGGGAATTAAAACGTAACACGCGTGAAATAGCTGTCAAAGCGAACGAACTATGAAGACAATCAGGCAACCGGGCTAGACCAACCGGGTGCGGGGTCAGTCAGGAAGAGAATGTCGTCGCGCACATGCCGTGATTACAGCACCTTGCACCTCGCAGGGTAATCAATTTAGTTATTTTTTAACTACAAAAAGAATGTTTATGGAGTAGCCATTAAAATGATAGGAACTGCCGTTTAGACAATTAATCACGAAATTGTATTGGAAATTAGGGGGCTGTGATGGCTTTTTCACAAATTGACGTTATACAAAATGCAGTTGAATTTATCAAATGTAGTTAACTGGGTGGGATAACTTATAAAATATCTTGGTTAGAACATTGGTTAATTTTGCTGAAGAATTCACAATTTATTTTAAAAGTGAACGAAACAGAGGCACACTCAAAGGGCATGAATAACATGAACTTGAATCAAACAAAAAGCATTTGCGCTAGATAAACGACACTTGTATTACAGCCCTTGATGTTTTAATTAAATCATCACCATGGAGGATCAGCACTCAGCACCCTCTGAAAACAGGTGGTGTAGTGACAAATTCAGCCCAGAAAGCTTCTGTCATTGCCGTCATTAATCTCTTATGCGACCACTTGAGATTCTGTAGGCGAAGAGGGGAGGTTTTCAGTTGTAATCAATCAGGAGGGGCTCGACTGAAGGAGCGCTCCCCTAAACAACTCATGGGGAGACTGGATTGATAATATTTATATCTCCCGGCCACATGCAACCGTGCAGTTAACAAATTTTATAAATCAATCAACAAGTCCTTGAAGAGTGGTAGAGCTTTAAAATAGAACAATGTGTCGTATTACTCATGGGGAGGCTGAAATGATCATATTTATATCTCTCGGCCAAAGGCAACCGTGCAGTTAACAAATTTTATAAATCAATCAACAAGGCCTTGAAAAGTGATAGAGTTTTAAAATGGAACAATGTGTTGTGTTATTAAAATACATTTTCCGTGTTAAGATTGCAATTTTAAGAGTTAAATCTTTGATAAATCAATCGCCAAGTGGAAAACTTCTAGAGTTTAATTTTATTATTTACCTAATATTGATTAACTTTCAAAGTCTACTATTATTTGTTAGACTTTTGAGTAACGACTTCTTTTGGATGTGGCTGTCATTCCTTTTGGCACGATATACCACCTACCGTCAAAACGCACCTGACTTTGGGCATTCAACGTCAAGTTGCTGGAAACATTTAGGTGTTCCTATTTAACGTCTTTTCCAGCTCTTTCTCAGTCTCCATACACCACAAAAAAACCGATTCCCATCCGAAGAAAGTCAACCTTCTGTGAGACCTTGCAAACAATGGATCCGAGCCATCCGACAGTCTGCTTCTCTGCTAACAAGGCGAACAATTAACAGGAAAACAAAGAATCGCCCTACTCATTAGGCTGGTTCGTTGGTACTGACGGCAGACAGAACCAGAACCTATGCTCTAATTAATGGCGGAAAAGCGTCGACGTCCACCTGCCGGTACGTCAGCCGGGTCGTGGACGGCGAAAGCTGCCGCAGACGCATGGCTTCCTTCGGCGGTCATAACTTCCGTCACGGGCTTGCGCAATGGGAAGTAGCAGGGCGAGCCCGGGGGGTGACGGGGGTGTCACGACCGCGGGGACTGCCGGGGAGTGCGGAGATCCGGTAAGGATAAGGGGGAAGTTTGGGCATTCAACGTCAAGTTGCTGGAACATTTAGGTGTTAAAGTAGGACGTTATAATAAGTTACTTCTGTTGACGATTCTGGAATCATGGTAAATGATCACTGAAAAAGCTGAAAACCTGTTGGCCCTAAGTAGAAAGTTGTAATCAATTAAATCTGATGGGAATTCCTGAATCATGGTAAATAATCGCAGATAAAGCTGAAAACCTGTTGGTCCTAAGTAGGAAGTTGCAATCAGTTACTTCTGAAGATTGTTTCAGAATCATGGTAAATGATCGCGGATAAAGCTGAAAACCTGTTGGCCCTAAGTAGGAAGTTATAATCAGTTACTTCTGTTGACAATTCCAGAATCATAGCAAATCATCGCGGATATAGCTGGAAACCTTTAGGTAGTAAATAGGAAGTAGGAAGTTGCAATCAGTTACATCCGAATAGTAGTCCAGAATCAAAGCAGATGATCGCGGATTAAGCTGAAACCCTGTTGGACTAAGTGAGAAGTTGTAATCAGTAATATCTGAGGATTGTTCCAGGATCACGAATACCACTTAAAACCTCAAACCTTCTGTTTTCTTGCCAAAATAAAAGAACAACCTGTTACAATGGTCGATAATAGTTTCATGAAAATATAAGGCAGAGATAAAACTCTTCAATCAATTAATTGGTGAAACTGAAAACTTTTTTGATAAAGCATTACAAATTTCAGGTTTCCGGTATCACTAAAAGTGATATGAGAAGAATATATAAATAAACCTTGATATGAACTTTCGGTTTCAAGTAATCATTTCAAGTCCTTAATGAAATCTTCAAAATACCCTTAATAATCCGTTCAAACCAATGTTGTCCCACCAGAAAACTTCTCCCTAATGAACTTCGCTACCGGTTTCTCCTCGCAAACATCTGCTGTCCGTTAAAATCAATTACACCCAACCTACAATTTCCGCTCGTAATCCGCGCGTTGCGTAAGGAGAATTCGGTATTATTTCGACAACGCGATAATTATACCAATTACACATTAGACGTACGGCCCCGGCGGAACATAGGTCAAGTCTTACCTCTTATCACAAGCTGTAAACCTCGCTCTCACAGTGATATGAGCGGCGTGAAAGCAGATTTATCAGCGAGCAGAGCCGGCCGCTAACGTATGGCGCTCCGCCCCCACTAAGTGAAAGAAAATCTCCGGCAAAGCGCCGCGCCGCCGCGGGTGCGGGAAGCTGTGCTTCTTAGTTGCGACGATTATTGCGAATTCTATTGCCAAATTGGATTTCACTCTTGCTTTCTTTTAAGTGCGCCACTGTTACGTTGCGAAATTCTCTTTATGAAGGACATGGACGGGTAGAAAGTCGAACTTCGAAATCTCTGAGTTCGGTTTGAAAAAAATCATTTTAGGTAGGCTGATGTGATAATTACTACAGTTACTTTTATATTGCTTTTAAAAAATAAAATATATTGTGTGGGCGATGATATTACAGGTTTGACGAATTTTAAGCATTTGAAATCACAGATGTTTCTTTTGAACCATCGTAAAGATTTGAGTTTTTGATCTGAATATTTGGAAGAAAAATTTTTATTTTGACTTTTTTTGTTTACTTAATAAAATAAATGAAACTTACATTTTATCAAATATTGAGTATTAGTTGAAATAGTGAATATACCAATTATTCACAATTTAATCTAGCAAATCTTTAATTTAATCTATCCGAATCATTACGATATGATATACACTATGCTAAAAAGGGTACATCAGGAATACACTGAAAATTTCACTACATGTAATACCAAATAGAATTATTCATTAATTTAAAATTATGCTGTACATAGTATTTATTCGAAATTCACTCCCAGCATGATATTACGTTACACAAGTAAGTTTCGCAGTGTGACAAGCAGTAATAAAGTAGTTTAATTCCCCATGATAATACATCCATGCAAACTCAACTGCTGTCTCGTGCTTAAAGGCAATAACAGGTAAAGGTCTTAAAGGCACTCGGACGCCGGGGCGGGGCGAGCGGCTTGACTCACTGGGCGATCGCGTGATCCAGCGTGGTTACTGCAGACCTAGTCTCAACTGTGAGTTGGGCTAGACCATCTGTCGACGGTGTTAACTAAACTGCTGGTAGGATGCCGCAGCAAAGGAGATTAGGTAATTCTAACTTTTGTGCTACGGGGTCAAGTTGTTATTTATAAGTTCCAAATGTACGTTCAAATTGTTGATTAAAATAAGGCGTAATGGAAGGGGCGTTCTCAAGGGGGGATATGGACAAAGTAAAAGATACAGTACGCGCATTATATCTAAGTAAGTGGTGGTGGTGGTGGGGAGTAAATGAGTAAGATTTGTTAGGATTTTGTCAGTACCTTTGTCAATGTACGATAATGTTTTATATAATTTTGGGAAACTTTTTATGTTACACTTTGGGTAGTGTTCACTGACTTTGCCCTAAAACAAAGCATGATGTGTACATACATTTTGAAAATTGTAAGATGAAGGGAGGGAAGGGGGCAGGAGGAAGAGAAAAGGAAAGTTAGGAAATAAAGGAAGAGGGGAGGGACGGAAGAGGGTGGGGAGAAAGCGAAGTTGGGAGAGAAGAAAATAGGGACGAGGGTAGGAAGGAACGGGGGAGAAAAATTAAGAAAGAAACTATGAAAGTGGAATGGATGCAATGTTTAACCAAAAGTGTAAAAACCTTTTAGAAAATGAGAGCTTAAATCGTGCCAGCAATATTCCGCAGAGGTAAGGTAAGAAAAAGAAGCCTAAGATCGAGGGTAATAAAAACAACACAGAAATAATTTGAATCAGACATAAACTGGGCTATTTCTTTTTTGTCATCCTCTAAGATTATATGACCATAAACGAAAGGTAATTAACGAAAACACAACAAGAACCAATGGTGGAAATATGATGACCACGATCAAAAAAATGAAACTACAAAGTAAAGTAATAAATTAAATGCAAGTGTATTGGTTGTGTCACCCACGCATATACATCTTACCGCCCAATCAAACTTGACGACTCGCGCGGCTGTAAAAAATCGATAAAACAACAAGCGAACACAACGTATCGAGTTACGAACCAATCTGGCGAGTGCGATCATTGAATAATTCCGTCGTAAAGAGCTGTCAGGTGGGGTGTAACGACGCCCGCGAGATTTACAGACGGACTCGCGGTGAAAGTCGAAGGTCCCGGTGTGATGTCTTGATTGGGCCTTTGGCCGGGCCCGCGCGGCGGTGGTCGACGTAACTGCGAGGACGTCGGGGTCGCGTCGCGGCGCCGGCTGTGGGACACGTAACTGTCCACGGTCAAGGGACAGGGGCAAGGACAGAAGATTTATTGGGAGGGGGAGAACCAAGGGAGAGCCATTGGTACATTGGAAGAGAGTTTTGCGAGATTTAGCCTGTTCTGAAATCTGAAGTAGCATGAAAATCAGGTATTCGACGAAGAGAAAGAGGTTTGTCTAAGAGTGAAAAAATGGTACAGCGCCGTAGCTTAGTTGGTAGCGTTCTGAGTTCTCACTCTGCCGGCCCGGGTTCAACTCCCAGCCGCGGCTCTAAGCAATTTTATCATACGGAAGTGCTGTGAAAACTCAGGTACCTTTGTCAAGAAGATCTCAAGGTTCCTTAAGGACCTTGGGATTTGACGGAGAGTGAAGGCCTGTTGAACGGAGGGTGCACATTAAGCTAATTCTGCTGCGTCGCAACACCATGATCAAGTGAAGCCATGGCTCTTTTAAAAAAAGTGTGAAAAAAATGATAGGGATTTTGAACGGTATCTTTGTCGAAAATGCTGAAATTCATAGTTTATAATTCTAAAATTCAACCACAGGAGACGCGACTAAGGATTTATCAAATCAACAATACTAAAACTTTCCTATGGCTTATGGCTTGAGTTGTCTCTCCAAGGGCCAAAAATGAGGTTTTGCGGGTTTGGGATCGTTTTTCAAAATCGAGACGAAATCGAGAATTTGAAACGATCGAGGGCTGCAAATCAAGTTTTGAATATTTATTTGACACACTTTAAAACGAAACTTTAAGGTCACTGGCGACGATACAACTTCTTTTTCAAGGTTGCGAAGCAACGACAGCAATGGAAGTCATATGATCGCCAATAGCCTGTCGTTAGAACCTATTGAATGCTGTACAGTTATGAGATACGCTGTTTCAATCAAGTAAATAAACCATCAGCTGACTTTCGGCCCTAGGGCCGAAATTATCGGCCTCTGACGAAAAACAGCTATTTTTGGCCTGCTTATGATGTATGCATCGATGGATGTATGTAAAACAGGTGATTTCGTCGTCGTGTGGCGAAAAAGATTACAGTATGTGATGGATAAAAAAGTTTTAAATTCAAAATTCTGAAAGAAAAATATTTTACTGGTACATGGAAAGTTCATTACTTTTAAGCTCGATCACGTGTTGCATATACAGATACTCTCGGCGGCGCGGTACTGGGTGAACAACCGCAGAGACAGCTCCGAGTGTTTTGTTATGTCAGCTAAGTGGTCTAGTCCCAATCTAGCCCATAAATTCGCGACTAGACCAGACAAAGTTGTCTTCATACGTTACAGGTAATTATCAGCCCCATTCAACACCGAGCGCGATCTTTCCCCTTTTCTCGATTCCATTAACCTTTGCCGACCGATTCTATTGTACTTTTACTCGAACGCTTCTCTCCGGGTCGCCACGGGTATAAATCTCCAGCTCGGCTTTCAAACACCTTCCTTATACGACCGCCAATTATCGGCCGGTGCGATTTAACGCATTCTGATTATTCATTAGTTTACTGGTTTTCTCTATTCCAGTTCCCCACTTGTTACAACAAGGGTCGATACCGGAGAAACGGTAATGCGATAGTGGAAAGTGAGGTAATGATTAATAAGATAAATGGTTTGGTGTTCGGTTAAGAAGTGTTAAGTAAACATAAATGAAATTAATGGTGGTGGTAGGTTTATGATTTTATTTAGATCTTTGCGGGCATTAACCGTCACTAATGATTCGCATTTTTGATCTCAAGGTTTTTACGGATTTTTTTGAAGTCACGTGACTAAACTCTTGTTGATGTAGACGTATATGGATCACGACTGTGATCCAATAAAAACCGTGACGTTTGGAGGCGTTCCTCGTTGGTAAATTCGCCTTCTGCAGGGAACTTCATTTGACTTCAGAATTATTCAATTTCTGTCACCGTGAAAATCTAATTCAACATAATAATATATGGACATAAAATCAACACAAGTCCGTTAATCTTTTGTACCATATAAATTTTCACAAAATGTATGCCTTACATCAAAGGTTTGCACGCTCAGATATTGCAACAAGTATCAGAATTTTGTTTACCTTCTGCCTTACTCGACTTAGAATCGAACGCGCTTTCCTCCATTGTACCAGATTACATTATTTCAGCCTACAGCTTACACTTGAAATATTAACAAATTTGAAGTCCTAGCTCCAGATTTCCTAATAACACTTCGAGCGTAAAATTATAACAATCGTACCCATGAGTCAACCAAGCCGAAATTAACAATTACTAATAAGTTCCCGCTTTGACATGAAAAGGCTGTAAGTTTGATAAACTAAACAATCATAGAACCGAGGTCGAGAAATCAATTGGTAATCAGAATATAATTCGGAATCGCACTAAATCAGCTGGATCTGGGTTACGTTCGCCGGAATGACTGATGGGCGCACCCCCCTTCACCGGCTAAACGCCACAGAGCGAGGCCGAGTTTAGACAAATACCACAGAGAAGAATCAGAGGTCGCTTTTAAATGGGTCTTCTGTTGCGCCCGAGTACTATTTTACAGTTAAATCCAGTTACGGTTGTTAAGTTACTAGTTACAGTTAAGTTAAATAAGGAGAGGGTAGCGATGGTGCTGCTCTCTTGCGGAGTTAACGGTAAACTAAGTCCTCGACAAAAGCTGGGCAGCGCTCGACACACTCTGAGCGCAACATTAGAAGATACCTCTTATCCGTGCAAATACTCGAGGACAAAACTTGGCTTCTGACCATTAAAGCGATCGTCCAGCTCCTCCATTATATAAACAAACCGCTGTGAAAGTGAAAGTCCCGCCAATAATATCTCCATTGTGCCAATCAATACGTGATCGCGGGCTGCTATAATTCCATTGTTTCCGGGAAGATATCCGGCATGACTAATTATAGACTCATCTCCACTTTTGGTCGTCCGACCTCCCGACAACATCAGAAAGTAAAACCGCAGAAACTCGGCTTTTGTTTACTTAATGCCTGGGAAGTGAAGGTTGAAAAAGGTTTTATGATCATGAAAATGAAGAACAAAATTAATAGGGTAGGTAGTAGACTATTCCTCCGTAAAACGTGCATTCTTGATTCCTTCAGAAAAGCTTTCTTGTATCCACAGGGTATGTCAAAATCTATTGACTTATTAAACAATACTACCGAGAAAAGTTAATTTATCTTATGCAAATTTAGTAATGAAGCAGCTCTCCCCTTGCGTTGACTTAGATTTATCTGCTCAAATCTAGCTGGGCATTATCTGTAAACAATATGCTGAATTGCAGGTGAGATGTGGTCCGTCGGGCTGCACTGTTTGACATTTTCGCTGGAGCGCTTTCGGCGTTTCGATATTTTCAACTGCTTCTCAGCTGAAAGAAGCAGTTGAAAATGGCAAGACGCCGAAAGCGCTCCTGCGAAAATATCAAACAGTGCAGCCCGACGGACCACATCTCACCTGCAGTATGTGCCATCGGCGTACGGACCTCAATACCATCATTAGATACTATGAAGTGTTAAATAAAGGCGGTAGCAAATGTTCTAAAAAAACTTGCTCGTAACTTCTACATTACATATTGTTCTTTGAGCTGAAAACTGACTTTCCAAAAAACAAAATTCACCAAATCCTGTAAATGAAAACACAATACACAAACTTCTTGGTAAGAAAAAAATCTTTTTTAATCTGATAGTTGCAGGACTTACCTCAAAAACATAGGGCATCGGCGTCGGCGTCTCAGCTTC
This sequence comes from Flexamia atlantica, assembly GCA_035578135.1. Lineage (NCBI taxonomy): Eukaryota > Metazoa > Arthropoda > Insecta > Hemiptera > Cicadellidae > Flexamia > Flexamia atlantica. The sequence goes on from JAQJVK010000042.1 coordinate 2,135,699, forward strand.
CTCCAAACCATGCTTCTCGTCAACCAGAGTCTCCTCAGAGCAGCCCTTGTCTAACTTGCTGATTTCATCCTCATCAGGAAAGTCCGGAGCAAGAACGAAAGTTTCATTATCACTATCATGTGAAAATAGAGGTCCATCAGTTACGTTCTCTTCGACGTCTCTCTTTTCCGTCCCTCCTTCGTTTCTAGAATCTACATTATCCGACGTAACTTGTACCGTGTCTGGTTCAGCGACTCTGTTCACCGGTTCAGCAACTTCCGCTTTGACCACTTCCGGTTCAGGCTGTATGACTGCGACCTCGGCGATGTTCTGGGTGTCTCGAACGTCGACCCCGACCTTAACCACGGTAACGTGGTTCAAAACCTCCTCGTCCGAGTGGTAATCATTAGCGACGTACCACGAGGTGGTGGAAACGTCAGAGTTCGCTCTGGAAGTACTTTTGCTCCTGGGCGCCACTGCAGGCTGCGGTAGTTCCGAACCTTCCCCATGGCCCCCAAAACTGTTAGAAAGATCCTTGCATTTCTTCTGTATGAAACTTTTCACCCGTTTGCTTCTGCTCAACGACTTGTTGGACCCTATCCTGTTGAAGTCGTCGAGTTTGTTCAGCCCCTCGTCCGGGGTCTTGGCGAACTCGGGGCCTGCGGTCCACGCCCCCTCGGCGGAGAAGGCGAGCTTCTGGTCCTTCGGCCTCTCCTGCCGCTCGCTCGGCGTCACCTGCAACAGAATGTCAATAGTCAATAGTCATTCAAAATAGTACAAATATTGTACATGAATGGCGTCAATTTTTTTAAATACTAAGTGCTAATAAAATAAGAGAAGAAAAAGTCTGCTTACATACATGTAGTACAAATATAAAAACTGTTTATTGTGGAGTCATAAATTAATTATTTAAGAATAATTATCTACAGAAAAAATTCATTCAAAGAATAAAGTGTTTTTTTTTTTTTCAATTCCCTCTAAAACCTATCTACAGTTTCAATTTTTGAAATACTTTCTGGCAAGAAATTGTAATATTTAATCCAGGCATATGAGGGCTTCTTTTCAAGGAACTTAAGTTTATGTTGCATCAATTCAATTTTATTTTTGTTCCTGGTGTCATAATTATGATATGAGTCCAATGACCATAATTATGATATAAGCCAAATGACTTAAGCTCCGGCAGTTTTTTGATGAGTAAAATTGATTAAACAATTCACTGATTGAATACTCTAAAAATTCCCAGCCTTGAAGAATTAGCTTTGACTGAATCCATTCAGTTTAACCCTAACATTATACGTAATGCTTTTTTTGCGAAACTAAGATTCTTTACAAATTTTCATGAGATATGGCTCCAAAGAGAACGATTCCAAAATAAATATGTGAGTGAATAAAAGCGAAATATATATTTCTCAAAGTTTCCACGGGACATTATATTTCGCTTTTATTCACTCACATATTGTTTTTAATCGTTCTGTATGGAGCCATATCTCATGAAAATTTGTTAAGAATCTTGTTTTGCAAGAAAAAGCATTACATATAATGCTTTGTTGTGCATCTCGTTGTGCACATGAGATCCTGCGGCCGGCTCTGTCATTACGGTAATAATGTCTATCCTACTGCATCGGCACGCAGCGCTGCACGCACTCCGCCCGGCTCGGAGCTACGGTAATGCCATAATAGCCCGGCGGTTGAATAAATAAACAACCTTAATATTAGTCTAATTTCTACATTTAACGTAGTTTAGGATGTGGTTCGAACTTGGGTGGCTGCGTGATGTCTTTGTCTGGTAGATTCGGTGGCTGTTAACCAATTAAATAGTTGGTTGAGTTCGAAGAAATTGTTTAATATCACAAATCGAGCGGTACAGTTTTTCAATTCGCTTGTACAGAAAAACTATAATTAATTATAAGCTACCATAAATGTACGATTGAACTCGACCTCCCTCCACTTAGACAATTGAATCGAAAGTGAATATACTCAAGCTTCAACTATAAAGCTATCAATTGACGGGTTCGGCTCATTTATTAATTTAGAGGCCTCTGAACGAACGTATAAACGATCCTAGAGAAAGTAGACGTGTACTGTATAATAAAAATACACGAAAAAAACATTGATCGACCCTTCCTATTATGGAGAAAGTGGGCGGGTTACAACAGCATCTTCAGAATTATCGACAGAAAAATAATCAGGAGACGATCGGTTATTATGTCATCGGTTTACAACGATCGGGCCCAAAACAGACAGGCTCCGGTGGACTGAAAGCTTTGCCTAATTATTTAGGGGGGTTACATAAGCGCAATCGTGAGAATCAAACTATTTATGTGGCTTCTTCAAAACACTTTACAAAACCACGCAGCGCTTTCTTTTCCTGATCGGAACAAGGAGTACACGAATTCACTTTCAATCGCTTCACGGTAGGGTGGTTCCGAAAAAAATTCGATCTTTTTATCTCTGAATTAAAGCGTTGGCTTGAGGATTGAGAGCTCATAAGGGAAACGCACGGAGTTCGATTAAGCGAATGCAGTCTAATGTATAAACAGAATGAATCAAACGATATCGTAAATTAAATACAATTATGTAATATAGGCCTACGAATTAATCGTTTACAAACTTAAAATAAATTTTGTAGAATTAAAATATTTTGTTAGTAAGCCGTTCTTAAAGTGCGATAATGAGTTGAATCTTTATTGAGCGAAGCTGATAGCGGGTACGGATAAGCCTCTTGCCCGCTATTAGTAATGCATATTACAAGAAAAAATACCACAAGTACAATCTATGGTACTCTCGAGAAGTGATAGACATAAGTTATTTCTAGTCTATTCAAAAAAAGCTTAGCGTTTTTCAGATTTACCTCATTATTCATCATCTGAGCCTAAAAACGAGATGAGTGTGAAAACCAAGCACGGTAACTGAAATTTGAATAGCTTGAGGAGAATTATATTGTTATTTAGGAAAGTTTGCTACAACTATCAATGGACTTAATACAAATCTTGTTACCGTGACGTATTACATATTTGTTGTGAAATAAGCGCGTGGCGTCATTAACGGATCGGAACTGGCGCCTGTAAAGATAATAAATAAATAAGAATATGTAATACAAGACCAGTTGCGTCATGATGACTGAGCACGTAGCGTACGCCGGTGAGGAAACCGACCAGAATGAACCCAGTAGCCGTCTCACTGACAGTCATGACCGTAACCCTCGAGAGACAAGTCAAGGCTATACTTGTACTGGACACCCACTCGGAGTCTATGGTGCTACCGAGCTTTCACGTTCACTTGAAGGAAAATATTTACCAATCTAACTTCCAGAACAGTAAGTAACACTTACAGTACGACTAATTCAGTACAGTATAAAATCATTAATTAAGTCAATTTGCTCGTAAAATTTTAAAATGAAGTTTAAATAATTAATTGTAATAATATTGTAAATCTACAAATTAACACCAGTCGGAAAAAGACCGGTAAGAAAAGGTTCATTTGCTTTGAAGCGTAAAAATCACAAAAACAATTGTAAATGCGTTGTAGAAAGGTAAATGAAGGGTTTTCACGTTGATATCTACAATAATTTAACACAGAATATGATTTAAAACTTGAGATCATATTTAAAAATCCTGATTATATTTTAAAATAATTTTTGAATGAGGTCTTCGTTTCATCAACGAGTAAAAGGAAAACAACACGATTAATTTCCAATACACCTCGGATTACCCGGACCCCACATTTTTCTGATCCTGGATTATCCTGATCGGCTGTACATATATTTCAAGTTAAAAAATATTAGGTCATTCAAAGAAAACAAATTAGCTGACATTTTTGTGCCACCTGATTCCCCAAAGGCTCAGAAAAAGATCGCCCGGTCTGTCCGGTCGTCCTTGCGAACCCCAATATTGACGGTTCTGTCGGATTTCTCCCCGAGATGCTTATCGCGGGATCGACCCGACAATGGCAGAGAGAGTGACGTGAACGTGCCGTGCTGTACCGGTCCCGGCCCGGTCAACCGCGACTCCGCGGTCGCTTTCATTAGTGAAAATAACAACGGTTACGTGTCCTCTGTCCGCCTGTCCTGCGAGAGGGTAGAAGAAGAATGGGGAGGCTTCGCAGAGGTAGTGAAAATAACAACGGTTACGTGTCCTCTGTCCGCCTGTCCTGCAAGAGGGTAGAAAAAGGATGGAGGAGTCTTCGGAGAGGTAGCGAAAATAACAACGGTTACGTGTCCTCTGTCCGCCTGTCCTGCAAGAGGGTAGAAAAAGGATGGAGGAGTCTTCGGAGAGGTAGTGAAAATAACAACGGTTACGTGTCCTCTGTCCGCCTGTCCTGCAAGAGGGTAGAAAAAGGATGGAGGAGTCTTCGGAGAGGTAGTGAAAATAACAACGGTTACGTGTCCTCTGTCCGCCTGTCCTGCAAGAGAGAAGAAGGATGGGGGAGGCTTTGGAGAGGTGGTGTAAATAACAACGGTTATGTGTCGGCTATCCTGTCGTTTTGTCCTGCGAGAGGGTAGAAGAAGGATGGGGGAGTCTTCGGAGAGGTGGTGAAAATAACAACGGTTACGTGACGGCTGTCCTGGTTTTGGCGTGCTAGAGGGTAGACGAAGAATGGAGGAGTCTTCGAAAAGGTAGAGAAAATAACAACGGTTATGTGTCATTTGTCCTGCAGTTCTGTACTGCGAGAGGGTAGAAGAAGGGATGGGGGAGTCCCTCGATAAGGTAGTGAAAATATTACGTGACGGCTGCCCTAGTTTTGTCCTGTGAGAGAGTAGAAGAAGGGATGGGGGAGTCTTCGGAGAGGGAGTGAATATAACAACAGTTATGTGTCGTTTGTCGTGCAGTTCGGTCCTGCGAGAGGGTAGAAAAATGATAAGGGAGTCTTTGGAGAGGTGGAGAAAATAACAACGGATATGTGTCGGTTGTCTTGTCGTTTTTTCCTGCGACAGGGTAGAAGAAGGGATGTGGGAGTCGTTGGAGAGGTGGTAAAAATAACAACGGTTATGTGTCGTTTTTTCTGCAGTTCTCTCCAGCGAGAGAGTAGAAGAAGAAGGGATGGAGGACTCTTCGGAGAGGTGGTGAAAATAACAACGGTTACGTTTCCTCTGTCCGACTGTCCTGCAGTTCTGTTCTGCGAGAGGGTAGAAGAAGGGATGGGGGAGTCGTCGGAGAGTCTCGGATCGATCCCGAGAAAAGTTAGTAGCTTTTTGAAGGGTTGTTTCTGGAGCCAGCTGTCATTGGTTGTTGGGCTATTAATTAACAATCCTGTCTAAGGAACATGCCAACCTTAGTCAGTAACAAGGCTACAAGATCGCGCCACTATCATCACTATCATCACACTCATCCTTCACTCATATTCAGGGTAACGTCCTCAATGAGGTACCTGTCTTATTAAGTGATTAATTGATTAAGTGATTAAGAGGTAGTGAGAATAACAACGGTTGGTGTCGTTTGTCCTGCAGTTCTGTACTGCGAGAGGGTAGAAGAAGGGATGGGGAGTCTTCGTATATGTGGTGAAAGTAACAACGATTACGTGTCGTCTGTCCAGCTTCTGTCCGGCGAGAGGGTACCAGAAGGGATGGGAGTGCCTCCGGAGAGGTAGTGAAAATAACAACGGCTACGTGTCATCTGTCCATCTGTCCTGTAGGAGGGTGATTTCAAGAAGAAGATATAGGAGAGCCCTTCGGAAAGAAAGTAATCAGCATTTCAAAAAAGGGTGCGCCATTGTATTTTCACCTATCCTTGCAAAGCAGAAGAAATAATGCGCGATGAATGACGATCCCACGCGCAATCAGACAGTGACTGGCGAGCAGCCGATTGGTCCATCAGCGACAGTCGATGACAGCGCATGCGCACTCTCGATATCAACAGCTAAGGCCATTAATATCATAATGAACGCGGGGCGATTCGCGCGGACCCGAACACAATGAGTCAGCAAACACTTTCCATCACGATCGGATTACTGGATCAGAGGAAAGCAAAAGTCGCGAACGGCTGTGGCTCGGTCGTGTGAACAGCGACAATCGGCGAGCGGCGATATCACTCGCATTGTGTGCGGCGACGATGCATCTGGATTGCATAACGGAGTTTCCTTTTGTAGTCACACGAGGAGAGAGAATTGTCGAGGTACAGGTCACGTGATCTCAGTGTGAATGAGGGAAATATTTACCTTTGTTCGACGCCTAGTGTGTTATTTAAAACTACTGTGATAAAATTCTTTTAATTTCTTTGGGCAAACTACTATTTCCAAAACTTGGTACAATTTTACGCATAGGTAATGAAGGGGCTCTGCTGCTTGTAACGATTATGTACCACGGGAAATTCCGCACTGTTTTGTAGAATGTAGGAATATTGTTTGAATCACAACTGATCTACTGAAATTCATTAAGTGAAAAGCGGCTAAAGTTTGCTTAACATTGTCTTTAGGTTGCGAATAAAACGTTAGGCAAGTATTCGTCATCAAATACTCCCTTGTGCTGGGACTGTCAATCAACAAGTTTATCATTCTTTCGACATTAAATTTATCCAAAATTCCTCAAAAGCAAGTAAACATTACTGCTCGTGAGTGAGTTAGGCCTAGAAACCAAAATATCTACTAGTATATTAGTCAAAATACCATCTTAGTCAGTAACAAGACTGTATGATCGCGCCACAATCATCCTCCACTCATCTTTCACTCATATCCCGGTTAAAATAAAATACGCAGCCAATGCTGCGTCCCGGTCTTAAAAGGCATTAAGGTATTAAGTAATAAGAAACCAACGGACGAACTACCAAACAATTTTCAAAACAAAACTATACATTTACCATCGATGACCTGTAGCCTTTGAAGCACACAATAGCTCTAGTTGAGGCATGTTCGCGAAATTCCTTCACCCAAGAGCAGGTGGGGCCTCACCGGAGCGTGACGGGCCCCGGGGGCCCCGTTTTATTAAATTATCCCGGCCGGGCCCGGGGCCTGCCATCATTGTGTACACAGCGCTCTCCATCGCAACGTACATCTCTATCACGCAGGAACCTCCGCGGGCCAGTGATAAAGACGCAGCTGGTCGTAACTGTTCCGGTCCTTGGTCCATACTAGGTACCTTGCGATACTAGTTACGGCACTATAATAACAGCTGGTCGCTAACTGTTCCAGTCCTGGTCCATACTAGGTACTTTGTGATACTAGTTACGGTACAACAATAACAGCTGGTCGCTAACTGTTCCAGTCCTGGTCCATACTAGGTACCTTTTGATACTAGTTACGGTACAATAATAACAGGTGGTCGCTAACTGTTACGGTCCTTGGATCTAGATACGGTGCGATACAAGTTACAGGAAAAAAATAGTAGTTGGTTGTTGACTGTTTTGGTCCCTGGATCTATACCAGGTACTAGTTACGTTACAAAAATAACAGTTGGTCGCTAACTGTTCTGGTTCTTGGATTCATACTAGATAAGGTGCAATACTAGTTACAGTAAAAAAAAATAGCTGGTTGTGAACTGTTTTGGCCCCTGGATCCATAAAATAATAGTTACGTTACAAAAATAACCGCTGGTTGCTAAATGTTCCGGTCCTTGGATCCATACTAGATACGGTGCGTTACTAAAAGAATAACAGCTGGTTGTTGACTGTTTTGGTCCCTGGATCCATACCAGGTACGGTGCGATACTAGTTATGTTACAAAAATGACAGCTGTCGCCAAATTTTCCGATTCTTGGGCCTATACTAAAGTGCGGGTCTAGAGCAAAAATAACAACTGGTCTTTAACTGTTCCGGTCCTTGCGTCTCTACTAGGTACCGTAAGATACTAGGTGTGGCAAAAAATAACAGCTGGTCACAAACTGTTCGATCCCACTATTCCAAATGGATTTTTTTATTTACATAATTTCAAGTGACAACCCCACCACGAACTGCAGTATAAATTCTCTTATCCGCAAGTACTTCCGTTTGCAACCGATATCGTCAAACCTAATTACAACCACTTTACCCTTGACCTTTCCCCACTGACCCCTACAACTGCACCGTCGCCAGTTCACACGTTGCAGATACCATCGGCCTTTATATCAGACGTGTCATTGTGTCGGTTTACACGTTCCTACGTCTGTAGATCTTATCAGTCCCGCCCCCACACATTACTTAGCGTAATGACCTTCATTACGGGCCCACCCAAGATACGGTGATAACGTGATTCAATAACCGCAATCAAAATAAGTTTCCAGTGTCCGTGAACTGCGCCGCGCCCTTTCACCTGTGAGCGACCGACTGTGAGTGGACCGCGGCGCCGGTTTGTACCAGGTCAGACCATGAGGAATGTAAAAGGGAATGTTACTCGTTGGAAGTTGTGGGACACATGAGAGGGAAAATATGCCCGCGACAGACCCAGGTGTACTGAGGATTTATTCGCTGTTGACTATTTTATATCCCCCGGTCCCTGAATATGCCGGTGACTATCCACACAAGGTTAGATGACTCACTACTTTTTTCCTTAAGTACTCTAAGTAGAGACCAGTGTGATGTTATGACTGAAATAGAAGTGACTTTTACTTTTTCAAAGTAAGACGTCGCATCAGTTAAAATTTGCAATAAATGTGTACAGCCAAAACTTGTAATGATGTCGCGCCAGGTAATGTAGAGATTTACTATTTACTTGATTAAGAAATGTTTATAATTTTGCATAGGTTTAAAGGAAAATATTTGTAATGTTTTATCTATCTGAAAAACGAGTAAATTCATTCAAAAAAACTAAATGAATCGTGGTTGGTCCACCGACATACAGAAGTGCAAGTCTTCTTATACAAGGAAAGCTGTCAAATATACTTGATGGACTTAATTTAAAGCCTTTCGGCATTTTATTTCACACTTCAAAGTTTACTACCAATTACAGAAACCTTTTAAGTAAGGTCTGATTCGAAAGTCACGCCCCTACCACTCAACCGATTGACCGTAAGAAATAAGGGAAATAAGACTATGCATATATTTTTAGCATTATTTATCTATCTTTGTAATAGCCAATTTTTTACGACAATACTTCCAGTGGGAAATTGATACTTATGTATGTATGTAATAAGCGCCAAACTTATGCTAAAATTATTTAAAATCGCTCGGGAAAACAAAAGTAGACCGTGTTCTTTATTTGCAGGCTTCCAGCGTCGACTTCCATCAACACATCCAGTTTCTCGCGCGCGTTTATTTTTACCTCAAAATCAAGTTTGGCTCGACCACGCGATTTTTGCCCAGAAGCTTTTTGACTCTCGCTCGCCTTCGAGTGGCATTGAATTTGACACGCACCTGACGAAAGCGTTCTTCGACGTTGGACCTGGCAGCATAAGAGTATTACAAGTTTTGTTAAGATCTTGCTGCGCCGTTATGGTGATATTTATAGATCAAAATCTTCCTGAATATTTATTTTCTACCCAACAATACTTAGGGAAAGTTAGTCCAAAGCGGTAAATAAATGTTAACAACAATTATATTTTCCCATTAATAACCCAGGAAATAACAATTGAAGATTAAAAGTCCAGATTAATTATATAAGTTCAATTACACAGATCGGAAATTAAAACACGGATGTAAAACAAATGAAACGTTAGAATTTCTCAAACATCTTTCACATCCTCTTATACTCTTGAAACATTCAGCAATCAAACCAAGCAACCGTCACCGGTCCATTCGTTATTATAAAACAGTGATTTCAAACGAACAAGACTTACCCAACCAAATCACAGACCGACCACATGATCCACGAACCACTTAATACCTGTCTCTTGTTCGTTACGTTTAAACGCATTTCGGTAGTTATTAATGACCCAGCCACGTTACACGGCCGACACGCGTTCATTAGGCCTACTTTATGTTCAAAAGAAGACAAGACGTCGTCCCTAATATCCGAGTTTACGGCGTTAAATCACCAGGCTCGGTTATTAAACTTTGAACGTGGCTAAAACTATGGTTGGTTATAAAACTAGCGAGAGGCGGTTCGATTATAAGAATGTGTAATTTTTAATTAAGTTTCGAAACGTTTGGTTAATTAAAAGATAGTTACGTAACTTTCCCTATGATTTAGTGGTCAAATCCTATTTAGTGTTATAAGATAATAATTGTTTTAGAAGAGGTTTCAATGTATCCGACAACTGAGTTAATGAAATAAGTAATTAGGCCTACAAACATTTAGAATCCATTTCTTCAATTGTTCTTAGTACAAGAACTAAAACCTTTTTTTAAACAGACTGGTTAAACATATACCTCCGAATTCAGTTAGAAATTCTGTTGTAATCCCAGTGTTACATATTGTGCGTCGTCACTATAGTGTATATGTCATACACATTACATTAAAATCACTATTACTACACATATTACAAACTAAATAAAATCGAATGAAAACACAGAAAGGCCTATCACTTGTCATGGCCGCGGTACGCGTAATAGTCATCTTATGTTTAATGTATTGTGTTTTAACTTCTTAAGATAAGTTTTAATATTAAAATAAATCCAATTTGAACTTTTTTATGTCATAAGTTGGTGCCACGGTTATTATTCGAGATGATTAAAGGTGTCTGGGACCCAGACACAAGGCACAAACCTTGTTATTAACTTTTATTTTGTAAACTTCTTGAATCCATAGTTGGTCACGATGACAGTCTTACAGAGCCAGTCAATTGAAGTGATCCGGGCCGTCCGTAAGCCCAGTACGAAAACTAACATTAGTGTTATGGACGGACAGGGCTAAGCCATCTGACCCAGCCTATACTTATGTTATCGCTCGACCGAGGAGATCTATCCCACAATTCACCAGTGGAGCGTATCGCACATTTTACACTAAACAAACATTCAAACATAGAACATATATAAAAATAAGTCTCGTTATTTGTGTTTTGTTTTATAATTATTCTTTCCTGAAGTTTTTAATACCTATCATTTTTGGGTCGGGTTAGGTCGAAGTTAACAGCTATTGTACGTTCAATAGGGATTGCAGTGGACACTATGTTCTGTTTCTTTTTACCCTTGTATAGGGTTATAGGGGGACACGTTTTAATTTTGTTTTTGATTTATTAATTCGGCATATTGTCAAACAATCTAGACAATTAAAAACCAAATACGGACGAAATAAAAATATTCAAATTACGATGCGACGAAATAAAAACTTGGCCAAAGTTACGATGCGAAGCACTTTGAGAGCTAAAATAAGAGGGATACTTATTTAGGCCTAATTGTTCTGCGGATCAATTTCTTTTATTATTCTTAAAATAAAACTTAAAACCTACTATTTTTTTTGTTATTTTAGTTTGATTACCAAATGAGGTTGCGTCTTTGACAAAGACTGAACTTCATAAGATTAGGTTTGGGGTTAAAATTGGTTTAATTTTGTTATAATTATCAGTTTGTGCCATACGAGATGATAAAACGTGTCTGTGCACGTTCAGGCACAATAAATAAACCTTGGTATGTAAAAAAGTAACTTTGATTTAGTAAATTTCCTAAATCAAGAGATAGTCACGATAACAGCCTTACAGCCCCAGTCAAATGAAGAGATGCTGGCCCAGTAAACCCAGTACGAAAACTAACATTAATCTTATGGACGGACAGGGACAAGCCAACTGACCCAACCTATACTTATCACGTTATCGCTCGACCGAGGAGATCCATCCCACAATTCACCAGTGGAGCGTAACGCACTTATATCACATTAAACAAACATTCAAACTTAGAATATATATAAAAATAAGTCTAGTTTTCTCTTACAATTGTGTTTGGTTTTATAGTTATTGTTTCCTGAAGTTTTTAATACCTATCATTTTTGGGTCGGGTTAGGTCGAAGTTAACAGCTATTGTACGTTCAACAGGGATTGCAGTAGACACTATGTTCTGTTTCTTTTTAACCTTGTATAGGGTTATAGGGGGACACGTTTTAATTTTGTTTTTGATTTATTAATTTGGCATATTGTCAAACAATCTAGACAATTAAAAACCAAATACGGACGAAATAAAAATTTTCAAAGTACGATGCGACGAAATAAAAACTTGGCCAAAGTTACGACGCGAAGCACTTTGAGAGCTAAAATAAGAGGGATACTTATTTAGGCCTAAATGTTCTGCGGATCAATTTCCTTTATTATTCTTAAAATAAAACTTAAACCTACTATTTCTTTGTTATTTTAGTTTGATTACCAAATGAGGTTGCGTCTTTGACAAAGACTGAACTTCATAAGATTAGGTTTGGGGTTAAAATTGGTTTAATTTTGTTATAATTATCAGTTGGTGCCATACGAGATGATAAAACGTGTCTGTGCAATTCAGACACAAGAAATATACCTTGCTATGTAAAAAAATAACTTTGTTTTGGTAAACTTCCTGAATCTAGAGAATAGTCTCGACGACAGCCTAACAGCCCCAGTCAAATGAAGAGATGCTGGCCCAGTAAACCCAGTACGAAAACTAACATCTTGTAGACATACGGACGGGGCTAAGCCATCTGACCCAACCGGACCCAACCTATACTTATCACGTTATCACTCGACCGAGGAGATCCATCCCACAATTCACCAGTGGAGCGTAACGCACTTATCACATTAAACACACAGTTGTCGATCTCCGAGCGACAAGTCGTCCGTGTCGAGCAATCAGTTGATCATCTCGGTTTCCAAATCGTCAGTTTTCCACTGTCGCTTTCTCCAGGCGTGTGTGGCACGTCACGCGTGCTCGGCTGCCCATCAGGAGCGGAGATAACTCGTGTGGTGGCTATGGGGCGATCAATCTACTGGCCGCCCACGTGAAGGCTCCTGCCGCAGCACAAGGGGAGAAGGCACCACTGATTAAGTCAGGTTTGAGTTGCCAGAGTTTTTGAACGTTTAAAATGCCTAAAAATGTAAACATTAAATAAATATGTCACAATTTTTTTTCTAATATTGTGTCGGTTATTGGAAGACAGTTTACCCGGTCCGAAGTTCCCCATCCATTACCAATTCCACTTTTGTACCGTTTGCTTATTTCGTTGCTGTCATGGTAACTCATAAGGCCAATGTTAAAACTTCTCAACTTTAAAATTCATTTTATTAATTTTATTAGATTTTTTGTCTGGCGAAGTAATTTGCATAGAACACATTTTTGAGTGAGAAATTATCTATTTCCAGACTTTAAAGGACAACCTCGGAGCCGTCTTTGAGATAATTGTGCAAGCACGCAAGATATAACATTGCTCATTTTATAAGGGTTAAGAGTATAGGGTATCAACTATATACAATATGGACTTTTGCCACATCAGTTGTAAAATTGTATACGGTAATATATATTATTGTAGTATTATTATTTTATTAGACCTGAGTCGTGGCATAAATCCTTAATGCTCTGAAGTGAAAAATTACTTCAAGTTACTAAAAATGTTCTGAAGCACTATTAAGGTAAACAAATAGTATGAAGTTCAAAATGTCCAATATATCGAGCAAAGCAGTTCAAATTATCTAGCACTCAAATTACACTAATAAAATAAGAAAAGCAGTGACATGAAAAGGTACATCACACTTCGATTTTCCTTATCACTGTTTCTGGTATTCATATTCATTGTTTTCTAAAGGTTTTTTAAACATTTTAAAATCATAAATTACTCTTTAAAAAATAAACTTGTTTTAAATAGCACGATGGCTCGATCGCGGCAGTATTGCACTGCACTCAAGGCCAATCTCAGTAAATTATATTGAATATGTATTTCCGCGGGTGAGGCCAGGTGCAGGGATACGTTGTGCATGTTGGAAATTGTGCCTACAGCCTACAGCGGGCAATCAGCATATAAAAGGCGGGTTTATAATTTTCTGAAGGGTGTGTTACAATAACGCTGTCCTTGAAGTTATTAAGTCAAATAGTTTATGGTGCGTTATGCGCAACCGGGACATATACGAAATGGGCGGAGTTGGAAATTGTGTTTTGAAAAGCAAAGCCGGGAGGTAAGGTCAGTTAGTAAACACTTCTTTAAGAGTTTTGCACCAAAGGTTTTAAGAATTAAATAAAAAATAAATTTTAAAACACAATCTTTTTGAAATTTTTATGATTTCCTCCGATTAAAGTCTAACCGAAGAGCTATTTAACGAAAATGTTCAAATAACTAAACTTTTAGCCGCAACAGGTTGGCAAAAATCAAATTGGTTCATTTTTAACGTTTAAATTTTAAATGTAATTTAGTTGTTTAGTAACTGCACGGGATATTAAAGAAAAGGAAAATTAAGGCGGAGGCAGTTAGGGTCCCAGTGCTTCATATGTAAGACCACTTGATACAGACTCTACGATAAGCCATTAGTATCGTTAAATATGTTTACGATGAACTGACGTTTCAATTACAGCCATCGTGGGCGAAGCCTTAAATCTACTGATTAAATTAACAGAATATTATTTCAAAATTGTCAGGGAAAAGTTTTGGAAGTACATGGTGATAAATTCATTGTTGGTCATGGTGGTTTTTATGTTTTTATACTGTTGTTTGCGGACATTTGCCATCACCGATTACTAAAAACAAGTTTGAAACTTTTTTGGTAATCAGTGGTGGCAAATTTCCACAAAAATCAAAATCAAAACATGATGTTTATATTCTATACCTCAATAGCTCTGACTTTTTACGTCTTTATTACTCGTGCCTCTGGAACGTTTAAAAATTACATACACTTCAAAATAACTGTTGAACATACATGACTTGCTACGACTGTTTCACTTATTCTTTTTCATATTTATGTTCGTTATTTGTTTGTTAGGCCTATGTTTCATTACTGTTAAAGCAATGTGCGCGTAAAGTGTTATAACTAAAGACAAATAAACTAAAACCAACGTTGTAATAAAATATATAACCACATTATATGGGAAAAGTAGTTATGGCTCCTCTAAAAGAAGCGCAATTCAAACAAATACCCAACGCTAACGGATATTTACAATTCACTTTAATAACCAAATGTTAAAAACGATGAGCAGACTGTGGGTTTTGATCCCAACATCACCTCTTATTATAATTGAATATTAAAATGACCCATCGTAAAACTAAACTCTAACGACCCCTATGGCTATAACTTGTTTATAGTTCGTTATAACCACCCCTCCTCGAGTAGGCTACATCAGTATTCAAAAGGGTTCGGGGGGATGACAAAGCAAACATTTACACCATTGTGGGCCGCGCCGCGAGGGCCGGGGACAATCGGAAAAATAATCGTAAATATCAATAATGAGACACAAGTCAACACAGTGGTAAACCTCGATGTCAAAGGACATAATTTAGGGCCGCGGCAACGCGCGCAGATCAAAACAGAATTGTGTTTATTGTATTCCAGCGATCGCTGCTCCAAGGGGCGTCGGGGAGGTGTCCCCATATTTCTCCCGTTCTATTATAGCGGTCCTTTTAAATTTAATTTAACGCCCCGCCGCAAGCGATAAACAAGGTGGGAATCCTGATCAAAGAAACGCCCGGACGGTCGCTAAAGATGTGGTCGATCTCGATGTCAGGAACGTTTTGTTAGGTTATATTCAACTGTTTGAATTTAGCAGTTATTTAACTGCTACTGTTATTTAATTATTTAATTTTATTTTATTTTATTTAAGTTATTTAATTTAACTGCTGTTAAGTTATACTAACTGTTAAGACATTTTCAAATGCCTTTTTTGGAAGAGTGTTGGTAGTGAATTATGGGGAGCATGTACCTTTTACTGTGTCAGTGTTAATTAAATGGGCGAACATGCTAATAATTACGTACCATTATCAGAAACTGTACGAGTTATTGACTTGAAATGTTTTTATTTGTTCCATCTTATCGACTCCCTAATATCATGCTCTTTCATTGCAGTACATATTATGTTTGGCAAATAAAAAAATTCAAATATTTAAATAAAAAAGTGACGCGATTTTATAATGATAAATATTATTTAATGAGCTTTACTCTAAACAAAACAGTTTAAAATGCATGAATTTAGTCACCAACAACACAAGAATGCCTGTTCCAAATTTCATTGTTTAACAGTTTTTAACAGTTTAACAGTTTTTGCAAAAAATGTACCTAACTGTAAAAAACAGTACCTTAAATAATTAGATGTAAAGGGAAAGTTGCCTAGAGTTCCGGCCAAATCATTAGGTGGGTGAGTGAGTGCGCTGCTGGCGTTCAACATATGTTTTTGGCCAATCATTTACCCATCTGAAGTTATAGACAGTTATGCTCTTTGTTTACGTTCTCCAAATCAGCTGAGTAAATTCTCCAAATATACCCAAGTAAATGTGCTTCTATCTGATGGAAATATGTTCAACTACTTAACTGAGTAGAGGAGCGGAGGTGTATTTAACATCAAGTCATTTATAAAGCTGGAGTTTCCATTTTTCGCCACCCGCCTAATGATTTGGTCGGAACTTTAGGCCTTTTTCATTGACATTCTGAATTAATTGATTAAAAATCAAAAAAGACGTGTCGTCCTCTATACAAGGGCAAAAAAGAAGCAAAACATGTGTTCACTGCAATCCCCTGTACAACTCTCGTCAACTTCCACCCAAGCCTGATCAAAAACAGATTTGTGTTTATTGTATTCCAGCGATCGCTGCTCCAAGGGGCGTCGGGGAGGTGTCCCCATATTTCTCCCGTTCTATTATAGCGGTCCTCCTTTTAAATTTAATTTAACGCCCCGCCGCAAGCGATAAACAAGGTGGGAATCCTGATCAAAGAAACGCCCGGACGATCGCTAAAGATGTGGTCGATCTCGATGTCGGGAACGTTTTGTTAAGTTATATTTGACTCCTGTTAAGTTATATTAATTGTTAAGAAATTTTCAAATGCCTTTTTTGGAAGATTGTTGGTGGTGAATTAAGGGAGCATGTGCCTTTTACCGTCTCCATGTTAATTAAATCGGCGAACACGCTAATAATTAGGTACCATTATCAGAAACTTTGAGTTATTGACTTGAACATTTTTTGTTTGTTCCATACTATTTAATCCCTAATATATGCTCTTTCATTGCAGTAAATATTATGTTTGGCAATTAAAAAAATACAAATATTTATATAAAAAACTGACGCGATTTTATAATAATAAATTGTATATTTATTATTATAAATAATTTTTTTTTGAAAAAGCTCAAAACAAAACAGTCTAAAATGCATGAATTTAGTCACCAACAACACAAGAATGCCTGTTCCAAATTTCATAGCTGTGGGTTTCACAGTTTTTGCAAAAAAAGTACCTATCTCTAAAAAAACAGTACTTAAAACCATTAGATGTAAATTGATAGGCCTTTCTTGTTTATTAGGCCTAGGCGCCTATAGGTATTTTTCATTGACATGCTGAATTAATTAATTGATTAAAAATTAAAAAAGACGTGTCCTCCTCTATACAAGGGCAAAAAGAAGCAAAACAGGTGTTGACTGCAATCCCCGTACAGATGACGTCAACTTCCACCAAGGCCGTAGCCAATGGGGGAGGTTAGGAGGTCGAAACCCACCCCGAAAATATTGAAATTGCCTTTAAATTAAAGGTTAGAAAGTTATTTATTTCACTTGCTGTAACCACAAAGCCTAAAACCCCCCAAAAAACTTTTCCTGGCTACGGCTTTGGCTTCCACCCAAGCCAGATCAAAAACTGAATTGTGTTTATTGTATTCCAGCGATCGCGGCTCCAAGGGGCGTCGGGGAGGTGTCCCCATATTTCTCCCGTTCTATTATAGCGGTCCTTTTAAATTTAATTTAACGCCCCACCGCACACGATAAACTAGGTGGGAATCCTGATCAAAGAAACGCCCGGACGATCGCTGAAGATGTGGTCGATCTCGATGTCGGGAACGTTTTGTTAGGTTATATTTAAACATTTCAAATGCCTTTGTTGAAGAATGTTAGTGGTGAATTGATAGTTTTTAGCGAATTTCCCCTATAGGGAAGAAGCTGTTACCGTAGGTCTCATGGTAAGACCTAAGCCTAAAACCATCATAACTTTTCTTTTTGAGGTCCTCAGATGCCAAAACACCATTCGTTCACTTTCATAAATATATATATATATATCTATATATCTATATATCTATATATATATCTATATATATATCTATATATATATATGGGTCTTTAAGCACGATAACTTGCGCAAAAATGGTCCAATCGGAATGAAATTTGGCATAGACGTGTAAAGTAGTAATTATTCGGACGAGTTCGTAAACCAGCCCGATCGGACCACCGGAAGGGGGGGGTAAAGGGGGGTAAACCCCCCAAAAAATGGGTTTTTTGAGATTTTTACATAGAAAAATAACATTTTTCAAATTTTTATTGGCACCATTGAATTCAGCCCAAAAAAACAAACAATTTAGTATTTTGAATCATGGCTCTATGTCCATTGGTTGCCGAGATATTGAAAGTGGTAAACACAGTACGTTGTCCCAATGTTAACCTTATGGGAAATAGGTAAAATTCTATATCTCGCTTATTTCTCAACATATCTTTATAAAACTTGGTAAATGGCTTCTTCTAGTTCAGATCTACTAAATATTGAATTAAAACCACCCAGTTTTAATATACCTGTAGCAGCAAACCTCCATACTCATTCCCCATGTTATTCTTATGGAGCTTACAAAAACATGTCAAATCTCGCTATGTTGGATCGAAATATGTTGTTTTGCACTTGAAATTCGCTGAGTATGCAGGTCTGCTGCAACGGGGGTATTTAACTTTATTTTTCATTTTATCATCTATTAAAACGACAATTTAGGCGTTCTTTCAACCTCTTCATATTTTAAAACTTAAACTCGCATCAAACCTAATAAATTATCGCAGGTTCGTGCAGAAATACGTGTAGCACTGACACGCATGTCGTGTTTCAACTCCCATTAACACAAATAACCCCTTGATTAGTCATAAAGATTGTTTTGGAACAGTTTATTTTTAAATGACACCTAAAATGTGAATCGTATTTCAGAACGTATCACTCTGTTCATAGCAAAACAAATAACTGCGTGATGTTTAGCTGACGTGCATGCGGCATCTACCGATGGTCGAAGGACCTTTGTAGAGCGTTTTTTATTTCATGAACATAACTTTTTGATGTACAAAGATTGTTAAAAAACGAAATAAATAAATGTATTATTTTAATTTGATAAATCAATTAATTATCCGAGACGCTATAGGCTTAATAAGAGCATGTGAATTTTAAGTAACAAATCAGGGGACCCTGGATTTGCCAGCTTAATAAAATAGAACTTGAAATGGAACGAATGATTTTTTTTCATATAGTTAGTTGACAAATCCGTTCAAGGTGGTCATTATATAATTGAGTTGAGCAATATGAAAGGTCAGACTATTAACATATATATTACTAGCAGAACCCGTGGCTTCGCTCACGATAAAAATTATCGTCAAACCTTGATATGAAGAATCTAGAGGACTGAATAGAAAATATTTATATCAAGGAATATGTCATGTAGAGATACGTTTGTTTTATGGCGGAATGTAGGATAAAATGTAGATACCACAGTAGGATGTAGGATACCACAGTAGATAGTGAAGGTTTTCTTTTCACCGTTATAACTCGAAAACGGCCGGACCGATTTTAACACCAAATGTGTCGATTTTAAGGTACTTCCTTGTAGATTTACCATTACGTCCCTGGATTGCTTAGTAGGGCATCAATTAAGTACAGTAAAGGGCTGAATGTTCGAAACAGTTATGGTGCTATCCGTGGGCAGTATTTCAAACTCGATTCACTTAGTTTTTAACTTAAAATATGGACGGGTAGGAGTAATTTAAGATCAACCACTGATTGCAGCATTTATTTTTCCGTGAAAAGCCGGGACACCGTCGAATTAGATGAAAAAGGAATTTGCCAAATTATTGTAATTGGCATGATTGAATTAAAAACATGAAGGACGGCCTAAGGAAATAACTATAGCTCCCGCTGCCTAAAAAGATGGTACCACATAATGAGCTTATGATTGAACGTATAAGGTACGAAACTAGACCAAATGTAACTTTAATATAGTACGAATAGCTTAACAAAATCATCAAAACAACCACAAAACCATGATAAAAGGAATCTAATTATAAATCAGCTGTAACAACGTATCCGTTTTTGTGAAGCTAATATGCTTGATTGAATAAAATTGGAAATTTAAACAAAAGATCATCCATTACATTAACATGGGGCATTTTCAAAGCTTCAGCTCCATGAAAAACCTCTAAAAACCTCGAATTAAAAAAATCCGTTCTTGGTGAATGTCAACACTCTGTAAGGAACGTGAATTTTCAAGGTTCTAGGTTAAGTAGTTTTGGCTGTACATAGGATTGGTCAGTGGTATTTGACAAAAATACAGTAGAAAAGATAGTATAAATATAACTTACAATCACGGATTTGTATAATTTATAAATTTTTACATAAGTAAATCAAAGAATCATATCATTTCAGCACATTCTATTTGTGACTGAAAAACCACTGTTCTTTTCTCTTTCCATCTTACCGGGATTTAGTCTCAGCCACAAAAGGCAGTATGCTCTTCACGTTTAAAACTGCGTAACTCCCGCTACCGAAATATAGATGGTGCCACTTAACTAATTAATGGTGGATTTTATCTAAACTAAATGTAACTTTTATATAGTACATAATTATGTCCTTGAAACAAATCAACAAAAATCAATGAAGCCATGATCAAAGAAATTAATTTATTATCATCTGTATCAACGTATACATTTCCGAAGCTATCTACCAGCTGATTGTTTTATGAACATTAAAAATATAAACAAAAATCGTCCAACATACTTTTAAATGGGAAAATTTGAAAACTTCGGCCTCGCCAAAAACCCCTTTATACAACGCATTTTGTAAAATCCGTTCTTAGCGGATGTCTACGCCCTAAGAGGAACATCCATGCAAAGTTTCAAGGTTCTAGGTCAAGTAGTTTGGGCTGTACGATGTTTCCACTGAGTGGTATTTGACAAATATATAGTAGATTTACTAGGATTATTGCATACTCAATGTACAGCTTCATATCTTTTATTATAAACTTTATAACTATAAACTTTGTAACTAACTTTGGGCTAATCTAACTACTGAATGTCATTTGCTAGGCTAATGAAATTAATTACCGTTTTAATTGAATAAGAATATAAATGGAAGTTAGTGTTTTTCTGAGACTCGAGTAAACCAAAAACAGATGTCGGAACTCTTCATGTAAGCATTTCGGGATACTGTATCCAATAAGCTCTCAAACTTCACAAGTCTTAGCTTTCGTTGCGTTTTCCAGCACACAAACATTGCGAGCCTTTCACCAAAACCTAGACAAAGTTACACAATGTGTTTACACACCACATAACCGAGAATAGCCCTATAAACCCACACTTCCTGCACAATAAAGAGCCAAAACCCTCCAAAACCGCGCCGCTCTCGTCTCACACGTGTCGCGTTTCCCGCCAATTTCTTTCAGTTCCCGCGGCCGCGCGGCACGTCTCCATCTGATCCGTGTTGAAGCACGTTTCCTGTTTTCGGCTCATTAATTTAATGAACTCGTCATAAAAGTTAACGAGTGGCGGTTTATTAATATTGGGCCGGACGCGGAAACACGTTATAACTGACACTTTCGGGTGTCAAGCGGCGGTTGCGACGACGTGCGGCTATGCGGCTATGTGGTTCACTTCGCCGCAGATACGCGTGGGTTCGCTGTGGTCTGGGAACCAGCATTTCACTATGGTGAGGCTACACATACACGTCACGTCACGTCCATTTTCGAGGTGGATGGAACTTGTGTAATCAAACGGAACCGGCTTTACATACACGTCACGTCACGTCACAGCGCGACTTGATTGCTCTGAGGTGCAAACACGGCCGAATCGGGACGCGACGTGGCTTGACGTGTATGTATAGGCTCTAACCATAACGTCCATTCGGCGTACAGCAGTCAGAAATAGCAGGGTTTATACGGAAAACTTTCCAAAGTGTTGTTTTGGGTGTTCAAGGTGTATATTAATTACGTTAATAATTATTATTCCGTAATGCTTATCGCCTATAATATTTAATCATTGTCTGTAAGATGTATCACCTTTAAAATACAAGGGGTACGAATATATACATGTTAATAGCAAACGTAATAGAAAACCTTAAGTTTGGACGTTGTGTTTTATTAGTCATGCAATCTAATTTTTATTTATCAAACTTAGCTGTAATATACATACTTAATTAATACGCCAGGGGTACTTATTTAAAACGCCTTCCCCCGCGACTTTGGATCTCCGTCCTGACGTTAGGATGCGAACGAGGACGCTGAGTACCGTGCGAATGCGAATATGTATAGCACCCAGCGAGGACATTATGTCCTCGCTGATAGCACCCCCTCCGGAATCGCCGTATTGACCGTATGTGGACGTGACTTGACGTATATGTAAAGCAGCACCTTTTAGTGAACATTTTTTGAGGAATAACCAAAGAAGTCATGATGTAGCTTAATAGTCAGCTGAACTTTCCACATATTGGGTTTTAGTCCCATAAGGACGATTCTAATTTTTCTTGAAACATCCATGGCTTTGAACACAAATTAGTCAATTACCTTAATTTTTATTGGTATTATTCTTGTATATGTTTCTCTTATTACTGTTTTGCTGAGAACTGTGAATAAAAAAATTCGAAATATGTTCAATTTACAGTTAAAAAGTTTTCGTGTGAAATGTTTAACTTTTACGTGTAAATTGTTCATCATAAAAAACTGGTACATAGTTTTAAGTTTTTACTCTACAAATCACCGGGTATTTATGTTAACTTTAAATTAAACAGTTTTGTAATTTTTGAGCAGAAAATAAAGGTGGTGCATCGGTTTGAAAATTGTTCTTATGGAGCAAATCCCTGAGAGAAGGCAGGTACTGCAGAATGTTAATAATGAGACACAGCCCAGTTCAGTATTCGAGTTCCCAAAATATTTAGGTGCCTTATGATCTTCCGCGGTTGAAAGCTTGGTTGCAAAGTAAGAGGATATTAACCTTAGATATTTGTGTTCTTTGCTATAAAATTAAGTGTTAATTCTATATAAGACGTTGATTTTTTTTTACTAGGTGGAGTTGACGAGTCACACCTTTCTCAATCGTAACTAACTTGGCCTATTGTGTTAGGTTAAGCGCCAATAAATTATATGTGGCACCTTTATATAGGACGTTGGATTTTATGCTGGTTGGAGTCAACGAATCACGCCTAATAAGGAATGACGGAAATAACCATCGAAACTAACAATTGTGAAGTTTAGTGCCAATAATATTTGATTCAGAGAAAGGAGAGATTGTTCGGACCTGTCAAGAGCGGTCCTTATGAGTGCGTGTGATTTATCACTGCATTAAAGCTTTCTACGCAACAAAAACCTAACTGGAATAAACTGTCATAAAGAGACTCAAATAAAAATGTCAGTCAATTAATAAGGTTGACCACACTGTGCAGTATTTCCTTTTCTCAAACTGGGGTCGGCTCTTGTCATTTTACTCTGCCCGTTTCCAATAATCCAATTATGAGCGTAAAACTAGATAAATAATAATGGATTCTTGATTAGCATTATTCGTGTTGTTGTATTCACTGGATGTAAATAAAAAACGTCTTACAACACTCAAAAATATATCTTCACTTAGACTGTATTAATATACTGGTAAATATAAAAAAATTGTGAAAAATGGCGATTGGTCACTCCAATCATCATCAGGCCCAATGAGGGGCTCTCATTGAGTCTGTCAAGTCTCTCATTGGGCCTGATGAGTTTAATTGGTGTGACCAATCGAAATCGATCGCCATTTTCCACCATTTTTGTATAATTACCATATTGTATGTAAATACAGTATAAGTGTAAATAAAGAAATAAAAATAAAAAGGAAAAAAAGTAAGTAAAAAATAAACATCTTTTCCAGTCCAATCTCTCATCTATAGGCCTATATGAATTTAGAAGGCGAGATCTCCTAACTATTCCCCAACACAACACCACTTTTTTCGAAAACCAAACATTTTATTCTGGAATCAAATTATTCAACTCCCTCCCATCCCACCTAAGATCTGTTACTGATCCGGTCACCTTTAAAAGGCCTCTGAGGACCTTTTTGATTAGAAAGGAGTTTTACAGTGTATCTGATTATTTAAATGATACAAGTTAGTTTTAGTTACCGCATTTATCTTTTATTTTCTTTATATTCTACTGTACTAATTCTTTGTATTTAATGTTCTGTGAACATTTATTTTGTGACGTTTGTCAATGCTGTTTACAGTCGGATGACAATAAAAAAAATATATTTTTAAGTGTTGTAAGACGTTTTTTCATTTACATCCAGTAAAACTAGATGTAACAACTTTTTTTCGAGTAAATTAATCATTTTAGTTATGTTACGTCGACAAACAATATAATATAGATTATATAGTATAATCTAATGAAATTAAGCTTCTCTTTTAACGATTATACGCGCCTGCACACGACGGGGGAGTGTGAACTCTGAAGTGTCCAATTGTTGTTGGCCACGTCGCGCCCCTACCCCTTCCCACAAAAAGTAACTTTCATCAAGTTGGTTTTCTCGGGAGACGCTTACATTTCATTTACTCAATTAATTATTGTTTAAATAATCAAGCCTTTTCTTGTCAGGGGAATGCATCATAATCGTCAGGTTTGGGCTGAAAAAATGAATGAACGAATGTTTAATTTATATAGTGTGACCGCGAGTAAAACAAACTGTGGAACTAACTTTTTCAGGTTACAATTGTGGTGAGACATGAAAAAGATATGACTAATAATCCGAAAATTTCAAGCTCGAACCTAACCACCCGTGTAACAAGCACATCCGTTGACCAGAACAATTACACTCCCGCTTCCAAACCATAACTCACTACGGACCTCTCATTACCACATGATGGATAGTCGGGCCGGAAAATACCTTCTCGACTGTCACTGTCAATAACCAGGGAGTACGCAGTGGCCACGGTACTTTCTCCGAAGTGGGCCATTGTAAGTGTAACAGACCGTACCCTGTAACAGACTGGCGATCAATGGAGTGACGCAACTGCGACGGCGCGTGGCTCCTCGGGTTTACCCGCTCGAGTAGCACAATTAATATAAGTCAATGCCAAGGTCGTGTTGCGTAACGTACGGTACGGGTATGCCACGATACCCCTACTTTCTTCTGCGCCCCCGCCCCCACCCCGCCAGGGCCCATGCTACCCTGTCATTTCTTCTCACGGATGAAAGATTAGGTTTATATTTATGTTCGTGTCTTCCCCCGATCCGAGTTTCTCTTCCGACGTGCCTTCGGGCGGCGCGATAGTTCGGTCTAGGTGAAATCAAAAAGTATTTTATAATATTAATGGGTTTATAAATTGAGCGCTTGGCGGTAGATCTGAGTTTTGACTGTTTACCCGCTAAGTGATACTCGTTTTAACCGAATGAGACGACAATAACAAAAGGAGAAAAATATAAAGACCCCAAAACCAACAAAACTCATTATTCCAACATTTTTTGTCCAGTTTAATTTAAACTGTTCAGATTTGTTTGTGAGAGCAACAACTGCCCTACTTGACATTGCGTTCTTTTTAATGTTACCAAGATGGATTAGTTCTTCTTTGCTAACTTAAAATGCAGTGCATTCTCTTGCATAAAGCACGTCAACGTCTATTGCATTGTGTTGATACAATAAAAACGAATGGCTATTCGCTAAATCTATTGCAGTTACTCTAAGCGAGTTAATATTTAAAATTTCCATTAAAATAACTGAAGATATTAGAGGATTTTAAGTACTGTAAATTTCTTCACTCCTTACTTGGAGATTATCGAATTAGCAAGCAGAAGTTGAGCAAAACTATTTACAACAATCTGATCACAAGCGAATACTCATCATTCCCCACAACCCGCCGGCAATTACCAACTCCTTATGAGAATGCACCATTCGAACCACAACTTATTCGGAAGTCGAGTTCAGCATTCCGCATGCCGAGGAGAACGGATGAAAGAAAGTGCCGATCGGAGAGGTGCCCGTCACCAAATAGCAGAAGAAGAAAGATTACCGAGAAATTTAAAAGGAAAAGGAAAATCGAGAATGTTAATGAAGCCCAAAGCGGAATGTCCGATCACAAAGGGAGGCCGCTCTTGGTGACTTTCGCTGGGTTTTTGCGCGGCGAAGTATGTTACTGGAGTACGACCGGGAAAGTGTTCGCCGGTTCCTTATAGACCGGTCAAGGTCGCGAGATAATCGCGGACCTGCAGAGTCGAGCGCGACAAGTCGTTGGACTAACGAAGACAAATGCGACAAACAGGTATGATTGGTGTGCTGGTGATACAGTCGATCGAGGGCATGGGTTTGGCATGAGGTTTATTATCCTACACTCATGAAACTATACTACCGAAAGGTATACTATTTAAGGGCTCTAACATCGTTTTAGAGTTCGATAACACTATACGAGCGAGCTAGATCATTGGGTGTTAAATTTGGGTTTTGATTTCTCGATAATGATTATAACTATAGCCACTTTAAAACAATGCATGTCATCATGGCAGTCATTCAAGGGAAGAGTCACTAGGTTCAATATCTAAACACTGGATTGCTTTCAATTAGTCAAATCATTTTTAGGCCACCTCAACACCCATATACATCTTAGACGGAGGAAACCTAAATGGGTTTGAAGATCGACGGAGCATGATGATGAGTCATTGGTTTTGATATTTTTTTAGCTTGAATTCAACGATACAACTACGGGAGGTCTTGTGTTATTGGGCCTGAAGGCGTGGTATATATCGGATATCATATCCAACCGCACACAAAGCTAACACGATTTCATTTGGATCGGAATTAATGGAACGCCAAAATCTGAAGACGAGAGCGATCTTTAAATAACTTTAGATCACTAAAATAGGGAAAATATAACTGATAAAAAAGTTGCATAAACAAATGAATATTCCAAGTCATACAGTTCGTGTAAGGTTTCACATAAATCTTACACTTTACAAGTCATGGTGGGAAAAGACAGACAACCATGACCGCCTCTAGGCCTTTGACTGAAGTAGAAGTACTGTAATGACTACGGCGCGAGAGAAATGAACATGTACGTGAACTCGTTGAACTCTGCTTTCATATTACCATTAATCATTCGTGCAATTGTTATATAATAAATATCTAAATGTTTGGTCCCATTAAAAATATCGAAATCAAAGATTGTTTTGTAAGTTTAATTGGTGATCTTAGAGATTAACTAACAGTGTTTAAGATGACAATTCCCTCCATTGTCATTCGAAAGGAAAATACTAAATAAGCTGTCAAATCTAATTATTTCAATATGTGGTTAGTGTTATTCAAGTACTCAATTTTTATCGCGGGCTTAGTTTGGAAAAAGGTAATCATTAATATTTTTTATTAACGTCTTAATTAAATGCGAAACATTGGAGTTCGTACCTTTAACCTAATGAATGCTTCCACAAAAGTGTTCATAAAATATAGATTATGTAGATCTGCTTGGAACTGTTTTATGCTTGCTGCTGGAAAAGTTACAAATCTTTCTTAACATTCGTATCCAAGTTTTCCCCTCCCCGTCAAGGATTTACGAGGGGAACTGGCGAGCGAGGAACAACGTTTGAAATATTAATGATTCCCTGAGAGTACTTCTTACGTCAGAAAATCAAGGGCGGATTTAATGGCTCTTGTAAAGGAAGCTGATGAAGTTAAAATCTAAATAAATGGCAAGTTTAAACAAATTTAAGGAGCTACGCGTATTTTCGTTGTCCAACGTGAAAAAGGACAACCTAAAAAAAAGTAAACTGTGTTGCGTGCTGTCCAACACTGCAGGGCAAATAAATGTGAAACCTTGCATTTTTAATTGAAATTGTCACTGGTATTACGGTCAACTTATTGTCACCGTTTGATGACTGACATCTAAATAAAAAACTTTTTACATGCAATCGTATTGAAAAATATATCTTATTCATCAACGACTAATGAAATACCGAAAAGCTAATTAATGCTGAATATCTTAAATTGACGAGATTAATTCTTTACTCCCTCTGAGTGGAAAGTATTAGCTATAGGGAGAGGGTGTGTGTGCTAGTTTTTGTACTCACCACTACTACCCAACCAACCCCAAAATACGCCGTAAAAAGGCCGTAAAAATTTAACACTGTGAGTAATCTGCATCAATACTTTATCTATGTACGGTGAATAGCTACAAATGGAAAGACAATCAAAGACACATTTGATCAACAGAAGGAAGATGATGAGCCCGGCATGTTTCACGACAAATTTATTTGGAACTTAAATTAAGAGAGTGGGCAGACCGGCTTCCTCCCACTCGCTACACCGGCGCTGGCGGCTTCCCACTTCCCACAGGTTGTACGCATACCGAGCTGAAAGGACCACCTGTACCAGTCATGACTTAATTATCACGAGTGCTCAGGCAATACGCATTTTATTTATGAGTAATCCACACCTTTTCCAGAAATTAAGGCCATGAAAATTAAATGTATGATTGTGATGAAATTCTTGTCATGTTATAAGGCTATTTTGATGACATGAATACACAGTAATTTCTAACAATGCATTGTTGGTGACTGCGACCAGGCTCATGTTATAAGGCTATTTTGATGACATGAATACACAGTAATTTTTAACAATGCATTGTTGGTGACTGCGACCAGGCTCATGTTATAAGGCTATTTTGATGACATGAATACACAGTAATTTTTAACAATGCATTGTTGGTGACTGCGACCAGGCTCATGTTATAAGGCTATTTTGATGACATGAATACACAGTAATTTTTAACAATGCATTGTTGGTGACTGCGACCAGGCTCATGTTATAAGGCTATTTTGATGACATGAATACACAGTAATTTTTAACAATGCATTGTTGGTGACTGCGACCAGGCTCATGTTATAAGGCTATTTTGATGACATGAATACACAGTAATTTTTAACAATGCATTGTTGGTGACTGCGACCAGGCTCATGTTATAAGGCTATTTTGATGACATGAATACACAGTAATTTTTAACAATGCATTGCTGGTGACTGCGACCAGGCTCATGTTATAAGGCTATTTTGATGACATGAATACACAGTAATTTTTAACAATGCATTGTTGGTGACTGCGACCAGGCCCTAACCTAACCCGGGCCCCTAACCTGAATACCTTTATTTTCTTTTTTAATAGTTTCGTGTGATTCCGGGCCAATGGGAAACATATGGTATGGGGTTTCCACACTATTAATTTTTACTCATCTAGAGCGGTTCTGGGCCCCCATTTGCACTCATCTCGTGTGGATCCGGGCCCCCGACCATTTGCCCCCCTTGCCCCCCCCCGCCCTCCCCCTGTCACCGACCCTGACTGCGACATGCGCCAATGGCGCAGTTTACTAGAATTACTTCGTGAGCTGATACTTTCGGGAAAAGCGGTCAAAGCTCTTCAAAGATCCATCCATTGCGGCGAATTTTCATCGCTTGAATGAAATTAGATCTATTGCTATTTTATTTATTAACGAAATAAAAGTACTTTATCGTCGTTGGTGTTGTGGTTCTACATATGTAGGTTATACCAACCGCAGAATGTTACGTGTTTTAACAAAACATACTACAAATAACATTTTTTTATTTTGCCAGAAATAATTACATACAACACAGAGCAGAATCAAGTGAGCCTTTTTCTCTGCACATTAATATTCCGACTACTTCGCAGTGCCTGCTCTTATCACGTTATCGAGTAAGTCAATGTTGAAAATTTGAAGCTCCCACAATAAACATATGGTGAAAGAATTTTCGGTTTGAGTGTTAATTCTAAAGCTATTTGGTAGCTAACTGCGTACTAATGCTTGATAGAAAATCTGAGCGTACATAACTTAAAATACAAACAGAAGACAAAAAGACAAATAAATTGTCGAGTAAAGTGTAATTTTTTTAATCTCTATTTTACGGAGATAGAAAGCTTAACGTAAAACATTTTTTTTGGAAGGCAGGTGGAATCCATTTTACGAAGTGTGGTACTCGCCAAAGCCCTACCAACTAAACCACATCCTCATTACGGGCGAATCTCCCCCCGGGACCGTTTTTCTCATTACTTCAGGGGGAGGCCCCATGCTAGGAAACGCATGCTGGAGACTGCGGTCTATCAGAAGAGGAAACTACTTTCCCCTATTTCCAGCCCGAACCTAGGTTAATTATTATAAGAATCAATTTAATAAAGTTTAATCAAAACTTAGCGAAACTGAATCCGTCTTCATCGCTACAATCGATATTTTTCGATATTTACGATCTCGATTATTTTAATCATGATAACGTTTCGATTTCGTCATCGAGATATCACTAATCAGTACTTCATAACCCAACTACAATAATTTTAACTAACGTGATTAAAACTAACAGTCATACTATGTGAATAAAACTTGTTAATGTGTATTCTAACGTCATCAACATATCATAACCAAACCATACTTTTAACTAACATGACGTAAAAAAACCTAATTTCACATCGTTCTCAACCTTAAATTTTCATTCATTGTCAGTTGTTGTCAGCGTCGTGCTTTACTAAAAGTATTCGTGCCATCTGCAATCGAGTATACTTCTGGCTCCATGCACATATAAGTTAGCTTCCAATGACATTTTGGAATGTTTAAACCGTGTAACTTTTCTCTGTGATTTTTGGCGAATTACTACTATTGTCCATTGATGACTAATGTCACTTTTCACTCCTAGATTCATCGCTATTTCTAATATGAAACCAAATCATAGCAAATTTTTTACATTCCTTGAATACATTATAGGGTTGTCAGTTTCTCTAATTCTAAACAATTACTGGAATCGACGTTTTAAAAATTATGACCTATATTGTTTATTTACAATAAGTTGTACATGAAAAACAAGAATAAAACATATGTTTATTAAAGAATTCGATAAATTATATCAAATCCGAAAACATCGATTAACGGTGGAGACGGATTCTTAAGTTTAGCCCAAAATTTTACAGACAATGCGTCATCCAACAACAAATCTTAAATTTGAAAATTACTTTAAGATGCAAGATCCGGCCCAACGGACCAGACGGTCCAATCCCGCCCCACAGCTACACGCACCATCTCACCCATCCCTCATTCATAATCGCCTTTAACGCGCCACACTTACGCCAACTATGATTTAGTGTAGTTCCGGTTACCCTACACCTCCAATCGCCCTCGTACACACCTCGTACACCTCGCTTCTGGGGAAATATAACAAGGAGACCCTAGACTGCGGCACCGGGGGTGCTGCTGTATGAACAAGTATAACGACCGGGAGATCAGCCGCGACCTGCGACGGCCCGGGGAGACTATTAGACACAATAAATAAATCAGAGCGGTAGCCGCGCCGACCGCCCATACATCATACGGGCGCAGGAGCCGCAGCCGGTAATAGGACAGTGGGTGGGAACACTGCTCGTCGAATAAGATTATTCTATCTTATGATTTTGGTTTTTTGCTGACGTTTGCCATCACTGATTAGTAAATCGAGTTTCACGACGTTCTGGGATCTGGGAACTGATCGCGTATTCAGGTGGAGAAGAACCTCGGACATGACAATATTAGTTAACGAGATTACAAATGTTGTTTTGTTTTAAGTTCTTTTCCAACTGAAGACGAGATCAGATTCTAGATCCCGAAACGTCATGAAACTTGTTTTTACGAATCGGTGATGGCAAATGTCCGCAAAATCAAAATCAAAATATAAAATCACCATCATCAACAATGGATTTCAGACAAAGAAGATTATACTGTTTGAAAGATGAAAAGAAATACTTCTTATGACGGGTAATTTATAGTATAGAAAGTGTTATAAAGGTCAAGGTTATTTTAATGAAAAATTGGCTCGGTAAAATATCTACCGTTGATATTTGCATAATTTATCACAGATCTATCAATTTAGATTCCTTAAAAAAATCCTACAAATATTATAAATGGGAAAGGAAGAATGTTTGGGCGTAAGTCTGAAGTTTCATCACGTAAAAGCTGTTGGCCGATTGAGCTGAAGTTTCGCAGGAATAGAGCCAATAAACCAGAGAGGGACGTGGACCTATGTTTATATTTGAAGCTCCACTGGATTCCAAAGCTGCTCAATTTCATTCTTATGCAAAGATGTTGTTTACATTAAAGTTATAAAGTTTACTTGAACACGTGATAAATAGTCAAAGGCATGACTACTTCTGCCAGGTTCAGCTTTAAATCAAACATATGTTATTGTTATTGGGAACATATGAATTGTCTTCAATGATAAAAACTAAAACCTTCAACAGTGACGGTTAATTTTCCGGACTGATTAGAAATCCGAACGATCTATATTTACTTTTCATCAGGATTTAAACAATAAATAATAAATTTCCTTGATATAAAACTAGAACAGTTTTTTTTCACTAAATGCATTACATATTCACCTGTAATGTTAACGATTAGCAAACCATGCGCTACTATAAACCAGAAAAATCAATACATCCTTTCACACCATACGTATCAGAACAATTTGTTTAAATCAGTTCCTTTTACTATTCAAACATAACATGGCCATTAAAAGCCCGCGAGGAGCTGCAGGCGCGTTAATGGCGGAGATTAATCAGGCAGCAATTAACGGGGATGCATTACCCATTACCGGCGCATGCGGTGAGCCGCCGCGACCGGTGTGGTGTGTGGTCCCCGCACCGACACTGCCACTGTCACTATAGTGAACCGTCTGGGCGGTGGTGTGGTGAATGGTGAGGTGTTCATCAAATGCAGCCCATAAACCCACAATCAAACCCACATTGTATAAATAAACACGAGTTTTCAAACTTACTGTATAAAAAGCGATAAACCTGGACTGTAAAAATGTGAGGACTTCTACGTATCCTTTTATATTTTCCCTGTTAAGTGAGCAAGTAGATAGTTTTCCAATGAAAGCTTCCATAAATTCCACCCTTAGATGTTTTTACTCTGAATATTGTTGTACCATCGTTGGTGGTACATCTAGATAATTAATTATTTAGCAAGATATGATGATATGGTAATCTAGGATTCGTGAGCCAAGGGCATCTGATCATTCACGGAAGGTGTGTAATATGTGCGACTTATTACCTGCTTGTTGTTTATTCATCTCAATCGGTCTCTTGAGAAATTACGTTTGTATTTTACTACTTACATAGTAAAAGTTCAAACATTAAATGAAATAATGCCACTTAATGATCCAAAGGACTTATATGAACTATGATACATTTGAAACTATTACTGTGAACAATGTTTTTGGTTTATGGCTAATATTTATTAAGCAAAACCATAGTTTTGACTTGAGTATTTTTGTAAAACATGTCACCATGAAAAACGCTCGAAATAAAGAAGATTTTATTTATTTTGAAACCAAATGAGGATAAATCAGTGAGATTGATTCCCAAAATTGAGAAATATAATTTTATGACAGCATTTTATGAAAATAAAATGAAGGAAATTAGTGAGTATTGCACTAGCAAAAGTGGAAAAATAAAAGGAAATTGAACATAATACTGTCGCTAAGATACCTACATAAAACCTTATATTTAAAAAAAACTAATAATTTTGTCAGCGAAAACAAAAGTACAAAGAATATAATAAAAACTTCTTCATGCATGCAGAGAGTTCGTTCTCTGTCCAGTCCTAAATCAAAAGTGGATATGTTTATTGCGAGCGTACCGCGCGGGGAGGGAGGCTGGCGGGCAGACTCCTGTCAACCTCTCGCGGCAGCTGGCGCTTCCCATAACACAACATACAACACGCATCGGCGATGGCGACTTTACGTGCGACAGACTACCATGTTTAAAAATAATGAATAAATAAGAATGCCTTTTATTTTTAAGCGTTCCTCAGTCACAGACTGCTTTTCAGGACAACTGAAGTCAAACATACAAAGAAAATACATAAAAACTGAACTAACAAACAAAAAACTCATACGTTATCATCTCTGTACAGGGTGTCCGGATATTACGTTAAAGTATTTTAGTATATGATAGTAGAGGTAAAAATAAGAAAATAAGTTTATATAAGCATAGGTCCTAAGGTGCTTCGTTTTCCGTCTGTGTGTCTGTTTGTGATTTTTACATATTTAATCATATCTCACGAAACTCTTAAATTATAAACTTCGAACTTGGTATATGGATGACCACTATTAAGGACAATTTTTTTAAAGGAAATACTTAAATTTTCCGAATAAAACATGCAAATTTCAGACGGTATGTTCTAAATAATCATGTTTTTATTCAGAAAACTTAAAATTTCTCCGTTATTAGAAGTCCGATCACCATAATACCCTTATCCATATCAGTATTGATTGGAATAAATTTTGCAGCTATTTTGACTTATCTACTATATATTTGTCAAATACGACTCACCCATCATCGCACAGCCCAAACTATATGACATAGGATCTTGAAATTTTGCGTGGACGTTCCTTTTAGGGCGTAGGCATCAGCTAAGAAAGGATTTTAAATAATTCGAAGTTTCAAGGGGTTTTTGGCGAGGTCGAATTTTTCAAATTTTCCCATATAAAAGTGTTATGGACGATCTATTGTTTACATTTTCAATGTTCATTCAATCAAGCAGCTGGGAGTTAGCTTCACAAAAATGTATAAAGTACGCTGTCACAGCTGATTATAATTTGCTTTCTTTCATCACGGTGTTATGATTTTTGTTTATTTATTTTACGGGACATAATTATGTACCATATAAAACTTCCATTTAGTTTAATGTTAGTACCTAATCTGTTTAATCATAAATTCAATATATGGCTCAAAATCTATTTCGGCAGCGGGAGTTGTAATTATGCCTGTTACGTTGATATGGCGTTTATTCTAATTCGACCTCTAATGTTTAAAGCCTGAAGAGCGTGCTGCCTTTAGTGGTTGAGTCTTGAAACTAAATCCCAGCAAGACGGAAAGAGAGGGATACGAAAGTTTATTTAGTCACCGACAGACTGTGCTGTAATAATCTAAATATTTGATCTAGCCTATTTATATAGAAAAATTATAAAAATCTCTAAGTTTTAAGGGTCTGTTAGCTGAGTTAAGTTTTAAAATACCCCCATACAAGTGTAATGGATAATCTTTTGTTTACGCTAAAAGGTTCACAAACGGATACGTTATAATTTGATTCTTTGCAAAATGGTTTTATAGTTGTTTTGTCTATTTATTTAGAGCATATGCACTATACAAAAGTTGAATTTAGTTATGGTCTAATCCATCACCAGTTTCCGTACCTTATCTGTTCAATCATAAAATGTGGCGCAATCTTTATTTAGGCAGCGGGAGTTATAGTTTTTCCCTTAGGGCGTCCTTAACGTATTCATCTCCCAAATTGTTTGGAGAATTCCTTTTTCATCTAATTCGAGGGTGTCCTGGCATTGCACGGGAAAAAATAAGTGCTGCCATCTGTAGTTGACCTTTAAAAATATATTAAAAATCGCCCATATTATGCAACGTATGTTAAGCTGTAAACGAAGTGAATCGAGTTTGAAACACCATCAACGGATAGCGCCACTGTTCCAAACATTCAGCTCTTTATAGTACTTTATTAATACCCTATTTGACAATTCTGAGCTGTACTGGCAAATATGCATAGAAATACCTTAAAATTGACACATTTAAGGTTAAAATATGTCTTGCCGTTTTAAAGTTATGACTGTGAAAAGAAAACCTACACTATCAACTGTAATACAAGTTCAACTGTTTTTTAAACCTATATAACGCCACATCACGTTAACAGACCTTTACATTACATATTCATTAAAATAACCTTTTTTCATTTAGTTCCTTCAGATTCGTCAAATCAAGGTCATACTCTAGTGTTTATCGTGAGCGAAGCCACGGGATTTGCTAGTCTTATATATATGTTCTATTTGTTGCTACAATTACGTTAGTTGCCTTCTTCATTTATGCTTATTTTGATTATATAGATTACTAAGCGGCATGGTAGACCAGATTTTATAAAATCAAATTTATATGATTTCCCTGATTTTTATTAAGATGTCTTAGACAGAGTATCCAACTACTTTCAATTGGATTAATTGAAAGTAATAATCCAGTATGGTATAAAGTAATTTATAAGTAATTAACACTGTATTTATAAGTAATAGTTAATTACTTCAATTAACTACAATTCCCATAGTTAACGTGATTTACATGGTGAAAGCAATTAAACCACCATAATTCTGCAACCGCCCATCGAAATAGTACCGCGTTTAATTTAATCTAAACGATCTAGTCATCCGTCAGTCCTCAACTGAAAATAATAGAACAGTCCCTATTACACATACAACAAACTTCAGATTGGTTTAGTGAAGTTTGTCTTCACTTCGAGACTGAAGTCCCATCGGCCGTCGAGTGGGACGGTGACAGCTCCTTGACATTTGAATATGGGTTAATTTTATGGTCGCATTAGACCATAAAATTTACCCACATTTGAATAGAAATACTGTAAAAGCACTGCACTTTGTCGTAAGTAATTTTATAATGTTAAGGTCGACGTAAATTAAAACTTTCTGTACACGAATACTATTCTGCTTTATACTAACCTTTCATATAAATCATTTATCTTGGGCTTGATATTTTAACAACAAAATGAGTAAATGAGTTACATTATTATTTAATTGGTTGGAATTTTCTTTTCGCTTCTAGTGTTTCAAACTACACTACGTTTTGAGAGGTATTGAAACTCCTCTCGTTTTCAAGTGACCCTAATTAATGTTACATTAATCTACTTTATTTTATCTAACCTAATTTTTTGGGTTTTTTTAAACATACAATTTACATTCATCCACATTCAACAGCAAAGAAATCTCACTCACACAAAAAACATGTTGTTATAAAAAATTAATTTTAAAAATATGTACAAATGAGTTACAGTTGATGAAATCGGTACAGTAGTTACTTTAAAAATTATTATTTAAGCACAGCACAAATGTGTGTTTAATTCACACAATATTCACATTTTTTTAAGTGATTGGTATTGACATGACATCAAGGGCCTCCAGCAAAAGTGTTGCCCCAGGCCCCCAATCTCCTCGTGGCGGCCCCAGTTTTATACCATACTGAAAAACGTTGTTCTTTCAAAAACTGGACGTTTTATTGAAACCAAAATTAGGTTTATTATGCCGTAAAATAAGACTTATTTGAACTACGTAACGAGAAAGTAGATCAGCTGTTTAACTGTTGGATTAACGAGGTAAACACCTTACCCCGTAAAGAACTTAGGTGCACTCTTTAGCTTTAATGGCGCCAATAAATGTTTGATCTAGCCGTTAATTCGGGAGAAGCTACTGCTGGGTTACGATGAACCGAACATGCAGTAGACGTAAGGAGCGGGGAACATGTAAATCAAAATGGGCCCCTTCCCATAAAACACAAGGGCAGACAAGACAGACCGCGGGAGTACTTTCACGATCCAAATTCCGTCTCTTGGATACAACATTGTGTGAGGGAAATATAAATTGGAGTACAAAAGAATTATCTTTCCGTAAAATGTCGCAATGAATTGCCTAAAAATAATAAATTCCCAAAACTTGATTTCGCGTGAGTACCATTATTTTTTTACGACTGGACAGAAAATGATATTTTAAAACATGTGCGCTAATTACCCTGTTCAGGTGGGTGCCCATAGTCCGATATCTTTTTTATCTGGGTAGGATATCATTTCAAGTAAAAAGTATAGGCCTAAGCTTGACAATGAAATTAATATTAATCTTAGCCACTGACGACTAACGGCCCGAGCTACCGGCCGAACGTACACTAGCACCAGGTAGTAAGTAGAAAGTTGGCAGTGGGTAGGTAGTAGGTAGTAGGTAGAGTAGGTAGAAGGTAGAGTAGGTAGTAGGTAGTAGGTAGCAGCACATCAGAGAAGAATCAAACAGAGGTCGCTTTTAAATGGGTCTTCTGTTGCGCCCAAGTACTATTAACAGTTAAATCGAGTTACGTACGGGGACGGTTACAGTTAAGTTACATCCAGTGTTACAGTTAAGTTAAATTAGGAGAGGGCAGCGACGATGCTACTCTCTTGCGGAGTTCATGGTAAACTCCTCGACACACGCTGAGCAGCGCTCGACACACTCTGAGCGCAACATTAGAAGATACCTCTGTTTGATTCTCCTCTGTGGTAGTAGGTAGAGTAGATAGTAGGTGGTAGGTAGTCGGTAGAGTAGATAGTAGATGGTAGGTAGTAGATAGGAGATAGTAGATGGTAGATAGCAGGTAGTAGGTAGAAGATAGTAGGTAGTAGATAGGTAACAGATAGTAGGTAGTGAGTAGAGTAACCAATCACCACCTACCACCACATCTGATATAGGTAAGTAAGTGGTAGTAGTGTAGTAGGTAATATGCAATAGGAAGTAGGTAATAGGTAGTAGATGGTAGTAGTAGTAGTAAGAAGGTCAGCGCAGGCCAGTCGCCGCATGAATGGCACTACACGAGGCAAATGTCGCCTCCCGCCAGCGCTATGGCGCTATCTCCTCGCTCGTGATCTCGGTGTAACAATCGGCCAGCTGTTCGCCAACGGCCTTTATTGATGTCAGCGGCCAGCCGTGCATCTTACAACTAGGAAATCCTCCCTCTGTACACTTGGTGTTGTGTAACTAACTGTTGTCGCACTTCTATAGAGTGCTGTGCACTAACTGTTGTTGCAATGCAGTGCTGCGCATTAAACTGGGATTATTTTGAGCCGGAGTGACAAACATGACTGTGTTTGATCAGTAGAAAATAAGAGTTAGTAATGTTTATAGTGGTTCTGTTACACTAGAGTGGAAGAGTGCTGTGCATCACTACAGTAGGATTACTTTGAGACTGTGTGAAAACATGGCAGTGTTTGGTCAACAAATTTTAGAGTACATTCGTGGTAAATGGAAGCATTTAGACAATTAATTATTTCTGTTTATTTTGTATGTGGAAAGTAATGAAAAAGATTTACTGTAAGAGTTATTTCGCGTTTGGAGATGGTTGGTTTTGTTTTCAGTTAAAGGATGGTGAGTGTAACTAGTAAACTTTCAATGCGGTTTTTGTGTGATGTTGATACCATGCTATTTTACACAGTAAAGATTTAAGAAGCTTTTTAGATAAAACTGACTAAGCAATCGGATTGCTTTGAACAGGGTTTAGACAACTGACCCGTGACATTCAAGTTAGAGACGCAATAAACTAGGTTTGGTACATTCCGTAATGGGAAAGCACTAAAATGAGGAATGCTCATGATGGAAAAAGTCATCACAAAATACAAATGCTTACGGTATAATTATTGAAGAAATGCTTCGGACAATATTTACACATCTTGCACGAAATTAGTACGTCCACTGACAGCGAACAGAGACGCGATCGTGATCCGTTGGGACCGAGTTATGTGACTGGTCGGGTAATGTTGAAGATAGTGTCACTGTAAAAGGTCCGAATAAGGAACAGTACGATAGCACGGCCTACGCACGTATTGTACGACCGCTGGACCTCTAATAGGGGGCAACAGACCCGCGCGACGACTGAATGTTTGAAAGAATCTCCCGAGTTGATAGAAAAATCTTAACCATTCTGTGAAAATAATCGTAATTACCGGTAAAGGGACATGCAGGACAGTAAAATGGAAAATTATGAGTTAGCAATACGCAATGATTTACGCCAAGTCATAAATTAATTACATAAGGATTCGAACTAAATCCAGCTATACTATTTTTTGAGCCAACATAACTAAACCAAAGCCACACAGTGAGGTCTTGACTAAACCTTGTTTTTTGTGAAACGTTATTTCTATTTATTAAAGGTGTGGTAACTAAGTTTTTTGAAACGACAAATAACTATGATGGTGTTGCGGTTTTAAAATTTAACGACTATGTTGAACCTATTATCACTTGCACGTATCCCTTACAACCACACGTGCTGAAGAATTATCTAGTAAAAAATTACAATTAAGAATAAATCAAAATGTTTAAAAAATCAAGCAATTGGAAATATTGTTTTTATTATTTATCCTTGAATCCAAGGCTGCTCACACCTGTTTTAACACCTGCATGATTCTTATAAAAGTTATTCCTGTAATTGTTTTGATACAGCATTATCCAACTTTTAACAATATATCACACTCGGGCGTGGATAAAAGAAGTGAGACAGCGTTGAAGTCAACACCAGAGGCTCGATTATGTTGACTTACGGTTAGACAAGACGAGCGCCCTCGTCAAAAAACTCATCTAATCAAGCCTGAACAGACTTGTATTAAGAGAACCCTTATGCCGCAGCAACCCCCCCCCCCCCCCCGTCGAGCCAAGAAAACAACCCCAATCATCGAGCTATTGTGGCGGTTCTTCACTTCCAATTGGACCCACAGTTTCCTTTTAATTACTTCTGAGGAGTTAATTTTCGAGGGAAGACACCAACAGCAATCATCGGGCGAAGGTTCTTGAGTCAGAAGTGTTTTGTACGAGATGAGCAGTGAGAGGAGCAATAATGAAATACGACTGCACTTTTTGTTTCTGATTTTAAAGTATCAAGAGTTTTCGTAGGTCTCTTTAGGACAAAACTGTAAATTAACAAATTCTATTTTTTTACTTCTACATAATGAGGATGCGCCGCGACGACTGAGGTACAGTCGTATCACATACTACTAAAAACTCTGAATTATTTTATCTTCGCATAATTGTTTTCTAATGGCGTATGTGGCGTGTAGGCAACATGTGTTAATTTTCTCAATTTCCACTGGAATCTTAAAAACGAAAACAACTTAATCATCTACCCCAAAAATGATAAAATTATACCAATTTCCATGCACAAAATGCTATACTATTTCAGTTGTTAACTCATATGATAGGAAAACATTCGGTTTATTTATGAGCGGTAGAAGCAGTTTGACGAATACCAAGTTGGCAATTGATCAGTATTCAGAACAGTTTTCCTGCCCCTTCATTAAATGGAAACGGAAATTGATGTTTCTGGTTGAAGAACCTCCCTCGGCTGAGAAATAAAATGCCGCTTGATTGTCTGTAATTCTGTCCACGTGTCCCTGATATCACTGAAATGAGAGCCATATTATCACTTTATGACTATCTATAAACCTTACAATGACTTTCTAACCCTGTTATCACTTTTCACACACTACGACGTGATCACCTGTTTTACAAACGTTATTTGTTGGCCGGGAACCAGCTCTTTTCCGCTAGAGGGCCGAAATGCAGCTGATCGTTTATTTGCTTAAAACAACGTGAGAATATTACATAATTGTAGGGCATTCAATAGGTTCCAAAGACAGGATAGTTACGATCATAATGATTTTCATAGCTGCGTTTGTTTAAACCATGACAAAGTAGTTGCATCGTCGCTCATGACCTCAAAGTTTTGTTTTCAAGTTTGTCAAATAAATAAACAGATTTTTATGTTATATAGGGTATATTTCTTTGTGTAGTGTGGTGAAAAATAGCGTTCGCACCTCGGCCGAAAGGGTTTTGCAGCTCTCGATCGTTTCAAATTCTCGACTTTGAAATTTGAAACACGATCTCGAGCCTGCAAAATCTCATTTTCAGCCCTTGTTGTGAAATACGCTATTATATTTGGGTAACAATATTATAAAAGCTGCCATTGGTTGTTGGGCAATTAATTAACAATCCTGTCCAAGGAACGTGCCAACCTTAGTCAGTAAAAAGGCTACAAGATCGCGCCACTACCATCACGATCATCACACTCATCCTTCACTCATATTCAGGGTAACGTCCTCCATGAGGTACCTGTCTTATTAAGAATGATTAAAATGAATGAAGAATGATTAACACTGATAACAGGGACACAAAGGATAACGGGGATACCACAAAGCCGGCTGAAGGTATTCAGCGTTGACTTGGGTGATGGATTTTGACAATAGCTTCAATAACATCATACTGGAAATGATGATGGAAATGTTAATGCTTGACAGCCTTAATAGATACGGCAATCAAAAATTCAAGGTTTGGACGAAAGAAACAAATTCTCCGTAGACAATATTACGACTAACCTCCAACATACACTAAAAATAAATGTATGACACTAAACTTTTCTACACTGGAGATCGTAAAGGATACGAATACTTCTATGCTGGTGGACAAACTAATTGACTTCAATGAACAAACTCAAACCTATAAACCATGCAAGACGAGCCGAAACGCGTGCAATAGGGCTTCTCCACCGTGATACTCTCACAGTACCCAGAACCGGACATCTGCAATTTATAATTTATCACCTCGTGCAATCTCGACCATTTACGACGAATAAACCGGGTGAAAACATCGCCCGGGGAGATATTCTAAGTGCGTAGATACGGCGGAACCCTGCATCACAATATACAGCAACACTCGGACATCAATAACTCCGTAGGCTAATGAACAGTTGAGAGAAAGTACAAGTAAACAGTCAATCAGTTCTGGTTTCACCGTCTGTCAGCGCTCGTCTTCTATCGGTTATCGGCTGATCCTTTCAATTATCGGCGGCTCGATGCGATAATACGATCGATTAATCGACCGTATCGAGCGATCTGGACGTGCCGTTGTACCCGTCAGGCGGTCGACCGGTGAATGATCGATAAATCTACTGATTACAGCGCGTACAAGTGGATCTTATGTCTGTGTTATTGAATGACAGGGGTGTTTTTTCAATTAATACTCTTTATTGGCTGATACTAGTTTGCGATATTTATTTTAAAGAGCAGCCATTCCAGAATAGATGAGCCTCAGGGAAAGAAGATTAATAAAGATTTCCCGTTTATTTTAGGGAAAACTCCTTCGAAAATAGTAATCCTATCTCAAACCACGTAAGAAAGATGGTAAAGTTTTACTTTTAATTATTATTTAGTCTTCCAACTTAAACCCACCACTAAACGTTAATTTTTGTTAGTTTTCGTTGATCTGCCCCTAGTTTTTGAACTTAAATCAAGCTATTTTTTAGAATAAAAATTTCGTACATACTTCGAGTATATTGCATAAACTTGAAAACAAAATACTGACAAATAAATTCTTAATTCGATTTGTCCCAATAAAATAACAATACCCGTACGTTATAACATAACAATTACTTGATTTGAGACCTCCATTCTCACGAGCCCCGTAAGAAACCTTTACATGTTCCATACGGAACCAGAAAACTTCTCTGAAGTAATCATTCATAAACATTAAACATTAGCTTTAAGAAATATGTCGTTCACTGCTCTGTGTTTTTTAAAGTCTCTTTTACAAATAGAATAAAAGATTTCATCAAAACTATGATGACATTTATAATAATTCTCTGGTGTCCCGTACGGAATTGGCCTACTGTTAATTTTTCTAAGAAAAATAAAATGTTTGTGAAGCATTAAAAACGTATAAAATATCTATTGGCATATCAACACACAGAGTAGAAGTTATTTTTAAAACCAGTTTAAAATTTGTTAAAGTTTATAAACTAGCTGTGAACATGGTCCATCTGTCCCGTAAAGAACTTAGAATGGCTTAGATATAAACAAGAAAGTAATCATAGTAAAATAGTTATGGCTATAGAGTAGTTATGGTCTCGTTAGATATACGGAATTTTTTTACAAATTAATCTTGTAATAAACACTTTAGGTATTGCCAAGGATTATCAAATGAAACCAGTACAATTAATTATTTAAGCTTACAAATAACTAACAGAAGCCAGTCAAGTTTGCTTTATTTATTAAATTACAAATTTTCCTGATTCAAAATGTACAGTAATTTTAAATTTCCCTATTGACTTAAGTATTTGGTAATTAGGGCATCAAATAGAACACAAAATACGATTTTGTATACACGCAAGTTGGTTATACAAAATTTCATATCATAAATTCAATTATACAACACGTTTCACACGTTTGGAGTCTAGTAATCATAAATTCGAACCAACAAAACTAGTTTACATTAGATCAGTTAGTCAAACCTTGGTCAAACATTAAGTCAACAACATTAACATCAATTGACCCACAGTCAAACTTAACCACAGGCAACCACAATTCACGAGTTATTATTCTACGCAACGGAGCTTGGCAGCTTGGCGAACTCATCTCCGCAACAATAACAGCCGCTGGGCGATGAACCTGTCAATTCCACACATTCTCTGAGTCAACAAGATCAATGAATAGTCGGACAGGAACAATACGCGACACTGGCGCT
The DNA here is from genome assembly GCA_035578135.1 of Flexamia atlantica. Taxonomy (NCBI): domain Eukaryota; kingdom Metazoa; phylum Arthropoda; class Insecta; order Hemiptera; family Cicadellidae; genus Flexamia; species Flexamia atlantica. The sequence continues at coordinate 2,179,714 of JAQJVK010000042.1, forward strand.
ATCTGTTATGTAATTAATCAACTCTTTGTGCCAAGTGGCCGCCGGCGGCTCCGAACTCCCGCCACCGCAACAAAGCCCGTACCTGACCTTCGGAGCCCTCAAGACTGATGCGGCTCAAAATGGAATTTCATATCGAGTTAAATGGGGTTATAGTGTTGAACAAAGCGGTAGAATAATGCCGGCTGTATAAAGGTTTACAGTTATCCTGATGACTAAAGTGATTGGCGAATTTTTAGCAAAACAAATGAGCAAATTAATTGGGAGTGGGTTCCTTCAAGCGGTTGTTGTATTCAAAAGATTAAAACTATTTCAGTTATACATGGAAACACCTTTGATGGATCTGATTTTGAGTATAACTAAAGATTTATCTGGGAGCCTCATGGTTAGGTAAAAAATATTTTTCTCTCGTTTTCGTAAGCTGCTAAAGAGTCAAATGTCGTTAAGTTCTGTTGTTACTTCGTAGAATCTTCTTAAAAATAAAGAAACAGCGATCACCCAAAACACATTTTGACTTTGCTTGCATGTTCAACAATTAGTTGCCCTCCTCTGATATGAGTAGCCAAAAAACCTCTCCCCCCTTCACAGCTGAAACAAACCTGAGAGGTAACGCCTTTACGAAATGCCTTTGGAAGCTTATGCTGATTATATTATGTTGATGTAACATTGATATAATTTGATGTGAAACACGTTAATTCGTTCTGTTACTGCCTTTTTCTAAAAACCCATTTACATTGTACATTTTGAAATTTGAATTCTTCGAAAGGTATGCACTGGAATTATTGCCCTAGGGAAAAAACATGCTACATTACTGCTGGTATATGCCGAAGGCAGGGCAATAAGGGAAAATAATAATCCAACAATTCATGAACAGATAGGTGTAAGCTAGAGTTATGCCCTGTCCGATGCCAGATGGCGGTGTTTGCAAGGAAAGTGCGTTCGCTTGTGAGCCCGAGAGGCGAGAAGCGAGTGTTGGCGTCGGTTTAGGCCAACAGTCGGAGGCAGAGCCAACTAAGGCGCCGCCAACGGTGAACTACGGTCTAAGGACGGCTAAGAATGTTAATTGTCCGGCGAGCTTGTGAGTCACCCTGTATATGCAAATGTCGCAAATGGCCCGAGTGTGAAAATCACTGTCATTGTGTGGAAGATAACGGGTGTAGAAAGCAATTTCGGGATGACGACTGGTTATTGTGTTAGCATTGCGTTTTTATTGTCTCTTTTAAGGCGTGGAATTCGCAGCTGTCAGATTGGGTGGCTGTTGAATAGATTACGTTTGACTGCCGTTAAAGTGTGATTATGTATGGTTGGTGTTATAGAAAACGGTGGAGTCCTAGTGGTTTACATCTGATCATTTTGCCTATAGGAGTCAATATTACAATTGCAAGGCTTATTTTCAATTTCATTTTTAAACTTAAATTCGATAATATTTGTATCATTTCAGTGTTTATTGATTACGAAGCAAAAATGGATCGTCCAAGCTATGCTAAATTTTGAAGGTTAAAAATTTAATCATATGTTACAAAAAATAGCAGATTCTGGTAGACAAACTTGGTATTAAAGAAATTTTACATACATTTTTTTAACCTCTACTTTGTAAACATAGTTTTGAATTTTTAAAATAAAATCCCTTTTTAACCCTATAGGCCCTACCATAGCCCGGCAGAAGCAAAAATGTCCCATTTCAGGGATACTATTCTTTAGCGTGAAATCACCTTCCCGGCGCAATCCCTAGTGATGAGTGCCGAACTTAAATTCGCGAGTGCTCAATTTTGACCATGAACACTCTCCTCTTAGTTATAAAGTCAATAGTACTATTAAAACAGTAAAAAATCGCCAAATTTAATATTTTCTCAAGCGTTCAGTCTTAGGCTCAGTTCTTCACAAGTTGATAAAATGCAAAATCAAATGGTCAAATAACACCTCATCCTTCACAAAATGCAATAAAAAAAATAAAAGTAACATTTTCAAATTCTATTAGGGACTCATCATTAGTAGGAGGTCATTCTTAGAAAACAGAATTTCCAACCTTTTGTGGCAGAATATTTTTCATTAATAAAATTTACCTAGAGATTTCCCTATTATAGCCTACATAATTTTTATCTTAAAGTTTACCAAATTTCAACTTCAGCTTGCACAACAACAAAAATTCCACTTTTACTCCTACAACAGCTCGTTCAAAATTATACGTGGATGTGCTATTTAAAAAATAAAACGATTCGTTCTCGGGGCCTTTTTTTCCACCCAGCCCCGGTAGCCAACAGTTTACAGTCCGAGCCAAATAACGTGACCCAGGCCGTCCATCCAATGCTAAAATTAACATTACTCTTATGGGCGTACCGGGCCACGTTATTCGATTCCCCCTATACCCTCGTTAACGCCTGATCCTCAGCTCACACCCGCACCTCATCGCCTCCGAATCGCACACCATTGTGCCACAGGTGATTATTACTGATTTCTAGAAAGGGAAACTCGCCGACTCGACTGACGTGGCTTCTCACGCATTTCACCGACAGATCAGATTATTCGCCGGTAATTTGCACGTATGCAAACATGTATTGAAAGCGCCCCATTAACAATCGGTCGTCCGGTGTCTGGCCACCCGCTCTGGGCGACCGGGTGTACCCGCCCGCCCGCTCTGGGCGACTCGGGTGTAATTGTGGGTTCGGGCGTCGCGTCAAATTACGATTGTCGATTATCCGGACGGGAACTCGAGAATCGAGATCGCAATCGCGACAAGTGTCGAAAATTGATATCTTTATAAGTGATAATTATTGGGCAGTCCGCCCCTCGAGATGTATCTCGCTTGTTTAGCCAGGAGGTTTCGGAAGGTTGGTGTCTTTAAATTTAAGTACGTTTACGGGTTTTTAGCACAGCATAAACTGATGCTTTTCTACTTGAGTAAGTCTCGGAAATCTTGTAATAATTCATCGGATAATCTGTTTCATTTGATGTTATAACATTTTAGAGCAAATATCGGAAATCTTGATAATAATTCATCGGATAGTCTGTTTTATTTCCTATTGTAACATTTTGAAAGAGTGCATAGGTAACATCAATTAAAATTAATTTGAATACATTAAGAGTTAAAAATTTTAAAAAAGAAGAAAGTGATAATGCGGAAGAGGAGAGGTGTCAGTGTTGTCTGATTCAAAGCGGGGAGTTATGAACAATAAAATGCCTAGCTTCAATCGGTATAGTCAATACTGCTGAAGGATTTTTACAATAATTGTGTTTTATGCCTTGAAAGCTATTGAAACACCACAATTCTGAAATCTGTTTGCGATTTTTGCATCTTTCATCCAGTGAAATCAAATAGGCTATTGCATACTTTTTTCTTCTACTCTTTTGTCAAACGTTACAGTTTCACGAAGTCGTTCTTTATTGCGATAGAAAAAACTACTTCCTGCCCCAAACCATTAATGAAAATGTGTATATTTACCGCCTCCTATCAACCACAGAGAAGTTTATAAACTGTAACTAGGCTATATTTGTAAGCTTTGTGAGATGTTTAATAATCTACATCAGTATTTTTTATGAAAGAGTATTGATTTATATATTAAACTTTACCCTTCCAACGACAGATTTAAAAAACTGCACAATACAAATAATTAATTACTAGATTTATAGACAGAGTTTTTTCCCCAATAACACAAATAAATAAAAAGCAAAAAATCGAACCACCCCTTGTTTACAAAACCAAATTAAACTACAATTTCTACAATGAAATGAACACACGCTGTCTATTGAAACTGTCCACGCTATACACTCATTACTACTATAATCACCCATAAATATTTACTTTTATCACCGGACAACGAGACTGGACTTGTGCCAAACCGCGGGCACGTGACCAGGCCGTGACCTAGGGTTTGCCCATATCGATTCCTTCCCCCCTCCCCCTCCCCCGGGGCAATGCCGCCCTATGATGATAAATAACACCCTGCACCCCCTCCCTCGGCTCCCCTTATCACAACATAGGGCGAACTTTTAGCTCGGGACGAGGAGTTGTAACTCAACAGTCTCTCTTTTCAGGAGCATTGTCAGGGTTAATTGCAACTGGAAGATATCAAAATGATAGTCTACATCTCACTATCCTACAGTTTGAAAAATTAGTGTAAATATTGCACACATTTTATAATTAGTAAAAATATAAGGCTACATTAATGCATTTTTAAGAGGGTATTATTGCTGATTATGATTGCTGAACTACAGAACTACGTTAACGATATCAACAGACTGCCAAAATAAAATTACAGTTATTTTTACAGTCACTGAACTAAGTTAGCGACATCAACCGACTGCCAAAATAAAATTACAGTTATTTTTATAGTCACTGAACTAAGTTAGCGACATCAACCGACTGCCAAAATAAAATTACAGTTATTTTTACAGTCACTGAACTAAGTTAGCGACATCAACCGACTGCCAAAATAAAATTACAGTTATTTTTACAAGCATTAAACTAAGTCAGCGATATCAACCGACTGTCAAAATAAAATTACAGTTATTTTTACGGTCACTGAACTAAGTTAGTGACATCAACCGACTGCAAAATTGAAAATTAAAGCTATATTTACTACAGCTATTCTTTGGGCCTTTAATGACTCAATTGGGTATGTTTGTAAATAACTAACAGTTCTCTATGAAGAAACCACATCATTGCCATTGGTCCTACGTTTTTCTAAAGATACCTTATTGATGAAGCAAAATATTGCAATTGACTCCAATTCAGCCACTCCCTAAAAGTGTAAAAAGTTATCTAAAAACTTTATTGGATCATTCATTTATATGGAAAGAATAAGAATTTTTAATTTCTATCCTTAAAACCTCCCCATTATGCAAGAGAAACGTTAACAGAATTGCTCAAAAGCGAATGAGTGTCGATTTTTCCGCTAATTTTCTATTTCCCGTTTCTAGCCGGCTAAAAGTCTAGACGAATGGACTGTAAAGTATTCCTTCTAAGGATACAACAAGAACATTATTTATTAGAAAAAGTACGTGACATTGCATCTGAGAAAGAGGATTATCATTGCCGCCACAACTGTGGCTCCACACGTGATCTGGCGTACGGAGGGGACAGACTGACTTGATGGCTGCCGTGCAAGTTATGGGACAAGTTCCTTAAAATTACTTTGAATTTTGCGATAAAAATCAGATAAATCATGTGCAATGGTTTTCCTAACTTACAATGTTATTCGTTTTTCAAATTCAAAGAGTAATTTTTATTCATATACAATAAAAAACATTTGCTAATGATAATCATAAAATATATCGATACCAAATAACCTGACCACCCCCCCCAAAAAAAAAAAAAAAAATACGGGAACATCAATTTTTACAGAGCCATTTGTCTTTACCTTGTAGCAAATAAATAAATTCTATCTGAATTCTTGTGATACCTTGTATGGCTGAAGGTACAGAATTTAAACAAATCTATACCTCAAATTCCTCTTTAGGACAACAAATCACGACTACAACAAAAACTGTTGAATGTCTCAGTGTAATCAGTTCTACCCTTACGTATCGAAATTGTTTCATGAACTACAAAGGTTTTGGGAGCACTGTTAAATAAATAATTAGGCCAACCTTTTAAGTCCGACAACTCCTTACTTCCCCCATTTCACCCTTGCAATTAGACGAGCCCTGAGAGGACATAGGGTGTTCATGAGCACCTTAACAAGCTCTAAACCAAAGGGACAACAAGAGCTACAGAATATAAGATTTAACAGGTACAAAGCTTTGCAAAATATCAGAAAAAAGGGCGAATTTTCCCAATTACACTGATTGCCCACCGTGTAGAGATTCCCAAGCCTACACAGCGGTGTGTTGAGGTTGCAGCCTGGGCGACTCGCAGGGGAAACTGGGGCAAAAGCGCGAAACCTATTGTTGGCCATACTGAAACCACGTGGCCTTAAGCGCAAGTTAGAGGTTAAAGCGTGCTGTAAATGGATGTATATCAGCTGATCTTCCCTCCCCAACCAACACTGGTGACTTTTGGCCTATCTACTGTATTCAGTTGGTACACCTCTCCTTCTAGCGGATTCATGTAACTTTTGGCGGTATATCGTCGGAATTCCCTTTGTTTCTTGGCGTTTGCTGGTGGATTCACTATGCTGTGATTTGCAACTGTGTACTTCATGTATAATTAGTTTATTAATTATAACATTACGCTATGCAATGTATTGTTTAATCTAAAATTAACTAATGTTGAGAAGTAGTGTATGTCGATGAAATTTAATCCATTTTCGCAAGTCCGATGCTCTCAACAGCCTACGTACCGTATCGTACAATTAGCGATGATTCACCGAACAATCAGGGCGGCACGGTGATATGTGGCGAATTATTCACCGACCGCGGTCAGCACACCGCACAACACGCGCTGAATTAATTAAAATGTTTGATCGATAATTGAGGCGTCATGCATGTGTGCCCTACATCATGAGGGGGTGGCGGAGTCACCTTGCTGTGGTCGCGACTCCACCAGGTGGATTCGAGTACAGACCAATTCAAATATTATGGCCCAGTTCAAGTATTATGATCAGTCCATAAGACTGATGCTAATTTTAGGTGATGACGAGTACAGACCAATTCAAATATCATGACCCAGTTCGTCCTTAATTTAGCATTGGGGGCCACGTTATTTGGGTTGGACTGTTTGCTGTGCAGATTGGGGCTATATATTGAGTCAAATACGTGGCCCAGGCCGTCCCTAAGCATAATGCTTAAATTAACATTAGTCTTATGGACAGCCAGGACCACTTAGTTTGACTCCTCCTATACATAATCTGATAATTACGTGAACGGGAGGATGTCAGATCAGCGAAAACGTTGGATTACCACTCCGATAAACCTTAGCTATTACCGAGGTAGTCCATGAATGATGTGTTATGGTGTAATTTTGTATGTACTTTAAATAAATGCTGCAAAACAGGATGTAATTCAAATTATATTTTAGCAAAGGTTACGCTGAATTGGTAATAGGAATCACACATACATAAGGTAACCGTACTGTTCAGTGCATCCCTATTTGTTCCTTTCGACTATCAAGGTTACAAATAATCAGTTTTAGACGCCAGTAAAAAAAAACGTCATATGAAAAAATATGCTTTATATGATTCAGCTTTTCAACATCCCCGTAATTTTTAATGTAAGTGTACATACGTTCTAAATTATCAAAAAAATAACCATAGGTAACAAAACTGATGATTTTAGAATTACATGTGGCATATTACGTTTTAGTAGTATGTAAAGTTAGATTTAAAAAAGGAATACCAGTATGTAAAAAATTAATTTGAAGTAAAGTAAAAAAGTTTGATCGATAATTGAGGGGCGTCATGGGTGTGTGCCCTACATTACTATGAGGGTGGTGCGGAGTCTCGTCGTGGTCGCGAACCGACATATTTACATACCTGTCTACCGCCTGCGGGCGAAACCAATTTGAAATGTAAACTGAATAAACTGATTCCAGTTGTTTGCACTGGTGGTGAGGGGTAACTAATGTTGACTCCGACTGAATATTGTGTTTTCATTATTATTTTACATGATAAAATATAACAGGGTCGACATGTGTTGAGTTGTTTTTTTTTATTTAGTTCGTTTACTTGTAACAAAACCTTGCATGGAAGTAATGAAATGACAAACAATGATTGTTTTTTAAAGTTTTGATTGAATAATAAGAATCACTAAAAAAATAAGCTAAAGGGCACTCTAGTCCCGCGCACAACTGAGTACTTCACCCGTGAGGCCAATTTAACTTTCAAATTCTGTAACCTCAACCGCTCATCAAATAAGTTGATTTTTGACTATGCGGAAGAGCAATAATATCCCAAAGTTATGACATCCCTTGTAGTGTATTAATAAAATTGATAATTTTTGAGATTTATTTTCAAAATTATGATATAAAAATTTTGCTCAGTAAAACCAAGAAGACAATTTTTTTCATTTCAAATGAGCCATAAATCAGCCGTTAAGGATGAGTAAGCAAACGTTTGTATGATGTCAGACGCGACGTCATTTTGTGACTAAAGTAGTTTACAAAATAGTGAAGCAAATGCCAAGAACTCGTACCATTCATTCTATAAAATTATTAAATAGTTCCTCCTTGATTTAACTTTACCTCTCTTCCATGATACAAAAATTAACGAATTTACCTGCATTGACTTAACGCAATTATTACGTAGTTATATAATAAAGTAGGAATTAGTTGAAAAAAGTATTAAATACTAAAATGGAATCCGAACAAAACTGTTGTAGGCTAAATTTTAGCCTACGACAGTTTTGTTCGGATTCCATTATAACACCAACTTATAATGCCCTTAAGTTCTTTGCCTAAAATTTCATGTTTTTTGTTTTTGTTTAGAAAAAAGTATTAAGTACAATTTGGTACGAGGAATGTAATACAACGCTTTATCAATTTATTTTTAAAAGGAACCACAATTGTATGAGATTTTCGTCATGAGAAAACCTAAGATGGTTCAACGTTAACTTAATACCAAATTTTTGTGATGGGAAAGACCGTATCAAGTGATGGCTCGACCGATTCCAGGCTGTCTCGGTTCTCCATTGTCACTCGAAACTAATGAAAGAGCAGCGGTTCGGTGAGACAGGAAACTGTTTAATTGTTCTTCCTGTGGGACCTGACTGGGGCTGAACTGGAACAAGGCTGTTCCACCAGGATACTGTTCGGGCTCCGAGTTGAGAAAAAATAGAGGAAAATCTTATTCAACTACTTTATCCCTGATTAAAAGAGCTTATCCCAAACTGGGTTAAGCTTCTTGATGCTAACATCACCAAGAAGCTTTCGATTCTTTTCATTAAAGGTGGGGTTAATTAGTTCTAGCTAAAAAATTCTACATAAAGATCCAACAATTAAAGATGTTATGAAAAAGTCCATTAAAAAGTAATTCATGATTAGCCAAATAATTGTAAATGTAAATACTTTTTATAACTGAACGAACGACGGTTAAGTCACTTGAGTAGAGAAATTTGCAAAATCTCTACCCTTCTTCAATAAAATCTTCTGCAATTATAATTATAATTATAATTAGGCATAATATGATCTATCAAATAATCTATTGAATATTGAATGACCGGGAAAGATCGGGACCTTTTTTTATACGTTTCTTTTTTGGAAGTTAACACTGTTGTAAAGGGGAACCAACGCAGAGTTGTAAATATCCCAACCTCCTAAAATTTTATTTTTCCCCTTAAAATAATTCGTATTTTGAATTAATTACATTCACGAAAGAGGTGTTTTCGCTGACCTGATTCGGGGCCGGCCGGTTCAATGGTGTAGTTACAGCTATCGATCGTGCTTGAGTGCCTACACTCGTCCGTCGCACATCTGGGCTACACAGGTAAACCACGCCTGCCTATCAGGCTCATCATTTATATACTTGCAAGGTTTAAAAGTTGGTTGAAAATGCGAATATGGTGAGGTAGACCCGCTAGGGCTAGAATGTATGGTCAATTAATTACTTACTTATTCGACAACAGTTTTTCGGGTGCGGGAATCACATTTATGCAAACCACAACGGAAAATGTTTCAGTATCATTAGGAAAACATATTGTGATTTCATGCTGGTTGGAAAGGGGTTTATTTCTTCCGATTATAAGACACTACGAAGAATTTGAGGTTCTCTTAAAATAACATTGTTATGACTTTTTAGATTGTGCTAATAAACTCGTATTCTCTTTCAATGATTACTTCAGAAACACATTAAGGTATTAAATAATCGTATTTTATCTGTTAAAAAGCATACCCACAATACCTCGTTTGAAATAATTGTTGACGTTAGTATTAAAAGTCACATCTTGATCAACGTTTCACTCAAACCTTTATAAATAATTGTTCTTTTTCCCAAGTTAGATACATTAGATACATTACTTTGAAATGGCGACCTACCCAGGTAGGTGTTCTAAGCCAAGTATGAATGACAGATGAGTGAAGGATGATTAGTTGTGGACACAATGACAATGAGTTAAATGTAATTAAAAATTCGTTTTAACGTACCAAACACCGCTTCCAATGTTCCTTTTCTCCCATTATGAAGAGATGCATGATATAATCTTTGCATTCATCACTGCATTTTTTACCAAAAATAGGTGTTGTGTGGGTAGCTAAACTGGAATCATGTCTACCCGGACCAAAGTATGAAAACATGCCTCTGAATCTGTAATGTTTTAATATGTGCTTATTAAAAAATGAACACTTACTAAAATAAATTATGCCTAGGCCTACCTTACACACATTGTTTTATTTGTTAACGTTTAAAATGAATTTAAACAAAAAACATGGTACAACCTTGAATCTGCGAAGTATCCTAGACATATCTCCCGGGCACAACACAGCCACAACCACTACCACTTCACTCTACCACGACAGTCGGATCTACCCGCGATCTGTGGCGGAATCCCCTCGTGTATCGCGATCACACGCGACGTAACGACGTAGCAACGTAGCGACGTAGCGACGTAGCGACGTAGCTACCGCGGGCCCGGCACGTATAACCTCAAACCGCGGAGACGCCGCCGCGGAGGCGCATCGATTGACGTGCGCGCCTCGGCGCCGCCTCCCACCGCCCGAGTGTGGCACTTCGTGGGTGTGTGACCCGCCGAGGGAAAAGGGACCTTAACTTACACTTTTTCAAAATTGAATTACTTGTATGTTCTTAATCTAGATTAAAAAACAAACAGAATGGTGAAAGAATTTTGAAAATATCTTTAAAATGCTTGAGCTATAAATTTTTGAACTTGAAAAAAAGGAATTATAGGGAATCGCGTTCGAAGGTTTTGCAAATTTCCCCTAAAGGGAAGAAGCTGTTACCGTAGGTCTCATGGTGCCATGGGCATATGAATGTACCGTTGAATATGGGACAATTTATTGCGTTTTTTGTCGAACGTTGCTTAAATGGATGGTAGTAATGAAAAAACGAAAATTTTTAATGACAATATCTTATTATGTGATAAAAAAATGAAATTTTACTTTTGAACTCTAATAAAAATATATTCAAATGAATCTTAACGATATACGACAAATTAGCTGCCTGAGTTGTACTTATTGTACTTATTTTTGTTGGCCTTCTGTTTTATTTCTTTGGAGGCGAAACTTCACTTGGACCAGAAGCTACGTTGTCAATTACTTCTTCTGGAAGATCCTGTACATTTTCATGTCCTAGTTCCTGGAGCATGATTTTATATTTTTACATTCGTATTATTTACAGAAAGGTTTCCATCACCATTCAGAGACACAATTTCATTAATTTGAGTACGTCATTGGATTTTAATTGATTCCAATAATCCGCAAGTTTGAATTAACTTCCCCCCAACGGTAAAGGCGTTTATTTACCTACGAAAGCACCACCCCACATTGCATCAACCGGTCGGATTATAAGAATATAACCATCACTAACACAAACGTGGTGCATTATTCGCAAATACCCGAGCGAATTTCACCTCGCGCTTATTAAATTTTAAATCAACACTTTCTCGCTGCACCGGAAGAAAGTAAAATGAAACTGTTTCTCATAACATCGACCCACATCGAGCAACGCCGCTCGGGGACGGGTCGGGGCAATCTTGTAATTAAAACATAAAAATCTATTAGGGTTGGAAGTAATTAGATTAATCGTGGTAGAAAGTGAACCACAATCGGAGGATACGGTTCTCCCTGACCACCATTGGCCACCATTGACCACCATTGGCCACCATTGACGGCCGCTTAGCATATGAATCGGTGGTTAACGGCGATCAATTTCAATTTGTGATGAACCGGCCTTGATTGCAGTGGAATATTTAATTAGACGGTCGTTAGTAACGTATTGACGGGTGTTCGGTATCGCTTTCATCTCCACTCCGACACCCAGGGCCATTGTCGAGGAAGCAGTATCCGCTCGTTCTTTATTTTCTGTTTCATGATCCTCACTCCTGAGAAAGTTTGGGAAATGTGTATAAGTTTTTTTAGATGCGTTTATGCAAGGGAATGTATAATTTCTGAAATAGGATAATTTGTCACTTTCACGCATTTTAATTAAAATTTTGTTAACAAAGTCCCTGATTCTTATACATATTTACATTATAAATTACATTCTAGGATAGTATCTTTCAGGGTGATTTTAAAATCAGAACAATAGACGCAATCAAATAAATAGTACTGGATACGACAAAAAACTGAGGGTTTAAAACACAGAACGGGTAAATAATATTTACACAACATTCGGTGCAATGTTAATTCGATAATGGAAAAGAATTGTTGTTATTCTCGAATATTCAGGCTCGATATATACTTTGAAGGGCTTGTCTGTACGCTATGATATGATGTGTCATTTATGGCATTATAATTCGTTTATACTTTGAGGATCACGTAGGCATTACAAAACGTCGTTAAACTTATAAAAAATTTATTGGGTAAAATATTAGAAAGATCGCAGGGAACGAGATATTATTGGAAAAAATATCATTTGTAGTTTAGATTACATTTCGCTTTTGTTATATTACAGTGTAGTATTGCACGATACAATCAATAGCTTTTAAAACAGCAGCTAGACTTCCAACTACCTCAGAAGGGGCCGCTCCACATTTACACTTATTTGTGATGTATTTACTCAGAGTAGCCTAATTGCGGCAATTTGGCTACTTGCTATATTTTATCCAGTGCGGAGTCGAGCCAGTTTCTCTCCAAACCTGTAATTTGTATTCCTCATTTGTTGCCACTCATTCGCACTTATCAATTGAACAACTGGCGCAAACCCGTACCTTGAATCACAGACCGAAGTAAATTCCTCAGCAGAAGAAAGTGCTCATTAACAAAGGTCAATCCCCTCTGAACTACAATGTCTACTTGACTTTTCTCTTGTGTGTCTACTTTCCTGAGGCTGATTCAATGCAAAACCGACCGATAAAATTAAGAGTTTCGAGAGGCAAAGACATGCGCAGGAGCAAAGGCACGCCTAGGTGATCGTCAACGAGAGGTTGGCAAAAGTGTTACTTTGAAGGACTAGTTACAACTGTTACTGGTACTCCTCAGTACCAAGGTACAAGTACCCGCTACACGTACCTACTCTCTGTCACAGGTATTCTCGTTTCGTGTACGTGTATCCGTGTACCCTCCACCAATGCATGGCGACATTACCAGTACCAGAGAAACATTGTTACATGTACTCCCCTCATTGTACCTGCCTTATTTTTACTTCTGACAGGTACTGGATGTACCAGGGTTAAAGGTAACTAGTCAGTATACCCTGAATGTACCAGGGTTAAAGGTATAGTCAGTAGGGGGGATGTAACTATCAGTATCAAAAAATGTTCACTATTAGTTGAAAAAATGTAAAATACTTTTTAACTAGAAAACATTAATAAGTGAGAGGACTATAAGATATTCTGAACAGTTTGTGTTTAACTCTTGGACCACTTGGGCAAATTAAAACCCCAAAATAAATCATATATATTTTTCTTATAATATGAGCAATATTATCGTCCGTTCTTGTATGCTTGCTTGTTAGATACATTAGATACATTAGTTGAAATGGCGACCTACCCAGGTAGGTATTTTTAACCAAGTATGAATGTTTGCACAACGATCTCAAAAATGGCTCCGAGGATTTCCTTCAAAGTCTGAAAATAAGTAATTTATGACTCAAACACGTGCTCTATGCGATAACTCGGCCGGTGAAAATCTAATAACGTAATACAACTCATTTTTAAGTTGTAAAATGTTAACATTGGCCTTAAAATGTTAACATTGGCCGTAATAGCAACGAAATAAACAAGGAAAGTGTAAACAAATTAAGTAATCATAACTGCTGTTTGCAAACCACAGCCATCAAGGGAAAATACAGCGTGTGGCATAAATATTGCATAGAGTAATAAAAAATGTTATTTATAAATCTTATGAAGATGAAATATTTGATAGTAATTAGATCGACTGATAAACCTGAAAACCCCCAGCAAGGCTCGGTCCACCAGGTGCTTTTGCTGAAAATAACAAACAAAAATGAGTTAGGGAAGTTAATTTAAATATATTTTGGCACGTAGCAGTAAAAACAAAAATTATCTTTTTTCTTTAAAAATCTGAGAGTAAATTTTCAGATTCTGGTAAATACTCTTTAGATCCTCTCTCTTCTACACAGTATCAGTAACAGGAACAACATAATTCCCTCAGCACCAGTCTCACCATTAACAAGTACTTTCATTTTGGAGTAACAGTTACTTTTGCTGGAGGCCAGTACCAGGTACAAAGTTACTTTTACTATTACTTGGGCCCACCTCTATTGTCAACCATTACGCGACCAGGGAGCGGGGAGCGGCAAAGTATTGACATGGAAAGGTGTCAAGAAGACGTCTGTTGGCTTAGGCCACTTTATTATACACGGGACGCAAGAAACTGACAGCTGTTCATTGTAAAGTCAATAGTTCATAGACTGCCGTCTGTCTGACCTCCGATATCTATTGTGTGAACAGAGAGTAAAAATAATACCATCCACTGTATTGTATTAGGCCGGCTCTCGATGAATACATTGTATAAAAACAACCGGTTGGTTAAAGTATTATAGTTAAATTTAAAGTTAAAGTTAAATTATTAAAGTTGCCTAACGTTCATATAAACAATGTGCAGAGCATATAAGTGAATTATTAAACAATACTTTTTCAGCATCTAATTTACACATGTAAAAAAAAACATGTTGGAGACATATACACTGATTGAAGCATATTATAAATTACCACCTGGTGGACCGAGCCTTGCTCGGTATTGTTTCGTTTTTACCAGTTCATTGAATTATTATAAAACAATTCAAAGACATAATTTTTTTAATAACCTTCTTTTATTGTTTACAAGCAATTTTTATCCCATTAGCTATATTTTTCTTAAAAGGCTGTACATTTAAAATAGATGGCTGTATGATTATTTTATTTGTATTTTATTTGTTTATACAGGGTGTTTTTTTAAACGCAACCCAAAACTTCATTTTATCAGTGAAGCATTATTCCCCCAATATCCCCGGATTTGACCCCACTATGTTATTTTCTTTGGGGATACATAAAAAGTTAAGGCCTACGAAAAAAATCACAGGACATTCAGCACCTCAAACAAACATATCAAGTTTGATACAAGAAATTCAAAGAGGAACTTAGCAAACCGCCAGGAATTTGATGGAGAGAGCAGTACTTTGTGTACATGTCAATGGCGGATTGTATGAACACATAATAAGCCTAATGTGATCAAACCTTAATAATAGGTTGTATAAAATGTAAAGGTTATCAGAACAATACTCATTTCTTCTTTATAAGTGCATTATTCAATCTTAAAAATGGGTTGCGTTAAAAAAACACCTTGTATCTAGTTTCATATTTCGCTGTTAGGATGGCAACTCATAAGTCCCACTGTAAATTGTTTCGACTTGAAAATTCATTTTATTACGTTAATAGATTATCTCTGGCCAAGTAATCTACATGAAACTTGTTTTTGAGTTTTCTGACTCGAAAACAGTAACTAATTTATAGTTTATAATTTATAATAAAACAATAACTAATTTGGAATAACTATTTCTATTAGTTATTTCCAGACTTTCAAGGAAATCCTCGGAGCCGTTTTCGAGATGATTGTGCAAGCAAACATTGCTCTCATAAGAGAATCGGACACTTATCAATCAGCAATCGTACTCAGACGTAAAACAAACACACCTCCGATAAACGTGGAAGTTATAAAATAAAACTCCGAAGACACAAACCACCAACCACAGACCTGCCGCGTGAACGGGCAATGGTAAACATCGACAATAGGGTCAGCGATCGGCGCCGGATGGAGGGGTGAAAGTGATTCGTGAGACGGTTTTTATAAAAACAATAGTTAGTCGAATGATCAGATTAGGCGGCCTTGAGTGGACCCCACGCCGCGCCTCGGCTTTATTGGCACTTTCCTTCCACACCTCCGTCCGTCTGTCTGTCTGTTTCAGCGACCACGTAGTACAAATAGACGGAGCATGCCTGACTTACTAGCATTACAGGAAATGAAGCAGAGGCCGCCATCTTGTCTGGGTGTAGACACATAAAACGGTGTTTGGATCCGCGTAATTTGTCGGTCTTCACGTTTCAAATAACTCTTAGTTTATACCATTTAGTATTGAGGCAAAAGGTTGAAATTTTGCATATGAGGAGTCCTTTGGTTTTGGGTTTGAACGATAATAGTAAAGAATATATTTCAAATGTATTTTTTCCATTCTGGGAAATACTAGCATTACAGCAAATGAAGCAGAGTCCGCCATCTTGTCTGGGTGTAGACACATAAAACGGTGTTTGGATCCGCGTAGTTTTTTGGTCCTCACGTTTCAAATAACTCGTAGTTTACACCATTTAGTATTGAGGCAAAAGGTTGAAATTTTGCATGTGAGGGGTCCTTTGGTTTTGAACGGTAATAGTATCGATTATATTTCAAATTATATATTCGATATATTTTAGAAAATGTAAAAGTAAAAAGTTTTTATTCAAATTTAAAATTTGACATGAAAAAAAGTTGTCGGCTGCTACTTTTTTATTTTTTGGTCAGGTAATAAAAATGGTAAAAATTGTTTCTAAAGAATTAAATTTTTTAAATAATATTTTTTGAAAAACAAAATAGCTGCCGCAGTTTAGTGATAACTTATTTTTTGTGAGAATTTATCCTTACGGCGCCTGCATAAAAACGAAGTCACTTCTCAACTGCTATTTACAAAGATATTTTTGACTACAAAAATACAAATATGGTATCAAATTAAAGGTCTGAATTTTGCAATTACTAAGGTACTAATTATAAATGGTTTAGAGACAGTTTACTCGTTATAGGAACGTTACACGTGCATTAGTGGTGGCAGCTTCTCTCAAAAAATGTCAACACAAGCCTCTTCTAAAAATATCAGTGTTTACGGTGAGTAGATGGGAAAAATAGCCTTCTTTAAATGCGGAATTAAATTTTTGCATCTTTGCCTTCAGTATGAAAGCTATTATGAACTACTTAAGGGTGCATCTATGATATAGAAAGTTCGACCCCTAACCTAAACTCCAAAATAATATAGAGCATAGTGCACCATGAACCCTTCATTACATTGTGATTCTAAAAGTGGATTGTAAACCACAGTACTCACTGTCAGTACTCATTGGGGGTTCCGTACTTCTCTACTGTACGGAATCCCTGGTGGGAATCTCTCTTCAGACAGCAAGTCTCAGATACAGTATGAAAACATCAATTATTGGATTTCTTTATACCCCTTACAGTATGTAATAGTCATTATCTACCGTACATAATGGTAATCGCTTTTACATGACAAAAAATACAATTTTCATTGAGTGATGTAACTTCATAACTATACCTTGCAGAGTCGAGTCTGCCATAACGTGTTGCGTGCTGGATAGTTCCTAGCCCATTTCAACTTCAACCATCAGTTGAGGGATGGTATTCCCCGTATATCCATCACGAGCCATTGGAGGCCCCCTCCATCGCGACTGAGGAAATTGCTTCCAGCGTGTGAGAAACTTCGCGCTGCTGGGAAATTAGGCGATAACGTACGATCAAAGTTTTGACACCTTGTTATGTTCACGTGGCGGGGAAGCAATTGACGAATTGCGTAGTTTGTGATGTTCACTGGTTGGAAAACAAGTCAATTCAAATCAAATTCTCCAGTAAGTATTTTGTTATACACGGTGTTTTTTTTTTTTTTTTTTTTTTTTTTTTTTAACGCAGCCCATTTTTAATATTGAATAAAGCCCTTATGAATAAGAATTGAGTATTGTTTTATGGATCTTTACATTCTATACAATCTATTATTTAAGTTTTATCACATTTAGTTTACATTATGAGTCAAACAATCCGCCATTGGCATTTGTATGACGTTTTGCTCTCTCCATCAAATTCCCGAACACATGTTGCTAGGACACTTTCAATTTCTGGCATTAAATTTGTTATGTTTGTTTTGAGGTGCTATCCTGAGAATTGTTTATGTAGGCCTTATTTTTATGTATCCTCACCGAAAATAATATGGTGGGGTCGAATCCAGGATTTTTGGGGGAAATAATCCTTCACTGATAAAATTTTGGGTTGCGTTAAAAAAAAACACCCTGTATAATTCTGTTAGTGTAATATGCATGACATGAGGTTTCATTAGGCAATCAAGTTATTGTTACAATACGTCAAAATTAAAATTCAAAATCAGTTTAGAATTTCGCGATTTCTTTTCTCCTCAGTCGATTTTTCAAAAAAAAAAGATCGGAAACAATCTTAAATTATAGTAATCTGTAGGCAAATTTGTCATTTAAATGTTTTTTTTATAATACTTCTTAGCTTCACTTTAAATCCAACACCATCGAAAAATTCCTCAAAAACATATCAGCACTAAACGAACCTTTAACAAAATGTAACTTGCCATCAAAATTCCACTTGTTTTTCACACGGAACCGTATTAAAAAATGCAAATACGCTCGCCTTTCATTCACCGGGCGGGCGCGGCGAGCCGGGGGCCCGGGAAGCAATCTGCCGCTGTCGCTCCGACGCGGCGGACGGACCTTTATGGGATTAATTACTCAGGTGATTAAAGCGACAAGTGGCGCCGAGACTCCCGCCAAAGTCGCGCCGTCACAGCTGATTCCCGCCACACAGCTGATTCCGTTGTTTAGAACAGCTGATATGTTCCTTATAATTAAACTAGAGTACCCGGTGGACTGAGCCCTGTTCGGTAGTTCGTTATCTTTCTCCGTTTCAATGTATGTATTGTGATCCTTTATTCTGTTATAAAACATATGACTGGACATCTCTCAGCATCAATTTTCCTTATTAAATTTCCCGTTGTTGTTTGGTTGCCAATTTGGCAACATATATGGATGGCCCAAAGTATTTTTTTCACTTTTAAATTTTGTTTTACTTGATTAGATTTTTAGGATGAGTAACCCCAAAAAAAACAAAAAATTAAAAAATTAAAATACTTTCAAAAATTAAAAATGGAATGAAAAATGAAAATAAAATGGGACAGGTTTTTGAGTGGTAAATTGGGTTATTTCCAGGTTTTGGGAGAAATCCTCGGAGCCGTTTTTGAGATAATGTGCAAACAAGCAAGCAGGCAAGCAAACATGAAATCAAGAAACATTGCTCATTAATGTTGCAGGAAAACAAACTTTTACCAGTGAAAGCGTAAATTCTTTCCTACGGTGTCCCGGTTCATAAAGAATTTAAGTTGCTGACTTAAAAGTTGCCTTTTTAGAATCCAATAAAACTTTTATATGGCTTTTATATTCTACAGAAGCTTCAAGGTCACAACAAATTGCAGTTTCATGAAATCATTTGTAATTTATTTTGCGATTTGCTTCTATTGTAAAAAATAATACACTGTATTAACAGATAGTCTGAATATAACGCTAAAAGTAATTCTTTAGGTTTACAATAGGTATGTATCTACAGCCACAACGGTAATTTCACGCAGAAGCTCTTTTTTAGAGTCATACTAAAAAGACAATCTTACCACAAGTCGTAAAGAGTCTACCATGATATATTACATAGATATTAAGTTATTATCACAAATGTTCTGCAAGCCTTCGACAGCCAGTGTCGAATCATATCATTTGGTCTAATAATGACATGACACCGCCATATAAAAAATAGGGTGGTCATGGGTGGAGGATTTTAATACGAATTTTAAAGAAAATAAGAATAAAATGAGTAATGCAATATGAACAATTTACTTTTTGACAAAAATCAGCTATTTGTTTGGCAGGATGGTTAAATAAAAGTCTTATGATAAATATCAATGACAGCAGATCCATACATTTTTATCTCTAGATAGGCTTACCATAAATTTTCAGAATCAACCCCGGACACCAAAAGAAAGGGAGGGGGGGTGAAGAGGGGGACAAGGGAAATGAAATGGTTTGGTAAAGTTTGGTCCGGTGTAATTATAAGGGTTTCGGCGGACGGGCTACTGAAATGAAATGAAATGAAATGAAATGAAATGAAATCCTTTATTTCCACTTAAAAATGTGTACAAAAAATAAATTAAAAATATATAATTATAACTTGGAATAATTCCCCACAAAGGCCAAGCCTGAGCGTGGGGAATGAGTTCATGCAGTCCGCATCTTGAGCACAATCACTTAGTTTTTCAGAATTTACTTTATATATGACTACAGTGAGATAAAAAACATGCAAATAATTCAGTATATACAAATAATAAACATTATAATAAAATAGAATAGAGCCACAACAAAAACTGAAAAAGGTTGTACAGTACTAAAAAGAAAGATTCCTGAGACCTGGAACATACATTCAAAGAGGGGAGCCCTCTCAAACACGCTCACATCCACACAGACTTGCACACCCGCTCTCACATTCCCATATCATTCATACACGTCACTCACATACACATTCACATACACATACACATGCACACGCACACGCACACTCACATACATTCGATGGAAGCAATGATCAGGAATAAATTGATACTAAATAGTTATCAATTTCGTAACGTCCTGTATCAACAAGCCATTTATTTACAAGTTTCTTATACTTTTGAAGGCTGCATGAATCTGGTGGGTGCTTTAAATAACTTGGCAATTTGGAAAAAATTATAGTTGCAATGTATAGTGGGGATGTCTTGTTAATCGTTTTGTTTATTTTAAGAAACTGAATGCCAGTGTTGACCACATGCCTAGTTGGATAGCTATGAGGAGGTTGATTGAAAATTAAAGGTTTGTTTTTAAAAATATATAAAAGTAACGATCTAGTATAGAGCTGTGAAATATCCAGCACTTGAAATTCATCAAAAACGGCTTCTGAAGGGTAGCGACGAGGTTTGCGAAGAGCAGTTTTAATGATTGTCTTTTGTATTATTTCTACTGGGGCAAGTATACTCTTATAACCTCCACCCCAAGCAAGGTTACCATATTGTAAAGTTGATTGAATGTAAGCATAATAAACATTTTTCAAAAGATGCAAGGGTAGCATTTTTGACAAATTAGAGAAAATAAAAATAAATTTACGAAGCTTACTCCTTATGAAGTTTATTTGGCCTGCCCATTTTAGACGATTATCAAAAATCACACCTAAGTATTTGAACTCCCTCACACTTTCAATACACACTACATACATACTACATACATACATACTATGCTGCCGTTTTTGCGTGGCATTATCGTTGCTTGTATACTGATTGGCTAAAAAACAATGATGTAGGCCTTGTGACCAAGCAAAAGACGCAGTTGAGCAGTTGACGCGCAACGAATTAACCCGTCGCCGGCCGAGACCCTTTTAGTGTAATACCTGGTGAAACCATAAAATATGTCCCTTCGTTTCGTTTAAAATTTCTTCTGTTTTGAATAAACTTTCGTAAAAACTGCTCAAAAGTAATTACCAATACATTTTTTCGCACGTTTTCCTCTCTTTTTCACGCAGGTTAGCCAAAACCCCGGACAAAATTCAACCCCGGACGTGTCACCGGACGCAAGCCTGAAACCCTGTCTGGGGAAATCCCTGACGTCTGGTAAGCCAATATCTAGATCAATCTTGCAATCTTTAATGTTGAAAGCATCGAAGATTTATCAATACACAATTATTATTTCATTAGTTGGACTTTTCCTATCGCTTCTAGTGTTTAAACTACACTACGTTTCGAGAGGTATTGAAACTCCTCTCGTTTTCAAGTGACCCTACTTAAAGTTACATTAACCTACTTATGTTTATTTAAACATAACATTTTAATGTTACATTAACCTACTTATGTTTATTTAGACATAACATTTTAAATAAACATAAGTAGGTTGATGTAACTTTAGTAGGGTCACTTTTTAAATATTATTAGTAATTAAAGTGATGAGTAGCCAAAACTTGAATAACATTGAAACAACCATCACAAAAAACACATACCGTGAAGAAGTAGGGTCACTTGAAAACGAGAGGAGTTGCAATACCTCTCGAAACGTAGTGTAGTTTAAACACTAGAAGCGATAGGAAAAGTCCAACAAATTAAATAATAATTACAAATCCTTCGCTATTATGAATTTTAAAAATACAATACACAATTATTATTGATAGCAATACAGTATCGAGTTATGCATGTGCAGGGATGCAAGAACAAACCACCAAACCCTGAGGAAACCAGCACATACTCATTTCCCCAATGATTACATACCGACTTCAAAATCCTTAACACATTCCACATTCCCATTAATACAATCGCATTACCCGCTCGCACGCGATCCCGAAACAAATGGTCATAGCGAGTTCTTGCCGTATTTCTGTGGCGTTTAATTTGTTATAATTACCATATCCGCCGAGCCGCACCATCGCGTGTATGGTTTGCAGGCATGCACAAGCGCATGCTCACATGACCCATCGCGCGGCTCGGCAGAGCTGACGTAATATCTCGGCACAACAGAGTTTAGCTTGACTTTCCCTGCGTGCTTGGATGTAAATTAACCTAGCCTAAAGGGAAAATATTAACTTGTTAATGGAAGAAAACTTGTGTTAGTTAGGGTAGAAGAAACATTTGTTTTAAAACTTAGTAAAATCATGAGTGAATTTCCAATTAATGACCTAACTAATATATGGTGTACAAAGGATTTCTTCAAATTACAAAAATAATTTAATTGTGAAGAAGTTTTGTTCTTAGACGAGAACTAAAATATTTCATTAAAAAATTAGAATAGGAATCAAAAATTTTTAATCGTTATTGAGTTAATGGGTAAAAAATATCTGACCCATGGGTTACTCTAATGTTTTCTGATGGGTCTGTTATGTCTTCATCTGTGATATTCCGTAAATTTTGAGTAATCCAAATGTATAAAAAACAAAACAAATAACAATGAAAAATCAACTAAAACGTAGTGTAACATTTAATAAGTTTTATAAAAGATGTGTGAAGATTAGCTTACTATCTCTCAGTTAATTCTGTTACTAGCTTACAATCTTGGTTTTAAAGTTACTTAAAAATAAATAAGCAACAGTATGTGACTATTGCCTTCCCAAGTGACACTAAACCTTCAATTGCGCTGAAGTAACTTATAATCTCTCTGATAAGTTCAATTTTAATCACACGGGTTAAAAGAATTTCTCTTGATGATCATTTTTAAACTTATCTCAAACGACGGTTAAAGTATAGCACATCGAGGTATTAATGCTGCGCGCATTTCCAACACCTCTCAGTTGTTACATACGAAATTTAAGCCTAGTTTACACTAGCATCTAAAAGTGTCGTCACTTGGACACTCTAATTACATTGTTGTTATACCGATACAGGTTTACCAAAAACAGCTGTGTTCAATTGTTACAACACCTTATTTATCATTGAAGGGATGCAGTTTTGAGTGACGGCACAAATATTTGTTTTTACAAATATTTGTGTCGCCACTCAAGATCGCACCTAATCAGTGTAATCAATGAAGTGTTAACATTTGAATATGACACAACGGAGGTGTTGGTAAACCTTTATTGGTATAACAACAATGTAATTAAAGTGTCCAAGTGACGACACTGTTAGATGCTAGTGTAAACTAGGCTTAAACGCCAGCCGACAGTTTTAGTTGCGCCGTTTTGCTCCAGTAAACTGTTTGTCAAAACTTAAGTCAAACAATAACTATTACATTGAGGTTAGAGGGAGTGTGTAAAGAAGTGTTTATTGTCATATTTATTTTCGGACATTTTAAATTCACGCTAAAATACTAAATAAATAGCAAATTAAAACTAATTCAACCATAGTAGGCATAATCAGTATTTCATATTGAATGTGATAGAAATATGTGCGTGAATAATTCAACTTCATCGGTCAAGACTTCCGCTTCCACCATTTCTGCCATTAACAATGGCGATTTGATAAAATTCGTTTTATGTGTAAACCTCTGGAGTTCTGACACTAAAACTGACAAGTTCTAGTGTCGGCACTGTTACATGCTAGTGTAAACTTAGCTTTACTCGGAATTCCACAGTATATTACGTAGGTGGAGCAATAACACTCTCGCCGCGGCAGACGTGACGTCGCGTCGCGTCGCGGTTAGAGCTCGCAGCATCCAGCATCCGCCCACCGCGCGACACTTCATGCATACGATATTTACAGCCGCATAACTAGGAGTTTCAATATACGATGGGATATGTGCGGTATCGTAAACGACGTTGGAGTCGGTTGTGTAAATCTTGGGACGGCGACCACCGGGGTGAACAGCACGGGGACCGAGCCTCGCTGAGGGAAGGTCGAATTGTTAAAAACTGCTTGGCCTGAGGACGGTCTCTATACAGCTCTGTATGGCTAAAGCATTTGCTTCGCTACCTGTCTTCTCAATAAAGGTTTTAAAGAGCAACCAAATCAAAAATCCTCACAAAAGGGATTCGAAGTAAAATCCTCACTAGTATGAACGAATTTGTGATTTCTTCACGCGATTATGCGATCATTGAATGAATCCTCCACATTACAACATGCCAGAAACTGTCAGAATATTAGATTAAGTAATTCATTCTTCAGGATTTAAACATTCTACAGTTATGTACTTTTGTTTATCAATGTACTTATTATTTGATAAAACCTACTGTGACAATCTAAACAAAACTGTGTCATGATTAATAAAAGAGAATGAAATATATGGCTAATTAAAGTAACTCTCTAAGTTACTCGCGTATTTGTCAATTAAGAACACAAATCTTTAGTATATAAAAAAGGAAATGTAAAAATTAAATGTTATTTTAACTATATGTTTAAAAAAATTATCAAGCTGTGTTGCGAATGGTTTCAGGTTACTTATAAATAACATTTGTTAACCACTATTTGGTAAGAAATAAATTGAGATTTGTATATTCCAACATCACAGATAAAATGAAATACATACTACTCACAGCACATACTGATTGATTTTCCAACTTACCTGGAACAATACGTTACATATAAAAACCTTGATCAGAGAGTTAAAACATGGGTTAGAGTTAAAAAAAAAACAGATCATAAATGTAAGACCTGATTAAGTGGAGGAGCTTGCGTCTAAGGAATCACATAGCATGGGGAAGGTTTTCATCAAGGTATTTTAACTGGATGGATAAATGCTTTAGTACATACAATAAAATTATTTCACAACTGACTCTCTTCAATAATTCATTTATATCCTCATTTAATGTGAAATTTAAAAATACATACATTGTCGTGCATAATTAGTATATTGTTAATTTATCACAAAGTAAAAAATGTTTTTGTATGCAAAAAAGGAAGGAGCTCGTACCGCCCGCGATACAGACATGTATGCATTTTGCATCACCATGATACACGGCGCACCGCACTTGGCAACTTTCCAGCAACGGTCACGTAGTAGACTTGCCGGGATAAGATAGGCTACAAATTACTTAAAAACGTAGTAGCTAAAGAGTTAACTTTAAGTTAATAAAGAGTGTTTTTTAACTTTGAAAACAATTGCATCATAAATTTAAATCATTGGCAAAAACGAACATTATAAGATTTTCCAGCTGGGAAACAATCGTATGGTGTTTTCTATATAGGAGAGGAATATATAAAAGGTTGAAATGATTAGAGTGAAAGTAAAAAAAGTAAAATTTAATTCTGTTTTTATTCGTTAGTCTTTAGTATATACGCCTATACGTTTCACCTATATGTGCTGTGTAGAATGTGATTTAATATCAGTTTGTTGTTACATAAAGTTACAACACCAAGTTACGATCAAAATAGAACGTGAAATAAAAATGAAGTTAAATGAAGAACATGAAGTTACAAGAAATAGAACCAATTTGAAAGTAAGACTAACCTTTAAAGTTCTACGGTTTATTTCACTTACATAAAATACTAATAGGTAATATATCTAGGCAGTACAGTCACACAGAATTATTACTTTATCTCGCCAATAAAAAATTATGTTTTAGTCTTACAAGAAGTTAACAGTCCCCGATTAGGTTGACCTACTTGTAAATCTACAATAACGTAGACGTTTATGCAAGACATTCACCATTCACATCACTAACAGCATTTCATTACACCGTAAAGAAGTGGTTTTCACAACCTAGACACAGAAATAAAACCTAAAATCGAGGACAACGAGATTTACCTTTAACATTTAGAATTTCAGCATCATGTTACTGGAAAGGAAATCGCAGGATTTAAAGATGTCCAAAAGGTGACCACACAGGGAGTGCTTTCCCGGCGTGGATTTCTACGACAAATCACATCTATCCATAAAGCACGGAGTTCGGCGGTCAAGAGGCCACCCTTTCACTTATATCCAAATTTGGCTCCTCGAATACGCAAGGGGACGAGCGACCTCTGAAAACGAAAATGTAGTTTTGAAAGCTAAAATGTGTCTTGTAATTGATTTCTGACCAGCCAACAACAGTCTGGGCAATTAATGGCGCTAGCGGCAGGCACATCACGTCGGAGAATGATGAAGAATTTTTATGATCAAGTTAAAACTTAATTTAATTTTACTTTACAGTAAATGTATTAGCAATACATACAGGAAGAAAATAAATGGGGCCAAGCCAGTTAAATGGAGGATACAATAGTCCAAAACCTGTCACAAAAATCAAAAGTTAACATCTGTAAGAGAAAAAGGTTATTATGATTGAAGGGTGAAATGTTGCATGAAAAGGAGAAGGAATATTTTCTTATAAATTTTTTTTTTCAGATAATATTTTCAATATTTCTGCCGAATCCTGAAAAATATTTTCTAATTGACAACACCTTTTTGCCACTTCTAAAGTTATATAGCAATTTTGTTGGTAATGTCATTGGTTTGCTCGTTTGTTTGTTTGACTTAAAATACAATGACATATTTTTTAACGTATTGTTTTTTGCAAGTTTTTTTAAACTTCGGCTAACTTTCCCTTTCAAAAGAAAAAAAGTTTTAAACACACTATTATCAAAGAAAAAGTGTCTAAATTTATTTGACGAACCTAAACACGAGTCGGATATAAAAAGATTTTTCGTTTATTATTATAGGCCTAGACCTTTTTACTAAAGAACGTCTTTATAAAATCGACCTTGAGAAGCTTAAAAATAGTAGTCGTGCTGTGAAAATTATCATGCTGGTGAGCTATTTCTTATTATTTAATTCACTGTACATTATTTATTCATCAACGAAGTGCTCGCAGTTTGGTCCGTACAAAGCTTTGACGCGGCAGAATTCAGAGGAACGTGGTCTGCCTAAACGACTTGTTTACTCAATTTTATCACCGACAGACGTATTAACTGAGTTTTTAACTACCGTCTCAGAGATAACAGCTTCAAAAGATGAGATGGCTATTTGTGATCACTCTGATAGGCACAAAAAGGTAAACCCTAAAAACCTCGTCTGCAATTGGTAGCTCGCAAATATGTACAAACATTTTTTTTGTTACTATACCGAAGAATTTAAACATATCTTCTTTCTCTGTGGCTAAGCAATCATTAATGAACCTATCATTGAAAAAGCTTCATTTCAACTTAAAGAGCAACCCTTACTTACGAAAAGCCCTATAACCTCAGATGTTTTATTACATCGTAATTTAATACCTTAGCCTCGTTTTAATTTTCCAATTTTATGTAAACGTCTTGAACTTACATTCTTCAACTGGGGTTTCCCAAATATTATTTTTCAAAAACATTATGAACATATTTAATTAATATGAAAAATTAGATAATGTCACATTCAGGGTGATCTACAAAGCCCCTCATTGGCCCGGTCTTCTTTTCAGGTTGTAGCTGTAGTTTCTGGTAAGTTGTAGTTTTTGTTTGCAAGTATCTGAATTTTGGTTCCGTAGTTGTAGTCTGGCACGTATTGGTTGGATAACTACAGTTATTTTCAGGATTCGATAGGTTTTATCTTGCGCTGTTAGGCTCCAGCAGGTCTTCATTTATTTTTAGTCGGTAAACCGCCACGGACTCACGAACGCACTGCGGAAGTGCTCGCAGTCGCAGGGGACGCCGCAGCGGGTACAAAGGTACAAATAGCTCGGGTCGACACTCGACACTATCGCCGTTTGCCATCGCCGCGATGATTTACCCGCTCGTGTCCTCCCTTTCCCCCCTTATAGGCGACCGCGACGGCGACGGCGACGGCGACGGCGACTGTGGCGGCATCTGCCGCGATCGCATCTGGACCGATCCGATCTGATCATCGGTGAAAGCGATCGTGACCGTCTCAGCCTAGTTTGGAACATTTTTTCTCGATTTCAATTTCGCTTTGTTTCATCTCTGGGGAATTCTTTGAGAGGAAAGACGGAAAGCGGTGTCCAAGTGTGGTGATCGGAGAGATACAGGCTTGTCGAGTTACAATGTCGACATACAAGTTCTGCCTAATAGTTTCTATAAGGCTCTCCAAAGTTATAGGGCCAAGAGACATTAATATTTCATCATAATATCTCACAAGGTGTAAAATTGCTTCGGGCCAAGGGCACTCCAGTCGAAAACCCACTTTCAGGAACACTTTTTCCAAGGTTCTTGAACAGTAGTCATTTTCGACCATCTTTCTATATTCCGCCTTCTAAAACAGTAACCTATAGATTTAACCACAGTTCATGAAAATGGGATTAGACTCCAGATACCGAAATGTCATGAAACGTCCCTTCACTAAACAGTAGTAGAAATTTCCGACACAATTAAAATAACAACCTAAACTATAACCATAAAGATGGTAATGCTTAAACTCATCGCTTCGAGTTCAAAATAAACTTACAGAGTCATGCATTAACGTTGTATTGTAGCGAATTTCTGAACGTAAATGGAAATCTGGAAGGAAAGCTAGAACATAAAACAAGGGGAAGGCCAAAGCCCATAAAATTTAAAGCGACACTAAGTACAGGTCGGGCGCAGTTAAGAGTCAAAAGTTTGGCAATAACCGGTAAAAGGGATGCTTAAAACTGCGGGCGTGTCGAAAAGCGACAACACATAATCCGATCTGCGTGACAACAGGCTGGGGTTGCGCATTACCGCCTCCCCTAATCCCAACCCCGTCAGTGAGTGATTTGTCATAACTTTATCACTTCATTTACTTGCATTATCATGTTGTAAAGCTGACCAATTGATCGCTACAGTTCAGAGTTATGTTAATGTGAAAACTACTTTTCAATGGTTTTTTACCTAGTCGTTTATTATAACAAGTGATAAAAGAAACGAGTAAGAAACAAATACAGTACTATGATGTCGCAAGAATCAAGGATTAAAACGGAATCGGTACAATAGCTTATTATAAATAGAACACATAATTAACTGCAACTCTCACTTTATTAAAAACTTATACGACACCCCCACAAAAATACTACATGGCCGCTGCTGATATTAAATTATTTTACATGATATCTGATTCCAAAGTAAAACGTAATAAATAAAATGGGAGCATATGTCTGAAAACAAACGTAAACTAAATTAATAGGCTAAATAATTAATAACACAAGAAAAATTTTATTGAAGAATAAATTAATAAAGAATAAATTTGTTCTTTATATATTTTTCTTGATATTCTTGATTTATAAGTCTCATTTTATGGTATTAGTGGTAATTTAAATCTTCAATTGCTTTATAAAAGGATCCATTAAACATCGGTAAAACGGTAAAAGTTGAGGCAGCTAGCGACACCCGACGGTGAAAGCTCGAACTACGTCAACTACTCGTCCTGACAGTACAGCGAGCGCGCCGTCATGAATGGAGGAAAGGAAGCTTGCAAGCTAAAATACTAGTGAACACACGTAAAATATGTACATTTTAAATTTTGGTAATAGAAAAAAATATTTAGTGTAGTTTTGAATATTTTTACCTGTGATTTGATAAAATTAGGTCAAGTAGTTAACGAAACAATTACTTACACTTTTAAAAATTAGTAATCGTTTACAAAATATTAACATTGTGAACAACACGACTTTGGGTTGATGAACACTGGATTGGATTTGGATTGGACGGCCTTAAGGGATTTGAGATGTATTTTATAATTTATTACAATTTAATAAAATAAATTGCGTCTTTTACTTTCCTTTGAGCATTATTCAAAGCATCCCTCGAGACCAAATTTGTTTTAGGGGGACCGCAGACCTACACTGCGGTAAAAAATCATAACAATTTAGTTTTTGGGGTGTAATTCACAAAATAATCTTACACTTCAAAGTGTGTTTGTAAGATCAGTTATGGATGGCATATTAATAGGCCTGATATAGTAGTTGTATTCAATTATTTAACGAGAATTAAGTCATACAAGGAATTTCGTCAGCGTTTGACATCATCCAGAGATATCACGTATTAACTTTATCAACTGGGCAAAGTACTTCTAACTTAAACATTGGATACATTAAACCCATCGATACTTCATATCTTAAAATAACTTATTTTGAAATCATGTTTCATTTGATGATGATGACACCGATAACTCGGTTCATCATGAAGTATCTATGGTTTATTTAAATTTCATAATATTTTTAATATATACTTAACATTAAATGTGCTCCTTGCTTATCGGCAAATAATCAGCAATGGACCCTACAATGTTTGGCCTACTTTTAGGTCCTCCCTCTTGGGTTTGAAACTAAGTAATTGCCCGGTATAATATAAACATTATATATATTTTTGGCGTTTTATTGAGTTAAATTTAAACGAACTTTTATGAAATTCGATTATAACTAAACACATCACTAATAATTCTAACCAAACACCAGCAGGATAGGGAAAAAATCAAAAACCAAAAACAGAATTAATGGAACCAAATGTAGACCAAAGTGGAGCAGTGACAAAGGTGGAGTAATAGTTTGGTCGATGGAGGCATTACCGCGCCACGGCCCAGTGATAACGTCGCCATTATCTGGCGGGTCGATACTGACAAGACGTTTATCATGCCTTTACCCCCAGACAAGCGACGTAAAATGAGGAACAGTGTCTTGTGGTTAGAGGCAACGTAGTGAATGTAGGTATTGTTTGGGTCGTTAAGTTTTTATGAGAGTGAAAGTAATGAAATTAAAAGGCTCCAGTTACGAAAGATTTTTCAATTCTATATACCTGCTTCTCCCATAAGGACAATTTTAAATTTCAAATTTGGTACAGCCTCAACCGCTCAATCAAAATCGTTAATTTTTAGCTCATTTGAAAGAACAAAAATCATCTATAGCGATTTCAGAGAGGAAAATTTCAATATCACATTTTTTAGAGTTATTTATCAAAAATCCAAAAATCTCAAATTTTGTGATTTTTTAACATTCAAACAAAAACTAAATCAAAATTCTGCTCACTAAAATCGCTAGATAATTTTTTGTTCTTTTAAGTGAGCTCTAAATTAACGGTTTTGGTTGAGCGGTTGAACGCTGTAACGAAATTTAAAATTAGCTTTCGTCTTATGGGAGAAGCAGGTAGTCGCGCGGGACTGAAGCCTCCTCTTAAATGTTGAGATCACATGTTGGTTATTATATGTTAGGGTTACTTTGTTGGATGGTTATGTGGTTCCAAACAGTTTTTTTTTTACTGAAAAAGGCATAATTACCGACATTCCCCGCTTCTTCCGTGTAAATAAAAACCGGTATACCCTGACAATGCACCCAAACCCGTAGGTTATTTATTTTATGAGGCGGTGATGCAATAAATGAAACAATGGATGTCTGAACTAGGATAGCGGTATCATAGGTTCAGGTATTTTGTCCAGCACCGGACCACTCCTTGCTTTGCTTGGTAACTTCCACTCACAGGCCTCATTTGGGGGGGTGGGGGGGGGGGGGGGTTAAATGCAAGGTAAAAAGAGACCGCTGCACTCTTTCTAAAATACTAAATCAAATACAATAATTATTACGAAAAATATTTGCAAGCTGTCTCACTTGAAAGGAAATATTTACATCGATGAAGTAAATATGAACCATGTTCAAAATTCGCCGAGGACGGCGGTTTTCTACGACGGCGACGGGTCTCTACAATCGGTAGTCAGAAACCGTCCCGTATCACCATATCACCATATGCCATCGCAGATGAGCGGCCGGTCCGTGGTTATCGGCGGGCCGTGAAGGTGCGAAGATTGCGATGGTTTGCCGAGCCCGTGGCCCGGGGGCTCCACGGCCGTCGCACTCGACGCTCTCCGACGGACAGGTGCGGGCACGGCGCGAGGCCGGGGTGTCCAGGTTGTACGCACCAGTGTTGCCAGCGAGGATTTGGCATTTTACCCGCCAACTCCATAAAAATCCCCGCTTTTAACCCCATTTTTCTGCAATATAATCCCCGCGAAGTCCCCGCAAGTATAAAAAACCGGGTAATTACACGAAAAACACCAAATGACTTTCAAAACACTCAAAACAGGGTAGTTTCTTCAAATTACTAGGTAAGGAGTAACATCTTACATCAATTAACTGCACACTGTATACCAAAATATGTCTACTTACCGAGTACTGTTCTCGAAACCATGAAAACTAATTATTTTTTCGTCTTCCAAGAATAATGGATATTTGCAAAGCAAATCATAGTTCACAAATCACTGGCTTTAACAATTTTTATGTATTTTGGATGCCGGGTAAATCCCTGCAGCTTAAGTCTAAAATCCCCGGTCTTACCCAATTTTTCTTAATCCTCTCAAAATCCACGAATGGTCGTCAAAATTCCCGAAAACCGGGCAAATATCCGGTTTCTGGCAACACTGAAATCAATAAAACCACACCGAATAGGCCTACATATTACCAAATAAAAAATATGTAAGAGTTAAAAAAATCTTTGTAGAGTCCAAAATACCCGGTGTCACCCGTTTTTCCAATTTCCAGGTTGTTGTTAGGTAAATCCCCGCAGCCCAAGTCTAAAATCCCCGATTTTTTCTTAATCCCCGCCAAATTCCCGCACGGCCTTCAAAATACCCGGAAACCGGGTAAATACCCGGTTTTTGGCAACACTGTTACGCAAGTGAATCTACGACAGACCTTGACAGTAAACGAACAAGTATATACAAACTAGTGACAGACCTTAACAGTAAACGAACAAGTATATACAAACTAGTCTCCGGTCAAGAAGTGACAATTTATCGAACCACATGGCAAGGCAACTTAGGTGATCATGATAGGTACGAAGGGACAACGTAGGTTATACTAGGCACAACGTAGGAAAACTACGCATGGGAGACCCAAATTCCTGGTGTTAAACATTTATATTAACTCAAGGAATAGTACTGTACTCATGTTTGTTGCAATGGTAGCATTAAATCTGATACAACGGTTTTTGAAATCAGATAAACTAAACAGTTTTTCAGTTTCCTACCAACTAACCAAGTGTACACTTAAACCAAGTATCCCAAAGTCGATTCTACTTGACTTAAAAATTCAATTAAAAATTTATAACATACGACGTACGTGCGATACTGGCACTGGTACTGGTGACACCATACGCAACTAAGTGTTTGAGGAATGAAAGTAAACTGTATATAATTGTCCGGTAATCAAAAAGTTTTACGGCTTCAATTAGATTTGCCACCGCCCAATATAGCTCCAGCTCCACTGACATTTACTTTTTATTGAAACAAACATTCTCAGTAGCCACTGACATACACGACAGAACACAGGTGGTGAAACTTATGCAATCGTAACTTATTAATCTTTCGTGTCAAGGTAACAGACAGTATGTCTCCGGTATGTCTCAGATATGTCTCGGATATGTCACAGTATGTCATGTGGCACCCGTATGTCAGGGTTGACGCCCTGCATAACCTCTGCACCGTCATTATATACTATTTACATAAACACACCGCTATCTCCATATATCTAGTGCAGGCCTCGAGCCAATCTCCTAGTCCTTGTTAGATCGATGTTCTTTAGATTACGTTCTAAGATTATCGTGATACAAAATCTTGCATCATCTGCATAACGTGAGTTACACTATTAATGTGGAACGGTAAACGGAGTGATGGGCTGGACTTTTAATAGGATTCAGCTTATTTGAGGTTGCATATAATTTTTTTTTATACACTCGGTAATCCATCAAATGTCTTTTGGTTCGTTTGCTGTTCTAAAATTGAACATTCCCTCTGACGTGTTCCGTTCTCTATTCCTTTCTTGGCAACCGTCAAAAAGAAAGTGTTTAGTTATTAGTTTACCTATTACAGCTAGCTTAACCCAGTTTGTTTATAAACCGATGGCTTAACCTAACTGAATTCGGTTAAGTGCGGTACACGACCGCATGTACATCCACCGTTTTTAGTTTTAGTTTTAGATTTTTTTGTTATTTTGTCAATTCAGTGACTAGTTTGACGCCACCATTCCCCCAGGCGGTCTTAGGTGAAGATGTGGTAATTAAGGTAATAGTTTCTTCTATTTGTCATGTGTATATTATATACTCGTTTAATGCCCTTTCTTCGTTATCAATACTTCTCCTGAAGTTCAAATCTATTTTTAATTTAGTGCATCGTTGGAACAAACGATGACGTTGTAAACGACGCAAGCCACAACATTTATAAAAGGTTACAAGAAGAACTGTAGAGATTCTAAATCATAAAGAATTTAAGGAAAATCCCTGGACACCCTTCATATGTGTGTGTCGAATTTCTACATGAGATTTTAAAATGGTACAAGAATTGTAATTAAATATTTAATTAGAATTAATGGAGTTTTCCAGCAAAGCTTGTTGTTATTACTGTAATATTGTGAATGCCATTGCAAGAGAAGGTGCATCAGTATTCTAGTCCATTATTAATTCAAGCCGAAATGAAGATATATGAGCCAATCATTTTCAAGCACGCCTGCCTGGCCTAATCAATTGGATAAAACAGCAACAACACACTGGTAGACTGTGCGATAATCACTCATCCGCAGTGCACTGCAGTTGCCAGATGTTTGTGAAATTGCAAGCAATTGCGTCAGAGCAGACAACACACCAGAGTAGTTTTGGTAGTGGAAAGTTAGTTTTTATCAGCGTAGAATGTAACTTATTGCTAACAGATACTTAATTTATTTATAAAATTGACGTTTTACTTACTATGATTGCAACAGCCACTAAAAGGGAAATCCTAAATATTACTAAAAATTAATTTCCAACCCGTTTAACTCCTTGCTCAAAATAATAACAATTTTAAACAGTAAAAATGTTAGATTTCATTAAAGAAAACATAAAATTGACTACCAATGAAGACTTTAAGAACACTTTTTTTGTTTGAAAATAATCAAGTGCTCTAGTATTTAAGTCCCTAAACATCCCCAACTATGGTGGTGAAGTTATGGAGGTAACTAAGAACTACCCCAAGAACTATCCCCAACTATGGAGGTGATTAAATCGAGCAGTTCTTATTTAGGGTTTCCATCTCATGAATAAGAAAAGTTGTCAACATGTTAGAGCGTAGAAAGTCCTTTTGTTAGTTAGATTTGTGATATGCGCGGCCGGCACACTGGGAGTGTGAATTGGAATCGCCGATTAATTACACTCAGCGACCTGCACGTGGGAAAAGAAAGCAAAAGCAAGACAACATTCTTCCACGGAAATATATTGACTTCCCTACATTTAATGTTGTGCTGGTGCCTCTTGCTAATAGGTGGTATAATTTTAATGAAAATTATTTCGTTTATGGTTTTGTTCTACGATCATTTAAACACTATCGAATTGGTAGGAATAATTAAAGTAAGCTTATTAAGACAAAATATATTGGCGTAAAAACGGGGAGGTGTTTTTGCATAACTGGGAAACCCTAAACCTGTTTCTGTGCCTGAATGTTAACCTTAAACTTTTAATATTTTGCCTTTAAATACATTTACAAACTTTGAACTTACGTGTGCGAATTTAATATGTTTAACAACGCCCTTTAGGTACCTTAGGCTATAGATCTATATCTGCATTTTTCAAAAGGCAAAAAAGTAGGTAAAGCAAAATATTTAATTTCATATGAAAATTATTACATACAAAAATTGTACTTATAAAACCTACAGGTTTAAGGTATTATTTTGAAATGTCTAATGATAACGAAAACATCCATCGTAAAACAACCTTATTATTTTAAATTCGGGTTAATAACATTAATTTAGATTCAGTGATGGTTCCATATAATTAAATCAGATTTATAAAAAAATAGTATTGCCAATATACAAATTGTGGAACGTGATTATGTTAGATCAGTTCACTTCTGTTCGTATACAAAAGTTTTGTCCCTGTCACTAATTTCCGTCTTCCCACCTCAAAGTATGTGCTTATTAGTAGGGGAGGGGTATCTTCGCTACAAAGTTGTTTTGGATCTTATCTCGGCAGGGTTTAGCCCGGGCTTGTTTACGTTTCCACTCGGTCGGAAGTTGGTGGAGGAGGGGATGCGGCGTGGCGAGACAGGTGGCCTCTTGATCCGTTCACGAGCTCAAAAAAGACTGTCAACACCCATTGCACGATAAAATAGTAAACTTCTACGCTATTTTTAACTGATAAAACTTTTCCCATAAAACCCCGACAGGAAACGAGATTTTCAAAATCTGAACATTAATGGCCTCAATATGACATTTCGTTATCGGCATGTTATCAGTATCGAGGACATTTCTTCGTTTCAGTTCAAAAAAAGGAATCACGATGACATTCATGGCATTCGTTATCCCTTCTTAGAATTCTCAAAGTTTATTTTCTGGGAAAATACGAAAGAACTAATTACAAGATATAGGTAACTTTTCAACGTTATCGGTTACCGAGGACATTCTGCGTTTTAGTCCAAGATAACAACGACATTCCTTCCTGGAATTGCCAGTTCCATTTTCTGGATAAAAATCCGAAAGAATTACTAAATACATCTGTAGCGAGCACGAGCTATTAAATCAATTATACTAAAACTTACACCGTCATAACAGTGCTTAGCGTTCTCGCCACCTATTCCGAGTCTGAAATTGGAAATTGGGACAATTAACGGCAATAAAGTGTTGTAAATTGTGGTATTTACAGCTTCGGAGGCATAAACCAATGATAATCACTTGTTAACAGCCCGCGAGCGGTT
The DNA here is from genome assembly GCA_035578135.1 of Flexamia atlantica. Classification (NCBI taxonomy): domain Eukaryota; kingdom Metazoa; phylum Arthropoda; class Insecta; order Hemiptera; family Cicadellidae; genus Flexamia; species Flexamia atlantica. Next base: position 2,216,569 of record JAQJVK010000042.1, read on the forward strand.
ACCTGATTGCTGCTGGTCTCGGCAAACGGTTCCTTGGAAGCATAAAACCTCTGAACGACGGTAAAAACTAGTTGTATTTACATATTACCCTTTACGTCCCATTATGAGTACGTTTTCTGCATCAAGTCCTGAAAAGGTACTTATAACGTAATGACAACAGTTCCTCAAATTATACTAAGTACTGTAGCTCAACATTTAAGACCACACAGACCCACACACTTACTGAATTCTGCCCGGACCGGGCATGTTTCAAGTTAGACATTTTAGGAAATCATTTTAAACAATTATGTATTTATAACATAAGAAAAAAATTAATTAAAAAATAACACTCACTATTTTATTCTTTGGTCGATCTGGTTTTTTAAAAGAGAAAGTGGAATTATGGAGATGCCGATTTGTGTACTTAGAAGTCCAGAGAGCGAGTTATTAAATACTGCATGCGTTTATTATTTATTAATTTAAAATATACTGTACTGCGAAGTAGTGCACCAAAAAATATTAGACGTTCAGCTCGGTTTAAACTTTAAATTTTAAAGATTGTTATAAATTTCGTCACTTGTAAAATGAGAATTTTATAGTATAAAATAACAATCTTTCCTAGATAACAAAAAAATTCTTAAATTTACATGTTTTACAAAAAGGTTATTGGAGTCAGTACATGACTTCATACAGATATTGAATAAAACTTGTTAACATATCTCTGATGTCTAATTATGGTTTGCAAAGTAGGTTGTAGTGTTTGCATTTCTTTCGCTTCACTAGACGGTTATTTAGTTTTACTTGTTTTCCAACTAGTCCTAGTCGTCTTTAAAAACGTCGTCAACATAAACCGAACGCACAGGCAAGGAATGCAATTCTCTCTGTAAACAGAAACCAATTTACTTAACGTGTTTGTTTATCTCAATAGCAAGTTTCACTTCATAAAACTGACCAATAGTAACGAAGATAAGCCTACATTGTTGAGGTTTCCATTGTTGTGAGTGGGTTTCCATTGTTGTGTGCTGGTTAGTGTGATTGAATGTGTACAGTAACAGCTTCCGCGACCGCGCTTTGAGCTAAGGACCAGAATGTTCAGACTGCGCCCGGTGTGAGAACTGAGTCATTTGCGCACCCGAGGTATTTACAGTGGTCGGGTTTAATGACTTCATTAGCTTGGGGGCCTGAGTGCCGGCTACTTTACCTGACTAACAACCTTATTACTGCTGTATACGTTTGAGTTATGATTGTACCCTCAGTAATATTTGTTTTACTGGCGGTGTTCTTGCGAGAGTAATTAGGTCAACGTTTTTACAAATTGTTAAGCTAAAGTTTGAATTGTCAAGTGTCTAAGCAGTTTTCGATATTTTACTATTATTAAGAATAAAAAAATATATATAGGAAATTAAAAAGCAGCATTTTTGTCTGATAGACCTTCTAAAGTCATAATTGAAATTTCATTCAAATTCAAGGTCATTTTTAATAAAATTTCAGGTAGTAAATATATACATACACTATTTTATCACTTACTTTGGAATTAGAACCAAAGTATGTTATACTTTATTGTTTTATTTGGAGCGTAAAATAGGAATCAATCTTCTTTTATTGGGTTTGCAAGTGAAATAATGCTCAAGTAAGTTTAAATAATAAAAAAAATTATACAGATTCAACACTGTAAAAATACTTCAACCAAACAAACTGGCAATATTTAAAGGAACACGTGAATGCCGAATATATATTTAGAGAAGTTTTTGTTCATTATACAAATTTACCCTTTATTGTATTGAACATAAAATCAATATACCATACATTGACGGAAAAGTCAACGCAATGATGAACCCAACAATTTAAAAACGAGCACAATCCATCACAGACGAAAACGTCTTTTTACACCGTCAACAACCAGTTTTCGTTGGAATTTATCTTTCGACTTGTGAAACCGCCAATTCGAGCCTGGAAGCGCTTTACAATCTCGGACCATATTGGCAAGGTGCAAATTAAACCGTAGATAACCAACCACCGAAGCAGGGGTCTAGTGGGCCTGGGGGCGAAGGCAAGCGGCTGGAGAGCCTTAAAAAATATCGATAATTTAAAATATCGATATATCGCTTGTTCGATGTATCGGAACTGTTAATATCGATACAAACGATAAATCGGAAGCAAAATATCGATATTTCTGATTTATTGAAATAGTATTTTCGCAACACTACACTAGTAAGTAGCCGGTTTCCGCTTCCGTTTCAGTGTGGGAAGTCGCCGTTTACAAGAGAGTACGGCAAATATCAGCTGTAGTGAGGTAACAAATCAGCTGGAGTGCGGTAAAGAGTTTGAACTGAGCATTTACCGCACGAGTGCGGTAAATGCTCAATGTTGCCAACTCAAGAAAAAAAATATTACATCACACAATTTACATACATCATACATAAACACAACATACACATTTTAACTATGATGACCATATCTCAATTGTAACTAAACTGGTTTCCCAGGTTACGACTACTTACAGTTAATAGCGATAAGTTAATAAATAGCAGTGTTATTTAATCAATTGTTGCCGTCTGTGTGACGATAAGACGTATTCCTAGAAAGGCCTACTCGGTCGCTGAACAGCAGAGATAACGCTTTTTGTTATCTCCCCCCCCCCTTAGATAAATATAGTTTTGTTCGTATTTTCTTTCTACAATTTAATTAACATTATTTAAATCTTTTAACTTTTATAGATGTGTTTTTTTTTTTACTTACCCTGTATATTTGTTGCTGGTAGTGTTGCGAAAACTATCGTACGCAACTCATCCGGGAAGGTGTTTACGTTGCTCGCATGAAATTCCCGCGCTCCGCAAGCGTCGCGCGTGAACTATCATGCTCGCACGTAAACACCTACTTCCCGCACTAGTTGCGTAATATACTATATTACGTTACTAGGCCGGGAAAACTACCCGGCCGTGTAACGTACGATATTTTTCATCTTACTACGCAGAAGAAACATACCTTCAATCATAACGTAGTCCTTGCGCCTTGCATAAACATACGTTTCTCAAACTTCAAACCTAACCTATAACAAACAGAAAAACATTTGCTACATATGCAGTGCTGCCACTACGTTCCTGTAAAAAAAACAATAAACCACCAATAAACGAGCTTTAAACGTCTGTTTAGTGCTGATCAGCTGCTGATTGTTTACTTCCGTTCTTTCAGGCCTAGGGCGGATAAGAGTTTATCCTGCCTAGGCCGGCAATGGGTAACTTTCGAGCCAACAAAAAGGAACTGAGAACATGTTTCTGTGTTAGTATGATGAAAAATTATTTTATGAACGAAAAGAACACATTTTGAAACTTTAAAGAGGGATTGAACTATTTTCAAAAACAGGGTTTGCCCCACTCAAGGTTTTAAGAAATCTTACCAGAGATTTATTTGCTTTAAAACGTAAAATAATATGCTGAACGTACATAATAATACGCTACGCAACTCGCCACACCGTACGTATGTTACGCATACTTGTAATATTATGCAATTTGCTGATATAGGCTACGTATCTTTACAGACTAAAAAGAGCCTCAATAATACTACTCTTGAATTTTCTTAAGGCGATATGTACCGGAAAAGAAAAAGACCGATAGTATCTAAACAAAAATATCGATATGCTTTTTGCGATATATAGAATCTCAAATATTGATTCTTCCGATAAATCGATATTTTTCGCCTTTCCTTCGAGCGGCGCGCGGCGGGTGTAGAGCAATGCGGAGTGTGGAGTGTAGAGTGGACTGATGATGAAACGTTCAAGGCCGAAGACCAGCTGTTCTATGGTGCTCCGTGGTCCACATCTTCCATGGACCTCTGGGGACCTGTCCTTGAACCAGATGAGGCCTGGGTTGAGGGCCGGCTGTGGGTTGTTGAACTGACCGTCTACGGTTGTATGGGTGCATTGACATGCGGTTTTGCGGATCCCGTATTGTTTCTCGTTGGTACACTAATGTAGGAAGGCAAGAAGTGGAGTTTCCCAGATTTGTGACCATCATCAACTCCAATCGAATCCTCGTGGTGAAAAACCATAAAACTATCAAAAATCCTTGGACGAAAACAATTTCAGGCCCGAACATATGCTTGATTTAGGGTATACAGGACATCCAATTTAACTGTGCCGCAATTGGTATTTCAGAGACTATTGGATTTACAGGAAACTTAAAATGAGGGACTTCGCCTACTTTTATAAGACATTTAAAAATATGAATTCCATTTTCCAATATGATGGACAACTTTGATTTTTTTAATGCATGGAACGCCCTGTATTTTAAGGCGTAAGCCTATTTGGATTCTACGCTTAATTTTAAGAACTCTTTGCTCTTTTACATTTTTTCCTAAACCCATTGGTTAAGGAGATATAGGCAGTTAAAGTTTGATTTTTCCCCATTTGAAATGCACTGTGTCCATTCAATGCCATCCCATGCAATCCTTAAGGAGTACAAAACTATCCAAAATTGTTCATTTCTATGAGTGAATCGCAACTATTTTTATAATTGAATCTAAACTAAAATCACATTTTAAAGCACTGTTCTCTGGTAATTTTTAATTAACCCAACCGTCACCGATATGCCGAGTACCCACAATAACGCAATGCATTTCTTATGGGGAAAAATGAAATTTTAACGGCTTATACGTCCTTAACCATGGGGTTTAAGAAAAAATGTCAAAGAGTAATAAGTTGGCGGCCATTTTGAAGAAAATGGAATTAATATTTTTAAATGTTTTAAAAAAGTAGGGGATGTCCCCCATTTAAAGTTTTCTCTAAAACCAATAGTTTCCAAAATACCTATGATGGCACGTTAAGTTGGACACCCTGTATATTAAAATATATAATCATTATTTAAGTAAAGGTTAAGCTAATTTACCCTCAAAGATGAAAAATATGAACATTGTTGGAGTTATAATGAGTCGTTTCCCATCAAAAAATTAAATCACGCAAAATATCATGAACCTTCTTTAAGAAAAGGTTGCTGTACCGTACTGACAGTCGAGAGTTTGGCTTAACTCATACCATGGGCGCCGACTTTTAAAAAATATTGGGGGGGCTTAAGATGTTATTGACGGAGGGGGTAGGGGTTGGTGTTTTAATACTTTGCCCAGATTACCCTGATTGACCATTCAACTATTAAGCTCTCCTCTCGTTTGCATAGGGCGACTACAAATGTGATAAAAATAGAATATAATCTTAAAAAATTAGCCTGTTGTCAGAAATGAATTTACGGCTGATTGAGCATCACTACATAATGCAAATTTAGAGCAAGACCGAAAATGGCTGTAAAATAATTTAAACGAAACCCCTAAACAACAGTTTTAACCTCAAAGTATACTGTAAGATTTAAGTTATCTTGACTGAAAAGCTCGCAGACTAATAAAAGAATATTTGGCTTGCAATGTGCCAAATCATCAAATAACTATTGTTTCAATATTTAATACATGAGTTTTACATGTTGTGTGAGAAATAGTAAGCAAAGCAGCACCACTTGTAACTAAAAATTGAAGCAGATGCCTTTAATGATAAGCACCGTTTGGGTTTTGGAGAAAGTGATAAGCACCACTTCACTTTTGAAATAAATACAATTAAAAAAACGTACCTACGTAGTACGTGTGCTTATAGGCCTACATCAAGATTTTACATTATTACTTTCAAAGTTTAAGAGATAATTATTTTTAAAACAACATTTTTATAACTCCTTAAAGAAAAGTTGATTACATCAGTAATAGCCATTTAAATATAAGCCCCATGTTTAAAAAAAACTCCGATTTCCCTTTGGATAGCTGTAACTGGTGCCAAATCTTAAAGCCCAGTCCGTCTATAAGGCTAATGTTAATTTTAGCATCGGGCTTATGGACGGCGTGGGCCTTAAGATTTGGCACCAACTACAATATATATTGCACGTCCATTTTCCGTGAAATGTTTATTAAGGTAATTACATTGATACGTTTTTATTTTGTTTTTTGCAGAAATTTGCCATCATTGATTAGTATATAAAGCATTTTTTGTATATCACAAATAAGTATTTTCATGTAGATCACTGAACTGAATTGAATAAGGCAACTAAATTTATAAAGATAGCCTATTTCGATTTTTCAAAGCCATCTCATTTTTCGTGGTATTGGTACGGTATTGTACATCAAAATTATACGAGGGTCGCCCAGAAAGTAAAGCACGTTTTGTTAATAAATCCAGCCCTGTTGCCCCAACACCGCGACTGAGAGTGCGGTCTAAACCTCCACTCCTGGTCAAAATCTGAGTCAAGTCTCGTTACCGAACGACCATGCATTTCATTCTCACAGCGTTTCAAAATGGCGGCGACCTTTGAATATCCCGCCAAATGTATTTGACCTAATAATGTTGCTTCTTTCAGTTCCTTACCACTTTCAAACACTTTCTAGCCTAAAAATTCCCTTAATTACGAAACAAATTTATCCACGTAAGGCCAGGTAAGGGTTACACAAGGATTGTCCGAAAAAGTCTGACTTGAAGAAGCAAAGTTCTGTGAAGTTGCTGCTGCTGCGTGGGGCAGGCGCCACGGCGCCGCGTCGGCATGGATCAGCAACACCCTAGCCTGCGATTGGATTTATCCAAATCACATGTTTTGAATGGCATGTGACGTTATTGTAAGGCCTTATAATGGACTCAGGATCACTTTTTTCTCCTCTGCGAATAAATTCAACAGTGAATAAATGTTTTACGCCGCAAAACACTATTTAAATCACCTCACTCGCATTCGGCGGGATTTTCAGTAGTAACAGCCATTTTGAAAAGCAGTAAAAATGAAATGCGTGATCGGTCGGCAACGAGACTTGGCTCAAATTGAGATTGGGAGTGGACCTTTAGACCGCACACTCAGTCGCGGTGTTGGGGCAACAGGGCTAGATTTAGTAACAAAACGTGCTTTACTTTCTGGACGACCCTCGTATAAACACAGAAGCTGGTCACTTTTTATTCACTTTTATAATATTGAAAGGAATAAAATGAGGTGAAAATCGTACTGGTTTACAATTGAAATATAGTTTTTTACTAAAATTAAAAATAACGATACATCATCCTCGAGCATCGCGTATAGGTCGCGGTAAAGCCTAGTACGCGGGAACACGTTCTAGTTCTATTAATTTGCATTTGACGCGGCTATATTGGCCAGCAACATATTGTGAAACTTCACATTTTTAATTACCTTTCTGACATTGAGTCATTGAAATATTTGACAACATTATAATCCAATGGATGGACTAAGCCATTACTACGTCGCATGCACTACTTTCGGCGCTCGACTGCGTGGATGTAACGAAGTCGTTCCTTGATCGGGTGTAGAATGTATACAAACAACACTTAACTGGCTTTAAATCCTGTTTAAGTAATTTCTTTTAAAAATGTTTTTTATTTGATCCTTGCTTAAATTATTTATGAAAAACAATTTGCTACTAGTTCCTTGATAGTTTTTTTTACGATAAGATTCTAACTTTACTCTTGGGAGCCGGATCACTCTTCTATCAAGATTGGGGGGGGGCCGGGCCCCCTTTCCCTTAACATTGGGGGGGCTCGAGCCCCTTGGGCCCCATGGAGTCGGCGCCGGTGACTCATACTGTGCAAAACAGTCCACACATTAAATATTCAAGTTTTGCTTCATATTGATTAAACCTTTAACCATGACCATTGAGTATGAATCATCCAAAGTCAATGTTATAAAACTGCATCCACAACAACACCGACATTTTGTGATGTTAGCTGCCCGAAAGTGTGACACTGGGAGTTCATCCCAATTATGAACGTGGACCGTTTCTGCAACCATATGAATCCGAGGATTGTAATCCGTAGATTGCAATCACGCTCCCGGGTCGGTACCCTGTGAAGCCCCAGTCCACGACCATTACAACTTTACGAGCTCTCCTCAACGTAAGCTGCTCTGTAATTACTTCCTAGGACGTCCACGGCGCGGCGCATGCAAATGCCCACATAAACCTGTCCTTTATCGTCATACTAAATCTTGCCAAGGACCGTCCTTACATGGATCGTGACAGTGAGGAAATTAGTGAGGAACTCAACGGTATTCGGAAGCTGAAAATCATTCATTTTGAAGAAATGCAGAATAAACGTTGTTGTAAGACATTAGAAAATAGGAATGAAAGCTGCGAATCATTGTTATTTTTTCTAATTAACTTTTTTTATGTGTTTTTAATGGCTGAATCGACAAATAACTGTCTCCATAAGAAGTGACTCAATAAAATCCCCTTTACTATGTTGTGCATTTAAGGGTGATTTTGAAGCATGGAGTTCGGTCGTTTTCAGAAATTTAAAAATTACCATTAAAATATATAGAGATTCATGACGTTTTTGCAATAAAATCATCCTAGTTTGAAAACCAAACGGAGGATCAAGATTACATTTATCCCCAATTTAGTATTCTCTGTTTTAAATCGATCGTGGAGTCACCAAAAATCCGACTCGTGTCAGATAGGAGTGCTTTGTTGCCACAGTAGAGTTTTTCACAATTTAAAATTTTAAATCACGAACACAGGAATTGTTAAGTTAATAGTACATTTGTAAAAGGTTCAATCATCATGTAACGATTCATCGGAATTTATATAGTTGGGATAATAGCTTCTTCATGGGGGGAAGTGTATTATAAATATCGTCTAGGCCTATATCATCTCAAATATGTTCAATGACTTAAGTCGTTTACACTAATGAATCTGCCTCTAAACTATCGCAAATTATATTTTACTAGCTGATCAACACGGTTTCTCCCGTGGAAAAATATAAAAACTCCCTCTGTCTTTTTTTATGATTTAATTTGTTATACTTCTTAAGGTTGCCATGACAACCTTATATCCTTCCCTATAATTATTTAATATTAAAAATTTGTAGTACCATAGGACGGAACCCTTTGGGAATTTTGTAAAACCGTTTCTTAGTGTGCATCTAAGACCCAAGGGGAGCACATATGCCAAATTTCACCTCTGTAGGTCTTATAGTTTTGGAGATTTGCTGTCCGTAAGAAAACCCCTTCTCCTTTATATATATAGATTTACTTCATTTACATAGAAATTTATTGATCAGAAACATGCACAAGTATCGAAACAGCATGATGACGAGTTCGTCACTCCCAGCGTCCGAACACGTGTCGAATCCGAGTGGTCGAGTGGTGTTGACGACCCGAAACTACGCGGAAAAGTCATAAAATGGCGGGCAAATTAAACCGCGCATAAAGTCGGCCGTGATGGCAGGATGTGTTGAGCGATCGAGTGTTTATTGGCATCTCCGCAGCGTCTCACGGACCCACGCGCAGTGGCGCCTCCTAGCGCCGTGGGACGGAACTAATACCATACTCTCCCGTGGATTTTAAGTTCTGGGACACATGTTTCTCACATAAAATTTCAACTTACGTCCCGTTTCTTTTTATCAGAAATTGTGCGAAATGATGACGAAGAATGGTTATTTTTTCTTTCATGTCCAGATATTTTTATATTTACTATAAATAATATACATCGTAATTGGCCTTCCAGAATAAAATTTATTTCGGATTAAGACAAGGAATTTACACTTTTTTTATAAAAATAGGGCCAGGCTTCAGTTATCCATGGTATTTCATCGCAGCTAAGACAGCTTATTGTGCACCCTCAGACACAGGTCCTCATTCTCCATCAAATCCTAGTTCCTTAACGAACCTTGAGATCATCTTGACGATGGTTCCCCGTTCTTCCCTTAGGTCACTCATTGGTAGGCTAAGGTTTTCAGTACGCAGTCCTTGAAGGGCTGGACGCTCAAATAGCACGTGAAAGGCTGTTTCCTCCTCCTCACCGCACTTCCTACACTGTATGTTTAGCCTACACTTCAATCGATGTTTCAATCGGTTCTCAATGAATGACGAATTACGTTCACCAATTAACTGCCTATACGCACTGAAGAATTTGCTGCATTTAAATTCCATGTATGAAACAATATTTTACTGTCTTACCACATTACCATCATCTCTTTAAAATAAACCAGAATCGACGATTTATGCATGGGAAGTACCTATCTAGCAACAACTATTGTTCACTAGAAGGAGAAACGAAAAAGTATAATTTAAGAAATATAAGTTCTTTAATGAGATCTGCAGTTTAATTCCTCCTTTGGGCCCCTTTCAACCGGATATAAATTAAATTGTTGTTTTATCATCTTTTTAAGATCCCCCCCCGCCCCCGAACGGCCTCACTTACGAAGTGGGGAAGTGGAATATTTAAGTTAAAATTCAATTTGTCGTTAACCTATCAATTATAGTTACCCTACTTTGGTTTAATCTCCATACCATAGTAGGTCAAGGGTGCATCTCTGGGCGGAGTTAGCCAGCGTTACGGAACAGTAGGAGCACGTGATTATACTGTTAGCCACGCTGAAGCGAGAAAATTAGGCACAAAAGTGTTTCTAGAACGTTTTAACATAATTGGCAGAGTCACTTTGTCTTCTTCGGAGTTTGCAAAATACTGAATATTACATGTCTTCCTGCATAAACGAAGACCTTGAAATGTATCTTGGAGATAAAAGGCAGTATAGATACGACAAACTGTTTGCAGAGTACCAGTAACTTATTTGCAATATAATAGTTACCACTTCGCGCTCTCTCTAGCTCGTTTGTTATTGTCAATTTTAAGTGGTTTTGCCTTTTAAAAATTGCCTTTAAAATTTAAATTAAAACAGGATTAATTGTTTTTAGGGCCTACTAAAAATATTAGCAAATTCCCAATTACGGTTTGGTAGATCACTATAGCTTATTTAATACATTGTGCATTAGAAACCTAGTTTTATATAAATGGAGGATTATCGCAAAGACAAATTTACAGATCGGAACACAGCGTTTCAAAAGTCAAACCAAGACTAGAATTAATTATTAAACCAATGCAACAAAAAAATTTAACAATAGAGTTTCTGAAAAGTCGTCAATAATAAAATGCTGTTGAACCGTTTCACTATTACCATTTTTATTTCAAATAACAGAGCGCGAGAAACATTTCAGACATTCGACCGGCTATTTAGAACGCAACAGGCTTTTCGACGTTTCAGTTGGCAGCATGATTGGGGAACAAATCATTATTAAATCAGATTATTTTCAAATCGTAAAATCAAAGAGTTTAGCAGTAGTGTTTTACAACGCACGCAAAAAAAGGAATTTTTTAAGAAGAGAAGACAAAAGCAGAGTTCTGCTGGTCCTAAGGCAAAGGTATAAAAATTAGAGACACTGAGTACTATTTGAAAATTAGTTCATTTTGTCACTTATACATTTCATTGGCTTAGGGACATAAAATGCCCTCCTCAACTTAAAATCTCGGTTCCTTTTGTGTTTTTACAAAAAGGTAAGAGTTTTATTTTTTTGCGATCTAAATGCATCTGAGACGTATACATATTCCTCATTCGCGCCCACATTCTTGGCTGGTGCATCGACGTGTTGCATGAGACAAAGGAACTGGCTGCCCTCGCAGGATGAAGTAAAGTCTCATTGATTTCAACAATTATTGTAAATTGTTTAGCAGGAATGAAAACAAGGAATTGATTAATCTGAGCTAAATGCTGGAAATCTACAAGGTTTTGACTCTAATTTACGTAATATCTTATTGTTTCGTACGAGTTTCAAATGTACGGAATTTATATCGAAATATTTTACGTATTGAATGTTCCTGAGATAGTAAAATATTGAATAGGAAATAATTCATTATGATTTACCATTCATTATCATTACCATTTTAAAATGGTAGGAGAAAATGCAATGATAAATTATTGCAGGTGTTTGAATTGTAGTGCTCGCGTGCATAATTTTGCGTGATGTTTAACTTAAATGTGGGTGACTCAGTCCATCGATTGTTGGCGTCTGTTGTAACTGTTGCAACAAACTGCTATCTACAATACTTCAAATAGCATAGTAGAACAGATACCTTTATTTGCATAGTAGAACAGAAACATTTATTTTTTCACAAAAAATGTACACTTTATTTGATGTAGGCTCTATTTAAATTCCAATAGCTTCTAAACTCATAATTGTAGTCTCCATCCCGTCGCCTCGAAGAGATCCCATTTCAGTAAAAGAGGTAACATTAATATTGAGAAAATCAATGTTTCTTCTTTCACAACCGCTTAAGAAACCTTATCAAAAATATTCCTTTTTGCGAGGTCATCCGCATAACCGGTGACAGTAAATTTGTTGTAACACAGTTTTGCGCGTTTCGAAATATTCTCTCAGACAATCAAACTCACTCAATGCGATATCGCTAAACAATCGCGGCCACCGGGCCCACCTTACATCATGTCAGAGGTTGGCAACATTGCTTCCTCCCGCGGTAACGTTTGCAACACTGTGACGGTGACATGGGCGATACCATCTGTGATTAGACGCGACGCTATCGTGGGACGTAACTCACGTAACGCACGTAACATTTGCACAACGTAACGTCGTATGTGTTGGGTTATTCGGCCTAATAGCGTAGCAAGGCCACCTGATGGATTGCCTATAAATCAAACTGTCCCAGTCCCGGAGATCGTCATATCTCCATCAGACCTTCTACGGCGTTTTGTGTCCAAGTCAGTCAAGGCCCGGGGCTTTCATTGTTCTGATTGGTGAGAAAGTCGCAAATTCAAGTTTAGGAGAGATTAGAGCATTAGACTAGGTCAAAACATTGACACTGCAGCTTTGGCCTCGGGTACGATACGAGCGACGGGCGGCGAGCGATAGCTCACTTCTGGTCAAGATTCGAATAATTTTAAACTGCCGTTCAAAAAACTGTATTTCACTATCAGATTACTTATTAATTCCCCTCATGTTTCCAGCCTGACAAAATAAAATCCGCTTATTTCAGATCCTAACCTCAAATACTGCAACTTTGCAACAATGAGCGACAACCCGAAAACATTTGCGAACCTGACCGGTGACAAAAACGACACTGAACGACACCATTGAATATCGCTCGCCGCTTGGGACAATCGTAGCACCAGCTACTGACTTCAAAATTATCAGCTGACAACAAATAAATCCTACCCGAAAATCGAGCGTTGTCGCTTGCCGCTCGTCGCTCGTATCGTACCCGAGGCCGAAATGGCACGAGAAGTGATTAAAAAAATTTACTTAAAGAGATCAATTTCATCAATGGCGTTAAAGGTCTTCTTTGTTCTTATTTTCAGTATTACAAACCAAAGTTTTCAAAGTGGATGTTTGATTTTTAACATTGAAACCGACTGAATAATCGAAAAAATATTCTAGTTTCCCAAGGATTAATTTAAATAAAACACATTCTTTTAAATTTAATCTATTTCGAACGAAGTGAGTTATACTCGACTTGAAAATCACTCTTTGTGAACTAACTCCTCTTTTATTAATTGATGAAATTTGCACTAGCCTACATCATATTTATACCCCGAAGATTGTTTTAATCTATAAAAGTAGTTAATTGTTTGTTTAAATATTTATTTTTGAGTTAATAGCCTTCATTTAATTTTACCGCGCTTAGTTCGACCTATACGAGACATAGGAGCGTACTAGCGTACTCCTAGTATGTAGACTATTATACAGTATAGATTACTATAGACTATTATATAGACTATCAACTATAAACTATTATAGATCCGACGCACTTCAGGTACATTCTGATATTTACATTGCTTGTATCCTAAATGGAGCTGACACTTAGACGAAACTTACCAACAATTTTGAAAATTACTATTTAAAAAAGAGCGTGAAATCTGATTACAACTAAAATTTATAATACGAGTATAGGCATCATAGATCACACTAGGCGATAATCCTCTACCTTCGACGGTTAAGATATTATTTTGGCCACGACACCAATGGTGTAGTGACATTGACGCCTTCTGCATAACATAAAACTCTCAGCAACTACTGCTTCATTCATCATAACTTATCCTTCTTCCACCAGATTCAGCTGGATCAGAAGACACAGCCCTCCACACTGACGCTAATTCGTGGACCAATCACGGCCGCTTTCATCACTACAGCTGGGAGCCTCTCTAATCTCCTGGGAACGCTCCCTTTCAACATTACGGGCATTACTCGATGACTTAACTAATTTTATTGTGTCTTCATTCGTGAGAAAATATGTCGGATCGGGTCGACCTAGGCAGTCGGTTCGACCAGGGAGCGCCAAACGCGTTGCCTTGTCCATATTGGTATAGTTGGGAGGTGTTTCGTGATCGTTCATGCCGTAGGTGATTTCTTCGAAAAAAGCTGAACTGGAAAATACATTAATTATTTGGAGTAGTCCGTTGTTTAAATTTAGGCTGAAACATTTTTTATTATCGAGGAAGGGATGGGCTGCTTATTGATCATACGCTAATCCAGGTTCAGGTCCAGGTCTCCAGAATAGCTTGTACTATCAATATAGAATTCAATTGATAAAAAAGGTTACGGACCTTATGACCGTATTTTTTTATCAATTGATTACATCAATTCAGGTGGCGATAACAATAAATAAATATAGAATTCACTTATTTGAATCCAGTAAAATTTACAACACCTCAAAATAATTTAACTTATATAAATTATATAACACTGAAACATTGTTTTTCGTTTTAATAAGTTGTTTGATAAAAAGTTTGATGTTTCATGTAAAAGGGCTAACGTCACATCACTTGAGTTTTAAACCCCTATATAAAGCCGCTTTGCATTAGGTGGCTGAGCCACCCGCTAAATCACCGATTTGTTTTCAAACAAGGGTGGCTGATGCTTTAACACCCAACAAACTTAGTCGAACCATGCACCCGACCTGTTTTCACATTGAATAATACACGGGTGGCTGTTCTGTGACGTCGCTTAACCACCTATAGAATAAAAGAAACCTAACTTATCCTCTTGTCCCGCGTGTAAAACACATAACAAATGAAAGTGAACTTAACCTTGCAAGCATTGTTCAGTGTGAACAAAAATTTGAAAATTCCAGGAAGACAGATAGGTGAAGAATCGCGGGAGTGACCGGGGAAACCGCAAACAAAAGTATTAATTAGCTGGTTAATTGCCGGCTGGGAAAACGCGCGTTTTACCTTCACACACGCTCCTGTCTCCACACACGTGCCAACGCATCTGCGGCGATGCAAGAATCTGGCTACTTTAGACCGGAACAGGGCCGGTTTTAACATCTGAGCGCCCTTGGGACCAATATTCTGCGCCCTTGGTTTTGAGGATGGTAATCCGTAAATCCTTCCTACAGGATGATGTTATTGACAGAAAATCAAATTTAAACAATTCTGAACAATTCTTAAAGCCCCCCCCCTCTGCATTGCCAATTTACCACCGAGTGATCTAACACAGGTTAGGCCTAAGCACTTTGAACTAATTTGGAAATTTGGAAAGATTCCGGGTACCAGAAAATGCAAAAAAAAACATAAATTTTCCACTTTAAACAATTTAGAAAGACTCCACGGGCACCGGTAAATGCCGCCACAACACACGTTTAGCACGTTGAACAATTTGGAAAGGTTCCACGGACGTCTGCAAATGCCACCGGACGAAAATTGTACACATTGTACAATATTTTAAAAGGCTCCTTGGGTGGCAAGGCTCTTTGGTTTAGCACTTTAAACCAATTGAAAGGACACCTCGGGTGGTGATAGGGACGCTACAACGTGCCAGCTTTACCGACCCCTACCGACCCCTCTCCTTGGCGCCGCCTGTTCCGCATAGACCTTACGCTGGTTTTTTTATATTTTTTTGGCCCTTGGTTTCAATATAAAAAATAAATGTCTTAGCATAAATTTATTTTTTATTTTTAATTTTTACCTGAAAGTACACGCCCAGGCAACTTGCGCCTCTAGGCCGAGACTTACTGGGCCTATTGGGAAATTTAGCCCTGTCTGGTGTAATCCAAGTATGACTATTTCACCGGAGTTACGCCAGTGCAAGTAACAGGCTATTTCACCTCTCTAAAAAAAAACCCAAAAACATTGTGGCTCTTAAAATACCCCTCCCTCCTCCCTCGAATCTCTGTTTACAAATTTTAATAATTAAAGAGTTAATCGGAAATCAGAAAGTCGTTTTAATGTTTCATGAAACTTATGGTAATTTATTTATTTTGTGGTGCGTAGTCTATAAAAATTAATTCCCTAATAAATGTCTTTTTTGGCAATTATTACTTGGTAAATACTTTTGAAGTAAAGACTGTTCACAAGTTAACACTAACACGGTCAGCAAGAGCTTGACGAGATGATTTCTTCAGTATGCGCTCTGGAACGGCAGTAAACAGAGCGAATCGGTTAATGAGATGCAATCAGTTTTATTTCAAATTGTACAGTATAATTTTCAGAATTAATGTGTTATTTCGCAAGGGATATACGATAAAAAGGTAATTTAATAATTACAACTAGAACTCAGGTCTCGTTTCACTAATTTTGAAACAATTCACAAGTCAATGATAATGCACTATAACCGTGAGCACAGAATAAAAAGCTTATTCTGTGCACGCTGACTATAATATTTTCAATTTAAATGACGACCTGCAAGGTATTTTAGGCCAAGTATGAATAAGAGATGAGTGGTGCGATCTTGTAGTGTTGTCACTGAGTAAGGCAGACAGTTCCCTTAGTCAGGACTGTTAATTAATAGCCCAACAGTCAATGGAAACTACGGGATCTACAGTTTAACGTGGAATCCGAACCACAATTTTGCCCATTTCACTTACGAGCTGGTCTAATTATGAGGATGGTCTTAAGTATGAGTGTAGTATTCACTAGTGCGGACGTTAATCCCTAATTGGGAACATCGCATCCACCACTTATACAACATCATAGGAACGTAATATAACTATATCCACAATTCGTATAGCATTAGTAAATATAACTAGTATTACAAGTAACCTTCAACGTCAAACGTACTAGAATATAAAGGGTACTCCCATACCGGTACCAATTTACCAGAAATTGGGTACTCCCATTGAGTTTCGATAAAGTCGAGTAATTCATAGTCAATAGTTTTGGTAACTTGCCCTAATCAACATTGGCACTGTTGAGAGTGCACCAAATCCTCTATACAAAGTCCAAGACTTTCTCGCAGGTGGTCTGTATATTTATGACCAGGATACATGGTTTAGATCGGCTTAGTGGATTATACTCATAGTTAAGAATCAACTTCTCCGTACATCCCACGTTGCAAATACTTGATCACTCCCCGCATTTAACGGGGCTTGATTATTACTTGCAGCCCGTAATTTACGTTTCGCCATGCTGCAGTCTGGTAGATTTAATAGCCATTGGTTCAGTAAGTGAATCTTTGTTTTTCTTAATCGAGCTCTGTTGCTACTGTAGTGCTGTAAATTGATTGGCGAAAATGTGGTCCGGATCCCACGTTAAACTGTAGGTCCTCTAGTTTACACTGATGGCTATTACCATTGACTATGCTATTACTCGTTTGCTGATGATAACAGAGTCTGTAAAATAATAAGGGCCATGGTCACAAATACATTATAGATACATTAGTTGAAATTGCATTCATCATACCCGACGGGCTAATAATTCCAGCCTTCGGAAGACATCTACTATATATTAATAAGCAAGCGGTTTTATTTTCACAGTCCAACAGCAATAACGGCTGGGCGGATTTAAACGTATGAGGTGTCAAATTAAAGGGATTTTTATGTAGATTTGTCAACAAGTCTCAGAATTTTAAAAAAGGGCGTCACTAAAGAACAGTAAAGGGCTGAAGTTTAGAAACAGTGGCGCTATTCATCGAAATTTGAGCAAGCTCAGTTCACTTTGTTTACAAACTGAACATATTATGGTCAAGCCTGTCAACTCTGAAATAGTTCTACAGGTAAACCACACAGATTGCAGCACTTTATTTTAATTTTTTTTGTTTTGAAAAGAACAGTTTTTTGTTTTTCCAGCTGCTTTGGCTTTCAACAAAAAGATTTATTATATAATTTAGGTTATGTTATGAAGTGTTTTTAAAGGGCTTAATTATTACAGTTCCCAGTTTTACAATGTAGTTTACGATATCCCAGTACATTTTAGCATAGTGTTTTTTGAAGTCTTATTATTAACTTGAGCCAATTTATTTTTTGATATGGTGCAGTAATAATGCCAATAAGAAGAAGGTGAATATTGACCGATCGGAAGGAACACTATCGCAACCGCCTAGAATCACCCTCCCGATGTAACATATTTGATGCTCTTTCCAACCTCAGACCAATGAACTTACAATGTTTTCAACGCGGTGTGTTGCATTTCAGAAATTAAAAGACTGGTAGAGATAGTGCGTCATTTACTACGCGTTGAAGCCACATAGGAAAGGACCCCTACAAAGATAGCCGTTCCCTCTATGATTCCGGTTTGGCGATAACTATTGTATGTGAGAAAGGAATGATGCTTATTGAAATGTACAAATCAGTATAGTTTTACTGGAACGAGGATTTAATTTTGTAGGTTGTTTAATCATTTATGTTTATTTACGTATTTATTTGTTATTTTTTTGTGTTCCATTCTTAACCTTTTGAATTTGCTAATGTGTTTTTATAGTCAATGGAGGCCTATAGTTTTAAAGTTTTTGTTTGCAAAATAGTGTTAAAAACTAATTTTGTAGGGTTTTGAAGACAGCCACGATGTTATTTTGAGCTAAGGAGTGAAACAACAACGAAGTATGCCGAGCAGCTGAGAAAAATGAACTGATCGAACCGATAAGTGGAAAACCAATTAGATATAATTATCTAGGTTAAATTTTAGGAATTTTTAAATTTATAAGTTATTAAAACAAAAAGAAAACCTCAGTTTTGTTAAATTTTTGCGTTTTATTTTATGTTCAAAATTATAAGTTTAGGTACTATTTTAAAATTGTAAACCTGGCATGAATCTTCGATGGCAACAAAATTAATAGTAATCTTAATAGTAATCTGCTCTTACACTCAATAGGAGCAATTTCCCCGTTTTATCTCCTATTTAATTCTACAACGGGGTGGCGCCCAAAAACTATTTGGCGACTTGAATGTGAATTATAATACGTTTAAGAAACCTTTGGAAAACCCCGCCCATCTCCCTAGCTAGCCAAGGCACTGAATTGTGGGGGTGACAAATTGGCATTGCAGTGACAGCTGTGAAACATTCGATAACAATCCTAAAAAATCATCTATATAGTAACAAAAATTCTATGTATTAATTAGTATTCTTTGTTTTTAAAGCAACCTATATTATAATTATATATCATTGCAGTGACAGCTGTGAAACATTCGATAACAATCCTAAAAAATCATCTATATAGTAACAAAAATTCTATGTATTAATTAGTATTCTTTGTTTTTAAAGTAACCTACACTGGTAGAAAGATTGTTAATTTATTTTATAAATAAATTATTTTTATATATAGGTGCAGGGGCATTCCCTAAACGCTCACGGCGCCGGCGCCAGTGTTTGCTCTCGGTCAGCTACATGTTACTGTAAGCAGAGCTCGATCTTTTGACGGTATTAAAATATACATTTCAGAATAAAGAGAACATGGAAAATGAAAGTGTTTCGGTGTTTCCCAAAAGGTCGTTAACCGGAAACTCCTGCAGTAAATCAAATGAACTTTTAGAGTTTCAATGGTTTAGCCATAATTTTGCTATTGAATTTAGCCCTTTGATTAAATTTCAAAAGTATACAAGTAGGCTGTTTATTCTTCTTTCATTTACCATGATTTTTGTGATTTTTGCTCGATTTCGAGCTACGTGTTATCAAGTAATAATTCATGAAGCCACTCATCCATCCCAAGAAATACGGGAAAGGAATCGCGACTTTTCAGATAATACAATTCGTCATCATTGCAGTCCTATCATTTCTTGTGTGAATTGTGAAACGAAAGAGACCTGCATTAACTTTCATTAAAAAATAGCACCGCGAACGCAATTTCTTACCTGGAAATTCAAAAGATTTTTGGCTATGTTATAGAATAGTGTTTATGTTACTTTGTTTGGTGATAAATATTAGATGTTTTAGTACTCAGTATATTTGAAACACATAATTAATTAGTTAGGTTAACTTTAAAATATGTTTAAAAAATCCAAGCTCATCCACTACTCTTAGTTTGTGCCGTGGCCGCCGTAGAGCGCTGCAGTAGCAATTTCGGTAGCAGCTCCAAGGCCGAGGTAGCTCGCGGCGTCGTTTGCCATTCTCGGCTTTTTAGCGCTAGTGGCGCTAGTCACGCTTTTGACGCTTTTGATGTTATTATTAAACTTTTAAGTTTTTAGTAGTTGAAATATACACGGTTCCACGGTCACCTTTCAGTACAGGCTTAATGGGAAGGTCCGTAAAGTTGCTCCCCCCTAGCAATCCCTTATGGAAAAGTCTGATGATTCCAGATCTGGAGCCCAGATCTAGCCAGATCTGGTTATATAAGGTTTAATCTGGCTAGATCTGGGTGCCAGATCTGGTTTGGTCTGGCCCCAGTCTAGCCTATATAGCTAGACTGGGGCCAGACCAAACCAGATCAAAGCAAAAAACCATTGCATGCATTGACCAAAAAATAGTACCACTCGTTAGAGCTGCTCTTATGGTTCAAGATGTATTTTTTTTTAAATTGTGGGGGGGGCTAACTTTCTAATAAATTAGTTGCACACAGCGCAAAAATTTGAGAACTAATTTTAAAAATTATACCAATCGTTAGTGCTGGTTCGTGCTCTATTCCTCATCGTTAGAGCTCTTATGGTTCAATAGTTATAATAAAAAAAACTGTGGGGGGGCCAACTTTACTTTTATATGTGAAAAATCCCTAAAACCCATTTTTTAGGGGTTTATCCATAGTGTAAACCCTAACCCTCCCCTTCCAATGGTCTGACTGGCCCGGTTTGCGAACTCGTCCGAATAATTAATACATATGTCTGTGCCATGGGAACTAGAAAAGTTTTTTCTTGTTACCTTGTGTCTGTGCCAAATTTAATTGAGATCGGACCATTTTTACGTGAGTTATCGTGCTTAAGAGGGTTCCCTACCAACAGCAGTTTTTGTTTTTCTGCGACACTAGCGGCGACTTTTGGAACTGCGGCTCCATAAGAGCCCATGTTAAATTTGTGCACCTTTCGCCGCGCAAGCCGGTGCAGGGGTAAACGCGGTGTCATTTAGAGTCTCCAATTCTTAAAGATAACGAGTTGCAGAGTGTTTATTGCTTCTCAAAATCGTTTATGCTCACTCATTAAAAAGAAACATGGCGTTAATGTTAGTTAACTTCAACAGAATGTATCTTCAGAATACGTTAACATTAACGATTTTGGGTTAGCAATTAACATTCTACAACTCTTTATCTTTGAAATGCTATGTTAAATTCAATTTTATTTTGAAAACTGTAAGCGCTAAATGACACCGCGCGAAGCGTGTTTGAGGCAAATAGGGGTAGGTAGGGAACCCTTTTAAAGACACATATACATATGAAAATGAACGAATGGTGTTGAGCATCTAGGGACCTCAAATCGAAAAGTTATGATAGTCTCGGGATTAGGTCTTACCATAAGACCTACTGTAACAGCTTCTTCCTTAGGGTAATTTCGGTAAAACAGAAAAAGTGTAATTTTATCTCAACATAAAACCCCTAAAAAATTCGCGTCATGTTAACACACACACGCATCCGACCGTATTCCTGCGGCTCCGTTATCCATCGATACTGACGTTGTGGTCGAACGAACAAGTCCACTTGTTAAACCCAGGAAACGGACGATTACAACGCCTTGTTTAATTTGTGGGGGCTTCCGTCTGTCCCCACAATCACTTAGCAGGGCGCAGCGCCGCGCGGCCCCGGGGATGTGGCAGGGATAAAGTACGGCAGTCAGTAATGGTGGAGATTTGATTGTTGAAATTTTCTGGTCGATACCATGTTTATAGAATTATCGAGGACATACATTATCGAATTATTATGTAAATTAATATTTATTATACATGAATGCATTTATTACAATTAATTTTGATAAAAACATAAAAAAATATTAACCTACTTTAACTAGGCCTGTCATGCCCTTTTATACGAGCAAGCTTTGTACAATTACTTGTAAGTTTGCTTGTTGCACATGTTATACGAGCAGTGTCTGTACAACTTGCTTGCATGCTTCGCTACCTCAAAAACGACTCAAGAGGTTTTCCGTTTAATGCTGGAAATAACTCTAGATAAAAAAGTTGGTTTTTATGTAGATTATTTGACCAGGAAACTCTTATTACATGAAAGTTAATGGGTAACTAAATTAACGATGAAAACGTTAAAAATAATGTAGCCTACGGTAATAATATCTGATCGCAAAATAACGCCTTCTGATAGGAGGAATGAATGTCATTTCAGCGTGTGTGAAGAAAACTGATTGGAGTAATAAGAGTGCATCAATGAAAATTGAGACACTGAAATTTACTGTAGTAGCCTAATTGAATGAAGTGATCTTGAAATGCTCGTCCATCATGTATAAAAGAGCCAAATAACTTTGCCTCTCAATTGTTATTTTACACCCCATCAGAAATCCTGAAACTAGAAAAAATTATACTTTTCCAATAACATCTAACCTATTAAACAGCGAATTTAATACTTATATTTAATGTGGCTAGTAGTCAACCAGCTGATTTTTTTCTCAGCTGCAAAGTTATTTGGATATTTTTTACTTTGGATTTAACAATATTTTCATTAAACATAAACAATAACACATATTTACAAATATTTACATTTTTAAACAACGTTAACAAAAGCAATGTGACTTTTACACAGTAAAACGTAGGAAAACCTTCTGTACCTTTATATACTTGACGGGAAATAAAAAAGTTAATAAGGAACTCAGTGCGTGATTTGATGAGTACTGTAGACTACATTTCCTGAGTTCTTTACCGATTTCACATTGTGTTTACACTATATCGTGCTGTGACTCTCTATTGGTTCTGACGCTCTTCATGAACTATCAAATGATGAACGACACTACTTCCCTCTGTAGTTCTTGATGGGCTTTAATCGGCTGCAAATTTACTCAACGACCCTGAATTGCGAAGAAAAGTCTAGCGCAAATAAGGTTCTGGCCAGGCTATTACTTGTGTTTGGAGAACGTATCAATAAAGGATTTGACGCTGCAGAAGACGCCGGTACAGACGCCGACGACGGCGAGGAGCAGGGAGGCGGCGTCGAAGAGATAGTTCGGGCCCGGCTTCTGCCCCCAGTGGAGCGCCAGGTCGCAGAGCGGGGGGAACACGAGGGCGAGGCCTGTGGTGCAGACGCAGCCGATCAGAGAGATGAAGAGACTCAGGTGTGGTATAGCCTCGGCCGCCACGAAGGTGCCGACAGCCATCAACAGTCGGACACACAACTCGGCGCACACAGGCCGCGCGAACGGCCCGTGCTTGAGCTCTATGTCCGGCCACACGAAGCAAACGGCGATGTAAAACTGGAGAGCGTACGAGAACAGAAGACCGAGGGCGATAGCCAGCTGGACGGTCTCGGAGAAGACTCCTTCGGGCAGGTTGAGGGTGATGCTGCCGGCGACGTCCTCCCCGTACTTGAGGTACCCCACGAAGCCCACCAGGACCAGGAGAGAGCAGACTATAGTCATCCCGACGTTCAACACTCCACAAGGTCCTTGGAACCTTTCCGGTCTCTTCATATCGGCCATGAGCGGCAGCACCATACTGACACCCGAGAAAGAGAACATGACGA
The DNA here is from genome assembly GCA_035578135.1 of Flexamia atlantica. Lineage (NCBI taxonomy): Eukaryota > Metazoa > Arthropoda > Insecta > Hemiptera > Cicadellidae > Flexamia > Flexamia atlantica. Next base: position 2,240,169 of record JAQJVK010000042.1, read on the forward strand.
CACCGAAGAACAAGGGGAGTCTCTCCAGAGGAGCGATGTAAGCCCGCGAGGTCACCGGCGGGAGGCGGTGCAGGGAGAGGAACACGGCGAGGAAAACTCCGAGGATGGTCAGGATGTTGGCGATCATGGAGAAAGGCACGAGGAACTTGAGGGAGCGGACCATCGTGGTGGCCAGGATCGGGAGGAAGACGACGGCCATTACCACGTGGTCGTCGACGTCGTGGCCGTGATGACCCAGGAAGACCTGCAATGTGTGCGCGATAAAGACGAGGTACACAGAGCAGTAGCCCAACTGACAGGCCACATTGAAGATCTTCACCAGCGACCTGACTGTTTTCGAGCATTTCTTAAAGCGCCCCGGCCCGTCCTCGAAGGCCCACTCGCAGGTGTCGGGGAACGACGGGAGTTCCTCCAGTTCGCGGCGGCGCGCCAACTCCCGGGCGCTGCGGATCAGGACGTGGTTGCCGTAAACGCAGACGACGCAGAGGACTACGGTCAGCACGGGGCCGAGCACGAGGCCGGAGTTCTTGAAGGCGTCGCCCATCGCGAAGACTCCGGAGCCGACGCTGCCCTTGACCAGGTGGAGCAGCGTCTCCCAGTAGGTGGTCGGGTGGCGGATGACGACCCCGTGTACCGCAACGCTCACTGATTCCGATCCTAGAGCGGTTCCGGTAAAGCTTTTGGTTTTCTTCTTCAATTTAGTGTTTTTTCTGTAATCCTCGTCCTTCTCCATCTCCAGAATTGTGACCCGGCTGAAGGTGGTGACCCGGCTGGTGCGGCTGACGTTGGCTGAGGATAGCGGCGCCTCCATCTTGGAAACTTTGTCTTCTGTCGTATCGGTGTCCATGATTGTTCAAATTAAAAATAAAGTAAAATTAACTACGGAACAGTTTTTTCATGTAGGAGTTTTTCAAACAAAACAGAACAGGGAAGAAATCACAACTTGTATTTACTGTTGGATGCGTAGAAAAATGAAAATATTTAATCATATGTCAATTTTTACTATTTGAAACCCTGCTGGAGTAGTTGTTAGAGAGTAGTTGTTTGGAGTAGTTGATGAAATTAGTTATATATTAAATGATATTCTTTAAATAAAATGATTTTGTATGTTTTTGTTTTGGTGGTTCCTTTGCTGTGGTGTTATTGGTAGTGCTAAAATTAATATGGTTTTTAATTTTTACATTGGTTAGTGTAGTAGTTTTTAATGTGAGTAGAGGACGAATGTAGGGGGTTTGAATGCAGTGTTGTTGATTTTGGCGGTGATAAGTGTTGGTGATAACAAGACTTTAAAGCAGTGTGACTCTAGACATTTTTGTTTTGTTTTTGAGGAAGCACTTGATCGTATTATAGTTTTGCGGTTTAGTTATTCGTGAGGAAATCTATCATGGGTAAGTTTGGGGTTTCAAGTTTACTGATCTTTCAACTCATTAAAGCAGAAAAACATTCATAACAGATTCTCAGCCGTATCGATAATACAACACTCATTTTATTTTATTTTTTTTTACTTAAAGTGGCAAAACTCTTCTGTAATATTTAGAAAACCAGTCACCTCACGCAGTCATACTAAAGACAGTGGAGAAAGTACACTAAAATACCTATAAATTCAAGGGTTAGCCATTTAACCTTCCAATTATAGCGAGCTGTAAGGAAAACAAACATGTTCAAAGCGTCGTTAGGGACTAACTATTCCCCCAGGCGGCAGGGCAGTGACAATTTCCCTCCTTTTTTCTGCAGTTCCGGCAGAATTGATTTGTTGAATACTGATTGCCCATGTTCGTGCATAATTCCAGGAGAAAATTAGGAAGATTAAAATTTCATATTTTGAGAAATAATATTGTATTTAATAGTCTTCAAGAAGACATAATTTTCTAGGGTGATACATTTTAAATCAGGCAGAAAAAAATTTCCATCATCAAGAATTTTTCTGCACGAAAAATGTGAAATGATGGTCTATTTTAGTACTCCTTTGTTTGAAATTCATTGTTGGTGATGGTGATTTTATATTTTGATTAGGATTTTTGCGGACATTCGCCATCACTGATTAGTAAAAAACAAGTTTCACGACGTTTCGGGATCTGGAATCTGATCCCGTCTTCAGGTGGAAGAAAACCTAGAACATAACAAGATTAGTAACACATAGCCAGGAAAACCTGGAGAAAAACACAGCTCAAACAGAGAACTGAACAGAGAACAGAGAACAGTACTATTTTAGTACTTTTGATGTCTGTAGCTCTTAAAGTTTACGCCCTAAAATTTTTATTTTTATTCCTCGGCACTATTTTAAAATAATTAACATAAAAATAGAAGAAGTAGCTTCATGAAAATAATTGATTGCACCACCTTTAATAAGTAACTAACTAACGAGTGATCTGAGAGATGGGAGTATACTGCAACAACCAAACGCAGGTTTGGACAAGGTGGGTTTTCTAAGACTTCCAAATGTTTTCCAAGGTTTCCTAAGTTTCCAAGGTCAGCAGTCAGAGTGATGTAGCTGTTATCTCGCCGTAGCCCGCACCTGACACGGAGCGGAGTCTCGGTTTGCCCAGCTGGTCTTGTTTGCCGACACCACGATCATTCTCCGCGCTGATACGCAGTGGCTGCTGTCGGTACGCTCTTATCTTGTGACGGTGCGAGCTCTCTATCACCATAATTAATAAGGATTGTACTGTAATATTCACTAAAGTTGTATTTCATAAATATAACTATGCCATGAAAATATTTAAAAATGCCAGATGCATGAGACGAGCTGTCTTTTTTAAATATCAGTCTGGTAAGACGTAAGACACATTACGTAATGATCATGAAAACCCACTAAACATCATTCTTTGGATGTTTCGTACCTTTTTAGATTCACTCCTATTTAAAGTAAAAATAATTGTCGTGCTAGAACTAGAAAAAGATGCAGGACGTTTTCTCCTTAAACCCTACGCAAGGATATACTATAAAATTAAATGGAAACATGAATTCTTTGTACTTAAAGTTAACATTTTTAACACTTTCTATTCATCAATTTGAAACACACCCCAATGATAAATAGCTTCAGCGTCCGATGCCGAACCCTCAAGAAATGTATCTAATGTATCTAAAGCACATTATGAGGACTAGGCTAAGGTTATGCCTACGCGAACCAACCCTCAGTTTACTATGAAATAAAAACGTTAACGTGGAACCTAAATACATATTTTCACTTGGTGATCAACGAGTGTGAAGTACAGGTCTAGTAAAGAAACTTGGCCTAGAAATCCCGAAACTAACACTGATCTTACGGACAGACGGGGCCACGACATTTGACTCGACCTCTAAAAATCCTAACTCAAAACTTGCCCCAACCTCATCTCGCCCCCTGCGACCGACCACGAGGGCAGAAGCAGAATGGCACGGAACGGCCAATGGTCGACGGTCGATGGTCAATGGTTGACGGTCGACGGATGATGGTCGACGGTCGATGGTCAATGGCTGACGGTCGACGGTCGTTGGTCGACGGTCGATGGTCAATGGTCGACGGTCGACGGATGATGGTCGACGGTCGATGGTCGATGGTCAATGGTTGACGGTCGACGGTCGACGGTCGATGGTCAATGGTCAATGGTTGACGGTCGACGGTCGATGGTCGACGGTCGATGGTCGACGGTCGATGGTCAATGGTCGACGGTCGACGGATGATGGTCGACGGTCGATGGTCGATGGTCAATGGTTGACGGTCGACGGTCGATGGTCGACGGTCGATGGTCAATGGTCAATGGTTGACGGTCGACGGTCGATGGTCGACGGTCGATGGTCGACGGTCGACGGATGATGGTCGACGGTCGATGGTCGACGGTCGACGGTCAATGGTCGACGGTCGACGGTCGACGGATGATGGTCGACGGTCGATGGTCAATGGTTGACGGTCGACGGTCGATGGTCAATGGTTGACGGTCGACGGATGATGGTCGACGGTCGATGGTCGACGGTCGACGGTCAATGGTCGACGGTCAACGGTCGACGGATGATGGTCGACGGTCGATGGTCAATGGTCGACGGTCGACGGATGATGGTCGACGGTCGACGGTCAATGGTCGACGGTCGACGGTCGACGGATGATGGTCGACGGTCGATGGTCAATGGTCGACGGTCGACGGTCGACGGGCGACGGTCGACGGATGATGGTCGACGGTCGACGGTCAATGGTCGACGGTCGACGGTCGTCGGATGATGGTCGACGGTCGATGGTCAATGGTCGACGGTCGACGGTCGACGGGCGACGGTCGATAGTCGACGGTCGATGCGGTCAAGGTTATAGGGGATCTCCGCGTGCAGTCATTTAATCAGTCCATAAACTCGCTGATTGTGTTAAATCACCGGACAGCAGCTGTTAAGACGATCTTTATGGTTTATATGATATCGCGTCCGGCTGCAGAGAAAGGGATTTACCGATGAGGGCTCTTCGCCAAGATTGTAAGTCCGAGCTAAATGCTGTGGCCCACTCTGCTCTTAAGACTAATGCTAATATGAATAAGGGCGGTCTGGGCCACGGCATTTAGCTTGGACTGTACATCCACCTTTCATGCTGCAGTTAAAATTAAAGCTGTATAAAAGTACTTCGAAAGACAACTTCCAATTTATTAAGGCATCATAATTAGAATACATGTCACGCTTTAACAACCTTGGGTAGAAAGAAAATTGTCTGATATTTTTTATAAGGACATCATATTGTTAAGCAATCTGGAGATGGGTCACAATGGCAGATTGTTAGCATGCAAGGTTTGAGGGAACTGTAGTAAGGTGGTCACTTACATAACTGATTTTGCTAAAATTAGATAAAGCGTGGGTAAATTGGTTTTAATTGGTCTGTTCGCGTTGAAATCTTCAAAAGTTAACAGAGGTAGTGTATTTGCCAAACAATTTTGAATTGGCAAACAGGACGTCATCAGTAAAAAGCACTGTACTCTTGTTTTGTATGTATTTTATAATGAAGGAATATGTCATTATTTCATTACAGGTTTTCGTTGAGTCTATAGCATTAATCACATTATCAAACAGTACTTTTAATCTTCTTTACATTAGAAAGATCAATAGAACGAATTTTACAAGACAAAGGAACGATTCCCTCAGCAAGACATTCATTATGTACAATCAGTGACGGGGAGGAGGCTTGGCAACCAGCTGATTTGTGAGGTAATCAGCTGTTAAGACCTGTGATCAGCTGATTGCCGCCACTTGGCGCGAGGAAGCCGCTGTCCGCTGTAAACGCCTTGTGATGAATTACTCTGTGGAAGGGGAAGAAGAAGAAGATTGTTTCGAATCATGATACGTCTTCGTGAGTAGGAAACATTAATAAGTCCTTGAGGATCGACCACAATCATCTTTAAGCTTTCTTTATTAGGCATGTCATCCTATATTCACTTTCCCTAGAGTCAAAAAACTGGATATAAAAGGTTCATTCGATTTGGAACAATCTTGGTTTAATTCTTTAAAATTAAAGCTTTCACACAAGCATTTCTAAATAAAAGAATGTTGTCAGTTTTCACGAAAAATGTTTCTAATAAGATTTCTATATGATAGTTAATCAATCTTAATTCAGCCGGGTGGACCGAGCCTTACTCGGTGTTATTTCATGTTAACCTGTTTATCCAATTAATATAAAACAGTTCAGTGTGATTATTTTATAAATGCGCTTTTTATTGTTCACTATGCACTCTTTATCACACACGCTCTATTTTGTCCAATATGCGACAAAATAGAGCGTCAAAATGATAGGTCTGTAGCTAGTTTGTAAACATCTGTTATGATTACTTTATTCATTTACATTTTGAAGTTTATTTCTTTGCTAGCATGGCAACTCATAAGGCCCAATATTAAACTATGTAGACTTTAAAATTAATTTTATTTCGTTATTAGATTTCCTCTGAAAAGTAACCTGCTTGAAATGTTTTTAGTGAGTAATTAGTTATTTCCAGTCATTCAAAGGAATCCTCGGACCCGTTTTTGAGATAATTACGCAAGCAAGCAAACATTGCTCACAACACAAGAGTATAGGATGAGCATTTCAATAACAATATTTCAAAGAAGCGCTCACAATTAATTGTGAAGACTCCAACACGTTGATTCTGCAGAATCCTACCCACATCAGCTGACACATTATTAGCAGCCCGGCTGACCTAGACAGCTAAATCCAGCACAATGTAATGTAAGCTAATATCACAGTGTTCACCTATCAAAAAGCCGTAAACAGTACAATGTCGGCTGGGATGGCGGCGGCAGTCTACAAAACGCTGCAGTTACGGCAGGCGATAAGCGTCGTCAGGAAGCTGGGGTGATAACACTTTACAACTGTGTCCGCGCCGACAAGTGTTAGCTCAGCGAGAGGGCTCCAGTCCCGCGCGGCTACCTGCTTCTCCCATAAGACCAATGTTCCTCAATATTAATGTGTTGTAAAACATACTGCAGTAAAAGCGAGGATAAAATAATCTCAAAGTTAATTATACTCAGCGTCAAACAATTGTCAGCCTCAAATATTACTTGGGTGACCAGTCGTTTTAGAAATTTCACAGCTTGTATTACATAACGCCGATTATTACTCATCTATTGTAAACCCTATTTATATAAGATGACAACTTAATCCTAATGCTACCTCCGAACAAAACGTTTATAAATAACCAACGAAGCAGAGAGTTGCACGAGGGAGTGGCAACATCTAACCCTAAACCCCAAACAAATCCCTAACGAAGGGACCGTGAATCGTGATCGCCTCAGACATTCTCAACATGTCCCGCATTCTCTTTGTGCCAAGTTTAATTGTTAAAGTAAACACGTGAACAATCAAGACATTAACCGTGCTGTGCGGCACAGTGGGGGGGGGGGGTGCGGGGGCGGGGGAGGAAGGGTTACTTGCGTGCAGGCCGGGAGGGTGTGGTTTAATGGATTAAACGCACGGTAACGCCCCGGCGTAACGCACACTGTAAATACCGCCTGAGATACGAGAGTCTTCGCTTCCGAGACTATCGCGTAATCATCGGGTAAACCCACGGTCTGTAATATGTAAAAATTGATTCTGTAAGTTGCCACAGGATTGGCGAATTCTATGGATTAGCCAAACACCCGAAAGATTGTTGAATGAATTGTCGGATTGGAAATTAAAGTATTAAAATACATTTTTAACATGCATTGTTTATAGTTCCTAAACACGCATGTCGACTCAAAAACAAATTTTCATAAATTTATTTGTTATTTTAGCCGTTGAAGTTATTATTTCACATCAGTGTCCCCTTACCGACGGGTTTAGTGGGTTGAAACATATGAAATTTGAGGTTCTTGTGAATCAATATATATATATAAAAGAAGAGTTGTGTGTTGGTATATTTAGTGCTACAGCCAAAACTACACGTCGTAGACCCATGATCTTGGTATCAAATTAAAGCTTGGAATCTCATGATCTGCACTATGGTGGTCGGGTTTCGATATCTTATTGGGTGTAGGCACAGGATCGTCCGAAAGGGACCTATGTCAAGGATTTTGAGAGTACTTGAGGTTTTATTTGTTTATATCAAAACACATGGTTTAATTTGAAACGTAACCGTGGTTAAAGTGGATGCCAACAGAATGCAGCACCTACAATTGTTTTTGTACATCAGGTGAATACAGACTTATTTAGCAAATGTGTTTTTATTTACGTTTTCAATTATTTAGTAAATTTTTACTGTTAGGTTATGTTATTAAAAAACAAGAAGTGCACAAAACTGTAGAGTTACATATTTTTTGTTTTTAAATTCAAAGATAGAAATAAATAAGACGAAAATAATGTCAAAACGTAGGAGAAAATGTTTGCAATTCCGTATCTCATCACGTAAATGAACGATTGCAAGAAAAAATTAAACAACGAAGAGAAAGAAACACATCTAAGGGTATCACGGGAAAATTCACAGCGACATCAAGAAACACTGTCGTAGCAGATTTGGAACAGAAAGGGAGGCAGACGCACAAGGTGTTGAAAGAAATAATCAGAACAGAGATATAACGGAAAACCTTCGAAAAAGGGATTAAACAGAAGAAGCTGAATTACATTAAACAGTTTAAAAGCCGTTTACAAAAGGACAAGGAACTATGATTTTGGCTGTAAAGTACACATTATTCCAATCAAATGTAGATTTTACTGAACACCCGAATGTAGTAATTTGCAAGATGGACAACATTTGTAGTTATTGCATAGCACAAAGATTAATTCAAAAAGAAAAAACATATATTATGTGCTGTTTGAAAGGGAAAATCAGACTGCTACCACCAAACATGCCACCGCCGGTTTTATAAAATAAATATAATATGTATGGAGAAACATTATAATACATTGAATTTTAGATTACATTAGACGTTATAATGTTTGCTTCCAAATTACATCTTTTGGGCTACTATTTAGGCATTTATAAGATTTTTCAACCCAGCGAAGCGGGTTAACAACAGCTAGTATTATTTAAAATCATACGTACCATTTGTTGACGTGTTTAAACCATCGTTATTTTATCAAACGTGAATTAGGTCGACATAAATGTTAAGTTTTCTTTGATGTGTTGAACAACACAGCAACTTAACTCCTCAACAACAACTTAACTGTTCAACTCGTATTGATGATTTGTCAGGTTCACCGCAGGAAAACTATCAACATGTGGAAAGAAGGTGGAAGGTGCTAAATTGCTTTTTGAGGGTGAGTTTCTTAAACTATATAAGGGTCTTCATAATTTGTTACCGAAAGTTGCCTGGATCAAACGAGAGGGCCTTATGGAATGTTTCGTTCCATATAGTCAGTACATTATTACCCTTTACGTTTTGTATACTAAAAATTCGTGTAAATGTTAGTGTAAAGGCTTGTTGATTTTTTGAGAATTTCTTTTCCCAGATATAAAAATGGATTCACCTAGATGTCAATTTGAATATTGGTTTTATTGGTACAGTGTTTTATTTTCAACTGTCTAACTTACTTTAATTTAAAATTTCTTTCTAAATGTGTCACATTTTTATTACTAAAAAGACCAAGTGAACCATTTTCTCATTGAGCTTGTGCCAACTGTGCGGTTGACGGACGCCCACGTCGAGTTAAAATGGGTCTCGTTATATTTTGCTGGCGAATCTGCTAAATTTAAGAAGCATCAATCCACTGTAAAAGCTACATCTTCAGGCGTATTAGCTATGACTCTTCGCATTTCAAGCAAAAAACCCAAAATATATTCTGTAAATATCGACTCTCTGACTAAAATAAGGAACAATCGACGCAAAACTAAGTTGCATTTTGTACTTCAATGTGACAATCAAACTATTGGGAAAGACAAATCATAACAGATAAACTATTAATCATAACAGCATGAACAACAAAATCTTATAGTATAATAATAATTTAGTTAGTGGTAAAAGTTGGGATCACATTTAGGCGTTTCTAAAAGTAAATAAAACTAATGGCCAATAACAACAACGGTTAAATGGGCCTGGGCATTAGCTAGATTAGTCGGGGCTCCCCAGACTCCGGGCTGGCGGGGTGCTCATCCCTAAACCCTCGTATCGTTCCACATGGACAAGCCGCGAAAACGTCCTTCGGCTGCTTCTAAACAATTAATTAAAAGACCCATGTTCAAATATGGATATTAAACTCAATAAAATTAATAGAAATATTATTGAGGAACAGAGGCTTGAAAAATAATATACAATTTAAATACCGTAAGTAAACTAGAGAGGTAGTTTGGTAGTTATACTGATTATTATCATAAAAAAATGATGGCCATTTGTCTTGCTGTTTTTTTAATGGACCTAAACTTTTCAAAACGACTCAGGTTTAATAAAACATTCAAAGTATGACGAATTGCCATCAATTAATTGTTTTATAGCTATGTAAATTAACAATTTATGAAAAAAGTCATAGTAACGTAAGAGCTATTTATTGTACATGCTTGAATTTGCTACCTGATGATTAACAAAACGCTACGTACATATTCATCAAGGGGTGTGTTAGCAATCTTTATACGTAAATTCTCTAGCCGTGAAGATTTCGATACCGATTTCCCATCTAATCTCCCAAAAAACAGTTTTGAAGTATCTCCGTAGTAGCAAAAATTATTATACATTGTATCTGGAATCTGATCTGACTTTCCAATATTTGCAAAATGACTAAAAACTGAGAAAATATCTCTAGTATGAGTTGTAAATTTTCTGACTCATATTCTATTAACCTCGACATTTCATAATTTTATTCTGTTTACAAATTAGTGAATTAGGGTCAACCATGCAGTCTAGCACTCATAAATTTAAACAAGCTCAACATTTGATTGTTCTATTCGGTTTCAAATAACAAAATGTCCGAATGAATACGAAAAAGACCAAACCTACTTGACAAACTGATCTGCCTTGCGCGAGCATAGTTTTTATCTTTTACACAACAGTAGATAAGGGAAGCGCGCTTACAACACTCACTGTGAGCAATATTTTACGCAAATAAAAGGTTAAAGTGAAGAAAAAACAAGCGCTCGTAACAAAATTCATAGAACGGAGGGCCACTCAAAAATTATTCCGAATTAAAAAAGTTATTTGGAATAAGTTAGAAATTATAAACTTCCAACTCATTTTAATTTTTATGTTTATCTTAAAGCCCTATCCTAAATTAATTGTAGACTCTCCATAACAATTAAATTTATGAAAATTTGTTTTATTATTTTGGGTTTTAGGCTACCGTTTACCCGTGCTGTAATTTCATACTGGGGACTACAAAGATGCTTTTCGCACGAGATCTAATCTTAAGACCGAGGCTGACACCAAGGTCAAAAGGTGAATAAGTTTGGAAAAGGCACTTTCGGTTCGTCAAATGATCTATGATTATCGTTATATTATAAATTTTTTAAGTTTCTTCTTTACAAAACAAGGATTTTACAACTAGTTAACCTAAAAAAGTCGTCTCATGAAATTGCTTAAGACCTACCTAATATTGTTCTCGTTTTTTAAAACAATCAGCTGATGTCTGTGTTAGTTCAGACGTAATACGACAAAAAAATAAAACTGGTGACCTCGTAAGCAGCTGACTTTTTCCTCTCTAGAGCGGAATAGAACTTCTTTAGCCACGCTTGCATTGAAAACAGCCTTTTTCTCAGCAGTCAGACGAAAATTCTCTTTCTCACTCTACATCCAGCACTTTTGCTCGAATGGCTACGGATGGGAAAAAGACATGTACCTGCCTACACTTTCCCTGAGACAGGGCCTACCCGCACGCGGCCCACGATCGCCGTGGGATTGTATGAATCATGTATGTATGACTGCGACGGACAATGGAGACGAAAATTCTGCAATAGCCCGTAAAAGTAGCGTTAGAAACAGTCCGCCATGTCTAAAAGGAAAGTTATGGGGAGATTAATTATGAATTCATTATCAAGAAGGTTGTTAATTTGTATCTAGCTTTTAATTTGGCGAAGGATAGGAGGTCGCTTATAATAAATAATAAATACTGTATCTAAAGTATTGTTTTATTTGTGTTTTTACTGTTTCATAACGTTCTTTGAAGTTTTGTTCTTATGGTAGCTTTAGTTAACAAACATATTAAAAAAAAATGTCAAAAGGTAACAACAACAGCACCGAGGTTTCTGGTACCTTATTCATATCACTTTCTTGTTTATTAATAAATAATTTGCTGGTTTTCATTTCAGCAGCTGCCCAACAACGATAACACCGGAAACTAGAAAACAAGTGAACAAAGCAAATTCTTATACTCTCATATGCGCAACGTTAGCTGGCGTGCGTGCTTGTTTGTTTGCACAATTATCTCAAAAAACGGCTACGAGGATTTCCTTTAAAGCCTGGAAATAAGTAATTTATGAAAAAAAACGTGTTCTGAAGAATCTCAGAACACGTGGTCAGGGAAATTCTCATAACATGTAAAAATGAATTCTGAAATTGTAAAATTTTAACATTGACCTTATTCGTTGCCATGATAGCAAAAATAAACAAGGGTAGAGGTAGTGAGGTATGAGAAGAAGCTTGAGTTTGAAGTTTCAGCAGAGGAGGGGAAGAAATCATTGATGACGTGGAAATAAACAAAGCCATGTGATTACGCTACTAGTCTGGTAGATAAAAAATACTAAACCAAAACAAAATGTGGGTTGATATTAGAAACAATGTTTTGCTCTTTGAATAACAATCAATAAACAGGTGACATGTTTTTTGTTTAGCATTCAACACATGACTGACACAAGAAATTCGTTGTTGAATCAATTGATCATATGTAAATATTTATTTCCCCTCCTGGAGAAATCAAGTTCATTTGGGTTTGTTTCTAAAGCCCAAGCTTCTTCTCATACCTCACTACCTCTAGTGTAAATAAGTAAAGTATTTATAACAGCTGAATGCAAACTACATCTAGAAATGGCTCAGCTGAGTGATAAAAATTGCATGGAGTAATAAAAAGTATATTTGTAATTTTTATAAAATTGTTTCATAGTAATTGGATGAACTGGTAAATATAAAATGATGCCGAGGAAGGCTCGGTCCACCAGGTTCTTTAAGCGTAGCTGATTTTTATTGACTCACTGTAATGTTTTCCAGTAATTGAAACAGGTTGAAAAACTAATGAGACCTTTTAAATTATTGCGAACAAAAATAGAAATTGAGCAAAGGGTTTAAGTTTACTTTTTACCTCGCCTCCAAACCTTGGTTTTTAAATGTTACTGCGAGGCGTGGAAGTTTTGAGTCACAGCAATAAAAAGGACCTCCCACAGAGCTGTTGCATTGCGAGCAGGCTGTCGGAACAGAACTATCACTGAACATTACTGGTCAATTCTCCTTCCTAATGTCGTCGATGTAGCCTATATTCAAACCGATTCCAGATTTTAATTTCACAGAAAAATTGCAAAATGGCCCGTTTATAAAAACCTGCGAAATTATCTGCAACGATCTCGATCGCTCTGGATCGTCGACAATATCAAAACGTTCTCCAACGTTTCACAAAGAATCTCGCACACTGTTTATTTGTTAAGTTGGAGCTATTTTGCAGAAACTTGCTTACAACAAGTTTACGTTTTACCCCATATTTTCCGGCCTGCTTAAGAGGGTTCCCTACCAACGGCAGTTTTCGTTTTTCTGCGACACTAACGGTGACTTTTGGAACTGCGGCTCCATAAGAGCCCATGTTAAATTTGTGCACTTTTCGCTACGCAAGCCGTTGCAGGGGTAAACGCGGTGTCATTTAGCGTCTCCAATTCTTAAAATAAAAGTTATTCGGAAATAGCATTGTAAAGATAACGAGTTGCACAGTGTTTATTGATTCTCCAAATTCGTTTATGCTCACTCATTAAAAAGATACATGGCGTTAAAGTTGGTCAACTTCAACGGAATGTATCTTCAGAATACGTTAACATAAACGATTTTGGATTAGCAATTAATATTCTACAACTCTTTGTCTTTGAAATGCTATGTTAAATTTAATTTTACTTTGAAAACTGTAAGCGCTAAACGACACCGCGCGGAGCGTGTTTTAGACATATTTTGGGGTAGGTAGGGAACCCTCTTAAGTAGGAACATTGAATTATACAAAGATTAGGCACCTCAGTGGAATACGATAATTTTCCCTAGTTTGAATTTAGTCCATATTTAGTCTGTTTTTTGTGGTAATGCAACGTCCCTCAGCCACCTAATGTAATCCTGCAAACCCGAATCCTTAATCCTTAAAACCAAAACCTTAAATCTACAGAGTACGGTACACAATAACTACAAGCAGGTGTCGTACGACTCGGCTCTCAGGCGCGCCTTGCCCTGCCCAAACATTTTGTTTTGTCTGTCTCGCAAACTTTTATGGCTTCAGCGCGGTCAGTCCTTGAGTCGGACTGACACGCTCGCCGAAACCGCAGCCGCCTCGGGCGCAGTCTGCGAACTGAGGTAGCGCGCAACAGTGTTCCTGCGGCCCTAAGGTTTTGTCAGTATGGCTATGACAACCGATTACTTAAAAATAACAATTGTTACTAACTACTAAATAACAAGTAAGCACAAAATAAAATACAAGTTAATACAGGGAAATAAAAGATTATAAGGCAAAATAAATATGGATCCCGCAGGATGACCTGATTTGTGATAGCCATCACGTGAATGTAAAATAAAATGAAATGACTCAGCTAGCGACGACTCGTAACCCGCAAATAAAAAATAAACAAAATAACATTTACATGATATATTACCGATATCTCTGTGCAAACTACAATAAAAAAACTAAATAGAATAATATCATTCAGATCCATCTCATCAACACACAGATTTACAACTGTAACATAACATCATACAGACCAATGAACTGTTACAACCTGCAGTTTTTTTTCAAACTGCAGCCGTCTAAGAAAAGTACGGCGAGTGGAACAAAGGTTACATGGAGTAATAAAAGGTTTTTATTTATCAATTTTATGACACTGAAATATCCTATACTCTTATATGAGCAATGTTATCGTCCGTTCTTGTATGCTTGCGTGCTTGCTTGCTTCCTTGCTTGCTTGCACAGCGATCTCAAAAACGGCTCCGAGGATTTCCTTCAAAGTCTGGAAATAAGTCATTAATGACTCAAAAACGTCTTTTATGCAAATTACTTGGCCGGAGAAAATCTATTAACGTAATAAATCGAATTTAAAAGTTGTAAAATATTAACATTGGCCTTATGGGTCGCCGTGATGGCAACGAAAATAAACAAGGGAAGTGTTAACAAATGAAGTAATCATAACAGCTGTTTGGAAACTACAGCCATCAAGGGAAAATACAGCAAGTGGGACGAAGAGTCCATGGAGCAATAAAAAAAGTTTCTATTTATCAATTTTATGACATTGAAATATTTTATAGTAACTGGATGAACTCGTAAATATGAAATAACACCGAGCAAGGCTCGGTCCACCAGGTACTTTTATAGTAATTGGATGACTGTTACTAATCAAAAACCAATGAACTCAGTAATGGGAGTCAAACCATTTCATTGATCGAATATTAAAATAGATTTTCATAATCGAAGATATTAAATTATTTTAATTGTGTACCCGTACGTCAATTTAAGGAAATATGCAAAAGTTCATTAAGATTAATCAATTTATTTGCATTTATGACATATTTTATAGAACTGATTCGAATCTTCAGCCATCTTATAAGATTCGAATCGTTTTTTATCACCGTTCAAAGAATGGTAGCTCATTACTAAATTACTGCATTACTCCCCCTCATTATTGCCAACCTGGAAAATGAAAGGGACGTTTTTTTCATTAACAAAATCATTGTTCTGGTACCTCCAGTATAAACTCTTACCTCCTTGGTGCAGACGATTTTTTATATGCTGGGTGGCTAGACGAAACTTTTTCAGGGTGGACAGTTGGGTTGAAGAAGGAGGACTTTTACAGAAAGAGGAGGACAACGTTAAAGTACAACCTTGGGCCTTTAACAAATTATAATATTATAATTCTAATTATTTTGGTTAAAGGACCAATTACATTACAGGACACCACATAATTGTCTCGTAAGTTATAAATACAGAGATACTTTATTGTATGAAGAGTTTATTAAAAAACATCCACTCTATTTTTTTGTTTAGAAAAAAATCAGAAGTGTAAAAGATATACTCTTTTTATGCTTTTAATTTACCAATAATTTATACTTTTAGGGTCGAATTTTCGCGTCTGCAACTTCACAGGTCGGCAAAATCAAAAATGTGTTTTCCCTTTTTTATTGGATCACACCCTTGTTTATCATCACTATTAAGGTGATGCTATTTTGTAATCAATGAATTGTAATCAGCCGCTTATGCTGTCACTGTGCAATGTGTTATTACACTTAACACATGAGTACCTAGTTGACCGAACCTTATTCGATGATGTATTTCATGTTTACCAATTCATCCAATTACTATAAAATACTTCAATGTCATAAAGCTGATAACCCTTTTTATTGCTCCATGAACTCTTCATTCCACTCGTATATATTTTTCCTTGAAGGCTATAGATTCCAAGCAGCTGTTATAATTGCTTCATTGGTTTTACACTTTCCTTGTTTATTTTGTTGTTATCATGGCAACTCATAAAGCCACTCTTAAAATGTTACAACTTTAAAATTCGTTTTATTACGTTATTAGATTTTCTCTGGCCAAGTAATCTGCATAAAACACGTTTTTTAGTCATAAATCACTTTTTTCAGACTGAAGGAAATCTTCAGAGCCGTTTTTGAAATAAGTACCTGGTGGACGGAGCCTTGCTCGGAGTTATTTCATGTTTACCAGTTCATACAGTTACTATAAAATATTTCAATGTCATAAAATTGATAAATAGAGACCTTTTCTGTTGCTCCATGAACTCTTCATCACATTCACTTTATTTTTCCTTGATGGCTGTAAATTGCAAGTAGCTGTTATGATTTCTTCATTTGTTTACAATTTCGTTGTTTATTTTCGTTGCTATAATGGCAACTCATAAGGCCAATTCAAAAATGTTACAACTTTAAAATTCGTTTTATTACGTTATTAGATTTTCTCTGGCCAAGTAATCTGCATTAGAGACGTTTTTGAGTCATAAATTACTTATTTCCAGACTTTGAAGGAAATCCTCAGAGCCGTTTTTGAGATTATTGTGCAAACATACAAGCAAGCACGCAACACGCACGCAAGATAACATTGCTCATGAGTATAGGATAGGATAATCAGCAAATAGGTAGGAGAAATTTAAAATTAATCGGCTATTAAATATGGACGGCCATAAAAGACGATCGAGCAGTTTTACCCATCGCGGGTAGACGACACGAGTCGTTTTACCAAAGACGAATGATGCTGTCACCAACGCGTGAATTTAACGTTTTTACTGCCTCAGGAACACGAAGAAAGTATCTTTTGGCAAAAGGCTAGTTTTGAAAGAAAGCCGGACATTTAATAGATTTTTTTGAAAGCCGGAAGGACAGGAGGTCATCTGTTAACAAGGAGGACACGCCCTCCTAAATAAGGACGTTTGGTCACCCTGTAGGTTCCGATAACAGTCGATAATCGCTAACTCGAAATATAACGGGTAATACGAGTTTTCTTCGAATACGTATAGTTCGAAAGACATAGTTACAGTTACAGAGGCGATTCTCAGTTAATCTATATTATTAATTCTGTAAGCGATTTTTTTCAATCAAAATTGTGAGAGTTTGACAGCTCACAGGATGATGGGAGATGGCTCAAATGAAAGGTCTCGGTCCCAGGGGGTCGGGAAAAATATCAGATTATGTCCAAATATATCAGAAAATGAGAAATAACGAAAAATATCTTCCATTTAAAATGCATTGGGATTGAAAAACGTCTGCTTTGTTTACATTTAACATGTGGTGCTAATGCTTGATTCCAAGCCATATGGTAGATGTTGACATGTGGGATTTTTTTCAAAATGCAGCTCACTATGTACTATAACAAAAAGATTTTAAATTTAAGATTTTCTGATTTTATAATAATTAAGGGTTTGAGTTTTTTCATAATTTAAAATTATACAAAGATAAGTATGTTTGTTTATTTTATGTTATAACGATGCAGATTTAATAGCAAATGATCTATATAATTACGTAAGGGAAATTTTTGCGCCGAAATTATGGGCGTTTGGAAGGTCGCAGGATGAAGGGAGGGGGCTGAAATTAAAGGTCTACATCCCAGGGGCTCGGGGAAAATACTGAAATTGCTTTAAGCTTACTATAAAATGAGAAATAACGTAAAATAGCTGTCATTTAAAAACTATTGGTATGTATAAAGGTCTGCTTTGTTTACTTAAAACCAAATGCTAGATATAATCATAATTTTGTGGATCCAAAAGCCTATTTTCTAAGAAGGTATTTGGAACTATAGTAAAGAAGGATTATGCTTAGGGGCTAATAGCCCCTTCAAGCCTCTAGTTTATACTTATTGAGGTTATGCAAGCTGAATTCGAGATATAGAGGTAGAGTAGGAGTCACCTAAGTTGGCCGAAATGAAAGTAAACAAACTATTATCTTTATACGAACTTAACTATAAAATCCAGCTTTGCTGAAAACATTGTCAACATCTGTTTTAGTATAGCACTTGCAGTAAAAGGAAAGTTCTGATCCAATGTTGCAACTGGAAGTCCTCTTGCGCAACTTAAAATATTACTGAGGGGCTTTACCAAATTAAGTATGTATTAACAGGGAGACGGTGTGTCATGGATGCGGCATGATTCATAGTCTTAGATTTTCTTACGAAATAATATATAGAAAGAAAAATAGGCGAGTTTATGAATAGCCAGCACTACTTGCTGCAAGTCAAGCAGCATCTGACCAGAGAGATTGTTTCATATTGCGCTCAAAACTTATTAAAATTGGCCCAGGAAAAATAAACGAGCAGTTAAAAATCTAAAATACATGTAAATCAAGAAATATAATCAAATTAATCTTGACAGCTATGTAAAAAGGTTGAATGAAAATAGAAATTTCTAAAAATAGGCTATTGTAAACATTTTATAACCTATAAACAACATTGTAAACAAACGCAACATGGTGATTGCCATTTCGGAGAAAAGTGTAAACAAACACCATGTGTAACCAACAATGTTTTCAATGTGACTTGTATAACAATTTTTGATGAGATGAATAGTACATTCCTTTGGCCAACTTAGGTGAATCCTACTCCAAACTAATTTGAGTACAGTTCGCGCATTATATCTCCGGCTATGACAGAGTCAGCTGGTAAACAGCAATAAACAACTAACTAACTGATTCTAAACTATTATGGTTCGCTTGAATGGAACACCCTAACACTCAGGTGTCTTATGCAAAACTGACAAATCGTTTGGGGAGTTACAAATATTTGGTGGTTCATCAACCGGTCATGCGGGGGGGGAGGGTAACATTCCTGAGTCATTGCGTGGTGTTGCGGTTCCCAGGTACCTGCCACCCTCGGGGCGCAATATCGGTTAGGGATTAGCGAACCTTTTTCGTCAGTTTGGTATGGGGCGCAATTTCGGTGCGCCGATATGATCTATGACACATTGCGACCTGTAAGCCGGGGTTTCGACTTGAAGAGTTCCGTTCGAGATATAGAGGTGATCTCTGACTTATAGAGGTAAAGGTAAATTGCAAATTTAATTCGACTTATCTACTGAATTTCTAGTTATAGAGGTAAATTTTGCATTGCTTCGGAGTTACAGAGGTATCTCCGTAAGTTATCTCGAGTTACGCATGGTTATTAATTCGACTTAGACGCGTTTTTGCTGGGGAATCGAACAAAAATTCGAGCGATCAAGGATTTCGAGTTAACGAGGCTCGAGTTATCATGAGTCGACTGTATTACCAAACACTGAGTCGATTTTCAAACATTGTTCACACATCAGTACAGCAGGCTTGGTAAGTCTTTAAACAGCCATAAAGGTTTTTAAAGGAAAGTTTTCAATTAGCTCTACTTTTATGAAATGACAACCTGGTAGTTATATTGATATACTCTCGCACCTTATTCCATCCGACATATGAGACCTTAGAGAAACTTAACACTTGGCTTCTCATGACTCCATTTTTATTCCTTTCATGAATATTCTGCACAAGAGATCTATTCTAGCCTTTTTCAACGATTACTTTATTCCAATCTCTGTAAAACGTCCATTGATGCGTAAAATGTTAATTTTGTTTTAATTTGCCTTTGTTATGGAATATTAGTCACCATTTGTTCATTGATTTATTTCACGATGAAACTACCACACTGTAGTATTTATTGTAATATTACTGTTAATACTAATAGTATCGTTTCAATTCCACTTTCATTCCAATGCGTTTCCTATCATTTCTCTTGCCTGTTGTCTGAGCATGAACCTGCTGAAGACACTAAAGTTATAATTTATCCATTAAAACTTTACACGTTAGGACTAAATGTATAAGCCTAAATAAGAACATAAGCTAGCTACAGACTGATTCTTTTCAAGCGCACATTAACACACTTGCTTATAGCGGGATTGCAGACTTTCTAACACTAATTATTCAAATCAGGAAACATTCTCGTATTCCACTGTGGTTGCTGATCTGAAACCACTTTTGAGGGTAGTCTCGATATCAAAATTGGACTGTATATTTTAGAAGTAAGCTGGGTTCACAAAATTAGCTAATTATTATTTTAAATGTTTATACTTATTTATTCAAATAAATTACTCTTATCCAACAGATATAAGCCATTTACATTCAACCGCAATTTAAGTACAGAGATTTATGCAATTGCTACTGAAAATCTATGAAGGGTGACTAAAATTCTGTTTCTTATTACATATAGCATCATTAATGATTGAAAAAGTTTGAGTTTAGAGGTTTAGCAGGTATTACAAACCTCAAATTCCTTTCCTTCTTCCATTTATTTTACTTACTCGTACTATTTTATTATTTTGAACATTCGTATGAATTAAGCAAGTGAATAAAGTAATCTAAAAGAAAGAATGCAATTGAAATTCGGTCGGCGTGCAACCCGTCCATATTAGATAGCCACATCCGCCGCTTATTAAAATGAGTTCGACCCATGCTACATTTTAAATGAAAAGTCGCCCTATGATGAATCGAGGCCGGCCAAACATATGATCTTTTGAAAAATGTAATATTATATGATTTTTGTTTTACAACTTAATTTGAAGAAAAATTACCCTGTGCTCTTATATGAGCAATGTTATCTTGCTTGCTTCGTGCTTGCTTGGACAGTTATCTCAAAAACGGCTCCCAGAATTTCCTTCAAAATCTGGAAGTAATTTATGACTCAAAAACGTATTCTATGCAGATTACTTGGCCACAGAAAATTTAATAACGTGATAAACTGAAGTTTTAAGTTGTAAAATTGTAACATTGGCCTTATGAGTTGCTATGATAGCAACGAAATAAACAAACTTGTTTAAAAACTAATGCCACCTAGGGAAAATACGGCGATCGGGGCAGAGGTTGCATAGAGTAGTAAAAAAAGTTTTCATTATCAATTTTATGTAATTGAATTATTTTATAGTAACTTATATGGATGAACCGGTAAACATGAAAAAATACCGAGCAAGGTTCGGTCCACCAGGTATGTATAGTATAAACAATAAACAATAGCCCATAAGAATGATGAGTTCAATTAAAAGCTGGTTGCTTTGATTTTTCTGATAATACAGATGAGCTGAACTGAGTAAAAATGTTTTGTCTTTTAAGCTTTTCACAGGTTGGTTTAAAACCTTGAGGTTGTTTGTTTTTGTCTTAGAAGAATCTGAATGTTTAAGGATTTTAATTTTCATAATTCGAAAATTAAGTATGGCTGGACGGCAGTTATTTCTTTCGTACAGTTATTGGACATTTAATTACATTCGTATGGGAAAAGTCACTCGAAAGATCTTTAATCAGGTAAGAAACGCAATTTGCGACATACCTTGTGAAAAACCCACTCCGAATTAATTCCAATCCTGTAAAACGAAGTTTGACGATTTCATTCTCTATGTATAATCTTAAACTTGATCATATGTTCACCCAACTTAAAATTTTTTTATCCTTTATTATTTTTGTTCCGATAACAAACAATAATTAAGGACACATGTGACTGAAGAGCCACTTTCAATGTGACGTTTCATAATTTCACATGATTTAAATAAATATCCATTTTCCGTCTCAATTTGAATGGATTCAAAACCTCAATAAACTAATTTTCATCAATTCAACTACTCACAATCGTCCCTATTTTCAGATTTGTACTACCAACTCACGAACACACCCGGAGCTACCAACAGAGAGGGTCCAACAAACGGAAGCAGCGGGAACTAAAAAGCCTACGGAAGAATTTCACCTTTAATTAGCAAACAGTTATAGCCAACAGGGTTGAACCGAATGTGTAACACGCATAATGAATCGGCGTGTGAAACCGCGCCGCTACTCATTGTGGTAATGTGGCTAATTAGACTATTCGGTCCACAAAGTGAGATCCTACTGGAGAATTTGATATACTGTTGTAAAGTTGCTTCCGGAAGAGGGAGCGGGGCCGCGGGGTGGGGGGTTAATGGCCAAATTATGATTGTTTTTGGTTTTAATAGTGGTTAAACTTTTTTGGTCATCGAAGACTGCGATTGCTGATTCCGATTGTGCTGGGATGGATCTTGTGGCTCTACCTTTAGATAGGGGCCTACAAGTAGATGAGCTTCGCAACAAAATTACAATTTCAGTAAATGACAAAACTACTTTGCTGATAGAACTGTGGTCACTCCAATCCAGCTGTCTTCTTATTTGAAATGTATTTTCCTAAATCTTAAGGAAAAATACAAAACTTTAAGCACTGTATACTATATGGTCATGCCTACGGTTCTTTCGGTGAGGAGTTTTGATCGCAAAAAAGCTTTAAAGTAAAGCATTGAATGGGTATAGATATATCGACTATATAGTGTCCAAATAAAAGCCACCAATACATCAAAGACAAAACTTCTTCACGGAAATTTCAGAAGTAACAATTAAATTTCTTTTTTTTTAGTCTTACAAATTATATTAAGAAAACTCATCGACAAGAGCCGTTTTTATGGACAAAATTACACGTGCCCGAAAAACCTTTCCGTTTTCATGTGGGTATTGACCCGTGAAAAATATAGAAGCACTGAATATTTTTGTTTCAAGATCTAGCATCGAACTCGAACCCGCTGTCTCGGAAAGTACTATACAGGTAAGCCAAACAACTTTACCTCTCAGTTTGTCATCTATATCACAACAGAGACAGTTCTGTAAAATTGCAAGGTTATTGCTCTATTTAGACCTTATATTAGTGAAATTGTACTTTTCCATTGCCATCTGTGCTGCAGCTGCACAAAGTGTATAGTGACCATGATACATTGTTCAAACAAATTATTCAACGAACCTGGTCAACCTTTTTTTCAGAGAGAAATTTATTTGGCTCACCTGTATTAATGTTAAACTTAGGGGAAATAGGTCGGGAAACAAACACCAAGTACCATTTTAGCGAATTTCCCCTATAGGGAATTAGCGAATTTCCCCTATAGGGAAGAAGCTATTACCGTAGGTCTCATGGTAAGACCTAAGCCCGAGACCATGATAACTTTTCGTTTTGGGGCCCCCAGAAGCAAAAAACACCATTCGTTCAAATTTCTAGAGATATTAGCGAATTTCCCCTATAGGGAAGAAGCTATTACCGTAGGTCTCATGGTAAGACCTAAGCCCGAGACCATGATAACTTTTCGTTTTGGGGCCCCCAGAAGCAAAAAACACCATTTGTTCAAATTTCTAGCTATATATATAGATATATATATCTATATATATATATCTATATATATATATATATATATATATATATATATATATGTGTCTGTAAGCACGATAGCGCTCGCAAAAACGGTCCAATCGGAATGAAATTTGGCACAGGCGTGTAAAGTAGTAATTAATCGAATGAGTTCGTGAACCAGCCCGATTGGACCATCAGAAGGGGGGGGTAAAGGGGGGTAAACCCCCTCAAAAATAGGTTTTTTGAGTTTTTTACATAGAAAAATAAAATTTATCGAATTTTTGTTGGCACCATTGAATTCAGCTCAAAAAAACAAACAATTTAGTAGTTTGAATCACTGCTCTATGCCCATTGGTTAACGAGATATTGAAAGTGGTAAACACAGTACGTTGTCCCAATGTTAACCTTATGGGGAATAAGTAAAATTCTATATCTCGCTTATTTCTCAACATATCTGAATAAAACTTGGTTTGTGGCTTCATCTAGATGAGATCTAATGTATTTTAGTCTAAAACCCCCGAAATTTCCATTTTTGAAGCAGCAAACCTGCATAATCATTCCCCATGTTATCCTTATGGGAAATAAAAAAATTCTATTTCTTACTTATTTTTTAACATTTCTTGATAAAACTTGGTATATGGCTTCTTCTAGTCAAGATCTACTAAATAATGAATTAAAATCAACCAGTTTGAACATGCCTGATGCAGCAAACCTGCATACTCATTCCCCATATTATTCTTATAGATATTAGAAATACCCCCGTTGCAGCAGACCTGCATACTCAGCGAATTTCAAATGCAAAACAACGTATTTCAATCCAACATAGCGAGATTTGACATGTTTTGGTTAGCTCCATAAGAATAACATGGGGAATGAGTATGCAGGTCTGCTGCTACAGGTATATTAAAACTGGATGGTTATGATTAAATAATTAGTAGATCTGAACTAGAAGAAGCTATTTACCAAGTTTTATCAAGATATGTTGAGAAATAAGCGAGATATAGAATTTTACTTATTTCACATAAGGTTAACATTGGGACAACGTACTGTGTTTACCACTTTCAATATCTCGGTAACCAATGGACATAGAGCAGTGATTCAATATACTAAATTGTTTGTTTTTTTGAGCTGAATTCAATGGTGCCAACAAAAATTCGATAAATTTTATTTTTCTATGTAAAAAACTCAAAAAACCTATTTTTGAGGGGGTTTATCCCCCTTCACCCCCCCCTTCCGATGGTCCGATCGGGCTGGTTCACGAACTCATCCGAATAATTACTACTTTACACGCCTGTGCCAAATTTCATTCCGATTGGACCATTTTTGCGAGCGCTATCGTGCTTACAGACACATATATATATATATATATATATATATATATATATATATATATATAGAAATTTGAACGAATGGTGTTTTTTGCTTCTGGGGGCCCCAAAACGAAAAGTTATCATGGTCTCGGGCTTAGGTCTTACCATGAGACCTACGGTAATAGCCTCTTCCCTATAGGGGAAATTCGCTAAAACATGTAAAATTTTGCTATGTTGGATTGAATTATGTTCTTTTGCACTTGAAATTCGCTTAGTATGCAGGTCTGCTGCAACGGGTGTATATATATATATATATATTATATATATATATATATCTATATATATATGTGTGTCTGTAA
The DNA here is from genome assembly GCA_035578135.1 of Flexamia atlantica. Taxonomy (NCBI): domain Eukaryota; kingdom Metazoa; phylum Arthropoda; class Insecta; order Hemiptera; family Cicadellidae; genus Flexamia; species Flexamia atlantica. Next base: position 2,265,032 of record JAQJVK010000042.1, read on the forward strand.
GCACGATAGCGCTCGCAAAAATGGTCCAATCGGAATGAAATTTGGCACAGGCGTGTAAAGTAGTAATTATTCGGATGAGTTCGTGAACCAGCCCGATCGGACCGTCGGAAGGGGGGGTGAAGGGGGATAAACCCCCTCAAAAATAGGTTTTTTGAGTTTTTTACATAGAAAAATAAAATTTATCGAATTTTTGTTGGCACCATTGAATTCAGCTCAAAAAAACAAACAATTTAGTACATTGAATCACTGCTCTATGTCCATTGGTTACCGAGATATTGAAAGTGGTAAACACAGTACGTTGTCCCAATGTTAACCTTATGGGAAATAAGTAAAATTCTATATCTTGGTTATTTCTCAACATATCTTGATAAAACTTGGTAAATAGCTTCTTCTAGTTCAGATCTACTAATTATTGAATCAAAACCATCCAGTTTTAATATACCTGTAGCAGCAGACCTGCATACTCATTCCCCATGTTATTCTTATGGAGCTAACCAAAACATGTCAAATCTCGCTATTGAAATATGTTGGATTGAAATACGTTGTTTTGCATTTGAAATTCGCTGAGTATGCAGGTCTGCTGCAACGGGGGTATTTATATATATATCTATCTATCTATCTATATATATATATGTGTCTGTAAGCACGATAGCGGCCGTAAATATGGTCCGATCTTAATGAAATTTGGTACAGAGATGTAAAGTGGTAATCGATTGGACGAGTTCGTGAACCAGCCCGATCGGACCATCGGAAGGGGGGGTAAAGGGGGATAAACCCCCCAAAAATGGGTTTTTTTGAGTTTTTTACATAGAAAAATAAAATTAATCAAATTTTTGTTGGCACCATTGAACTCAGCTCAAAAAAACAAACAATTTAGTATCTTGAATCATTGCTCTATCTCCGTTGGTTACCGAGATATTGAAAGTGGTAAACACAGTACGTTGTCCCAATGTTAACCTTATGGGGATTAAGTAAAATTCTATATCTCGCTTATTTCTCAACATATCTAAATAAAACTTGGTTTGTGGCTTCATCTAGACGAGATCTAATGTATTTTAGTCTAAAACCCCCGAAATTTCTATTTTTGAGGCAGCAAACCTGCATAATCATTCGCCATGTTATCCTTATGGGAAATAAAAAAATTCTATATCTTCCTTATTTTTTAACATTTCTTGGTAAAACTTGGTACATGGCTTCTTCTAGTCAAGATCTACTAAATAATGAATTAAAACCAACCAGTTTTAACATACCTGTTGCAGCTAACCTGCATACTCATCCCCCATGTTATTCTTATGGAGATTACAAAACATGACAAATTTCGCTATGTTGGATTGATGTTCTTTTGCACTTGAAATTCGCTTAGTATGCAGGTCTGCTGCAACGGGTGTATTTGAAATTACTGAGGTTTTCCAATGTACAAAAAACAAAATGAAGGATACTATAGCTTAAATCGACAAATTTGGCAGCATGAGTCACCCACTCGCCCACAGGCCTCACACTCACAGCTGATCTAGCCGGATAATCAGCTGGTCCGATGTACACGGCAGAAGGTTAGTTTCGCCACAACGGCCGGGTGGATGACACAACCCCATTGTCGGACTGCGCCTACACGCATTGTCTGCTTGCGCGCCACGCACCCACCACTGGCGGCTAAACCCCTTTAACGACCGGCAAACACCGATTGAGTAATTCGTTTCGAGAGATAAAGTAAACAACTGGCATTTTGGTCGGGTAAACATCCCAATTTGACACTAGAAGCGATTGTTTATTTTACTCTCCCGCCCGAAAGTTTGTGATACGCCTCGTCTATCCCGTTAAAATTAATTCATCTTTCGACGTGAAAATTCCCCCAAACTAAATGAAATAGGGCGGGACATTCAATTACAATTTAGCACTAAATCGTCTGGAAAACAGAATGGATGTCCATCCAATATCAGAGGATCGTCCAAAGGACGTTAGATCGATGCCAATTACTGGATTCAGCTTTACAGTACTGATCATTTGGCCTTAATGATAAGTAATCATTGCTAATGAACAGCTGCTCAGGTAACTTGCTCATTTTATGTCAATCAGTTAATTCCTGGCTCAAACACGCAGACTCGTCAATAATTAGATGTTATTTAAGGTAGGCCAATTGACTTATAGGGCGGTTGGCAAAAACCGTAAATTCATCGAAATGTCTGCTAAACCTCAGCTAAAATTGACACAGATAAATTCATTTTTTCAATTGTCAAAACTTTACGTTTTACAGGACCTTTTCAGTGTAAATGTGTGTTTTGCTTTCACATAAGATCATATAGTTGATTAACCACCCAATTAAATAATTAACAATAATGTCACCAGTAGCACACTCACTCACCCGGTCTATTTGGTGTACGTGATAATAGATGTCAAAGGTATTGACAGTTAGTCCTACCTCCCGGATGATACGTTGTAGTAAATTAGTCGAGTGGTACAGTAGTATAGTAGTGCAGGGCAGGAAATGTAAAGAATGGGCGTTATTTGTGAACAACAGGTGGCGCAAGAGAGGAAACCACCGCGAGTGACAGGTGAAGTGCGTGGACCGCCACACCACTTGTAGCGTTGCGCATTCTACGTCTAACTGATGTATTCTTTGGCCTATTTATTTTTTAATTACTTATTTTTTAATCATAGAATTTTCTTAAAAACTCAATAGTTTAAATAAAAAATAGTTCCTTTAGGTTCTATTTAATCTTTGGTTAAAGGGCATTATCAATTTTTAGTCCTAGTGATCATTCGTAACGTAATCAAGTAGGCCTACTTCTTGCTGTGTTCAAAATATTATTTTACGGAAAGAATTGATCTAGTGGTCTTTAGAAAATTAAAAAAGTTCTATTTCCACTTCGGACAAATTTGTAGATAACCTCTTGATCAGCAATCTTGATTGATTGATTGATTGATTGGCATAAAAAAGTTCATAGGGCCGGATGATAATTTACGGTAAAACCATTAGAAATTTATCGTTATTCTTCACTTTTCAAGGCTTGACGCCTATGTAAATATAGTAGAAGTCTTAACATAAAATCCTTTAAATTTTTCTGAATATAACATTAAAATGCACACGTGCGTTTTCTTGACTACTGTATCATACAAATTACGATATCGTGTAATATAATCACAAAATAAATATTGACAGCGTGAAAATATTTGTTCATTGATACGCAAACAATTGTTTTACGGATATGAATGAATGAACCATCAGTGAATCAAACTTGTACCGGGCGTTTCGGTAAATAACTTTGTTTATCCCACATTTTCTTGTGGTACATTTCCAATTTATGGTCCATTTCTGATAACTGAATGTTTTTCGTTCTCCTTTGACGGATTCCCGATAGGGATTTTATAGTGGCGCCTAAGTTGATGGCCGTTGCCATTTATCCATCTTGAACTCTGGGTGTTCGAAGTATCAAAACCCACGTGCAAACCTAAAGTCTTGATCGCAGTCAGGGGCCCTCCCACGAGTTTTGAAAAACTGCCAACACAGGATAGGCTTGAAATATCATGGGAGAACGTCTCAATAAATATAAAATGAGTCACTCCATTATTTGAATCGTATAAGGAACCGCCAGTTCCCACATAATACACCCAGAGTACATGTAGCCTATTTATAGATCTATCACGACAATTGGCGCAAAAAAAGTTGGCATGAAATTGCGAGTTTAGAATTAACACAAACAGCTGGTTCCCAGAATAAATTACAGAGGGAATCAGGTGTTTTAGTAATTTTAATGCTTGAAATTTCATGTCATCTACTCTTGGTGGTATTAATTCATGTTTGCCAGTTCATCCAATTAGGCGTTGTATAAAATATTTCAGTGTACCTATTAAAATTGATAAATAAAATTTTTTTAACTCCATGCAATCTTTCCCCACATGTATTTTCCCTTGATTTATGTAGTTTGCAAACAGATGTTATGATTCTGTTTACACTTTTCATGATTATTTCGTTGCTATCATGGCAACTAATAAGGCCAATCAATGTTAGTGTTTCACAACTTTAAAATTTATTTTAGGCTATTACGTTACGGTATTCGATTTTCTCTGGCCAAGTAATCTGTATCGAACGTTTTTACTCATAAATTAGTTATTTCCAGACTTTGATGGAAATCTTCGAAGCAGTTTTTGAGATAAATGTGCAAACAAGCAAGCACGCTCGCGTGCAAGATAACATTGCTCATAGAAGAGTATAGGATTAATACTATACTGTATTTTAGAACAAAGAAAATGATGGTCTGATATTAAATTAATATAAGGTAAGATTTAAGTAAGGAGTCCCCAGACGAGGGTAGGAATCTTTGATTTAATTTCCGCCCCAGAATCTTGTTGTGTACGGTAGAGCATTAAACAATTGTACAATCTTCGAATTTATAATTTATGTTGATTTCAGGAACTAACTAGGTACCATGTCAGGCACAACCATTGTCTTACTTATTGTCACAAATGTATATTTTTAGCTTCTAATTATAATTATTTAAAAACGTTATTTATTCTTGCTGCTTTGCTACAGGGTATGTAATATCTACATTTTTTGGCGTATTTCTGGCTAATTTCAAGTAAGTTATTATGACTTACATTTTGTGGAGAGCTCATGAGGGTGGGACTTCAGGTCCAACGGGGGGAGACTCCCCCCGTCACTCGTGTATGATGCATTTCCAAAAACATTCATCCTGTTCTCTCGACCGAGGAATCGACAAGATAATTTGAGCGGTGGATCGTAACTTGTTCAAATATATACCTTAAATAACTGTCGGCATTTTGGATAAGACATCAGGAACGGGTTTGAAAGGGTAGCAGTTAGTTGAGAGGGTAGTTATGGGGGAAAAGCCAAAAGCGGCTGCAATTCTAAGTCCCACACTCGTGACCTGTCAGCAGTGCCTAATTATTTGTCGTAGAATTTTAACCCTAACAATAAACAAAGACAGTTTTTGTAAACATAGTAGCTGAAGCAACAAGAGGATACAAAACCCTGATAGTCAAAAATCTAACAATTAACATATACACGACATAGGTAGAATTCATGTTTGCTGACTCTATTGTTTTGAAAATGAAATGCAAATAATCTAGATGATATTGGCTAGAGCAATGCAATAATTGATACGACAGGCAAATAATCACGTCGCAATCATCCTTCAATCCTCCACTAATATTCGCCTTAAACATTCCCGACTCCCAAGAGACATAAGCCTACCTATCCCTCAATGATGGTCGGTGTCTTAAGGTAATGTAATGTAATGCTTGTCAAAAAAATTCACCCTATAATGCAAACAAACTACAAAAATATTACAAACGTAACACCTAGAAAGACACTAGATAAACCACAACAATGGCGTTATTATCGTTATCATCTTAAAAACATTACGTAATAATCGACAAAACAGATTCGCAACTCACAGTCCCAGCTCGGTGAGTTAATCCAAGCCGTACTTTGGCATATTTCTTCATAAACACTCGCCACACGACGTAAGCCATGGCACATAACCCCACAGGACACACGCGTATCGCTGGTGTCTCGCCGGCGGCGCGCACTAGACTGACTGGCCGCCAGTGTCAGACAGAGACAGCGCTATCTGAGCTCCGTGAGTGCGAGAGAGAGCGACGCCGCGCGACAGCCCATTGTTGACCACCCATTGTTGACGTTGGATCAATTATCCCTCCGCAGGTTGACGTTCTGTCCTTAGCAAACACGAAATAGGGAGAAGTTTTTGTAGAATTTTGTTAGCTTTGGGTTTTTTGAGAAAATGGATTTTTGGAGAGTTTTACACATTGGGAAATAATAAATAAAATTACCACACCTCTGGAGATACTGAAAATTAGTGCATACGTAAGGTTTTTTTTAAACAAGATCGGTTGGTAAGAAAACATTGGATACTTTAATTTCTTATCCCCTATAACTAAAAAAGGTGGGTATAGTTTTCCTACTGCGTCCACCACCAAATAATGGAAAAAATTCTCCGCAACTAATTGACGTAGACCAAAAATTATAAGTAGGTACTGGATTTTTAAGGGAAAGTGTGAATGAGAAAATTAAAATTTATATAAAAGGTTATGGAATTTGAGAAAATTTAAAAAGCATCTTAGGCACACTTTTATGCCGCATTTTTTAAGGCATACGGATGATGACATTTTGTTAGAATATTAGGCACTATTTACCCCACATTTTTTACCTAAATCATTAAATTTAATTTTTTATTTTATTTAAGTAATTATATTAAAATTAAGTGACCTTGAATTTTTTAGAATATAAAAATTCAACTGGGGATATTGCGGTTTAGAGCTTTCTTGCCAAATCAAATAAAAATTGGGCCATTTATGTCGTCTCTTATTCTGTTTTGGTCCAGTTAATACATATAGACACTAACAAGGACGGGCAGACGCAGGCATCATTCCAAAAACTTTTTGGATTCAGGTAGCACCATACTGAAACGAATATTTCTACTAAAATTTTTGACTGCTTTGACGTCCCTATATCGCTGGAGGGAAATTGTACAAGTACAAATCGAAATAAATGGCCAATTTGTTTTCCTTTTTTTGGGTTTCTCGCGCTCTGATCCATGTTATGTATCAATAAATTGAACAGTTTCCATTGAAAAATCATGTGAAAAAGGGCGAACTGAATTTATGTAATCTGTGTTAAAAAGGCGAATGACCATATTCGGATCTATTACTCACTGATTCTTTTGTGCGGTAACACCAAAATGATTATTACTGTATGTAAAACAAACAAGAACGATAATAAGGGGCGAATCATCAGTAATTAGTGTCAATAAAATGAAGGTCGTTTTAAACCACTTAACAGATTGATGTCAAGAAAAATTCGGAACGCATCAAACACTATAAATTTCACAATTATGTGAAGAGAATAATGAGATTTTTTTTTCATGATGAGATATGAAATTACTGAAACTGAGGAAATTAAATTTTCTGCAGCTACAGTACTTACTACTGTGGTTGGAAAGTCCCGGAACGGTTTATAATTTTTAAACCCTTCAAGGTAAAGCGACGAAATTTGGTACATCAATAATCTATCTATATTATTAAAAGAATTTCTGGGATTTTGTCCAGAGCAAATAGACCCCTAAAAATATATTTGTCCGTACATATTTGGTATCAAATTAAAGCTATTATTGCCTAGATGTGCCTTTTGTTGGTTTGGAAAATATTGCATAAAAAGCCTTCGAACAGGAGGCTTTTGAAATTTCAGCGAAAGAGGTACTATCTGTTGTAAAACCTGTGAACTTTTACCAATTCACATTTGTTTATAACAAATCACATGGACAAGATTTTAAATATTTACACAATTATCCCTATACCACAGAATGTGGGGCCAGCAAACGTCAGATAATATTTAGTACCTGGTGAACCGAGCCATGCTCGGTGTTATTTCATATTTACCAGTTCATCCAGTTACTATAAAATATTTCAATGTCATACAATTGATAAATAGAAACCTTTTTTATTGCTCCATGGACTCTTCATCCCACCTGCTGTATTAAATGAACGACTTGGTTAAATGATCGTTCACGGTGTCACCATATACCCTCTTATCAAAACCAGGGCTATTCTTTCAGTCTCATTCAGCGACATCTCAATCACAAAATACACAAGTCAGAGTCAATACAATTTACAATGGACAAAAATCTTAAATTTATTTTTCAAAGGTCACATGTATAACATTTCAAGATGAAAATTAATTATGTTTCCTGTTACTGTACTTACTACCCATAAAATAATAAAATAAATGTTGAATCACCTTTAAGTTGAAATTTCGGCAGGAATAACAACAAAAACTTTCACTAAATAGCAAGGTTGCAAAGACGAATGCACTATCCCGGATACTACTTGACAGGGAGTAATACACTATTCCGGAAATCTAATTATTGTTGTGTTCATTGTTGCCAACCATAGCTGCTCAATTTTATTCCTATCTCAGCTGTATCAGCTGATTTGACTTTGTTAAAACTAAAGAACTTTAAAACGCTGCCATATTGGATAGTGTTAACATTTTGAGTTCCGGTTTGGGGCTTTAATTTGATACCAATTTCGACCAATGCTTCTTCTTACTCCTCATGGGCCGACCCCCCGATAGGATAAAACATGAGTAACCACTCAAAAAATGTATTTTTAAGTGTATTATTGGTGTGCCAAGTTTCTCGCTTTACATTTAAAGGTTTAAAAATAGCAAACCTTTCCGGGAGTTTTCAACCAACATAATAATGACTATACTACAGTTTGTTCAAAAAAATAGGTCAGAAAAGGGGAAATGAATGACTGTTTACCATCACCCTCCACTACCACCTCTCACCATTTATCACCTGACTGATTCAAATTCTATTATCATATGTCATATAGCTCTGATTACATTAAAGCTTTGTTGATTATTGTTTTTGTTGCATTTAACATCTGATATCTGAAAATTTATTTACACTATTCTGCTGTTTGCCGACTTGCCGACGGCGACGACAGGAAATGAAAAGAGGAAAGTAGGGGTATCGCCCTACTTAGGGGTGGTTGTTAGTTCGACCGCCTTTTTTTTAACAGACTCTTGGCGTCACGAAAATGCGATTCCTAAACCTTAAACAGCTGACCATTTCCCAATATGACTGGAAAGAGTCGGTAGAGTGAACATATTGTGTTCCGGTTTGCGGCATTTCGACCGATGCTGTTATGGAGTTTTGAAAATAGCAATTTCATGAAGACTAGTATACTGTATATAGTTCAATTCAATTCAAAACTTCGTTATTCCAACTAATAAAAGTACATCATGTCATATAGAGTCAAAAATTGCCATAAAAAATGAAAAAATACAATATTTTAATTTAAATGTAAATATAAATTTATAAAATGAAACAAATCCTATTTTTGGTTAAATTCTTCCAATGAATACAAAAATAATTTAAATAAAAAATCCTTCAGCAATTTGAGAAATTTATTGCAATTCTTTCTGATATTATTTGTTTTGGTAAACTGTCAAAAAATGTGTTTCCTGCAAAAGTGGTTTTTTATTACAAATTCAAGGTTATGTTGTTCAACAAAGCGGTGTGATTGGAATTAAATCAGTGTCAGTAGAATTTCCTATGACGAATTTGTTATTTAAAAATGCATATTTTGTATGTCGAAAGTGTGGATACCCTCCAGTAACTTTTTAACGTGTCATATAGGAAAACCAAACTCGGCATACCTTTACATCATGATAAACTCCACTTTTTAACGAGAGTCCCATTTCTGCCCCCACTCTCAAAATGGGGTATTTTGGGGACAGCCCCAAATTTTTAAAAGTAAACCCTTATTGAGTGACCCCTCATTTTAAAGGGTTTGTCAAAAGAAATACAATAGCACAAACCGGAGGTCAATGTCGTACCCCTGAACCAAATGGCAGTCATTTCAAAATTTGAGATGGATAAATAAGCTAAAATGAGGATACCCCCATTGGTTACTGTAGATAAACTGAACTCAGTCCAACTTTATACGACATAAAACTGTACTTTTTCATCCCTTAAAAAAACCGCCCCCAAAGTGGGGTATGGTATTGACCTCCGGTTTGCGCTATTGTATTTATTTTGACAAACCCTTTAAAATGAGGGGTCACTCAATAGATATTTAAAAATTTGAGTCTGCCCCCAGAATTTTGAGGGTGGGGACAGAAATGGGACTCTCGTTAAAAAGTGGATTTTTCCATGTTGTACAAGTATGCCGATTAAATGTAATGTATGTAGTCTGTAAAAATGTAGGTCCCTTAGTTGCCATTGGCTGTTGGACTATTAATTAACAGTCCTGTCTAAGGAATATGTTGGCCTTAGTCAGTAACAAGACTACAAGATCGCGCCACAATCATCCTTCACTCATCTGTCATTCATACTTGGCTTAAAATACCTACCTGGGTAGGTCGCCATTTCAACTAATGTATCTAATGTATCTAATGTATCTAATGTATGTATATTTTATAGTTTACTAGCAGTTGCCCGTGGCTTCTCTTACGATAAAAATTACAGCTGATCTTACTTCTGCTATTTGAACTGTCAAATTGTAATATTCACGCTGTTTACATTTCGGTATTTTAATGTTTACATCCTTATAAAATGTAAACATTGAAGCTAAGGACGTTCACGACGCGTAGCCCGAGGGGATTTTAAGGAAGTGAATAGGCCTGTATGTTTCCCAGGTGCAAGATCTACCTCTGTGTGAAATTTCAACCCAGTCGGTTCAGTATTTTTCGAGTTTACTTATCCCATACATACACAGACACATACAGAAACCATCTCTTTTTTATAATAGTACTAGTAGTTGCCTGTGGCTTCGCTCACGATAAAAATTACAGCTAATCTTACTTCTGCTATTTGAACTGTCAAATTGTAGAAATCACAGCTGTTTACATTTCGGTATTTGAATGTTTACATCCTTATAAAATGTAAACACTGAAGCTAAGAACGTTCACGGGGGTATCCCGAGGGGATTTTAAGGAAGCAGTGAATATGCCTATATGTTTCCCAGGTTCAAGATCTACCTCTGTGTGAAATTTCAACCCAGTCGGTTCAGTATTTTTCGAGTTCACTTGTCCCATACATACATTCATACATACATACATACATACACAGAAACCACCTCTTCTTTATAATAGTATAGATAGATAGATATAAGATAGATATAGATAGATAGATTTACGTGCGGACGCACGTTTGTTACTGAGCTGTGGTTCTCTTCGTGAATAATATATAAATTAGTAAGCAAGGTCCAAGATGAAACACTTTTATTCTGTAATTTAACTTTACATATCACCACATGATAACACCCCCAAATCAACAGTACAGTATCAGTTGGCGTAGTTGCTAGTCAAAGTGTATGACTTCCTACAACTCTCGCTCCGCAATCTCTCTACACCCGTGTAAGTGAGTGTGCCTACACAGTCTCTGTAAGGCGCTGCCACACTGCACCGCTGCACATAAAGTGATAGAACACCGTCTATAATACGTTATGCGTCGACGAAGCCGTGATAAAACAAGGCCGCGCTGAAAAAATAGGCCATGTTGTAGCGAACCCAACGCTGCGCCTCATCACACAAGTATACTCAGTTCCACGTTCACCTTTCAGTATGGAAGTTACATAAGCTTTGTATTTCATATGGCATTATAAATTGTACTACCCAAATAATGTTACAATCAGCTGATGACTTCATATGATGTTGTTGTGAATATTTGTAAACAAATGTACGCAACAAAGGTAATAGTAGCTATCTCCCATGTGGCCTGTACTGGAAGGTAAATGTGGAATCGAGTATTGGCAGAGACCTAGCATCCCAGCATCCTATGTTTACATTTTACTCCTTCACGTCAAATATTCCTCTTTATTCCTGTTTTTTGTTTACATTTCGTCACAAAATGATAAATATTACATGACGCGGGTCATAGCAAAACTGGCTAAGTGAAATTTTTTTCGAAATTGAGATTTTGACGTGTTATTAATCTGGAGTCGATACACCAGACTGTGGGCTCACTTTATGTCAAAACGGGCTAGGCCCTATTTGAAGGGGTCCCTCCAGTAACGTTGTAAACGACAACTTTTTCAAAATTGAGATTTCTATGCAGTATGGTTGTAAACGACATCCTGCATCAGTGCAGGGTATTTTTCGTTGATATCTCTAGTGTTGGCAGCACTACCACAGGTTGGAAACCAAGCGCTGTTGGTCCCGCAATTGCAGCAACGTTGTAACCGCCAAAAATGGCAACATCACCGCGCACCGTCCTGTCGCCGTCCGATGTTATTCGGCTAAATCGGAGTAAAAAACGCCCGGTTATTTTCGAAAGTTGGGCCAGAAATGTTCGGAAGCAAAGAAGAAATGCTGGGGAACCCTACATTAATGAAAAGAAGAAACCAGTACCCGGGAAGTAACAACCACATGAGGTACGTGCAACAACGTTGTATCTGTCAAGTGCAACGATTTTCTGTACAACTTAAAATTTTATTGTTACGAAATATTAGCGTTTAAATATTTATTTTAATACAAACAATGTATTAAACAAACGTAACGGGTGTAACGTCATGTATATACGTATTTTTATATCGTAATAATATTTTTTTCATTACATGTACGATGTTTGTTTTTCCATGCAATAACGTTGCAAAGCGGCAAAGTCGGCAACAACGTTGCAAACGACTGTCACTTACAACGTTATTGCAATTTTAGAATCACCTTTTTTAAATAACTTTTTTATTACGTGCGATAATATTGTAATACTTTATAGTTAGGCTAGTTTTATGATATTATAATTATATAAATAAAACATGTTTACGTCATTACATTCCCAATTATATGTTTTTTCCATTTCCTGAAAAATTTACTCTATGGCGCTTACAACGTTACTGGAGGGACCCCTATTTGCTATCCAAAAACAATGTTAAAGGATAGTGGTTGTAGCAAAACTCACCTTTTCCATCCCACTGTTGTCGCTAATCTCAACAAAGCTATCTGGGAGATCTGGGGATGTTGTGCCAGATTTTTGAGAATAATTAATGCCTGACAGCTCCGACATTGGAGTAGCCATAGCTCAAGATATAACGCATCAAGTGTAACACATTTTATAAAGTAAGTAGTACCAGGAGGACCGGGTGTTGCTCGGTGAAATATTGAAGAATTGTAACAATAATTATATATTAACAATTTTTGTTTATTCAAACGAACATTCATCTTAAGGAATAAGTAAATGTTTATACGTTTAAATTTTAAACCAAAATAAAGTCGAAATCAAATATATTTTCAAGAACCTTCACTAAAGTGTTTGTTTGAATAGTAAAATTTCGCTCCAATTTTTAAATGTGTTTACTTAAAGTTCTCCTTACATTTAACTCAAACTAATTTTAACATAAGAATGATAATTTGAGGGCCACGTTGAAATAAAAAACACCTCGCCTTTATGAAAACAAAGAAAATTAGAATTTCTATAACACTGAAACATAATTTAGGAATAATATACAGATCGTCAGCGTTGGGTACTAGAATGACTATAGCTTATAATAATGTAAACGGGCCTTTACCCGAGCCCAAGAAGTGCGAGAAAGTACGAAGGAACTTAAATAATTTTGACAGCTTCACGATTTTGAGGATATGAAGGTAAATTACCAGTTTACTGTCTACAAAGGAAAATCGTGCTAGATCTAAAAATACCGTTTCGCCTGAGGCTAACAGCGAGGCTAACCAGGCTAGCTACGCGCCCTTGAGAGGCTAACTGTGCACGGCTACTACTGTCTACAGCCACTGTCACTTTGTTGCAACTGCTACTGCACCCGTCCGGCCCAATGCGGATATAACACTATCCTAGAAACCCACTGGTATAAGTGAAGATCATAAGAGGGCAAATATATAAAACCATCCCACAAGCCCACTAAATGTATAGATCATAATTAGGCAAATATCTAACACTGTCCTACAAGCCCGCTGGTAGAAATGTGGGTCATAATTGGGAAATATCTAAAACTACCCTACAGACCCACTGCTGTAAGTGACCAGAATTAATAGAAAAATATCTAAAACACTATCCTAGAAACCTACTGGTAGAAGTATAAATCATCAGTGAACAGTTATCTAGCACTCTCCTAGAAACCCACTGCTAGAAATTTAGACCATAAATGGAAAAATATCTAAACCACCGCTAGGAGTGTATAGAGCATTAATGAACAAAATAACTCACTTTAAAATACACCCTTAAAGCATCACGTCTACGAATTATTCAGAGAATTATTCATTACTTTATTCCTATTACCCGAGGTTAAAAGCAAAAATAAACCTTTATCACCTTCGACTGTGATCCCATTTTCTACCAAAAACTTTAACATCATTAAGATTTCATAATTTAATTTTATACAAATTTAAAGTTGTAACATTTGAGGTGGCGATGCTACAAACTATTATTAATATCAATATCGATGGGTAAACAGCCCAAACAAAATCCCTAGTCTTTTATTTTTGGTTTATTACAATAAAAAATCTTCGTATTTCAATCTGGAGTTACAAAAATCCATAAAAGTGAAGGAATTATACGAACAACGAAATCATCTCACAAGACCGTATACTAAAAACCGCATACCCTAAAGTGTTTCCCTTGCGATTTTCTATTCCAAAACGCACAGCTTTGATTTTTCCAATGACCTTGACCTACCTGATAACACCCCCTGGACACCCGTATCCTCCGGCAGACCTTGACGAGGGCGGTGTGGACCCCGGTGGAGGAGGCACACGCACAACACAACATGGACATGCCGCTGGGGCGCAGCCCCCGAGTCACAGCCTACTGTGGAGTCGCCACCCGCCACAAGGTGACCCACTGCCGCGACACCAGGACACTTGCCAGCCCCCGGCACGTGATGTTATGACCTTCACCTTTGCCAAACCTCGGCGGCCGCGGCCACGGCATACGGCATACGGCACACCGCCCTACATGCGATCGAGAGTAAGGATTCGATCGGAATCGAAATTTTACAAGGATCCTGTTCGGGAGGGGTTTGGGAAAGCGGTAAGTTATAGAGGGTGTTTTTTTAACGCAGCCCATTTTTAAGGTTGAATAATGTACATATAAATATGAAATGAGTTTTTGTTGTTAATCTTTATATTTTATACAGCCTATTAATAAAGTTTCATTATATTTAGTTTACATCATGTATTCAAACAATCCGCCATTTGCATTTGTACAAATGTGCTCTCTACATAAAATTCCTGATCGCACGTGTTACAAGTTACCTCTTTGAACTTATTGCATTAAATTTATTTATTTGTTTTGAAGTGCTGAATATCCTGCGAATTGTTTTCGTAGTCCTTCCTTTTATTGTATCCCCCAAGAAAATAATATAGTGGGGTCAAATCCGGGGATCTTGGGGAGGGGGGCTAATCCTTCGTTGATAAAATGAAGCTTTCGGTTGCGTTTAATAAAACACCTTGTGGTTTTGTGGATCATTGGGGGCGAAAGATAAAAACTTGAACGCTCCAGGATAAAAATGAAACCATAACGAGGATTGTTAATCTAATACCCGTATAAAAGACCCTGACTCAATTAAGATTTCATTTTTGTTGAATAGTCTTAAATTGACTGGATAGCCGAGTGGATGAAGTGTTCACCTCGTAACTTGAGGGTCGCAGGTTCTAATCCTGACCAGGATTGAAACTGAGTTCAGTTGCCAATTAATGGGCTATGAGTTAATGATGCTACTAACAAAGGGTTTCTGTTAGATGGGAACAATTCCCGGGTTTGGAATTGGGACGTTGAAAAATGTAACCGATCAAAACGTTAAAAATACAACTCGCGTAGGAACATACAAAACTAAAAAATAGTGTTGAATGGCTTAATTTTGTCTAAATTATCAGTTAGAAAAAGATAAATCTTGTAAAATTGGCCAGAATCGAACCGTTGAAGTTCAGGTTTATGAAGAATAACTTAAGAAAGCTACCAGTGAATCAATGAAAAAATAACCCAATTTTTAGTTTGGTTTAAGGTTACATTTCATTTTGATCTTATGTGTCTTACATCCTAAACTAGAAGTATTAAAATCACCGACAGTTAAAAATACTTTTATTAATTTAAGCACATTGTATCATACAAAACCATACCTCACACAACACTAAAATTCGAAACTTTCAATCGAAAAGCTTTCACCACATAGGATAAGTAACGAAATGCGCATCAGCAGCATCGCTTCCAGACCAAAAAGTGACAAAGCAGTTCCCGAGACTCAGGCCTCAGACATAGACATGACGGAGTTCCTGTATCCGTACTGGGGCGCCACGCCGACCTGCTCGGCCGGACAGTCGGCCAGGTGGCAGGGGCGGAACTCCGTGTCCTGCTGGGCGTTTCCGGTGGGCGCCACGCGGCTCCTGCTCTGCACGCCGGTCCCGCAGGACTTGCTGCAGCCCGACCAGTCGCCCCAGGCGCTGGCGGGCGGCGCCCCCGCCCCCGGGCGGTCCCCTATCAGCTGCGCCTCTCCCCCGCCCTCCAGGCAGGTATCCGCCTTGGGCGGCTCTGTGATCTCCTCCGTCGTGGCGCACGGCGTCGTCTCCTCCTCGGGCGGCGCCCCGATCTGTTCGTCGGAGTTGTCGTCCGGTTCCTCTTCGGTGACCTCGTCTTCGCCCGGTGGCGCCTCAGTCTCCTCCGGGACAGGTGGTGGCGGCTGCTTGCACTCCTTCTGCCCGATCGGCATGTCCATCGCGATCACGTCGAACCCTCGGATGATCGTCATCGGCACTGAAATTTAACGTGCACGTTATACATAAAACTGTACAAGTTTCGCGACGTTTCGGAATTTGGAATATGACCCCGTCTTCAGGTGGAAAAGTGCGACATAAAGCACTCACAGCTAGGGAGGACTTGGACAAAAACATAGCTAAAACGGCTGAGAACTGTAAAGGCAGTCAAAAAACCAATTCTGAAAGCAAACAAAAACACAATAAATCACAGAAAATTCTGGAAAAAATCGGAATTAAAAATTCTAAAAATTTGAGGAACATAATTGAGCAAATTTTGTTCGGGATATGAGAAACACGCCTTTCTTTAAAATTAATTCATTGTTGGTGATGGCGAGTTTATGATTTTTCATCATACTGTCCTGAAAACAGCCGTTTTTAGTTCTCTAAATCGTACGCAAAATGATCGTTTTTGGATCACTTCGAATAGGAGTATACATTGATATAGGAGTATTAAAAAAAACATTTGGTAAATTTTGCCGTACTCTAATGTCAAAATTTGTTTATGTTACGTTTGAAAGGTTGAACGATTTCTTAACTTGTGTTTGTAAACAACTAGCAGATGTGTAAATGACGATGACTATTTTGGATAACTTCAAAATTATGTAACCTAGTTTTATAACGATTAAATGGTTATTTATACATAATGATGAAAATAGTTGTTCATCACACGGAGCAAAAGTGTCTCCTTGGTACTCGATCGCATTTCCAAGCTCGGCTACGCCTCGCCTGTAAATTACGATCTCGTACCAAAAAAAGCCACTTTCGCTCCTAGTAATGAAATAGTATATTTCACTACTAGTCACGAAAGTAGCCCATTTCTGGAAAACACTATCGAGCCCCGAATGGTACTTTTGTGACGTGTTGTGAACAGTACTTTTCATCAAGATGCAAATAAGTGACCAAACTCATAAAAATTGATCCAACATTTCATAATTTAGTAATTTTTCTATAAGTAAACACAATACGGCTGAACTGTTTTTTAGTTTATAAAGTCAGCTGGTTGAGCTGTCAAATTAAGGAATTCGTTTGTTTGGGTACGGCAATATTTTGTTTTGGTACGGAAATGGTTTGTTTGGGTACGGGAATGAAATGTTTGGGTACAGAAAAAGCAGCTGGATCATTATTTGTTTTGACGTAAGGAAATCGAGAGTTTTCGTAGATCTCAGCTGTACGCGGTAACGGGCAATTTTCTTATACAGAGTGAAAACTACTATTATTTTACAGAGAAAACTGACGGGTCACTTGCTCAGCTGGCTCTGTTTGGGTTTGGACGTTTTTTGTTCTAATTTGTGAAATTTTTGATTTCTGTGTTTTATTGAATTTTTGTTTTGTTCTCAGCGTTAGTGTTTTTGACTGATATTACAGTTCTCAGTTTTAGCTACGTTTTTGCCCATGGCCCTCTTGGTTGTGTGTTACTAATCTCGTTATCTTGTTAGATTTCTTCCCACTTGAATACGGGATAAGATCTAAAATTCCGAAACGTCGCAAAACTTGTGGTCACTAATAAGTGATGAACAAAAACAAATGCAGACCGAAAAATCAAAATAAAAACAGGCGAAACAAGTTACTTAAATCTATTGCTTTTTGTATTTTGTACTGTGTTACTTATGGATTTAGTAAAGCATTGACTTTATAACTATACATAAAAGTTTTGGTTATTTTGGCTTCTTTAAATAAAGAAATAGCACAAGTGGAAATGTTGTGAAACGTCTTTTGAATTACAGCCATGAATATAAATCACAACAAAACGCACCATGGTAATGAAAAAGGTTGTTTAAATTTTGTATACAAACAACAAACAAAAAATAAATATACAGGACATCTTAACGCCCAAACTTGTATACTCCACGTCAAATGACATGGCAAAAGCCGGCCGTAAACAAATTGCTAAAATGTGCCCTGTTCTTAAGAGTAGACTACGAGACGTTATTAAAAGCGGTCCGTATTTATTTTCTAGCGATATGTATAATTTACGTAAATTGCTCTAATTTAATGTTTGTAAACTCTATCATTCTCATTGTTTGCACATTTACAAGAGAATATTTTGTCCTGACGTAACGCACGCCAGCGTCAAGCCATGGTCATCTCCAGAGATGGCTATGGTCAATTGGTCAAGCCCATTCAAGCCACAACAGCTTAGGCGCTATTAGCTACAATAGTGGCTGAACCGACTAATAGGGGCCTTACCTTACAGCGTATAGGCAGATTTGCAGAGGCAGCGTTATGGGATATCACATAGAAACCGACCAATTTATTTTGGCAACGAACGCTCACACCCCACTTGGTAACACTGTATTATTTTATCAAAATTTCCTTAGATATTTCAGAATGTTTGCAAGCTGCACACAGAATGAAAAAGTACTGATAACTGGTATTCCTCTTCCAAGAAAAATATTAACTGTCCTTCAGTTTATACAGGAAAGAAAACATTCATTTATTTGTTATGACTTCTTTGGTCGGAACAAATTATAAAACCTCATATAAATAAGTGGATGGCAAATCGTTAACCTATTGCTCCTTCTTCTGAGTTTACATAAAATAATTTGATTTATTGGTGGTTATTGGTTACTTCCAGGGGCGAACCCAGGATTTAATTTCAAAGGTAAGGGATGGGGATACCCTACAAGAAGGGGAAGAGGGTATTACCTCACACGGCATTTAATTATTTTAGCCTCTGGTCACATTAGTGACGGTAGACTAATATCGTCGTTGCGATAGGCGTGCATCGCGTCACAATCATTGCCACACTAGATGAATATGGTAGGCGAATTAGTCTTGTCGTCCAAAATTTCTGAGGGATATATTCTCTCTATCCCCCTGGGTTCGCCCCTGGTTACTTCTAGTTTAAAACTTTCATTCTTGTTTCATCTCTTAAGTAACGGTATTATCAATAGTTTGATTTTTTTGTGGATTCTTAAAGTTGAATACGGCCGATCTTGTCCAATATTTGACCTTCATTGTCTTATAATTGTCCAATATAAGACCTTCATTCCTTATAAATCCTATTTTGTGTGTAATATTAATGACTTTTAATTAAAATTTTTGAACGATTTTGCTTAAAATATTTATATGCAGCCTTAAAAAAGTCAGTGGGACAGTATTTTTTACCTGCACCAGAACGTTTCTGTTTTGATGTTAGTAAAGCGGTTTCTCTCTGCAGAAAGCTACAGATTATCTGACTCTATCTGTACTTTATTTTTCAGCGCATCAATGAAAACGTCTAAGATACCAAAAACTTAACTAACGAAAAATTGAATAGGCATCCAGAAAACCTCAGTAATGTGGGTGGTGTTTCATTGCGTCCAAGTGTCATTGGGTCCAAAACTAAAATAAAAGAGTTGCATTTTGGGCCCAAATGTAAAGTAAAACTAAAAACGTATATGTAGTTGTTGATTTTTTCTTGGACGCAAAGACATGTGGCCTTGATAACAGACAAAGTATTTTAAAATTATAAATATCCTTTACTGTGCCTGTTTACTAGTCCAATCTCGTTGCGTCCAAGAAATATTTAACAGCTACGTTTTCAGTTTTGATTTACTTTTTGACCCAACGACACAACCTTGTTTTTTGGACCCAATGCAACTCTCTTATTATTATTTTGGACGCTATATGAACATGACAAAATTTACTTTTTGGACGCAATGAACAGATTTTTAGTTTTGGACACAACGACACTTGGACCCAATGAAACACATCGGTAATATGTCAACTGATAGCTGTATTGTTAATTTAACATTATTCGTACAGTACAATACATGCGGACATTCGTACAGACATTCAATTTAGTACAATTTTAGTACATACTAGATTTCTTCCCGTTCCCGTTCCCGTTCCCGCTGGATCCCGCGCTGTCCGCTCCCCCGTCATACTCCCCGCCGTCGTCGTCATCGTCGTCGTCGTCGTCATTCTGCATTCTATGTGCGGATTTTATCAACTTTTTCAAATTTGCGCTCTTCATTTTGCGTTGATTTTTCGGCGCTTTAGGATCATCGAAGAATCTGCGGATGGGTTTCCATTTCGGACTGTAAATCTGAAAGTAGAAATGAATTGGTCGATTGGAGTCCATAAAGATTGTTTGAGCAATTAATTACTAGACGACTAAAATTACGGTATTTCGTAATAGTGGTGTCGATCGTATGAACTGAAGTCCTTTAACATACCTTAGACCTTATGAAGTAACAAACTGGATAAGTTTTAATAATTATGTTATTATGTTGCTATAGCTATAGCTCTCTGCGTACGAAGGTTGTCAGTAAAGGGATCCCACAGATTGTATAAAAGACTAGGCAAGAATAAAAATAATTTATCTATTTTATTTCATGAAATTATTTAAATAAAAAAAATAGTTTAAGATTCTACCCTACTACCTTTACACATTCGTCATTTAAAAAAAGGTGAAAGTTTCTCTGCTTAATGATCCCGTCCCAACATAAGATGAATAAGATGCACTTTGTATCATGGTTACTTTGTTTGGCATTCCCTGGTCATGTAATTGCAAGCTTTGACAATATGTATAAACAGCTGGAGTTGTTAATTTAAATTAGAGGGAAAGTTAAGGTGCTTTAGTAATGTTGAAGCTTGCAATGCACAGGCACTCGCAGGTTATATTCCCAAAGGCAAACATGGGTTTAGTGTATTGAACTATACGGGGTGGCTGATCTGGGAAGTTGCTCAGCCACCTAATATTATGATGGCTTATCTTTCAGCGTCTCTGCAGGAGCTTAACATGATGTCTCTTAGAAACCTAGTTTGACAACTAAAACTCATCCCCCCCTCAACCCTCAAACAAATATGGGTTTGGGAACAGGAACGCTTCATAGAGAAACTTTCAGTTTTTATAAAATGACTAAAGTGTGGAGGTTGTGGATTTACGTCATGGACTGCTTGGACTGAAAATTAAAAAATATTTCCTTACAATCACAAAGATCGATTATTATGAAGAAATTTGAAAAAAGTGGCCGTAAACATAATTATATAGAGCACGCAGAACAAAATCATTACGGTAGTTTAATTTTTATCAGCAGTTAAGAGAAAATAAAAAAATCCCCTTTTTCTTTTTCATAGGCATTAAAGCAGTAATTTGTAAGCAATTAATTTATATTCAATACAATAAAGTTACAATAAAGTGATATTTGCCAGTTTGTAGTTTTGCAATTTCCCCTAAACTCTGATTTGTATTTATCTCAACTGCCCGTCGCGTCGAGTGGCCAATAGGCCTAATCCAATTTCGTGGAATCAAGTTTTTTTGCACTCGGTATTGAGTTTGTTAGGTAGATTTCTAACCAAAACATATTTTGCTTCCGATGAAACAATAATATTGTTGGTTAACCTTTAATTTTCTCAAGTTTTAACCCGCTTTTCCAGGCAGTTAATAAGCTATAAAGCTAATAAAGCTAAAACTAAAGTGATAAAGCTATAAAGTTAATAAGCCATTGTACAAGTTGACACGGAAGAAAAACCCCTAAGCCCAAGGCAGTTCTAATTACTTGTTTTGATGTCTCGACTTAATGTAAAAAACTGCATTATATGTACAAAATGTTCGCATTATGCCTTCTCAATTTATACACTCGTTGCCAAAAGATATCGAGCCACTTCATTATAATACCACCATTACTTCATTCCGAACCTCTATGTTGTTTTGCTGCACGCCTTGTGTTTACCTAACATCTTTTCCAGTCCTCTCAATATGCTTCTATTCATTCATTTTCTACCCCGCAAAGTTGAAAAACATACACTATTTTCCTCTGATAAAGACTCACCGCCCCTGTTCGGTGTTGTTTGCTTCTCTGTTTCGGATCGTCGAACTGTTTTTTGGGAACAGCTAACCAACTGGACTTCCTATTGATCGGGTCAAACTGAAAAATAAAAGCAATACTGACTAAAGTTTAACATGTTAATTTAAAATCAATTAAAGGAATAATCTTAGAAATTAACTATTAGGAACTTGAAGGGTGGTGACGATTGAAATGTGGTCACAACAATTAGGTGACTATCACCATTCTAAAATTTAAATTAAAAATATTAAAATACCTAGTGGATTTCTTCACACTAAATGCAACTTACTGAATTACATTGCAACACGCAGTGATTCATTTACATCGCTAATATATTTTCATGGTCCTCGCTAATATATTTTATTAGCTTAAAAACGTAGAGGGCTTAAATAATAAACTAGATTGGATTGCGCAGCTATTTCAGGCGTTTAAGCAACACAACAAACAAGACAATACCTCTACATAAAACAAAAAATACACTACAAAATGCGAAATTTGAAATTTTGTTAATTGCTTACCAATTTTTCGCTGCCTGAATTTGAACTGGAAAGCATGGAGGGGTTTGAAGACTTCAGTGCTGGTACTGCTTTTACTGCTGATGGCTTAAAGAATGTTTTAGGTTTAAAGTTGTCTACGGCCTTGGGTGAATTTGGAAGTGGTACCGACTGGCTGGCGGGAAAGTCTCCTTTGTAAGAATAGGGCGAAGGATTTCTTACGGGATGGCTAACGGGATTGCTCAAAATGCCTTTAAAACACGTCCCACATAAAATTGCGACGAATACAACACTGATGAAATTTTTTCGACGAGTCATGTTTATATTTTAATTTAACATTGAAGTAAATGCAAAAACCCCTACGCGGATATTAAAAACTGAAAACCTTTAAATTATGAAACAAATCAACAAAAACACATAATGGACAGCTGATTCCACGACAAATAAACACATGTCCTTATGAAATTAATCTAACGGCGCGCAAAGAGTAGGATGGATTTAATTAATCAATCTATATAAATACTATCGCAATGTAATGGACCATTCATACTCTTTCGACGTCTATAAGATTTTAAGGGAACAAGAATCACTCCGTTCCGTGGTGGAGCTTATAGTTCTTTGAGAAGTTTATTTATACATTTACATTAGATACATTAGTTGAAATGGCGACCTACCCAGGTAGGTATCTTAAGCCAAGTATGAATGACAGATGAGTGAAGGATGATTGTGGCGCGATCTTGTAGTCGTGTTACTGACTAAGGCCGACATATTCCTTAGACAAGACTGTTAATTAATAGCCCGACAGCCAATGTCAACTAAGGGACCTACATTTTAACGTGGGATTCGAACCACGATTTCGTCTCGGTTAACTATTTACGAACTGGTCTAATTATGAGGATGGTCCCATGAACGAGTACTCAATAGTGCGGACGTTAATCCCCACTAGGGAACACCGCATCCACGAGCCATCACTCATAACTATCCACAATTCGTGATCTCCAAGTAGCTGGATTACAGGACACGCCACCGTCCCAGTTTTCTTGCGACACTAACGGCAAATTTTGGAACTGTAGCCTTGTACGGCCATCGATGTGTACGGCAGACGATCACCACTAATCTTGGTGTTTCCCCCGGGGGGTTCAGGCGTTCTCTGGGCCACCGTCATCCATGTCTGGAACTTGGGGCTCGGGCTCTCAGGGGGCCAGGGACGGGCAGAGATTTTTAGGCCTTGAACTCATACAGGGTTCCCTTACTACTTATTTAAAATCTACAGTATTAGGAGAACCCTGTAGAATCGTATTTGAAATTCTGGAGTAGTAGGAGAACCCTGTAGAATCGTATTTAAAATCTGGAGTAGTAGGAGAACCCTGTAGAATCGTATTTAAAATCTAGAGTAGTAGGAGAACCCTATAGAATCGTATTTAAAATCTAGAGCAGTAGGAGAACCCTGTAGAATCGTATTTAAAATATATATCAACATACAAAAAATACACTGAAAATATTAATATTTTTAACTTGACAAGCAAATTACCTTGATTAGAAATATTAAGCCTAGTATATAGTAAAACATACATGCTTTTTGGCTGTGCTGTAGCGTTTGTGACTGACTGTACTAGCAATACAGAACGAGGGTTCTGTATAAATTGGTACTAGCCGGCGCAATGTATTCTCACTATAAAATCCCTCTACGCAAATATAAACGCACATCAGTTTAACTGAGTGGTAGTTTATTAACGGGCGAAAAACTCCTGGGCCCGGGGGTTAATGACGAGTATCAAACTATCAAACTACGGGGCCGTCCGGAGAAAGAAGTCACCTTATTTACCGATCGCGGAAAAGCTGCACTGTAACTTTGTGACCTACGCGAACACCGCCGAAAAAAACAATCACCCATTTACAAAATTGGGAAAATTCAGGAGTCGTGCCAAAGCTTGGCCATCTCTAGTTATCGAAAAGACGAGATAACGGACAGAAATAATCGTGCATGTTCACCGATTAAACGAAGGGAGGAGTATTGCGAAATACATTATTCAGCTCCTTTCTGTGGTAATAATAAACAAGGTCAAGTTAAGATTAAAAAATAACAATATTTTATGTCAAAGGAGTTAATTCGAAGATTGTCACCTTAAATCTCCAAACCACGCCACTTTGGTGGCGTGCCAAAATTAGACATAAAAAGTATTCTTCTATACGTCCAGTAGTCATAGTTTAAATAAATGCACCAGGCTATTCTTTGTAAAAAGTACCTGGGGATCGAGCTCTGCTCGGGGGAAAATGGTTTGTTTATCAACAGCTAGAAGATTATTTTGTTTACATTTTCGTTGTTATTCCGTAACAAATATGGCTACTCATATGACCCTTTGTTAAAAATTTTCAACTTCAAATTAAAATCTTCTAAACATTTTGCGTTTATCCAGTAAATTCAACCACGTAGGTAAACTTTAAAATAAAAACTACTGCTATGTGCGAAATTTTATTGAAACCGTTACAGCCGTTTTCGAGATAACATTTGTATATAAATATAAAAGAATTGCTCATTTAGAGTAATATATATATATATATAATATACGAGCCCATTCACCAATTTTTCCTTTCTATTAACAGTATATGGGGAAAGTACTATTGTCGTCAAAATTTCGAATTTGAGTTGATGGTGGAATTATTTGTTGCAGCGTTCCCCGAATTCAAAGAAGTAGTTTGTCAGTGGTGTCTGTCCGTCCGTATGTTTGTGAATGTAAAGAGAGCTAGAGACAACACCAGTGGTCCGATTTTCATTAATTTTGACATGCACGTATTAAACTGTTGAGTCTTCAGACGTTTTTATTTTTTAAAATTCTTAATTATTTCTATGGTATTTATTCTAAGGTAAAAAAGACAAAACTCAAAATTCCTCCAAACCTAGCTACTCTAAAGATTTAGATAAAATAAAAATTTATGGTTTTTCATGCAAAAGAAACAGAAAAAAGCAGTACCCCTTGTCTGTAACAAATCAAGTTTACAAGTTACATGGATTCTATTGTTAACAAAACGAATTCGTTACTATTTGGTTACGATTATTATCATTAATCAAAGTTTACTTGCAACCATTGAATTTGGCTTGGAAAAATAAATAATCTAGTATTTTGAATCAGTAGCATATGTTAACCGGTTGCAGAGAAAATTGATTTTTTGTTTGGTGGCAATCCGCAGAGAAAGATATATTTTTTATATAATATCTTCTTCCTCTGTGGGTAAACACAGAAAATTGTCTAATGTTATTCTTCAGGAAGATACTTAAATACCGAATCTCCCTTATAATTTTATTTCTGTATATACACATACAGAGATATATATTATATTTCCACTTTCCCTTCACACAAATTGTACGACACACATAATATTTTTTATTTTATTTGAACAGTTTTAATTGGTTTGTACAGTTTAACATTACAATATACGTATAAGAAATATGACACATACTTCTCCCTCTGTATATAGCTAAACCCAGCTGACGTCGTGCCTTTAGCTATTTACAAAAGATCACATGTTCAAACATGTTACGATCAGGTTACGATCACACGTTATGAACGATCACGCGAGTTTACCGATAGCGGGTGGAAGACAAGGGTATAAAGTTGCTAAATATTGATACTGCACCCTGTACCCTAATCGATTTTTGTAAAAAGGATTTCAAATTCAAATATGGGTTGTTTAGTTTAATCAACTGGACTGCTGTAAAAAAACATTGTGCTGTGAATTCTATAAATACTATAAATAACCTAATATATGGAAAGTTCTATGTAAATAGCTATAACTATTTTCGTTATTCTTTTACATACCAGGTTGAAATATGACTTTCTGGCATGAGAGACAATAATTTAAACCTGTGTTTTGATTATTTTTTTGGCAGGTTTAAGCAGATTTTGACAACAGTTTTCCTCCTGTCACTAAAACCTGCAGGAATGTACAGCTGATCCTTCTGTAAAGGATTGGTATACTGATAAGCTTCTCAATATGAAGAATTTTATTTCACTTGTTTGTGACCTGTCTAAGAATACACCATGCTTGCTGGTTGAGCTGCGAAGGCTTAGGAAATAATACCATCTCAAGGTAAATGAAGCTAAGCAGGCAACAGTGGCCACTGGCATCACTACTTCTTCTTGCAAGGCTGCATGGGACTACATTAACGCGCAAGAACCCTACCTCTGCTGTAGCCACTGATTTTTGCTCTGCTGATGAGTTTAATTAATTTTTTTTATTGAAACTGTCGATAAACTGATCCTATCCTGTGAGCCTGATCCTCCTATCCTTGCTGATTCCAACTGTCATGACTGCCTGGAATCTGTTCCAACTGCTACTGCCACCTTCACCTGCAGTCCCATTTGCACTAGTAAGGTAATTGAATTGTTAGCTGTTTTATGTCATCTAAGAGCTTGGATTTTTATGAAACGTCTGTAGTTGAGTATCAATGTGGTTGCTCTTGTTATCACTGAGATAATAAATAAAACCTTGCAAGAGGGGTTTTTTCATGAGGCTCTAAAGGTAAGCGGGACTGTTCCTGTTTACAAAAAAGATGTAAGAGAAAACGCAGCAAGTTATAGACCTATATCGGTCATACCTATTTTTTCGAAGGTTTTTAAGGCTGTAATGTTGGACCTATTGTACAGTTACTGTGAGATGCATAGCCTTATTGTGCTGCTCAGTAAGGCTTTCGGAAAGGCAAGTGACTGCCTTGTTCAGAATATCTTGAATGGTTTTGAATCAAAGAAATCCATCTCTTTAGCATTGTGTGATTTGTCACGTGCCTTTGATTGTGTGTCTCATGATCTGTTCTTAAAACTTGAAAAGTATGGTGTTCAAGGCAATACTCTCTCCTTAATCAATTTCTATCTCTCTGAAAGGTCGTAGGTTTTCTAACTTGGAATGTAAGTGTCTCCAACCCGCTGAATGCAAATTATGGGGTCCCGCAGGGCTCCGGGCTCCATGCTAAGTCCTTTTCTTTTTATCATGGCAATTAACGACTTGTATTACAGAGTAGCTGGGGTGTCCTGTTATATGCGGGATGACACTACCCTGTTTTCCAGCCAATCTGACTTTGAGGTTTCTAGGGAATCTGTACAGCATTTGCTGACTGTGACTTCTGAGCGGTTCTGTAAAAATAAGCTGTCCTTGAACCAATCTAAAACACAGACCATAACCTTTAGCCTTAGCAGGGTGCTGGGTAATCAAGACCCTGTAAAGTTGCTGGGCTTTGCGCTTGATCCACAGCTTTGTTGGCATAATCACATTGAAAGCTTGTGTTGCAAGCTCAGTAGATTTTTTTGTTGAGATGTTTAAAAATCAACATGCAGTATGAGTTTGTACATCTTGTATATTTTGCTTTTTTTCATCCACACATTCTGTATGGCACTAGACTTTGGGATCACTCATCCAGGGTGCACAAAGTTCTGCTTTGCAGAAGAAAACTGTAAGGATCTTGTGAGCCCCTCACAAGATCCCTACAGCTTTCTTCTGCAAAAGCAGAACTTTGAGCACAGCTCGAGCATTGCTAGCCACTTTTTACTTTGCATGAAATTATGCCTGTATATAATGTATATGTTTGTCAATGCTAGTTAGATGTTAAGAACCAGGAGACTCCCTCTGAACAGTCATTGCTGCTCAACTAGGAAAAATGCTAGTACTTTTAGAAACAGTCAGGCTAGATGAAACGCTCAACTGCTTTCCTGTTTCAGTTATCAGGTTTTTCAATGCCATTCCTTTATCTGTCAGGCAACTACAAATTAAACACTTTACAAGAGTACTAAAAGCATGGATGCTGGCCAACCCGCTTTATAGTGTGCAAGAATTTTGGAGTGCAGACTTTACCACACTGCATGCTATTGGGATGAACCCAGAATGAATGTTGCCCGTTAAGTTAAACTTGAATCGAGATATGCGCGTCATTTTGAATGATATTTTATTCATTTTTTTTAATTTTTGTTTTTCTGTGCATGGTTTGGACTCTGGAATGAATTTTTATTTAGTGTGTCAAGAGGAAAGTTGCATTATTTGCATTTTGCCTGTAAATATCTATTCTTTTTGACATAGCCTATTGTATTTACTGAATGGTCGAATAAATCATTTGAATCAAATAATTCCCTAGATAATTCAAATCTTACCACGTCAACTGACCCCAATTAGTTAGAATTAGGGACTTTCATGGTGTGTTTTTATGTCTCTAGATGGCCTAAAAATGTGACTTCAAAGTACGGGAATCAATGTATTTGAATTTGTGCAGAAAATTTACAAAATCAAATGACACACAATTTCTTTTAAAAATATGTTTTAGCTGCAAACGCCATAAATATTTAAAATGAAACGTCAGCCCAATTCCTCATAAAGGTTGTTAAGGGTGTTGTTTTACAAAAACGAAGTTACGAACTGACGCGAGCTGTTAGTTTATTTTATTATAATTATATTTCATTTCCTCATAGGTATTGCTGTTGTTTAGTCAGGAAATGAGGCAAAAAAGGAAATTAAATTACCATATTGCAATATTTAAAGTTGTACTTTAATCATTTCCAGCAGTATCTTGTGAGATTATATTAAATAACACACTTACAATACCTACATCAAAAAACAAATTTTACAGTAAAATATACACAGTTTTGACACTTGTGATACACAAGCAATTTAAGGATTCGTTCTCTGTTCATGGAACAAGAACATTGGTTCTTCTTACAACACGAATAAATAATTTTATCTACATAGGAAAACCAATAACTATATTTACATTTCTTAACTTCATAAAAATACATCAATTCACAAATATACAACATAAACACAGCTTCTAATAACAGAAATAATTTTATTTAAATACATTTTTTACAAGTGTTCAATTATTGACAGTACGTCTGTGAAATACATATGTATTGTCCATTGTTGAATATTCTATAATAGATATTAAAATTTCTTAAAACGTACCGGTAAATGTTTCTGTACTAATAATAAACATATGACCCCAGACAACTGAACAAAGCAAGAAAGATATAAGAAAGACAATGATGAAGAATACAACTATGTTGAAACAATACAAAAGGTCTTTAAAATACTATGTATCTATATGACTAAAGATATTATGTTCAAGAAACATTACTTTAATGGTCAAACTTTTGGAGCAATGCCAGCGCCCGAAATTACTTCACTGAACCAATTCAAGCACGAAAAGTGTGCTAATAACATGCTAAGTTAAAAGCTATTATTTTTAGGATACATAAACTATCTACAGTAATATATAATTTGAATTAAAATCAATATAACTTTAATTAAAGCCTTCCGAATGTAACAGTTGGATGCTAAATGTCGTTCAATAAATCCACAGACATTGTTTACCCTATTGTAGAAATGCAAATAGTAAACCTATTTTAACATCGTAAACTATTTTTCAAAGGCCAACTTGAATTATCTTATAAATCAATTCAAATTTTTTCCATAAAAAATGTAGCAAATATAGTACAGGATTTGTTTAAAGTGTGGACTTTCCTACCAAACTGATTAATGTGAAGCAGTAAGAAAACCAACAATGACATAGAAACTAAAACTGCACTTTTTTATAAAAGTCATGATTTAGCCGAAACTCCCTAAATGGAGTATTTGAGGGTCCAGCCCCAAGATTTTCAAAAGTAAACCTCTATTTTATGACCCCTCATTTAAGAAAAATTGTTAAAAAAACATGTATCGCGCAAGCTGGAGGTCAAAATCAAACCCCTAATCAAAATGGCGGCCATTTCAAAATTTCAAAATTTAAGGTGGGCAAAGGAGCTTAAGAAAGGATACCCCCATTTCAGCTTTGAAACAGGTCAAAGTTGGAAAACCAAACTCAGATTTACTTTAAGAAGTAGAAAAGGGGAATTTTCTGGGTATTTCCCGAAATTGGATATTTTGGGGACAACTCAAAATTATCAAATTTAAATCACTATAGAGTGACCCTTTACTTAAAGGGCTTGACAAGAAAATGAAATGGTGTAAACCTGGGATGAATATGACATTTATTTGTAATAAAATGGCAGGCATACAAACATTTGAATGTACACAAGCATACATTTTACCCATTTACAATTTTTTATGACCTAAATTTTTCATCTCAACTTAAATTTAGAAATGGGTGCCATTTCGGTTAGGGTGTGATATTAACCTCCGGTTTGCACTACTGTATTCCATTTGACAAACCCTTATGATGAGGGCTCTCTCAATTTACACTTGAAAAGATAGGACTGCCCAAAAAATACCCTATTTTGGGGGTGGGATTAAGAGGGGGCTCCAGTCACAAAAAATATCGCGTTTCTACCTGCTTCTACCACAAGGCCAATGTTAACTTTCAAATTCGATTCAACCTCAACCGCTCAACCAAAATCGTTAATTTTTAGCTCATTTGAAGGAACAAAAAATTATCTAGCGACTGCTGTGAGCAGAATTTCAATATCACATTTAGAATAATTAATAAAAAATTCTAAAAAACTAAATTTTCCTGATTTTTTAAACAACAAAACAAAAATGATATTAAAATTCTCCTCACTGGAATTGCTAGATTATTTTTTTGTTATTTTAAGTGAGCTCTAAATCAATGATTTTGGTTGAGCGGTTGGTGCTGTAACGAATTTGAAAGTTAACAGCAAAGCTCTCTTGTCAGCAAGTTCTCTGTCTTATGGAAGAAGCAGGTGGTTGTGTGGGACTGGAGCCTCCTCTTAGTCACAATTATTGTCCATATTGTAAAGGTATGCCGATTGGTTTTCCTACTATGACGGGTTAAAAAGTTAGGTAGGGGAAGCCACACTTTTAACTTCATAACCCTGTATATATTTCAATATAATTTGTAAAAATACATAACAAAATTCTCAAAAAGTTCTAATGTTAAATTGTAACAAACACTCTCTGCTTCAATATTACTCATGTTTGCTTTTTTGAAAAACACTATGTAGCAGTTACTTACATGCTTGTAAAATAATAATAATAACCTGATTATTTATTTCAAACTATCATCAGATTGCAATACAAATGGCAATCAAGGAGTGAAATAATACAAACCTTTGGTTTTGAGAAGATGATTTTGTTTAGAAATAATTTAGATGTAGCACTAGAGACAATAGAACAGTTACAACAACAGTCAATGTCATTGATTCCACTTCCTTTAAAATAGAGAGAAAATACCAGATAAATACAATGCTTCATAAAGTCTATTATAAATAATAAAGTCAAGGCTTGCAATGGCATGAAGTCAAGGAAAATGGTCACATCATGTTGAAAAAGTTGATAGTTAAAATTGTATTTTATTTAAACTCGACTAATAAAAAAGGGGTGCTGGAGAAATTGAATTTTTTTCCGTTCTAGTAAGGGAGTGTGATGCAGCTTTTTCTTATTGAATTAATGCACATGTTGCACAAAATTTTGATTTCAATCTATTCAATGCAAAATAGCATTTCTACATATGAATCATGGTATGGCTAAACTGTAGTATTGATGGGGCAAAAGTTGATAACGACTGTGAAAGATGATTGTGCTCATTTACTGATTACTATTCAATCAATCAATCAATATTGAGTGTAAGCAGAGTCCTGAAGACAATCATGCATATTGAATGTGCATCAAACTTAAAACCCTGTTCCAAGAGGGTAAAAATTTAAACATCAGTTGATGTATCGGAGATTTCAGATACATCTTCCTTGAATTATGGTTCGTTGCATCCCACCCTCCTTGTACTGATCAGTATTCCAGCTCTTTAACATGCTAAGAATATTATTTTATTGATGAATTTCAGAATAATGAGTCTTTGGTAAATTGTTTGGTAAAAGAAATTTGAAGTTTCACTCTTATCATTAAACTGCGTAAAATTAGGTTCAAGAAATTACTAGATCAATTTAAATTTATACTTTTGATATGACACTGAATGCTTAAAAATATAAGCAGTACTGAATTAGGTTATAACAGTTAATAAAAATGCATAAATTAACTTAAATAAGGCTAATGTTGACCCCTTGATTCCTATCGTTTGGTCAGGAAGTCATTATTTGTTATACTATCATGCTTAGCAAGTCAAATACTAATTCCCAAAAACTTATAAGAGTCAGGCGCATAAAACGTAAGTACAAAACTACTGTAAAATAGTTTAAAATAAAAATCTTGAGATTTTAGACAAACAACAAACATATCTATTTGAAAACAAAATCTAAAGAATAAAAAAATAACAAGAAAGAGTGGAAAAAGGAAACAGTTAAAACCTATAAAACAATCTTTAAACCTTATTGCTAAATTGGATCACAGAGGCAGCTCTTCGCTCTTGCTTCAAAACTCATTCCTAAAACAAAAACTTCATTATTCAACTATCACAATTAATTTAGTCTTTACACTCTCCAATCGTAATTTTAATCTTTCCTAAAAAGAAGTCAAGGCTAATAACCCTTCATAGCAGCCTGCAACAAATTAGTCCAGCGGCAGTTGTAATCAAATTGTGTATTCGTAACGAAAACCAGATTAAATCCACTGAACAGTCGAATTATTCAGTTATCTCCTTCTCTGAACAGGGTTTGTAAACTGACAAAAATTTTGGGAGAGGGGAGGTGAGGTATTGTCTTGAGGTATATGTCGCGGCTGAACTGAATAAATCTTTGTTTGCTCGTGTATTACAGCCTCATAGAATCCCATGTAACATATTCAATAATTCTTTGGGGAATGTCTTCTAAAGCTAATTTGGAAAAAGTTTTCAAGCTTCAAAAACGAGCTGTAAGATTAATGGGTAAATTAAAACCTAGAGATCATTGTTCCGACTCTTTTAAGAACTTGGGCATTTTAACTATTCCCAGCCTATACATCTATGAGACTGTAATGTACGCTAGATGGCATGGCCAATTGTATGTACAACCAACACATCATTATAATACTAGAAATAGAAATATTAGTACTTCTGTAATGCAACTTAAAGCTTTTTGAGTCAAAACCTGAATATGCAGGGGCAAAATTTTTCCAAAAGCTTCCGAATGAAATTAAGCAAATTGAAAATAAAAATAGATTTATTAAGCTCAAACTTAAGGACTATCTTGTTGAAAGGTGTTTATATACTCTTGAAGAACTGTAAGGCCCCGGAGTATTTATTGGGAAATCCCTAACCTATTAATTTCCTTTTTGACTGGTCTCATGCCACTACGTGGTCAATCGGGACGACTCTTCAGAAGTAAGTAAGAAGTAAGGTGAAGGTAGGATAAGCGTCACTTCTGACCACTTTCCTGAGCGATGCTTTCTTGTTGAATATGTCTTATTGTAGACTAATGAGCCGACATAAGTAACAAGTCTATAATACAAGGGTAATCCAGAAAGTAAAGAACGGTTTCTCACTATTTGGCCCTCTTTTCCCACCTCCATGACTGAGTGAACTGTCTAAACCAATGGCGACTGGTCAGAGTCGCCAGCCAACTGCCGTCCAAGCCAGTAAACTGCGATTGGGTGTTTACTGTTGATATTTACAGCTAAAAACTAAACTTCTAGGTTGTTCAAAACATTCATTGAGATTGAGAGTTGGTACAATGATATAAAATTCAGTTAGAAAGACAAATTTGAATGAAACGATGAAGGACAAATAAAACATACCCATTCCTAGAGACCACAACTGATTTGCTAGACCTATTACAGGACATTCTTTCCACTTCCGCAAAAAATATAACGATGTTCGGTGTAATAGTTTATCACTTTGTTTTTTTGTTTTTTTTTAGTTGTGAATGAGCAAGCCTTAAGATTAAAGATACCAAGAGCCATAAGATTAAACTAAATTTATTCTGAAACTCACGTACCTTTAATGAATGGCACTTTGCAAAATATGGATGTCAGGTTTGGCCTTATCTTCTTGTTCTTCCTCATCGTCTTCATCAAACCCAAAACAATTCTGCATATCGTTTTGTTGAGGAACTGCTTTAGGCTGGCTGGTCAGCAACACTCCTTCGTTATCTGACGCTGAAAAACAAACGTTCAAGTTTTATATACTGAGAAGTAAAACTATTTCTAAGCTCTAAAGTAGCTGGCCTGCATAATACTGTCCATAATAACTTTAAGGAGTAAAAATATGCAAATTCTTTACGTTATGATTGATTATTGTATCTGCGAATCACGGTGATTTATTAAAATGGTTTAGTTACCTTATCTCTCATGATCCAGAAGTTACAAAATGGCATCTAGTTTCGGCTCACTATGGAGCCATTCTCAAGCAGTACAACTTCCTAATCCTAATCCTTTCTTCATTGAAGAGTGTCCACACATTTCAAAAGTGTTCAATGAAAAAAGGATTAGGATTGTTTGCCTTGTACTGCTTGAGAATGGCTCCATAGTGAGCCGAAACTAGTTGCCATTTTGCCACTTCTTCTTTTAAATTTTTAGCCCACTTAAGTTGAAACAAAAAATTATTCCTACAATAAATCAACTTGGTACGGAAACACTCATGTATAACATTTCAATATGGCATATTTCTATTACTTTAAGTGAGGGCTGTCCATAAAATAACAGACGTTTTCCGCTAGGTCTAGCAATGTTGCCCCATCCCCGGGGCCGCAAGCTCCAACCCCATCCCAAATGTGAGCTGAGGCTTGCTGCAGACCAATTGCATATTTAATTTATACCGTAAATATTTCTAAATAGCAGAGCCCTTTAAAATTACTGCTAAACATGAATAACTAAGCCAATGACAACAGTTCTTTGGGGCCATACAAATTTACTACCTATTGATTTTATGCCTAAAGGAGAAACAATAAAGTTTACCAATTGTGAGACTATCGGCTCGACATGTCATATAAAAAACATAAGAAAAAATCCATCGCAGAGACAACAGTCTACTATGATATTCCTGTTTCATGATAGAGCGCGTGACAGGGACAACAAAACTTCACCGCTAAAGTTGAACATTTTGAAACTAATCTTGATAATCCACATGGAAAAACTCTAAGTAGAAGAGGGTTTTCTCTCAAAAGTTAAGGGTATTTTTTAGGCAGGAAAGTGTTTTCAATAATAAGAAAATGAAGGAGGCAGCTTTGTCCAGTACATTCACACTTGCCACGATTTTATTTAGACAATACCATTCTGAATTGCCATAAGAATGAAATATTGGCTGGCAGTGCGACTCAGCTCAAATCGGCCATGCACTCGGTCACAGAGGCAGGACTATAGTGCTAGACGTGCTGGACATAGCTAAAAAACATCTGTACT
Source organism: Flexamia atlantica (assembly GCA_035578135.1). Taxonomy (NCBI): domain Eukaryota; kingdom Metazoa; phylum Arthropoda; class Insecta; order Hemiptera; family Cicadellidae; genus Flexamia; species Flexamia atlantica. The sequence goes on from JAQJVK010000042.1 coordinate 2,300,740, forward strand.
TTCTAAAAGGCCCTTGTATAGGGTGTCTATAAAAGAACTCTGGGGTTTTGAGGCAACATATTAATTAAATAAAAAGCTTATTTAAATGTTTAATACATTATTTGAAAGGTTGCATTTTCAAGTTTATTTTTATAAATTCAATTTGAGCTCCATCAGTAGTACAGTAAACATCATAACGGTATTCCACCTCTTCCTATGTCCTAGTCAGCATGTCTGGGGGGACAGTTGCAACACAATTGATTATTCTTTGCCTGAGATGGTTAGTATCATAAATTTTTGAAAGTTTCTTTGCACCATAACAACAGATTTAGTTTCTTTTAGCCAAATAATGCATTGAGCCTTTTGTTGCGGCATTGCCATGTCGTGGCAATCCAGACAGCACTGACAGCCAGGCTACGTTGTTTCAAGGTTAACACTCCGAAACGCTGCCACCTCTTGACGAAAACATTCCCAGTTGGTATGAATAAAACTCTACGAGCTACTCATTTTTCAGAGAAATTTTGTTGTCTTCTACAGTTATTAAGATATGAATATTTGAAATCCTGGAGTTCTTATATAGACACCCTGCATTATAATATCAAGGATTAAATTAAGATAGTGATACTGACGGTGGTGGTCCGGAGTGATGTGCTGGCCCAGCACCTGGTTGCTGTGCACCAGCACGGAGCCCTGCCCGGTCTGCTGCTGCAGGGCTGCCACCGCCTGCTCGATGCCTTCCCCCGCCATCACCGCCACCGCCTGCTCCTGCCCGTCCCCGTCCTGCAACGTCCACACAACTTTTAAAGGGGCTTTGTTAGTACATTACGTTACTAACGTAAGAACTGTTTTACCGACCAAGCATAATAGTTCCTGCACAAGTCAGAGGCATGGCAGGATTTTCATATGACTAGTATAACTTATGAGGCGTGTGACGTACGATACTTTAAAACATACTAGCCAGAAAAAATATATTTTATAATCATAACCTATTCATAAAATGGCACCGTTACAAATGTATCACAATTTTAAAAATCATGAACACTAAAATACATCATAAGAGGTTGTTTGTTGAGCCATTTGAATGGGTACCCCGTAAAGCGTTCTAAAATAAAAAAATATCAAAATCAGAGAAATTCGGTGAAAAAGGTTCTATAGGACACCAGCTACACTACACTATGGTATATTTTGTTTTGAATATAGTTGGGTTGGCAGCCCAAATATATCTCGGTCCAAATATATTTGGGTTGTTTTGAATATATCTCGTCTGTCAAAGTTGGCGCGGTTTGTGGGACTCCACAGACTTTCTGGGGACTTTCTTATTCGCAGAAAGATGAACTCCCCGCCGATTTTCTCATTGTTGCCCTGCGATCAAAATCGTGTAAAAAAAAGACAAAGGTAAACATTGGAAAGTGGAAGGATAAGACCAAGAAGGAATATTGAAACGCTGGATTGCCCTAAATTTCAAAATCTAATAGCCAAGGCCTGGAAAATTGCCCCAAACAGGAGTGAGTACAATGACGTTTTAAAAGCAAATTTTGGATAACTTAAAGCAAAATGACAAATGACGTTATGTAACAACAAAACGGTTTTGTACTTTTATAACAATAAAATTGTTTTATATTCCGTTTTAGTTTCGTTTATGTTGGCATTCCAACATTTTCTGATGTTATTTCCAAAGCAGAAGAGAAGTCCATTAGGGAACGTTTGAAATGCTAGTCGTTTCGAACGTTAAAACCCCAAAAAAACCACATAGACATTTTAAAAAGCTTAATGACAGTTTACAAGCCAACACTATGTTATACATAGGATATTAAAAAAATATACATTATTATATGGTTTAACCTTGGAAAAAAAACTAAAATTTTTTTCAACTTTCAACGCCTGATTACTGAAAATTAGGTTTTTGTCGCTTAGAACGTTTTAGGGGGACCCCTACGATTAATAAAACTGTTTTATAATATGTTGACTATTCTAAGAATTTTTTGCAACCCAGACTGAAAATCACATTGCATTTTTAACTGAATCATTTTCTTCTTCAGAGGTGGCCGATCACAGAAAACTACCAATAATTGACACAATAGCTCCAAAGTAATATGCTAATTACATGAGTAAACAATACTAAAATATAATCCATTAGTTAAAACTGCCTAGTTGTGGAATTGGTCTGAAAACTGATGATGCTACCTAAAAAAAATCCAGAAAAAATGAAATGAAGGCCACGGTTTGGAATTTTTCCATTTCAATCATTAAAATTTCCCCTTGCATCAACAACGACACGTCGTTAAATATTCACAAAGGCGGTTTACCTGCAGTTGTATGACCTCCAGCACGACATACTGCTGACCGTCCGACCCCTCCACAGCCACCATGGACCCGTCCATCTCATCTTCCTCATCTTCCTCATCCTCCATACCCGGCATCACTTCCACCTGTCGACACACAGCACAATAACAACTTTGTAACTTTACACGGCACAGAGTTACACTTGCAAGTTTTTGGAAAATGATTCTTCAGAGTAGCTAAAACCACTTTCAAACAAATATCCACCGAAATTTTTCCGAGTTGGGGGTAAGGAAATAAATTTTTTATACCCTACAAATATCTAAAATTTTACAAAAAAACATGCAATTTTCAGACAGTACACATACTAAAGAACCATATTTTTACCCAGACAAATTACAATTTCTCTCTTATAAGTAGTCTGATTATCATATTCATAATATCAGCATTAATTAGATTAAGTTTTGCAACTTTTCAGTTTCTTGTATAATTTTATTAAAATTTGTGGTTTTCAAGATATTCAGCTTTGAAAACAAAAAACAATCGCCAATTTGATATGGTACAAAGTAGAAATTTGACACTTCTTACAAAAATAGTTCTTGATAGTGGTTATCCATTTACCAAGTTTGAAGTTTATACTTTGAGAGGTTAGAGATATTGTTAGATAAGTAAAAAACACAAACAGACACACAAGCAGAAAAAAAGCAGTTTAGGAATTATGATTGCAAAAACTTTCTTTCTTATTTTTACCTCTACTATCATTACTAAAATATTAACCATAATTTCCAGACACCCTATAGATGGTAAAAGATCAATCTACAAATAACTGGCACAACTAGGTGATTTTCAATAAATTTAAGCTCATCAATTAACCTATTACAATCTAAGTAAAAATTTGAAAATAATCACCTCTACCTGCTGGCCGTCTATGATCTGAATCTTCTTCTGCCGCCCCATCTTGAGAGCCACAGCCTTCTCGTGGGCGGAAGACTCCGGATCGTGGACAGACATGTGCCGGATCAGGTTCCCCTTGTGTCGGAAAGCTCTCTGACATTCCGGACACTCGTGGGTCTTCTCCCGAGGAGCCGGAGGGATGTAGTTGGGATTGTGGTACAGGTTTTGGTGCCTTTTCAGCAACTGCTTTTGGCGGAATGACTGAAAGATTACAACTTGAATTACAACTTAAACTCAGTTATAAAGTTAGAAAGACAGAAACCATTTAAGGGACACAAAATGCAGTATAATGTATAATTGGCACACTTGTTGTTTGTCAAACACAAACAGAAAATGAGAGTTAAAAGGGAAAGTGTGGATCACTGAAGGGTTAGGAATTAATATTATAGTAGACTCAGATGTCTAGATTAATGTGATGGAATGCTGATACAGATTCCGAAAAATCCCTAAGATAGCCACTCTGTCGATAGAGTACTGGTGTAAGCCGCATACAGAGTGTCGCAGCTGCACCGTTCTGATAACCAAGAGCACTTTAATACTCTGAAGCATCAAATTGATTTCACTTTTAAGTACTGGACTGAAACTAAGTGACATCAATTAAAGCAGTGAAAAATATTAAAGTCTTGTGGCTATTGGGCTACCAGGAATTGCTTACAAAGATAAACATAAACGCACCGTCTATAGCAATCCTTCGTTCTCAAACGAAGGATTGCTAAAGGCGGTGAGTTTATGTTGAATATCAAAGTGTTTAAATATACATATATATTATGTTATTCATGAATAGAGTCTTAAATAAATGAAAATTAAAGCACTAAAGAGCAAAATTTTGTTTTATTGAACAAAAAATCAAGGAATACGAATTTCTGTCTTTTGTACCAGTCCTGAAATTCATAAACTTACAATGTTAGTTTATTAATAAACAAAAACTTAATTTAATATCACATTTAAATTACCTTTATTAAAGTTTTGACCTTGATACAGTGGTTGATCTCAGAAAACAAAGATTGCTATAAAGCATAATTTTTGAGCCAGGAATTTATAATTAGGAACAGGGGTGAAAAACAAACTCTAGACGAACTGTATACTTGCTTATAAAATGGTACAATATTTTTTTTATGAAAAGATGGTTCCATTTTTTTTATAGAAGATGAAAAATAAAAATGATATCAACCTTATGTTGTTAATCTTTGTCAACTAGACAAAACATCAAGTCAATCAAAACAGAACAACATACACTGTTTCATTTAACTTATTTATAAATGCAATCAATAATAAACATATTGTACCTGGTCACACTTGTCGCACTGGTAAGGTTTCTGGTCGGTGTGGATGAGCATGTGTGACTCCAGGTGCCTCTGAGAGACGGAGGCATACGGACACAACTCACAGCGCCAGCACTTCTCTCCCTCGTGCGACTTGTTGTGGACCTGCCACAGACGACATCAATCATGACAGCAATGGAAAATCTATGTACAGGTCTTAACTAAAACTTTTTCATCATACTAACACAGAACCATCTGTTTTCAGTTCCTTTTTGTTAGCTCGAAAGTTACCCATTGCCGGCCTCGGCCAAAACGGAAGTAAACAATCAGCTGATTTGCAGCAAACTGACGTTTAATGCGTGTTTACTGGTTTCTTTTTAGTGGCAGCACTGCATCCGTAGCAAATGTTTGTTCTGTTTGTTATAGGTTAGGTTCGAAGGTTTGACAAACGTATGTTTATGCAAGGACTACGTTATGATTGAAAGTATGTTTTTCCTCCATAGTACGATGAAAAATATCATATGTTACAGGGAAGTTTTACCGTACTCGCATGAAAATCCTGAACTCGCTTTCGCAGCAACTATCATGCTCGTCTGGCAAAACTGTACTTCCCGGCCCAGTAACGTAATATTCTATATCAGCAGACCATAAAACTTAAAAGCTGCTGAGCAGGGCAAGCCCACAAGTAGTTATAATTGTGACTGATATCGAGAAAGAGATAGACTGTATTCATACAGCTGGGAATATTAATGTTATCTTCGGCAATGTCATTCATTAGTTTCAAGAGCCAGCATTAACTGAGGAGACGTTTCAATTCATTAGTTTCTAGAGCCAGGACTGAGGAGGCCGTTTCAATTATGTTTTAAACCTTTATTTAACAATTTATAAAAAATTACATCAGTGTACATTACACTGTAACATTACGTCAGGAAACATCAGTGTATAGCATTGTTTCTGCATCATGCATATTTGAAAGGCAGATTTCTCTGAAATTAATAAACAGCTCTGAAGACCAACTGTTAGTTGAAAAGGTCAGAATTTTGTACTCAAGACATGCATAACCTGAAAAAGCTCCATTTGGGGGAATTCAGAGATATCAAGTTTCTGTCTTACCTTACATATCGTTTTCTTTTGTAGTATTTCCTTTTGAAGTTACTAAATTTTATTTTATGCTTAAAGAAGTGCATTACTCCACTACTTTTTGGAGTTCACTTTCTGTCAAGTTAACCTTACAATATTTTGAAAATCCTTTACAAAGCACAACAAAACAACTTCAATGCAACTTCTAATATCTAACAGCTGCCCAGTGCTAGTATTGCTTTTGACAAACCAACCTTATAAGTGTATCTATCAGGGAACTGTTTGCCGCATCGCTTGCATCGCAGCGGTTTGTCGGAAGTGTGAAGTTTCTGCACGTGTATCCTGAGATCTGTCTTCCTCCCGCAAGTGGCCGGGCACAGCTCACAGTGGAATACAGGCTTGTCCCCCGCTGTGGCAGGAAATGAGACATTATGTAGTACACTAATTGTTAAATAGGATTGTTACAGCAGAATTAATACAACTATGAAGTGCAAGAGGGAGTGAAATTTCGCTTATCTTTCACAGGCATGTTCCTCACATAAACTAAACTAAAACCAACGAGTAGGCCTAGAGTTCGCAAGGTCCCACCAAGTATGTCATTGAGGTTATATCATTTTGGTGAAGTATGGACTCTTAAGCCTAAGTTGTAAGTAATCAGTGAAGGAGAATCAGCAGGCTTACCTTCAAAGCCACTGGCTCCTTCTTCAGAAAGTAGGGAGTTCACTGTATACTAGGAAGGAAGAAGAAGAACTGTTTCCTCCTTCCTTGGAAACTGTTCTTCTTCCTTCCTAGTATACAATGAACTCCCTACTTTCTGAAGAAGGAGCCAGTGGCTTTGAAAATTCATTTTGTTTTTATGTTTTATGCTTTTTTGTGTGCAGTTCAGCAGCTTTAACCGCCAGTTACGCCTGCTGATTCCCGTATTCTACCCTGATATCTTACAAGTATGTCATTGGCTGGAGAAATTTAGTTTTTTTTGTTACAGCATTATTTCCCATTGGATGAATCAATTGGTTCATTGTTGTTATCCAGTTCTAAAAGCAAATTGATGTTCCTCTAGATAGCGACACTTAGACTAATGAATTTTCAGAGATTTCGGAGTTTTTCTTGTGCTTCTGTATAACTTTGTGAGGTTGGCCTATTTTGAAGAATGATAAGAATAGAAATTACCCGCCCTCTCACGCTACATAGTAGTACTGATTCTACTAGAGTAAACTTAATCAGATCCAAGATAAACTGCAATTAAAATTATATCTACTGAAAATATTCAAAAACTATTCGTTACTCAGCTGACAAGACTCAACCACTTTTCTGGTTCTTTCAATTACACCTGCTTACACAATTTGGTCTCTTGCCATAAAGCTTGTTCACAAAGTTATCATCATTGTGGACGCAAAAATATGTATTCAGGGAGCCTAAACAAATTTCAAAATATGAAATTCCCCACTTTTCCCAGAACCATTTCAAAAAATGTTCCTGCCAATGAAATTATGGCCATGTTTACAACATAACAGGTTAGTACAAACAAGAGATATTCTGACTGTGATAAAGAAAGAATTCTTCCAGCAACAATATTACGAGATTTACCAGCCACTATGACTGAGAGATTTGAAGGCCACAACTGAGATATTTGCTAGACAAGAGACTGTACTGGCTGCAGATATGAACAAGATAATGATATTGTCAAATGGCGATAACAACGTAGTAGGATCTGTTGGCCGCTATGTGACCAAGAGATCTGCCGGCATGATTTGGCCAAGAAATCTCCTGGCCACAAAAAGCATCATGTTAGAAAAAAACAGTCAAAAAAACTTATTTTGAAATCTCCTGACAAAAGGGGAAACTTATTACTTTTCCCCTACTATGTTGCCAACAGTGGAATATCCTTGATAGAGGACAAGTCTTAAACATTGCATTTGTCATGAATAAAGAAATGTCCTGGTATTGTAACACTGCATTCTAATCATATAAAATAAAAACTTTTCCTGGTTCTGCAATGCCAAACGCTCAGTTTACAGTTTTTTCCAATAAATTATTTTTTTCTGTGACATTTACAATTATATTTGATGTAATAAACCTGACACAATCTTATACAGCTTTTTTATCGTGTGTACAAATCCTAGACAATAAAACTCACCGCTGTGTATGAGCTTGTGGGCCTTGAGGCTGTTGGACTGGGTGAACCGAGCATGGCAGATGTCACATTCGTACGGTTTCTCCCCTGTGTGGATTCTCAAATGGCGCTTCAGCTTGAATGTGTCCGGGCTGGCGTACGTGCAGTGGGGACACTACAACAAGACATAAGTTTTACTTATTAGATGTTGTAGAAATTTCTCTAAAGATCACTATTGTTTCCAAATTCCGACAGGCTTGCCTATTCATGGTGATAAGACACAAAAACTAAACAAAAGTGGAATATTTTAGAACTACTGACACCATTCTATACCAGCAAATAACTGAAGTGTGTGCTGGACTTTGGTCAAATATTTTTGTGTCCTTTCACCATGAATATGGCTCAATTATATTGTCACTATATTGACATCTAGTCGTTTCATTCCTTGAATTCACACACATGTAGCTATATTGAATGTTTTATACAATATAGCCGATCTTATAGTAGACTGATGTGGTCTATTGCACGTTATGTTTGTTCTATGACCAAATGAAGAATCTTTGAAAATACAACCATAATAACAATGAAGAAATGCGATTGGGTAATTTTTCTTTCGGTTATCACCGTTGAGCTACACACTTGATCACTATATAAGATGGTGTAACTAGGGGTTATTTTCACAAAATATATATGACTAATCAAAAATTACAATGTTACATACTCCACTCTCCTTTATATAATTATGTATTTGGTGAAAGCAATTCTTGACTTCTAAGTATATAGTCTGATCCACTTGTTTCAATCCAGCTGACTATTTATTTCCAAGTTCTCCCTGAGGTTATATCATTTTGGTGAAGGTTAGGCCTGAGTTGCAAGATATCAGGGCTGGATAGGGGAATAAATTGTGTGGTTGAAATTGCTGAAGAGCACACAAATATAACACAAAATATGAATTTTCAGAGCCACTTGCTCCCTCTTCAGACGAGAAGTGGTTCATTATTTATCCAACTAACATTGAACTACCTCCTATCTGTGTGCTCTTCAGCAGTTTCAACCATCAGGTAAGTCTGCTGATTTTCCTATCCGACCGACCTTAATATCTTTCAAGTTCTCCCTAAGGTTCACAAGCAAACTTTCAAAAGTCTTAACTAACCTGATAAGGTCTTTCTCCTGTGTGACATCTCATATGGTTCCTCATTTTGCTCAGCTCGACACTGGCATACTCACAAATCGTACACTTGTGAGGTTTCTCGTGAGTGTGTTTGTACCTGACGTGTCTCACGAGCTCTCCTGTGAAAAATGAAAACCTTTGAGACCAAAGCCTAGGTCTTCTCCTATGACTGTCAGAAAGCTTCACATGTTGATATCATTTGTACTCTTCTAATCTAAAATGGCGTAATAATACTTTAATCGGTAAACCTCAGATTATTCAGAATCAAATTTTCAAAATAACAACTTTTCAAGATGGCATTGTGAAATATAACTCAAACACACGTATTTGTCTTGTGAATACTACAACAAGCATACGGATAATAGTTATAACTGTAACATAGTAACCTAGTTTGGCGTTAAACCCAAACCCTAAGAAAAAGTTTATCTCTAAAATTTGACAATCAAATCTAAAACTGTCGGCTACCGAACCTTGACGAGATGTTTGACAGTAAGACTTGTTTTCGATGCAACATATACAAAATTCATCACCCGCAATACCGCTGCCAGATTATTCCGCAGACGACAACGACAACAGTGGTCACAGCAATAAAAAAATGGAAAGGATAGTTCGGTGATTGCTATTTTTTATAATATGCACTATTTTTATAGTACCATCAGATTATCCATATTTTTTGCCATCCGGATCAGATCTTCACCACATTAATCCGGATAATCCGAGGTGTACTGTATAACAAAATAAACAACGATAAAGACCTGTTTTAATCTAAAACAATAATGAGAGATTCAAGGACGTAAATAATGAACAAGATTTTAGCTTATTCCATGAAACTTCTACGGTACTAATGCAGGAAGCGACATAAAAGATAAAAAACAATAGCTCGTAACTCAAGATTATTCACCAAAATGTGCACAGATTACGATAAGTTGGAACACTGGGTTCTATAACGCTACTAAATTGATTTTTAAGTTCAACATGTCTAATAAAATTAATAAATTTGCCAAATATCCACCATGCTTGTCCCTTTATTATAAAATTATTAATCCTTTTAAGTGGCAACATCTTTTATTCCAGTCATAAATGCAGTATGATAGCAAGAACATGTGTGTTTGAAACACATTTATATAAGATAGCAAGCAAACCTACATTGTAAATACCCAAAAAACTCACCTGAGGTAGTGAAAGCACTGTCACAGTATTTACACCTGTGAGGCTTGGTGCCAGTGTGTGTATTTACATGGTTCTGCAGGGACGCCAACGTCTTGAACCCTCTCTCGCACACACTGCATTTGTGAGGTCTCTCTTCCGAGTGTGACTTCATGTGTCTCGACAACAGGTATCTGCAATGAAACGTTTACTGATACACTCTCAACAAAACGGAATCATTTACCTAGATCCTATTACAGAAGTCTCGATTATCCGACCTAAACCGGCCGCGTCAAGTTCGGATAAGCGAAAAGGTCGGATAACACCGAAAAAACGTACTAAAACATCAAAATACACTTTTTCACCCAAGCTTAAGTTTAGATTCGTAGTTAACTGCATTTTATGTGAGTAAGTAACTTTTGTATAGGCCTAGTTTCAGGGCCGGTGACAGGGGGGGGGGGGGGGGCAGGGGGGGCAAATGCATAGGGGCCTGGGCTCGCAGCTAACCTGCGTAGGGGGGGGGGGGGCAAATACCCCTGTCGCAGCTAACCTGCGTACTCAGCGAATTTCCAATAAAAAAAACAATAACTAATCAATTATTAGAAAAAACATATAAAAAGTGATAAATTCATGTATTAAAATAAAATGCAATAGTTTGTTTTGCATAGTCATTGTCAAAAATACTAATAAATAAGTTAAATTGAAAAAATAAATTTCTTTTGAATAAATAGGCAACATTGTTATTTTTTTCATACAAATACAAAATCCTATTAAAATTACTTTTGATGAACTCGTGAGAAACTCCGCAGGTTTCGTTGGAAAACATTCTGCTGCCCTGATATTAAGAAAGATGGCAAAAGAACGTTGGACTTGGAGACCAGTGAACTTAAAGCAACGACTCATGACACCAATTTGTTTTTTTTTCAAGCTGAATCCAATGGTGACAACAACAATTTGATTACTTTAATTTTTCAATTTGAAAAAGCCAAAAAAAACATTTTTGGATGTTAAAAGTAGCCTTTATCCCACTTTGGATGTGTCGATCTAGCCGGTTTACGAGCTCATCTTAGAGAACCTAGTTTTACATGTGTGTACAAAATTTTGTCACCATCGGATGATTTTTAAATGAAAATTCTATTCCCCATATAAGCCCATGTTAAATTTTGAAAAAAAATTGTGATTTTTGGAGGTAAAAATGCATTTCCGCGATAAACTCACTTGACATCCAGAAAGTAGACATAAAAAGCTATCAATTGATACAAAATAAATATGATTGCTGAGGTTACCCAGAACAGATATTTTTGTCCATTCTGTAAAAACAACGGTAATAGCTTATTTCTAAGGAAATTCGCTAAAATGGGCCCCAAACGGCTAAAAAGGGCCGTAAAGCATACAACAGGTAAAAAAAAAGGTCGCCAGGTCTCAGGGCCCGGGGTTGTAGATTGCACAGGGGCCCGAAAAACCTGTCGCCGGGCCTGCCTAGTTTAGTTCATATTTAAAAGTAAAGGGTTCAGGTGCCTGGGCCAGTCCTTATCCCCTGTTGAAAAAACAGCTATTGTTGTGCAGTCGACCGGGCGATGACGAGCCGGCCGCGGGCCGGTGAGTTGTTGTCCCCGACAGTCACTGACACCCGCCTGCACATTCCTCACACCAAAACATTAGCAGGGAAATTCCAATATGGAGAACGGGGTTTTGAAACAGTAGCTGTTTCGTCAACAGGGAATAAGGGCCGGCCTGGCCTACCTCGACCCTTTACAGTACACCTCGGATTATCCAGATTAATGTGGCGGAACACCGATCCGGATAGCAAAAAATCCAGATAATCCGAGGTCATTACAATATAGCATAAACAGCTATCGCGTACCTTAGCTCCTGCTAAATTGATGGTGCAGACGTCGTATTAGGACTGTACAACATGTTAGTCTTTCAAATTTTAAGAGGGTTTAATTTTGAAACAAATTTAAGAACTAAATTTCGTTATTAATCATACGAATATAATGTTGACTTTTATCGTACCTACGGTTTAGGTTTGGAATAAATCTCCAGATTAAAATATTTCATTTAATAAGATTAAATAATCATAACTCAAAATAACTCAAGCTAGAAATAATTATGACGAAACTTAATGTAACTCAAAACTTATTACAGTAAATTTCCTTAAGAAATAACGTAACACGTCAAATGACAGCAAGAAACAAACTTGCAAAATTGCCGGGTTACGCTTTTGTTGATTACTGCTAGCGCCCGAAGTACCAATCCAGAAAACTACGTTCACGAAAATGCTGTATTGTTCTGTTGATTCCTTCAATTATTGTGATTCCAAATGCGTACATTAATGTATTACATTTGTATTTCACTTTTATAAGGCGCATTTCACCAGGGTGTCTACCAAATTTCATATATGAAATTCCAGACTTTTTCCCTACTTTTCCCGACAATTTAAAAAAAATTCCCGACCGTAGGAAACATGACCATTGCCTCCTATAACGAATATTGAGAACGATATCTGTAAATAAATACATTTAGACGGTTACAATGCAAGGGAAAGATCGCCAAAAGATGAGCAAGATGACCGCGATAAGTCCAATAGATTTGTCTGTCGTAATGCGACTGAAATTTCCGGCTGCGGAAAGAATGACCGATTTTCCGGCCGCATTGTGACCAAGAGATTCTCCGGCCGTGGTATAAACGACTGAGATTTGACAGCCACGATGCGACAGAGAGATTTGCCGGCCGCAATACGACCGAATCATGTAACGGCTATGAAAAGAGAAAGCTACATAATACGATCAAGAAACAATCGGACACCCGACAACCGAAAAACAAAGATTTCCGGCCGCAATAAGTCCAAAAGATTTGCCAGCCATGTTGTAAATTAAAATATCTCTGGCTTTGAAAAAAATAGCGATTTTCTTGTCGCAATACAACCGGGAGATGTAATGGCCAAAAAAAAAAACAACGAACTCGTCTGCTACGAATCGACCGAAAAATGTTTCATTCCTAAAACGAGTAAGCGACTTTCCGGCCGCAATATGACCGAGGTCTAATGGCCGCGAAATGAGTAAGGTTCTCCATCGGCCGCGATGCGACCAAGAGATTTGCCTGCCGTAAAACAAGCGAAAGATTTCCGATCGCAACGAGACCGAAAATCTTGCCGGCCACGGTATAAATGATAGATATTCCGTCCGTGAAAAGATCGAGCGATTTTCTTATCGCAACACGACCGAGGGATGTGACGGCCACGAAAAGAGCAAAAAATTTGTCTACCACGAGACGACCAAAAATGTTTTGGTCCCAAAATGAGTGAGCGATTTTCTGGCCGCAATACGACCGAGAGGTCTAACGCTCGCGAAAAGAGGGATGAAGTCATCGGCCGAGGCGCGACCATGAGATTTGCCAGCCGCAAAACAAGCGAAAGATTTCCGGCCGCAATAAAAGCGAAAGATGTGATGGCCGTGAAAAGAGCAACAGATTTGCGGCCGCAAAGAGAGCGAGGTATCTGACGGCCCCAATGTGAACGAGACGTTTGCTGACCCCGAAACGACCGAAGAATTTGCCGGCCGGGTTATGGATATTCTGGCCTTCATGTGGCCAACAGATGTGATGTGATAGCCACGAAAATAGCACACGATTTTAAGGTAGCAATACTAGCGAGAGACTTCACGGCCGCGTAAAGAGCGAGAGACTTGTCGGCCGTGTGAAGAGCAAGATAGTCTTCGGCCGCGTAAAGAGCGAGACTTGTCGGCCGCGTAAAGAGCGAAACTTGTCGGCCGCGTAAAGAGCGAGATTTGTCAGCCGCGTAAAGAGCGAGACTTGTCGGCCGCGTAAAGAGCGTAATTTGTCGGCCGCGTAAAGAGCGAGACTTGTCAGCCGCGTAAAGAGCGAGAGACTCCGAGTAAAGACCGTAGAGACTCGTCGGCCACGTAAAGAGCGAGACACTTGACGGCCGCGTAAAGAGCGAATCTTGTCGGCCATGTAAAGAGCGAGACTTGTCGGCCGCGTAAAGAGCGAGAGACTTGTCGGCCGCGTAAAGAGCGAGAGACTTGTCGGCCGCTTAAAGAGCGAAACTTGTCGGCCGCGTAAAGAGCGAGAGACTCCGAGTACAGACCGTAGAGTCTCGTTGGCCACATAAAGAGCGAGAGACTTGACGGCCGCGTAAAGAGCGTGTCTTGTCGGCCGCGTAAAGAGCGAGACTTGTCAGCCGCGTAAAGAGCGAGTTTTTACAGCTGTATTAGGACTGAGAAACTTGCGGCAGCGGAATAAGCGACAGATTTTCTGGTCGTGATATAGCTAAAAATTTGTCTGCCGCAATTCGTTCGAGATTTGCCGGTCGAGACGATGACAATAACGAAGAAAACTGCTATTTCGTTTTCTTTTATAGCCTTATTCGAATTTCCCGACCAAATGTTGAAATTCATTACTTTTTCCCGACTATTCCCGACCTTACAAAATCCCCGACATTTTCCCGAATTTTCCCGAATTCCCGACTGGTAGACACCCTGTTCACCGATAAACTCGCTAAAATTATGATTTTGCCGTGATTTTAATTTTTCAATTTGTCGGGTTGACCGGTCCGGATAATCCGGGATCCGAATAATGTGAGGTCCGGATAATCCGAGGTGTACTGTACTTATAAATATGAAATAATCTAGGCCTATACCAACAAAAGTTACATACGTAAAATGCAGTGAACTATGAAACTAAAATAAAGCTTGGGTAAAAAAGTAAATGATTGTCTGTCTGCCTGCTGATTGTTGTTTTCTGGCAGGCAGGTAGCAGAGGTTGACGGGGGTGGTATGCACTGCGCAAAAACAAAGAGAAAGTACAGTCACCGACCTATCGCCTAGCATGCGAATACAATGCGTACAGTCGAGTAAAAGAAAGGGGCTGCGTGGCAAGCAGGAGTCAGCTGCGTACAGTTGGATGCGACAAAAGGGGATGCCTCGCGTGACAGCCTATTGCGTGTAATAATTTCGATGACATTAGCCCCGTATGTCAGATAACTCGGAACATCGGATATCCGAAAATCAGATAACGAAGACTCTAATGTTCTTTAATTTGACAAACACGTTTAAACGTTTTTATAGTATCATGGAAAATCTTTGTTTGTTTTACACATCGTAGAGGCAATAACTTCCTGACTAAATCTATAAAGCCTAAGTTAACTGAACAAATCTGAATAGCAAGTCTGCTTTGAAGTTAGTATTAACAATAAACGAATCAATCTGATAGACAATTTAAAAGTAAACACTTAATTAGCAACAGTGTGATTGCTAAAATACCTTTTTGGGCTTGTGTAGTTGCAGTAGTTACACATGTGGGCTTGTGTTACAGTTTGCGATTTCTTTGGTAAAAGCTTTATTATTTTTGACTTATCATCTTCATCCCCAGACTCCTGTAAAAATAATAAAATTTAACTTAAGCTGAAAAATAACAACTTGCTGTTACCACACGTACACAAACTTAACTTACCTATATTGTATATTATGAATACAATTTTGAATTATAGAAATAATTTTGGAAGCTAATGAATTAATCTGTTACATACGGCCTTAAGATATTTTTAATAAGAGGAAAAACCAAATATTGATGACTCTTAAAAGTAAGCCACTTTAAGGATCGAAAAGCAGCCAAGATTAAAACTATATCAAAGAACTCACACAACTTGAAGCATTCTACTGATTGAGACATTTACAATTTTACCTCATGTATTTCCTGATACAGCAGGAACAATTAAGTGGAGACTGGTGACAACTAGATATGGATGCAAATCTAATCAAAACTTTGTAAATTTGATTAGCAAAATCATTAAGAATTATTTAGTTTGAGTAGTGGTTGGAATCAGAGATAAAGTGAGGTGCAAAAATATGCTTTAGTTACATAAAGAAATAGATAGTTAATCAAAAGAATATCAAAGACAAATCAGACTCTCTAGGAGGGATAAGAAGACAAGTGGAGTCAAAAGGTTTTCATCTCAGGATAAGGGTGAAAGAGAAAACTTAAACAACCCAGGATGGAAGAAGGTTCACAAATAGCTGAAGGATATTAAGGGCCGATCGGTCTCCCTTGTGGGAATACAGACGAGTGGAGGTAAAGGGTTTTCATCTCAGGATAAAGACAAAAGAGAAAACTTGAAAAGTCCAGAATGGAAGAATTGGTAGGAACAGCTGAAGGATATTTAGGGCCAATTGGTCACCCTAGAAGGAATAAAACGAGTGGAGGTAAAGGGTTTTCATCTCAGGATAAGGACAAAAGAGAGAACTTGAAGAAACCAGGATGGAAGAATGGGCAGGAATGGCTGAAGGATATTAAGGGGCAATTGGTCTCTCTAGTAAGAATGTAGACGAGAGGAGGTAAAGTATTTCATATAAGGACGAAAGGAAAATTTGAAGAACCCAGGACGGAAGAAGGGGCAGGAACGGTTACACAACTTATCCTGCAATCCCATACCATTCCACTGACAGGCTCATTGTCCTCAGGCTCGTTAAAGTCGTAAACCGTGTAATCAGGATCCTCCTGGTCATCCTTATCCTCCTTATCATCCGGCTGTTGAACGATGAGGACGTAGCTGACCTCTCCGGGATTGGTCTCGGTCGGCATGATCCTCACCGTTTGAAAACCGTCCGCCCCGCTCAAAATCATCTGACCCGACTCGTTCACCACCTTTGAAATTTGATTACATAATAAAACATGAAATTCAAATTGATAACAAGGGTAGATTGACATGATGGATAAGGAAAAAGGGGTGACAGGGAAAAGTTGGCTTTGGAAAAAGTATTTAGACTAAAAAGTCCAGATTCTGTTATATTCTGATTAAAGAAATTGCTGAAAAACATTAAAAACACTTTTCAAGGTTTAAGTTATGAAAGCTGACAATGCACTTTTGTTGTATAGTTACAAGGAAGTTCTTTGAGGTCATTTACTGATGGATGTTTTAAAATTGTAATAGGATTATAGAGGAAACAACTGGTTTACCTGAAGTTGAAAATTTTCAAATTTCACCACCATTAACAGTCTTTCTCCATCTTTCTACCCTTGAGAAAGGTCCTACTAGATGGACCGAAATATTGGGACTTTTCCTGTGTTTAGTGTTTTGTGTTTCTGATGGCCTACTCAACTTCAGGTAAGCCAGTTGTTTCCTCTATAATCCTATTATAATACCTACCCTTTAAGGGCCTTCCTACAGAAAATAACCTTACGGATGTTTTAAAATGAAAGTCCTTCGCTTCCCAAAAGTCACTGGATTTATAAGTTTCGATGTTTGACAAAAACAAATTTCCTTACTTAATAAAGTTCATTTAACATTTGGTTAAATAAAACGCTTCTTAAAAGCCTTTAGATTTACCGGTATATATTTTCACTCTGAGAAAAAGGATCGGTTTGTTAAAGTAAAATAATAAAGACAAATTTTTGACAACAGATTTTTTTTTTGGTGGAAACAATGGGCTAACTGCTGAGATTAATAGAGTTTTTGTTACTTACATCATCATTCCCTCCTTCACCAGACATGTTTTCTGAGACGCCTTCTACTTGCATCACAAACGACGTTTCATTTGCATCACTTACATCACTGTTGGGATTTGCAATTCCTGTAACAATAACAAAAATTATTATAAAGATGTAAAATAAAGCAGTTTCAAACAGCATCATGTATTTGTTATTTATGAGGTGGTTATTACGTAAAGCGGATAGCAAAAAACTAATGGAATTCTTGAAGTCTGCAGTGCCTGCTGACTTTCAAGGGTTTGTCTAATAAAAACAATGTTAATTTCAAACAGTTGCTGTACCTTTTTTTGCCTAAAAAGTTACAACATTTGTGTTAAAGGTAATAAAACTATCTGAAGAATTGTTGGATTTCAATTTTGAAATAAGAAATAGTTTTTTTTTAGGTATAATTAAGATTATACGTATATAAAATTAACTATTTCACACAGACATTTTAAGCTAAAAATTAAAACATAATATTTAAATTTTTGACATTTCACTAGCTAGCTAAATATAAGTTTGAAAATTCATAACTTAGGCTACATGGCATTCAAATTATTTCTATGCAAAGCCATGCATGTCTCAAGGAAATTAGCAGTGTTCTTGTAAGACCAAGCTCAAAATGGCAGGAGGTATGGTACTATATAGCAGAATCTTAAGCAAGCAATCTTCAAAAAAGAACAAAAAAATTGCATTTATATTAACTGTAATACTGTAATGATAAATTTGTGTTTCCCTTATCTTAGTTATTATTTAAACCTCTGGCTGACTAGGAAAATCTTGGATTTTATTTCAATAGGCCTATTGCCAAATACAAAATCTTCATTTTAACACTAAACTATCATGAAAAAAATCCTAGGTTAGACTGAAAACTGCCAGGATGCCAGAATTAGTTGATTTAGCAGTAAAAATGTGTTAAAATCTGACTAATCTAGGCCTAATATTGCAGTAATTGATGGATCGAATAAAAAGAATTATCAATTAGTTCAAGATTTTGTCAACGAAAAATCATAAAAGTAGTTGTTCCCAGATTCGAGTTAATTAACACAACTACTAATTATGCATTCAGATAACCTCAAAAAAGACAGCTACTTGTGATTTCTCACCTGAAACGACAGTCATGACTTGCTGGCCGTCCGCAGTTCCCGTCTGGTAGTAGTAATGACCCGCCTGGTCGACAAAGTAAGTGGCCCCCTCGTCTGGCCCCTGGTCTCCTGGGATATCATCTAGCAACATATATAACACGGTGAATATCCATGCACTGCAAAGTCATATCGTAAGTGGGATCAAGACAGTATGTTTGAAGATATTCAAGTATGTATACAACTGTGACAAGTACAGTGTTTTTAGAATGTCACCACCAAAACTTAAATAAAGAATTTATAGGTTCTCTAGGCTATCACATTGCCTGCTGAGGGCATGAGTATATTTTCCTTAGTGCTGGTCTGTGACTTTGCCATGCATTAATTGACAATTATGATGATTAGTTTTATTAAAGTCTGATGTCTTTTTTAACTTAATATGGGATTCTGAATTAAAAGTAGAGAATACGTCTAGTGTGAATACGTCCAGTAAATGTACTTAAGAGCAGCATTCAGTGAGTCTGACTGTTTAAAGTCAGAACTGAGGACTGCACTTAGTCCCTGCTGCTAAAAAGTATTAGAAAATTTTAATTTGCTTTATTAATGAACTCATTATGGTTTAACTCATGAGGCAACCCTCTATCCCGAAAACAATTTTTCATAAGGCAGAATTCTTTCAGCTAAAATGTAAAATCATATATTTAGACTTACCGCCAACTTGCTGCACCACATTATCACCACCTATCTCTTTGTTGAAAGTATTTAAATAGTTCTGAATATCGGTTATAGTCTCCCCAGAAACTTCCTGAGAAGACTGCTCCAACTTAATAGTCTGAGAATCCGACATTTTGACAGCCACTGAAACAAAAAAAATACATTTAATCAGAATTCTTTTGACATAAATCTTTAGAAGGTGATCTTTAGACTTGGGGTTAATTATTTTCCTAAGAAAAGCCTAACTAAATAGAATTATTAGTGAAAAATGAATTTTGGAACATGCAAAGAAAAAAATCTATAGTAAAGCCTCTTACGTGCTTGAGCATCAAACAATTTTAGGCTACTAGGATTAGAAAGCTATTAATAATTTATCGTTTAAGTAGCATTAAACAAAGCTCAAAAGGTTTTTTATTAGTCACAAAAATCAACTTAACTTACTTGTTTTGAATCCTCTTTAACAATTTACAGTGCTGGTAAATTGTACATCACCAGGTGTCTTCAGCATGCAGGGAACACCACCTCCCCAAAAGTGCACTAAAAGGAAATGATCAATTGGTAGAAAAACTCAATTTATAACATACTTTAAATGATTTCTTATGAATTCTAAAACAACGGTCAAGCATACCTGACAAGAAATGCTAAGAACATGAAGTAATTTAAGAACACAATTGGCTATAATCAGACCTGTCAACCTGGAAGGAATTTCTGATGGGAGTGACCCCCCAGTAGAAGGGGGGGGGGGGGGTGTGGGGAAAATTTTGAAAATTCAAGCCTGAAAATTGAGTTTTTAAGCATTTCTACCAAAATGTAAAGTCTTAAAAATTAATTTTTTCCATTTCATATCATCCAAAAACAAACTAAAATGATTGAAAATTGCAAATTAGTAAGCACATCAGGAGAGTTACATTAAACTAATTTGTTTTCATGTACTTAGTTGCAGACTCCCAGTTGGCAGAGCTATAGGCCTACCAACATAACATTAACGCGATAAAAAATTCCCGATTTCCTAAAAAATTCCCTAATGAGTATGTACCAATAGTATATATCAGATATGCGGGAGTTTTTCTACTGAAAGCGGGAGAGCGGGAGTGGATGTCAGATTGCGGGAGACTCCCGTATAGTGCGGGAGAGTTGGAAGGTCTGCTATAATAAACATGGGGCATAGTTGATATTAGATAAAATTCTGGAAAAATTTGGAAAATTTGGAGTTGTAAAATAAATGACACTTTATTGTAAAATAATCCACAATGATTTTTTCCGCACAGCAGTTGCCTTTTGCGATCACACAGCCAACAATGCTGGCCAACATGAAATCCAACAAACGCTCGGGTGTCGAGCAGAACTGGCCGATAACATAATATTTTTTTAATTGTTTTGCTAAATTTGGAACGGTGCCTGAATAATGCTGCAGCCTAGTGAGGCTTTATTTAATTAAATGATCAGTAGGCTTGCAACATTGAATAGTAAAAATCCCCTATGATAACACTGCAGGTTTTCAATGAAAATAGATCCCAACTGCCTGGAGTGAAAACAATAAATTCCAAGCTGACGGAAATGAGCCGCCATGATGAATACTGAGCTGGCGCGAAGTGGGGCTTGGCCAGTAGAGCTGGCCGTCCGAATGTCCTAACCTAGCCACATGGAAATTAATTCCGACTGGCTGCTGCTGACTGCATTGTGGCTATTCCTGTTGGCCTTACGATTGTAATGGGATAAAACTAGAGAATGATCTACAACATTAGGGGCCATCCTTAAATTACAGGGGAGGGGTTTTTTGAAGCATTATATCTATAAAATCTTAAATCCACCTTAAAAAAAGTTGTTTTTGAGGGGAGGGGGTGATAGCACAATTATACAATTCTTGAGGGGGGAGAGGGCTGAAAAGGCTAATTTTAGTGATACCTAATTTTTAAGGATGGTCCCTTAAGCTTAAATTAGACTCTCCCTTACTTAAGTTTAAGTAAGGCCTCCCTTCTAGCCTGCATTGACTTAAGCTATGTTATAGGGGGCCTGGTAAGTATTGTCCTTTGATTAAATTTAATTAGGGACAGACAAGAAATCGAATGTTCCTTAAATTAGATTTTCAAGACAAGTATTTTTGCCTAAGTTTTACAGTAATTTAAGTTAATGTTCTGTAAGTCTGTAAATGTAACAGCTGACTAACTTATCAAGAAATAATCTTCCAGGACAGACCATTTTGTCATCAAGATATTAATGTTGCTAACATTTCGGATACATTACAACTGAGTCGGATAGGCTAGTTGGTGTTGTGCTCGAATTTTGTGCAAGTTCAACTGTAAAGTCTCCAAAGCGCTGGCAGCAAACTTATGATATCTTTATGACAGTGCGGCCCAGCATGGAAGACAAATGCTCAAAACCTAGAAAACATGACGGTGGAAGCCTAGGCCTTCATTCTAAATTATAATTATTAGGCCTAGCCTATTTGGATACAATTTATGCCACAGTTGCACTTCGCCCGTTTTAACTAAAGCCTACTAGGCCTATGTTGCCGGAGCTGTCAAATTCCGTTTAACTTAGGCAACCCTAAATTATCAGGGACAGTAAACAATGTTAAAATCAATTTTAACAAACATCAACTGTGTTTGTTCACAGACTAGGCCTACCGTACAGTAGAGATCTAAATAGAGAGCTGAAAGAAAATGGGACCATGTTAGACTATAACGATTTCAAAGATCAGCTGTGATGTTCTGCTGACCTTCAATTCACTCCAACTGCTTCATGTGTAAACGATTCCCCAAGCTCAAGATAAAACGGTTCAACTGTATAGCATGGAACTGTATGGTAGGTTCTGACCGAAATGGGGCTATATATGTATGCTTGATGGTTATAACATATGGAGGTCCCTAATCCTTCTTTGACGAGGTGCAGTTCTCGTATTGTAAACACTTGTGTAGGCCTAAGTTTAAACCAAATTTGGGTAGGCTATGAAACTCCTAAAAATATGCTCTGTGTTGGATTCAATCCTGTTAGGTATATATGGAATGGAACAAACTTAGTTTAGGCTCTTGAGTTATTGATTGTACTTGCTTTGAAATAGGCCTAGTTGGCCCCATATACCTATTATTGTTCTTGAGGTAGATAGGCTAGGTTAAGCTAATAAAGTGAAATTAAGATATAGGCCTTAAAGTCTACAGTAGATCTAGAGACTGATGGGAAGACCTTACTTGGCAGAGTTATTTCTCGGACCATATAAACCAATAGGCCCTAAAGGAAAGAAAGATAGGACAAAAATGTTGACATTTGCGTACTCATTACTAGTTAGCAGACTACGCTCAAATTGTTCTAGTCTAGTAGTACGCTATCTGTCGGGAATAAATAGAATTCCTACTTACAATTTCAGAACACAGGGGGCATTAAAGGCGAAAATTTCAAGAAATTGGCACCGTCCGCGCTGTCATCATAATGGCTGCCAGCTCCGTAGTAAGATATCGGCAGCTTGAAATGAATGAAATCGAACGTAAATCGAACTTCTAAAGTGATTGCGACGCTAATTTCTAAGGATTAACTTTTAAAAAATTACCCTCTATAATTTTTCCCTGTTCCCAGTAACCAAAGACAAAATTACCTTTAATTCAAAATCCGACGTTTGAGGGCGTTGGTGTAGCGATCACTTCAACAGCGAGAAAATGGAAGGGAAAGGGAACGGATCGAACGAAGAAGCCAACATGGCGGCGGCACAATCTGTTTTCCTGCAATATCAACCAACCAGAGGGGCTTGCGCAAGGGCGGATGGGATTTTGTTGTAATTTCGTCTTCAAATCATGTGAACACAGTGAACAGTTAAAAAATAGTACCTCTGATTATTTTAGTAAACTTATTATTGATGAAAAGTTTCATCAATTCAAAAACTTTCAAACAATAGTCACTCTAAAACAGCAAACTTTAAATTTTAAAAATAACATTGTTTTATCATCATAAATTTATTTTTGCCCTCATAAGAATTCGACAACCTACTTACAAAGTTTTATAAAATTGGTTGTTAAAAACAGGGAAATTAATTTTACTTATATTTATTTAATATAAAATGAATTATATTTAAAACTAATAAATAATAAATAACCTTTCAAGGAATTATTAATAATAAAATATTCACCTTCATTTACAAGAAAATTTGGAGAATATTAAATAAACAATGCTCTTTATAGTTTTGATGAATTTATAGACCACAACTAAGATTTTGTCACAAAATATTAATATTATTAAAAAGGGATTTAAAACATAGAATTTTAATTTATCTATAGTATTTTTAGAATTTTATTTTTTTAATTTTTATTTTAAATTTTATATAATTTGTTGTGTAAAACTATGTTTAAAATATCCCTCTTAGTTGTGATACATCCTTGGTATGATTACTGTTAAACAAAAGCAAAAATGTTATGTCATTGTTCATTATTGCAAATGGCATTAATTTATTTCAAGCAATAAAAATATATTATATTCTCTCTGCAACCAATTACTATCTGATGAAATGAATGGTGACAATTTTATGCCATCCATCTTTACTTGAGTAAATAATTCCTCAAAAGTTGCAAAAAAGGAATTTTTTCAAACACAATAATAAAATATAAAAGAGGCCAACGTACTATTTTGAGGTTAAAGTATAAAAAACTTCTGATCTAAAATTGTTCTAATTAAAAAAGTAAAATATAGTATGTTTGCAATGTGTCATGGCATTTCCCAATAAATTTATTTTCTGAATGTTAAAGCTGAATGATTATGGGGAAATGCTACAATATTTTTCCATCTCAATTGGTCTTGGAATAAATATTTGCCTTGTCAAAATGTAAATTTCAAACAAATAGAACCATAACTTAAGAGGGCTCTAAACCTTTGCCAAGCGGCTGAAAAACGCATCTCTGTATTACTAAAATTCTGAGATTATTAAAACACCTAGGACCTCCGGTGAACGAGAACGTGTTTTTCATTAAATGAACTAGGAGATAAAACTTTTTTTAGGGTATTTAATTATTATTAGACATATTTTATTCAGGGTTAAACTTAGTGAAAATTGGTCATTTTATTCTACATAAACCATAACATTTAAAATAAAATGCGAAAGTTGTTTTTGTTTTAAACCCTTTATTAGATATTCGAGATGATTTCCCGCTGGGTAGGACTTCAAAAAAACAAATAGTTACCTCGTAAATCGAGTAATTTGTGAGGGTTATTTCTGAAAAGTGCTTCTCAAAACACCCCCGTACAGAGGACGCCCTGGCGAGCGTTGATGGAACTACGACCGCCGAGGAGACATTCGTCAGTGTCGCCAACCTGTTTCTCTGCCCATTGAGACATCGGGCGGGCGTGAATCCCAGGAAAGGGAAGGAAGCGGGGAGGGTTCTCTGTGTCTGTGTCCTTGAATCCAATGACTCTAAAGATACAATTTGTCCATCACACCATTTCGTCATTCTTGATATATAGGTAAATCAAATTTAAAATGACATTATAACCGGTCTTTAACCATTCAGAGAATATGCTATCAAATCAAAAATAATTAAACCTCATTGATTGGAATACTGTACACCAAAATTTGAACCAAATTAGACCTTCCTTAACAATAATTTGTTTAATCCAGTTAATTTTACAACAAAAAGTATAACTTCAATAATCGCAGGATTTTAAAGTTTGCAATCACTATTGAGGTGCTGTGGATAGTTTCTGAAATATCGTAACTTATAAGTTGTTACAGAGCTATTCAAAGTCATTACTGTATTAGAGGTTTTCCATGGGCGTAATGCGGCAAGGAGGGGGGCGGCCGCCCCCCGAATAATTTGGAGGATATAACCATAGATAAAATATACCCTGCTGGGTATATTTTATTTATGATATAACGATATAACATTGTAATATAAGAAAAGTCGCATAATCACGATCACGACCATTTTTGCTGATTCTTTTAACCAGCGCGAAATGTAAGTACAGCACAGATGGCAATATTATTTTACACACTATTCCTGGATAAAAAATACACCCAAACAATTTAGATTTTAATGTAAAATATAAATGACATTGTTACGGCCATAAATTCCCAAAATGTTGGCGAATTAGAATGTTTACTTCAATTACAACTCAAAAATATCGATTTTATGCGAGAAAGATACTTAGTTCAAATATAGATACAAATTGATTTTAAGGGAGCGGTGCAGTTTTACAACCTGTCACTCAAAAGCTTCTCGGCATCGTAATAATCCTTTTGACATACGCCGCCCCTGTCTTCCCTGGCCACACCGCACTGTCGCCTTTTGTAGTTAGGTGGCAAGGCTGACGGGCATACTCGTTTTGCGCACACGATCAATGCATACTGCTCTAATGGCCTGACCGCAGCTTTAAATTAGATAGTCACGAAACGAAGACACACACATATCTGTTATTAACATAAATACCCCCGTTGCAGCAGACCTGCATACTCAGCGAATTTCAAATACAAATTAACACATTTCAATCCATGACATGTTTTTTGTAAGCTCCATAAGAATAACATGGAGAATGAGTATGCAGGTTTGCTGTAACAGGTATGTTAACTGGGTGGTTTTAATTAAATACAGTATTTAATAGATATGAACTAGAAGAAGCCATATTCCAAGTTTTATCATAATAGTATATTTTAACATATTATGTTAAGAAATAAGAAAGATATAGAATTTGTTTTATTTCCCATTGGGATAACATGAGGAATGAATATTCAGGTTTGCTGCCACAAAAATAGACATATTATTGGGGATTTAAGACTACTAAAAAACTTATACATTAGATGTCATCTATATCAAATTTCATTCCAATCGGACCATTTTGCGACCGCTATTTTTTATATTATTTACAGTTGTATTTATTTATACAGTTTTATTTTATTCTGTCCAGTTCAAGTTGGCCGGTGGACCCGGGACTACCTGAGGCCACCCCTGTAATCCCTCGCCACGTCCGGCGGGGCTGTCCGCTGCCTAGGCGATGAGTCACCTACTGGCTGTGTTTATAAAATGGTACACCTTTTTTACAGAATAATAATTTAACATTTTTAAAAGCATACTTGAAATATACTAAAAAATTTATGAAAAGTGATATAAAATTCGACCCAGATAGACTTATTACCAGATTTGTTCGTTTATAAACATGAGATCAAATGCTATAATAATAGGTCGAATTTAAATCACTTTTCATAACTTTTTTAGTAGATTTGAAACATGATTTAAAACATTTTAAATTATTATTCTGTTAAAAAAGTGTACCATTGTATAAACACAGCCATTGTTGTGTACCATTATTGTTGGTGATTCATCGTCTAGGCAGCGGACAGCCCCGCCGGACGTGGCGAGGGATTACAGGGGTGCCCTCACGTAGTCCCGGGTCCACCGGCCAACTTGAACTGCACAGAATATGAGTGTTATTCAATGATCCAATTTTAATTGTTTAATGACTTGTTATATATAATATGTTATTTATTCAGTAAATTTTAATTTATATTATGCCCGCTTTAAAATATTACTTTATTTTGTTGCACTTATTTGATGCTTCAATTGTACGCTCTAGCGATGAGGTTTAGTTGATTCTTTGTTTTTGGTTTATGTTGTGTCTTTGTTGGTTTATGTTGTATATTTCGAGCATTGTGTCACCATTTTGGCCAGTCAGTGCCTTTTTGTAGATTTAAAAATAAATTTGTTTCCCGACAACTTTTCAAATAAATCGTTAGATTATTAATTACTTTTTATCTACAATATTTTTTATTTAGAATTTTTTTCTGTATTATAGCCCGGTTTTAAACATTGCTGTATTCTTTGTACTTAGTTGATGCTTTACTTAATTGTATGCTCTTGCAATGAGATGATCTCTTAATTGTTTTTCTTTATGTTATATATTTCGAGCGTTGTTTACTCATTTTTGCCAATCAGTGTTCCTTTTACATTTTTAAACATATAATATTTGTTTCCATACAACGTTTCAAATAAGTCGTTTGTTATTACTTTTCATCTACAATGTTTTTTATTTAGTATTTTTTAACTATATTGCAGCGTGGTTTTAAACATTGGTGTATTTTTTGTACATATCTGATGCTTGCTTTTAGTACGTTCTAGCGATAGGCTTTTCGACTTTTAAAAATTCCTAAAATTTATAGGTAATTTTGTTGGCATTTATACGTCATTTAGGTCATATATATCCGTTAAAGAGTATATGTTACAGCAGTTAATCAGTAATTCATGCTTGTTTGTAAATATATTTGTCTTTAATTGTATACACGTGTGAAAACTTGGTGTGTATTTAGTCATATGTTTTTAGTGATTGTTACACTCGGGTTACTTTTCATGTTAACAGTTAAGTTAAAATGTTGTAGTCTAATATAAAAAAATTCTGTTCCATTTTACTGTACATTGAGTACAAAATCTATATGTCATACAGTCGGGTTTTTACTTCACAATAATTTGTTTTTCTTCATCCCTTATACAACATGATGCATTCATACATTTCAATACAAAGTATATTAGAGTTTATATATTTTTATCAATTCAAAGTGGTCGTGATAACCAGTTTGAGTTTGGGACTAAATTCAGATTCTCAAAGAGAATTTCGAAGGAACATAGAAGCAATGAGGTGAAAGTAAGACAACACCCTGCCACCAGCGGTATCGGGAATTGGCGTTGTTCGTTCGTTCGTTCAACTTCCCCACGAATTCATGGACTCCCTAACAGTTGGCAGCAACGCGTAAAACCGGTCTGAGGGTAGCTCACCTAGCGCAGCCACTGGTGAAAATTGAAACTATGAGGAGCTGTGGTGGACACAGATCGTTGTCCTCCTCTGTGGCCACGAACCTTTAGAGCCCTCTTAATAATAATTTTATCTTCAAAAGATGACTTTAAAAACAAAAGAAAACGTTATTTAAGATTATTTAATTACTTTTGCAATTTAAAAGTATTTTTTTAATTTTTTTGATAAATATTGGAAAACGCAAAACCAGAACTAGTTGTCCCGAGAGTTTGTTTGAGAAGGAGCGCTAAAATGAGACTGTCCTGTTGAAAAGGGATGTCATGTCATACAAGTCTATGGCATGTGACAGCAAAATTATGAAATAAAATAATAAGTGGTGGAGTTAATTAATTTGCTCACTTAATTAGGGAGTATTTTGTAATAAAATAACTGACAAGAAAAATTAAACCATTACGCAGTATACACTCTACAAACATGATGATTGACAATGTAGAGTAATGCGGGAAAGGCTCGAGGAATGTCCAGTCTCCACAGAACTAATTATACAACTGGAGATCCAATGAATTTGAACAAAAGATACACTTGTCTTGAATTTCTGTTGATATCTATTTCATATTTTTTATATGTTAGTTTAAAGGATCTTTTCTTTTAGAAGTGTTACATGAGAAACTTATTTATATTCTATAATCTCAATTAAGGTATATCAATTTAAGATCATTTTGAGACTTGAGACTGAAACTGACTGGGAGCACTGGAAGTGCATTAATACGGAAGCATTATCTCGGGATTAAGGGCATAATTGAGAACTAATCATAAAAAAAATCTAAATAAATAAAAATCAATTCCATGAGTGGTAAACACAGCACGTTGTCCCAATGTTAACCTTATCTATATAAATAAAAACAACCCCATTTCTATGTAATTCAATCACTTTTTTAATTGTGCACCAAATTGGATAATTCTTTTTTTGTTTTCTTTGTATTTTTTAGGTCAAGGTTTGAGTGAAATAAATTTTTCAATTTGACCCTGGGCCTCTCTCCCACTGGCCTTTAAAGTTATTTGATCGTGTATGCATTTTGTGAAGTAACTTGAGAACTATTTCATATCATAACCATATGTTGACATGTAAACAAATGTGAATTTTAAATATGTGTTTATTATTTATTTCCACTTGGATTGCTTTTGTAGTTCAAGGATTTTGTGAAACTAAGAAGTTTAGCAATAGTTAATTTTTGTATTTTAAGAATTCTGAAAACATGACACGTGAATCTACCTTTTTATCTAACTAACATTTTAGGATATACAGAAATGAAGATAAATCCTCATAGTTTTGTTTGGTTTTAGAAAAATTAATATTGCAAGCCTTATAAGAGTGTGTGAAAAACTGCAGTTTTTTATTTGACCATGGAGAGGTTGAGAAAGTGTTTGATTCATAGTTCACCACAATCATGACTATATTTTAAGTTTAATGTAAAATTGATTTAGTATTTTTTGTGTATTTTGTGTATTATTCTGATTCTTGAAAATGCCTAGTTACCCTCGACACAACGACTGGTGCCGTAGAGAACGCAGTGTTGTGAGTGTAGGACACTTTATTCGGGCAGGTCAAAATGACAAGCAAAACGAGGCTCGAAATGAAGATGAATGCTTTATTTAATCTAAACCATCAAAAAGGAGATCTTGCATTCAATCCCCATCGAGCTGCGTTTAATTATAACACGACGATCGAATACAGTTTATTGTTAATAGTTGCTGTTGGCTCAATTAACATTGTGTGTCAGCAGTTGCAACACACAATGATTTTGGGTTTAAAAATGAAGCCCCTGTATGTGCTGCACCAGTGGCCAACTACAATTGACATCATTGGCATATCAGGTTGAACCAGGCAAAACTCCATTCCGTGGAATACGTACATCTTCGGGATGCTTCCAAAACTGATGGAAATGCATTTAATGACGGCAGAGTGACTATTCTCCCAGCTACATAGGCCTACGTCAGGAGTCCGCGACATATGCATGAGTTCACTCAGGATGCTAAGTTGGACGTACGTCATAATTGTACACCAGATTTGTTTATTACGTTCACGTGCAATTCAAATTGGTCAGAAATTCTACAAGAATTATTTCCTGGCCAATCTTCCATTGATCGCCATATTACCTCGAGAGTTTTTAAAAGAAAACAAAAGTTACTCATGGATTTTATTGTTAAGCATTGCGTGATCGGCAAAACGTATTGTTGGATGTATTCCACGGTAACTAGAAAAAAGAGGACTAATCATGTTTCATACCATAAAAATTCTAAAACTCTCACTGTGTCGGTATTCTAAAACCAGTGTGGGTGATACCGAGAATCAACTGACCCCTATTTCAAATGACTGCTTGTCAAGCATGCCACGAGGAGTAGCGCACTCTGATGCAAAGCGAGGATGAGGTTTTTTTTACCTCCTCTTTTTCACCTTACTTTTGCCCCGCCCACGTAGACTATAGATCTGTGCGTAGACATATCAAGCAAAGGTAAGGGTGAACAGTGCTGCTAAAAGTACGAGACAAGCTCGATTTTCGAACCTGCGACGCTTCGAGGCCACAGTTCCGAGGCCATGTGCACTACCAACTGCGCTACTGACTCACTACTCTGGTTGCAGCGAATCTCGAACCAGCAATCTGTGCTACGAGAGCATCGATCATGAGATCTGATCTCACACATCTGAGATTGTGAGAGTTACTAATAAAAATAAAACAAAAAAACAAGAGCCACTAATAATTAATTACTGCCAATTGCATGTAAGGGGAAATTAAAAACGCAGATGGTTTATTTTTCGTTTCAAAAGCAAAGGAGTGCTGCTTTGCCTTTAGATTTTCTTCGATCAGTAATGTTTGTACTCCCTCGCCTGTTAGCTACTCTGGCCGAGCATACAGGAGATTGGAGACAAAAATTTGTATGAAACTTTTTCTAGTTTTACGTTATCTATGATAAGGTAGTAGCGAGGAATGAAAATACATTTTGTGGAGGTAAACTTTACAAGCTACAGACATCAAAAGTGTAAAAATAGGATAAAAATTCCCTTTTTTTCTTGCCTCATTTACAGGGACATAATTTAATCTACGGATCATATATTTGGAAATGGTTAATGAATGCATGTCTTAAACCTCACATCCAAGAAATTAAAAAAAATGTTCAAAAAGAATTTTTTCCCCCCTACAAGTGTTAAAGCTTAAAATTATATCATTCTTGAGACCAGAGAATACCATACAATAGCCCAAAAATTAAACTTTAAATTTCCTGGTTTGATGCATGAACAAACTGAACTTAGCAGCTACAAAATTAATTAACCCGCATTCAGCAAAGAACCGGAACATTCATACAACAAATCCCAATCACATGAACTGATAAAAAGTTGAGAAAAGTAAGGGGAAAAATCATTGGATTACCCCATGCTGCCTGGCGGAATAGTTTGACCCTAACGGCGCCCACACAACCTTAACACAAAGCAGTTTCGATCCAGCTGCTGCCGTGTGACAAGGAGTTGTGTGACGCTCTGCTGTCTCATAGGGGCGTCTTCTTGTTCAAGGGCTCATAAGGTTACATGCAACTACAAACAAAAGGCTCCTTTTCGCACGGCAGCAGCCTCAAAAAAATCATATAGTGTGAAAGGGGCCTATAGAGTCAATAATCGCTTACCTCCATGGGAAAATATGCCTCAAACCACTTTACCTTAACACAGCCATCCTTAACATAGGTCCTCGCAAAGTTTGCTGACTAAAAATTTGTAGACACTGTTTAATTTTTATTTTAGCCATGAAGACTGCTAATTTATCAGGACAGTTTTTAATAATTAGAAGTAAAATAACAGCTGATATTTAAATGATACCTCTAAACTATTATGTAAAATGCATATGCAGTAAAAAGGCCAGCCATTTTATATGATTAAACTTGTATATTATAGCCACAGGTACTAAAAAGGTAGTGTAATTAAAAATAACACAATTCATCATAACAATTTTATTTATTTATCAATTAGTTCCCAAAACTGAAAAAATAACAGATTTCTTTATTAGTAATACAAACTGTAAATATAAGATATTTTAACATTTCTGGGGTTGTAATTAAGTAAAATATGGTTTATTATATAACTTTGTGTTTGTACTTAATACAGGAGAATGTAACAAAGAGGATTCCATCTCAATACCTCAATTACCATATTAATTTTTAATTAATAGTAGATCAATATCAATCTGCTAAATTGCACAGGGAAGGATGAGTGCACTCAAAATTTGATCTTTACTCACTGTAGTGAACTCACGTTTAAAAACAATCCAGCCCACAGAGCATTCTACGAGGTTCGTCCAGAAAGTAAAGGACTTTTTTACACATCTAGCCCTGTTGCCCCGCCACCATGACTGAGTGTGCAGTCTAAAGGTCCTCTCCTGGACTCAATTTGAGTCATGTCTCGTTGCCAACCGATCATGCATTTCCTTCTTACAGCTTTTCAAAATGCAGTGTCAACTGAAAATCCCGCCAAATGTCAGTAATGTGATTTCAATCATGTTTTTCGGCCTAAAAAGTTCATTCTGTGGTGAATTTAAGCCTAGAGGAGAAAAAGTAATCCTGAGTCTATTGCGAGGCCCTACGATAGCTTGTACGCCATATGTTGCTTGATAAATCCAGTCGCAGGAAAGGGTGTTGCTGATCCCTGCCGACGCGGTGCCCGCCCCAAGCAGCAGCGACTTCACAGACATTTTCGGACAAACCCTGTATAACCCATGCCTGGTCTTAAGTTCTTAAGTAATTACCTTTTTTCAATGTCGAGGGAATCTTTAGGCTAGAAAGTGTTTGCAAATGGTAAGGAACAGAGAGAAGCAACATTATTAGGTCAAATCAATCTGGCGGGATTTTCAAAGGACACCGCCATTTTGGAATGCAGTAACAATGAACTGCGTAGTCAGTCGGCTTCACAAGACTTGGCTCAGATTGGGACCAGGAGTGGAGGTTTAGGCCACCCTATCAGTCAAGGAGATGAGACCACTGGGCTAGATGTACGGACAAAACCTCCTTTACTTTCTGGACGTAACTCAGTCCAGAAAGTAAACTCAGTCTCTCACTAGTCAGCTCACTGCAGTAAAGTATTCTCTTAATTATTTTGTTCTTTCCTCCATAACAATAATCACATTTATTTTACTAATGGACTTGCAAACTCAAAAGAATAGTGTTGAATATTAAAATATTTCAAATAGTGAAATGTACTTGCTTACAAGTGTCTTAGAAGAGAAAACTTAATAACTTAATAACTACTTTAAAAACAAAATCGGTTTACTCATGAACATCACAAATTTGTTTTCCAAAGGTACACCTGAGACCACACTCAACTGACAATCTCTTTGATGAAAGTCAATGAATGGGAAAATAATAAGTTAGGTAAGGAAGCAATTGGAAATTTGAATATTGAAGACTATTTATTGATTGGCATGACACCAAATTAGTGTGGACATATGTTTTTGGAACGTTTGAAGGAGCCTTCAGGTTCAAATTTCCTATTTTGTAAGAATAACCGGTAAAGGAAATCTTTATTTGATAACAGTTCATAGTATTAGATAGTTGCAGTTTTTCTTGAAATAATAATTTCTCTTAAAAAAGAGGACTCTATCTTGAAAAGGAGGAAGATTACCACAGTAGATTTTGTTTTTACTTCAGCTAGCAAAGTTTGAAAAAGAAAATTTTTAACTGCTATTTATTTAAGTTAATACTAGAAGATTTTTTTAGATCAATAAAAATCAAATTCTTTTCAACACTGTTATAAGTTATTCATCTGGGAAACTACTTTATTGATATTCAAACTGACTAAAACAAAGAAAAGCGATTAATTGATATTGATTAAGCTCTAAACTAAAAATAAACCAATTAATCGCCCAGGAGGCTGAATCAAATCTTTCTTGAATATATAAGCAATATGTTTTCTTGGTATGCTATACATATATTTTTTCTTCATAACTGCAAAAAAAACATGTTTTTTTAATAAATCTAATCTTTAAAACCCAAATCAAACCTGAACAAATTAAAAAACTATATTCCTGAAGGAAGTCTTTACTATCCTCAGTTAATGTGGTGTAGCGCTGTTAGTCAATAAGAGATTTTTAATATGTGGTTGGGGAAATAAGGTAAAAATTCAGATTCTTAATGTGATCCTTAATGGGATACTTCATGATGGGACCCTTTAAGTGAATTTTCCAAAAGAAAATAAACTATTTCCAAGAAAAGCTTAAAACTTTTTTCAAATTTTCTGATTAAAAAACTTGTTATGGACATTTTACATTTTATAAGTACTATGACTTTAACAGAATTGAGTAACTTATTCACTGGACAATTCGTCCATTAAAAAAAGGAGCTGGATGTTTTCTTTACCAATTTAAAAAATAATGCTATCAAAATTATAAGAGGTCTAGTTGTTCATTGGATTGTACTGCGCATCAAGGGTACTCAAAATTCTAACAATAAAAAAGAATTTATTAAGGATATGCAATCTAAATTTTCTGCTATCTCACTTAGTTGACTTTGTTTGGTCACCTAATTTTCAAAACTACATTTCTCGTCTTGATCAGGTATCAGAACATTTTGATCTATTGTACACAGTAAGGCTTAAGAGCTACAAATCCTAATAATTCTAATTACAAATAAGCATTAAATTGACGTTACCAAACCATCACATGACCTAGTCAGTAAGAATGTTTTAATGGAATGATTAAGTATGATAGAGACGAGTCATAATAACAATTTTGTTACAGGTTACACAAAGATAACCTACACTTCGAAGGTTTTGTGCCTTCAGTGATAATAAAAATAACTCAAGTAAGTTTAAATTGGCCTCTTACACCGCCCTGGACAAATTGCGCTAGACTGAAGGCGCAAGTATATCATCAAAATATAATATAGCAACATGAGTGCTGAAGTCAAAATCAAAGCAAGCAATGAGAATGATATTGAGATGGTACATGGTCAGACATCATGCTACAATAGACACCCTTTATGAGATCGGAATATTGGTTAAGTGGCTAAAAAGAGGATTAAAATTATAAAATCCGATGGCAAAAATTGTGAAGAAAAACTTACATACATAACAAACTTCTTCTAAGTACAGAACTTGGGGTACGATACGGGGAATCAGCAAGCTTACCTGGTGGTTAAAACTGCTGAAGAGCACAAAAAAACTAAACAAAACACAAAAGCAAAATATGAATTTTCAAAGCCACTGGCTCCTTCTTCAGATAGTACGGAGTTCATTGTATACTAGGAAGGAAGAAGAATACCACTAAAATTCTTAAAGCCTGTCCCCCTAGCTGAAATTCCTCTGAACTTAGAAGATGGGAGCTGGCCTACCAGTGGGTGACAAAATCCAGGGAACCCCCGAACATCAACCTCAGATAACTTTCCCCTCCCTATCCTATAAGCAGGCTCTGTAAGAGTGTATGCAGTATAATATAAAAAATCATAGACTAGTTGGTGCTCTTTGGATTCTGGAAGCAGGAAAACGTTCTTCTTCTTCCTTCCTAGTATACATTGAACTCCCTACTATCCGAAGGAGCCAGTGGCTTTCGAAATTGATATTTTGTTTTTGTGTTTTTTTTGTGTGCTCTTCGGCAGTTTTAACCACCAAGTAAGCCTGCTGTTTCTTCGTCCTCCCCCGATTTCTTACAACTCAGGCCTAGAGCCCATAATTCACCAAAACTATATTTTTCTGAATAGTTTTTCGAAACAGCAACAACATTTAATTTGGCCTAGACATTCTAGTCAAAATTTGTTACCACATCCAGGAAGAGGCCATTTTGATGTAATCTGAACTTTTTAAAGATCAGTATCAAAATTCGAGGAGTTTTAATGAGCACAAATTTTTTCCTACAACGTGGGCAGCTCCACTGCACCCAGCCAATGCAGCCTTGTGTTTGACGCAATTTGTCCGAAGGTGCCTTGGGAAACCAGTCCAAAAAATTGGCTAAAACTTCTCCCAAGCGAATAAAAAAAAAAAAAAAAAACACCTTCTGAAGTCTTTGATACAAGAACATTCTCCATAAAAATTGGAATACTACTGAACAGTCTTTTTTTTATTTTAATCGTAATACTTCAGTATGACGACTCAAAAAGCACGTGCTTCTTGCTGGGCAGTGGTTAAGTAGTAGTATATTTTGCAACTAGGGCCAAAAATGAGGTTTTGCGGGCTCGAGATTGTGCTCAAATTCGAGAAGAAGTTGAGAATTAAACGATCCAGAGTTACAAAAACTTTCGGCCAAATTGCGAATGCTATTTTTCACCACACTTCAAAATGAAACAAACCTTATATATAATTAAAAATCTTATTATTTACTTGACAAACTATTGAACTATTTGAAACCTACTGAATGCTGTAATATTATGTTTTTGTAATGTTTTTCAAGCAAATAAGACGATCAACTGATTTTCGGCCCGATGGTGGAAAAGAGCCAGTTTCGGCCATATAACGTTTGTAAATGAGTGATTATGTTGCAGTGTGGTGAAAAAGTATTTCTTTCTATTTTCAATACCAAGGGAGTTTGAATATTTATTGAAAAAATGATAACCAATTGTAGAAGAAAACTGTTACAAATTTCATTTAGAAAACGTACCCCCTTGTATCTAAGATTTGGCATGTTACACTGTCATAAATTTAGAAACAATTTTGATGTTACTCTTAAAACTAAATAAACTTTTTTTAATGTATGAAAACATTAGAGATTCAGTTTGAAACTTGAACTACAACTCAACAAGAAACAAAATATGTACAGCCTTATAAAATTATCAAAACTTAACAAGTTACACAAAGAGAGCATGACAAAATCGGAAAAATCACATTCTGGAATTAATAAGGTAACTTTCTACATTATTGTAGCTCAAATAAATTTAATATAAATATTATGTGTGAGAATTCACACTAGGAAATATTCATATATATACATAACAGTTTTCCTCTGAACCTAAAAAAAAATTCATAGGATATATTCTATAATATCATCTGACATTTTGGACTTTTGGCAACAAAGGAAAATGTTCAGACTTACATAATACTAAAGTTTGTTTAAGCAAACACAAAAATATCTGTCTAATATTCCAACCATGTTATACATTTTGAAAACGGAAATAAATTTTATAGTTACAATCTCTGAAAAATGGTGTAGATTCTACAAAACAATGTAACAGAACAATTCACTGTAACATACTGTAAATCTTGATTAACCATCACTCTTTTAAACTGCAGTCTCTGTTATTCATCTTATGCTGATGTACTTCTAGGATTATTTAAAGTCACAACGATAAAATGTTTTGCTGATCGTTTCACACACTATTTATCTAAATATTTTCAAGCCAAAAGAGTTATACAATTCCAGGGCTTGTAACAGTTCTTGAGGTTGAAAAAAATAAAAAAAATAACTAAAATAAGAAAAAAATAACCAAAAAATAACCTTTTGTTAACAAAAAATGTTACTGAAAATTATAAAACCGGCGTTATATTAGAGATAACACATTCTCAACCCTGGTAAAAAAGAAAATCTCGACAGACTAATCACAAATCAGCCTAGATTTGATGGCGAGACTTGGTTTTCATGCAACAAGACTTGGTTTTCACGCAATGTATGATGACGAGATTCATCTGCTGCGATGCTGCTACGAGATCGTCTGACAGACGAATAGTGTGAACAGGGCTTGTAGCAGTTCTTGAGGTTGAAAAAAATAAAAAAAATAACCAAAATTCCCAAAAAAATAACAAAAATAACCAAATTCCAAAAAAATAACAAAAAATAACCAAGAGTGAAAAAAATAACAAAAAAATAAAAAAAATAACCTGTTACAAGCCCTGCAATTCACATCCCTGTATTTTTATTATTGATTCTCTCCTCATCAATTGAATATTAATTACCTGCAAACCATTATTATCTGTCGCTACCCCCGATCCCGATGATGGTTGATCAAGAATTTACAGTACATGAAGTTTCACAAGACTAACAGGATCCACAAAAAGAACATAAAAAAGCAAAAGCTAATAGTGGTCCAATGATTAAGAGGGGGCTCCAATCAAGAAAAATATCATGAAATCGATGATTTATATCTTATTTAAAAGAGCATAAAATTATCCAGCAATTTTAGTGGGCAGGATTTTTTATATCGGGATTAGCAGTTTTTATAAAACAGAACAAATCCCAAATCTGTGATTTTTTATGGTTAAACTGGAAATGATCTTGAAAATTCAGTAACTGAAATCACTAGATATTTTGTTTGATCTTTCGAATGAGCTACAAATTTCAGGTGATTTCTTGATGCTCTACTGAGCTTTAAGTTAACATTGGTCTTATGGGAGAAGCAGGTATTACTTGTCTGGAATTGGAGCCTCCTCTTAAGAAGAAAAACACTAAATGTGCAAAGATAGAACAACTGCTAGTTTTGTACAAAGATAGCACAATGGCTAGTTTTAACATGTAACAGTCTTTATTAATGTTTAAAAAAGGATTTTAGGCCAGGTTGACTGTTCAGATTTGATAGGGAAAGCAGCTTGTCTTAAACAGATGTCCAAAGACAAAATAATGGAAAGAAATGTGGACATAGCTGGCAGCAGAGAAAGTCTGCTCTCTTTATTTAAATTTCTTGCAGTACAGTATAGAGCTGGAGCCTGCATAAATATTTATACAGTAGAGCGCCGATTATCCGAACGTCGGTCATCCGAACCGTCGGTTAACCGAACCCCGTAATAATTCATATTTTGAACGTGATTCTCAAGCAATTCAAATTCGCGCGCCAACCGAAACTCCCATTGCGCCGGGATATCAATGTATTCTGATAGTTTTCATAATAAAATTACGTGAATTATTTTTGTTTATTCATTTTTTAGCCTTTTTACTACTAAGAATTGTGTTACATATATAATTTTAAAATGTTGTCTTTACATGTTCGATTATCCGAATATTCAGTTATCCGAACACCCCTTGTCCCCAATTAGTTCGGATAATCGGCGCTCTACTGTAACTTATTAAAGAACTAACCCTAATGTCTTGATCTGTTCTGCTGTATGAAAAAATACTGTAAATCAAATTCTCAAGTCATCAAATAAACCCATGATGAATATTTTTAGTTTCAATTGTTTTGCAATCAAACTATAAAATTGACAATCTGGTTTTTTATGATAGGAAAAAAGCTAGGGTAAAATTACTAATGTGGTAATGTATTAATTATTTATGTGCTTCAAACAATTTTGATTTATAGTTAATTGGCTTAATTTTAGTAAAACTGAGTTAACTTTTAACCATGATTCAGAGATTAAATATTGTTGTAGTTCTCTAAGCCAGCTGGCATAGAAAACTACATTTTGTATAAAGTATTTTTCATAAACTTTTTAAAACAACATACAGGGTATGATACCTTGATGGAGTATACAATCACTTAACTTACCAAAAATATGCTAAATTAATACTGGAAAAATCAAAGTTAGATTAGACCATAACGTGTTAGTAATACTGTTCTGTTTTGTACAAAAAATATATAAATGTATCTCAGGTGAATCCTTTAATAGTTGGCTTAAAAAACCATACCTTGTTCGAAGTATTTAAAACCGCTTTAGTTAAGAACATAATGAATTAATTAATACTGAAATAATCAATAAAATGTCCATTCATTACAAAACCTAACCAAGAGATTTCCGATGAATACTCACCGATAGGTACGAGATATAAAAAGTAAAAAATATATAGTTACAGTAGAAGTTATCGGTCGATTCATAGTTCGTCCTGCTCAGTGGGCGGAGGAATCGGCTGGTAACAGGACGAGGGCGGCGCCTCGGAGACTGGCGGCAGCTTGAAGATGAGGTACATCAGGGCCCCGGCGACAACCAGAAGGATCAAGATGGTCAACATATGCAGGCTACGCAAGTCTGTCTCCAGTTTGTTGTAGCAATGGGTCAAGTGGTTCAACTGGAACGCAGGGACAGTTAATGAGTTTTGTCTCCAGAAAACTTAATATGTACCTCCAGTGAGATATTAACTCACTTTTGCTAGTTTAGGTACCAACACTGGGTACAGCAACGGTAGTTATCACGATTGGAGGCAGTATTGTACAGGTGGTGAGGGACATGAAGAAGCTTGGGTAGTTACAAACAAAACAAGATAAATCTAAATTTTTAGAGGAGGGGAAAGAAATAATAACAGATGATCAAATGATTCAACAATGAATGTTTTGTCTCAGTTGTGTTACATGTTAAACCAAAACCATTTCACCTGTTTATTGATTGTTATTCAACAGCAAATCATTGTTTCAACCCACATATTGTTTTGGTTTAGTATTTCTAAGCTACCACATGGCCATGTTTACTCATCATTGATGATTTCCTCCCCTCCTCTGCTGAAACTTCAAATTCAAGCATCAAAATGTTGCTCACCAACTATACCTGTATTTCAGTAAACAACTTCAGTTCCCCATTAGGGGAGGCTGGACTTGACGGCTAAATGGGCGGTGGTGTACTGGCGTCCAAGTTGGGGGCCAATTGAGAGCCTCTCATCCCTTGAGGTCTGAATCCTTTGAGTAAAGGTCTACCTTTGTCCACCCAGTCCAAGCTTGGTCGAACCTATTTCACCTACCTATTCCTTTTTCCTTTTGCTTCCCCTGTATTAATCTACTAAAGGCTTGGGGTTTTCTTTCCTTTCTGGTAGCTGTATAAAGAGATAAAAAAATGGCTGAAGTACCCTCAGAGGATTTCTGTGGTGTGGGTATGGGGCTTCTGACACCCCCCCCCCCAAAAAAAAACTAAATATTTCTGTTGTAACTCAAGTCATGACCTAAGACATGTATTTTAATTTGGCGAAGCGAGTTGAAGAGCCGACAGGCAGAAGACAGTCAGCGCTGAAAAACTTCATTGGATAAACACTGAAGCCACGTTTACTTAACAACATTGTATATATATAATTAAGAGAAAAATGTATGGTAATTTTTATAATAATGATCTGAAAATATTAAACAAGAAAATTTCACAGGATGAAAATAGAAGATTCCCTCTGGACTGTCTGCTAAAGGGGCTCTTCAATTGGAACTGTGTGAATGCTGCTTCATTAGATTATAGATCCATCACCATAGCCTAACCTAACTGGCCTTGATAAACGTGAGTATAGAAATAGTATAACAAATTACGTGACGTAAACGGACTGCACAAGCTGGGGTAGGTTACATTTTGAGCTAATAGTCAAGTAGTACAGGTAAAACACAACTAACAGGAAATAAACAGAGCAAGTTAGTTAATGTATGACAAGTTAAAGCCCTGACTTTACCTTGGGTTGAGTTTTAAAATTTTAATTTTTTAAATTAAAACTCCCAATAGCATAATATTTAACACATTCGCTACAACCGTGAAAGGACATCTTTGAGATAGTAACTGCATTCCCTAGCAGTCGACATTTTAAAACATTTATCAAGGACATAGCAATGGCTGGAAGGTTATTTTGTTTTGGGACCTATTCTTTTATAGTAAAACCTAACTGGACATTCGAACAGCTGACAGGGAATCCTCATTTAAGCTTTTTTTCAGAAAATTTTGGGTATTTGACATTTTATTAAAGATCGTTTATTTAATATGTAAAAATACCTCCTCATGTAAGTAATAAACTAATATGTGAAACTCAAATTGTTATGTGTTTATATAATTAAAAACGTGAACTTGTTATTAAAACCCATTAAAAACCCAATGTTCTGGACAACTCGACAACCTCTGGGTCTACAAATAGTCGAGTTAATGAGGTTCCACAATATTATAGATCCAACTGCATCTGGATTTTTCAATTTGAATTGGTTTCAATTTACTTTGGGATCCAAAATGTGAAAATAAGCTTCTGCAGTTTCTCGAGATAAAATACAA
Source organism: Flexamia atlantica (assembly GCA_035578135.1). NCBI lineage: Eukaryota > Metazoa > Arthropoda > Insecta > Hemiptera > Cicadellidae > Flexamia > Flexamia atlantica. The sequence goes on from JAQJVK010000042.1 coordinate 2,342,609, forward strand.
GAAACAACGAAATGCAAAAAAATTGGTATACAACAATGGTAACCATTTAGAGGTATGAGAGGTAACTGTATCTTATGTTACCTCGAAACCTACCCCTATAAGGAGTTGGTTGATTTTTTGTTCGTTGTCTTCCGACGTGCCGTGGGACAGGGAGGTGTAGACCGCCCCGTTCTGGGCCGGGGATGTGGATTGTCCGCTGAGAACACAGCGCAGCCGATGTTGGTCCACCTTCTTGGTGTCTGCCGTCTACGCAACAATTCATATGTTAAGAATCCTTGAGAAAAGTATAAAGTACCGTATTACTTATGCAAAAATAACCGTTAAACCACAAAAATAACTGTTAAATAACTGTAAAAATTACCGTTATTACAGGTAAAGCAAAATAACTTTGCCTCTCAATTTTCCTTTAACAAAACATTGTGACCAGGAAGATTGTGCTTTTCCAATCGAATCTGTGTTGCATTGACTGAAAGAGTGTAAAACAAATGAGTTAACAATTAGTTAATGTGGCTCAACTAACAGATTTTTTCAGAGGCAAAGTCCCCTCCCCCCCTCCCCTCCCCTCCCCTTTAGGGGGGGTTATACCTAAAGTGTTTCTGGAATTAATCAAATTTATGCATTTTAAGAGTCTTAAACCCCAAGTAAAAGACTGAAAAATTCCCCCAAAATCTTGGATAAACAGATTTTTAAAAATTTCAAATAAGAGTGCGCTTCCTCTGTTTAGGGTTTTCATAATTATTTCAAGGAAGATAGTAAATTATATTTTTGTTGATGGTTTGTCTAAAATGTGGTTTTAAACTTAGCAAAAGTTTTGCACAGGCACCTTTTATGTACTTTTTCACCCAGAGAAAATGAATGCAATACAACTCATGATCGAAGCACTAACTTTCAATGGAACGTTAAAAAGTACTTTATCCTTTTCCTTTACAAAAAATCTTTCCCAGACTAAAGAAATATAATTGTTAACAGTTAAGTTTTTTCCATAATGTCTTTAAGGACACAGCTGAACCATCTCATACTACTAACGATGAATGAAAAATTCATTATATTTCTTTAAAATTTCTAATAATGTGCAAATAATAACTTAGATAAATTAAACAGTTGCGAAAAGAAAGCCCCGAAAAGTGGTATGCTGAAGCTGGAGGTTATCCCAACCAAAAAAGGCAAACCTAGGAAGGTGATAGCTGGAACCACACCTGTAAAGAAAATAAATGGTTAAAACACAAAACCAACAAACAAAAATCAGTATTTTTTTGCCATATATTTGTGATTTGCAGTAAAAACCATCAAACTTGAGTCTTAATTAAGGGGCCATCCCAAATTAGGAAACGCTAAAATCAGCCTTTTTAGACCACACCTCCCCTCCTTATTATGGACCTGTAACATTAACCTAAACCCCTCTATATTTTACTTAAGGCTTTGATATCTCCCTCACCCTAAAATTCTAGGCTCAAGCGAGACATATTGTAGTTTAATTTAACCTCAAGCTCAGTAAAACAAGAGTTTGTGTCTAAAAAGCTTCTTAACTACGGTTATTAACTCAGTCAAAATCTCTAAAAGGGAAAAGAATAATTTTTTTAGAAATTCACGAAACTAATTGGTCAGATTTAATAGTTATGTAAACCCCTCCACCTCTCTGATAATGGTCAATGATGCTGTAAACCCCCTCCCCCTGGTGGGTATTACATAAATAACCGACCGCCCCTAAGTTACCTAAAAGCAAAAGAAAAACTGTAAGAATTAAAGAATTTTATGTGCCATTTAACATTTTCCAGAAAGCCTTTTTATAAAACATCCTCAACACCTTTCAAACCATGAAACCAAAACAATAAGTCTTCAAGCATTTACAACATGCAATTGAAACTTTCCTGCACAAGTTTCTAAAGTGAAATTCAAGTAATAACCATATTTACAGTAATTCAAACCTCTTAAGTAAATAAATTTGTCTTAAAAGAAAACCTCAGCGAGGCAGAAAGTTTGTTATACCTTCCAGAGTTCCGCAAGCTCGGTGGACGAAGTCAGCGGCTCTTCCAGCACAAAGCTCATGACCAGGAACTTGTCTCGGAGCAGGGAGTTGGGCGGATGTCCGGGCTGAAGGACCACGGATATCGTCGTGGAGTTGCTCGGATGCAACACCCCAGCACTCGGCCGCACCCGGAACTTGTCTGGTGATGTGGTCTTTATCTGTAGAAAACAAACGACATCAGAAACACAAGAGTGAACCCCTACTGGAGGGAGGTGGGTGTAAGAACTAAGAAGAATCATAAAACCGATTTTCTGATCAAGTTTCGTCTGATTGCGATCATTATCCTTGTGTTATAATGTAAACTGTAAATACTAAAAATTACTGGCGTTTGGTTTTTTTAAAGTTCAGGTTGATTGGTAATTTGGTTTAGCCACAAACAAATTTTAACACGTTCGCAGTGCGCGATTTTCTGTTCGTTGCCGCCAAGCTGGTGCTCCGCCTTGGCACTAACTTATAGTTACTGTAACTTCCACGCCTACCATAGCAGCAGCACTATCCAGTGAAACCCCCTGTGATCACAGAATACAACGTACTATTGAGCAATGCTGTTAAAGTTTCAGATTTCAAGCTCAGATCCTGGTTTAAAAATAAATCATATTGAAACACGTTGCAGCTTCGTAGCAATCACTCCAATCTAGATGACATTAGGGTTCTTCATGGGAGCGATCACTCCCATGCCATCCCACTGTGAATGGGTTAATAGATCTTAAACTGACACATCTTGCTCAATCTAATAAAACTGTTTGAATCACGCATTTATTCTTAATATCACTGAATCTTAAGCGATCTTTGCAAATCATTTAGAACAACACATAGACTAATCATCAACTTGCCTTGTACGTCAATGTTTTGTCACTTGTATTCAGCAGACTGACAGTTCCAGTCAAATCCGCCCCATCTTGGCTGAAGACGACCGACTCAGCAGGGCTTACTCTAAGCTTGCTTCCTGAAAATACATCAAAATTAACTCATTGTGTCTAATGGAACTTAAAGAAAAAATAAACTTAAAGAATGAATAATAATACTTTTACATGCTCCTTTTCAAGCTTTGGAATATTAGGTTGATAATAGTGTGAATGAATAAAAAATAATAAAATAATGGCAGATATTTATGATTAGGCTTTACAAAATACAGCATGGTCTCTGGCACATTGGTTAGTGTGCTTTTTTAGAGTATGGTATTATTTGGACAAAAACTTAGGATTTAAGTGTTCGTCAAGGCCAGGGCACCCGCAGGTAATATTTCTGGGAGGCAAACAAATATCTTGTTCTGGGGGTTATTGAATACTTTCATCAGAAAGGAGGTTCTCACTTTGAACAAATTAAATTGTACAATAAAAACGATTTAAAGGGTATTTTTAAGGCTGTCTAAAGCCAGAATTCTCAAATCAAATATCCTCAAGAATTCTAAAATCCCAAACATTACTCAAATTGATCATTTTGAATAAAAGAGGCTAAAGACTATTTTTAAGTATGACAACTATTTAAGGTGATGTAACTGACACTCCCAGATCAATATCAAGGTTAACGATGATAACTTCTGATGTACGGTACCTGCTGTGGTAGGGTTGTCTAGATCAATATCTGAAAATGATGGCGCAACTTCAACCAAGGGAGACCCATCTGCAAAATGCACCTAAACATAAAACATTTGAATAATACCACAAGAAATAATTATTTAAGAACATTTTTGGAACTTACATGAAGATACTTTTACCTACTATATACAATAGCTATAACAATATGTAAAAGTAAAACCTTATGTAAGTGAATAGACTTAATTACACACATATTCCTGTAGAAAAATGATTATATGTTTTAAATTACACCTTAAGAAACTAAGATCTACTAAAGTACATAATATTCTGTATTGGTTTAATTTTTAAATAACAATATTTTGTTCAAATACTAGCATTTTGTTGTATTAATTTGACTACAAACCAAAAATAAACTGAATAAGCTTACAAGAAAATTGATGTTCTAAAATCAACTATACGTTGAAAATTTGGCCGCTAAAGAAAAACAAATAAAGGTGATCAAAAATACTTGTGAACAAGTAATTGGCTGCAAGTTCAGCTTAACCTTCTCATAAATGCTTGTTCCATAATCCAAGCAAATCCCAAATTACACAAAAAAACATACAAAAACTTACTAACAACACTGGCTAACAATGCAAGTTCATCCTTTAGGCATGTTACCTTCTTGCAGGATTTTAAAACACTTCATAAGGTAACACTTCCCTAAAAGTTATTGGTTTTCTTACCTATTCTTTTTAGGCCATAAAATAATGTCTAAAAATTCAACATGGAAGTCACAGCTTGGGCAGCCTTAAAAATAAAGACCATAATTTTGAGAGGGTTCTGAAAGTTTTACTAAGCCACTTTTTAATAGCTGAAGTCAGTTTTTTGGTTAACACTTTTTTTCTAGACGAGAGGCAGGCTTAGAAGTTTCCATGGGCAAGCACTGCAGATTAATTAGCTTTTTGTGCACCCTCAAGGTTACAGCATTATCAAATAGCAAAGATTGCCATTGGTGATTGGCGAAATTCGAACCTGGGACCCTGGGAACCAGAGTCCCACGTTCTACCACTACTGGGTTATTCGAAGGGAAACCAGAGTTGGTGGTTGGTAACTTGCTTTATAGTATCAAAATGCTAAGACAGTAAAAACCATGACTTCAAAAACTGGCTAAAGTTTATTCTGAATTACAAAAGTAATGGGAAGATATAGACAGTTTTCAATTACAGGCTACTGTATATTGAATAAATAAAAAAAATTGAACATTTTACCATTATTTTACTATTAAAAATCAGATTTACAAATTTGTTATCTTTAATATTATTAAAAACACTTTATTAATTTAACCGTCCGGGGAAAATATTATAAGGGTGAAAATTTTTAACCAATCACACACATTTCTGCTCTAACGAATAAAAAACATGCAGAAGTTTCCCAATGGTTAAACTTCACAACCAAACCGTACAATAAATGGACAAACTAATTAGCAGGGTGCTACAGAGGGTTGACCTCTAGAACAGAAAAATGTCACAGGTTGATCAGTGCCAAGTTAGGAAAATGTCAACACTTGAGCTTCCCCGGCAAAAATGGGTATATAGTAAAGTGACGTGGTCCATGCTTTCCTAAAGCCCAATTTTAAAATTAAAATTAGTCTTATGGGGCGATTGGACCATGTCAGTTGATTTGGCTTGTAGCTTTGTCTACATCAACAACATGCACCAAACTACCAATAGAATTACTATACTTCTGTGCTAAAGCCACTCTCTTAAAATTATGAAAACTCCTCTAAAAACGGGTTTGAAAATTCAACATGAACTACCAAATACTTTTTAGTAAGTATTTACTGAAAATGCATAATTATTTCGGTTTTGGGTAAGGTATTATTATGACAAAATAAAGTAAATCTTAAGAGGATGAAATTTCCTGAGTGTTTACATTAGTTTACAACATACAAAAACAATATGTGTCCTCACTTAGATTCATCCAACCCCATTGACAAACTTCTTAGAAAGAAGAGTAAAACACATTAAATATTCGACACTCTTTATTTTGAAAAAAATAAAACTCCTAGAAACCATAAAAATATAAAAACAAACAAAACTTTTAAATAACCAACTGACTTGTAAAACTACAGCGCAAAACTACTTAAGAAATCGCATATATATTCTTGATTGCAATACCTTCATTTTATTGTGAGTGATTTAACAAAAAAACATTAAACATCAGACAAAAATATTTTAATTAACACATTTTTCTTTTAAAACTTGTTGACACTGATCACAAATTCTTTAAGTAATCACTATCCCTGAAAACAAACAGAAAACAGAGGAGCATATGAAACATCAATATGTTCAAGGTGTTAAACCTCCCGATAGCAACAGCAACGAGAATGGCTCCAAACTGATCTTAAGTCGTGGAACAATGAACAAACACTTTATGTCAACTATAGATAGTCTTTATCACAACACCAGTATTGATAAACCACGTTCTATACTCTGTTCAAACTGAGCTTTCAACAAGTGACTGAACTGCAAAACTTAACCTCGAAGTGAGTAGTGACATGGTTGGACTGAGTTAGCTAATATTACATCTCAAATAAAGTACAACAAACTCATTCTTTTTTGATGTCAGTTATCATCTTGAAAATACCATACCAATTAATTATTTATGTTGTTAAAATAATTTTCAAAAAGAGAAAATGTAAACTTTCTTATTACATTTTTTAGGCATAGGCTATGGTAAAATATTCTTAACTTAAAAATTGACACTGAAACTACTGCAATTGAAATTTGTACAAACTTATTTTACTAATATTCAGGATAGCACAAAGATTATGTTGGTCAAACTAGTTATGTTGGTCAAACTAGTTAACACTCTGTCATACTGTAAGATCAGATGGCAATAGTGAAGTAATCAAACGTCTATATTGAAAAACTAATAATAATAATAACCTCACCTAATAATAATAAACAATAATATTTCTCTCTCTGGACCTTTCAACACAAAAGTCTGGTAAAAATATTGATTTATCTCTTCAGTCGTAAAGAAAATTAAACTTAGGAATTCATATGTACAGTACAAATAAAAAGATTAATTATGTATAGAGGCTATGTCTTACTTTTTTCTTGTAATCATCAAGTCGCACAGACGGTGTTTCCAATGCCTCGGGTACGAATCTGAAGGTGTAGTCGTCCAGGCCACCCCAACACGTCAAAGCTTGGTCCGCCTCCACGAAATCTTTTAGCGTGTTCTTGGACACAAATTTTATTTTCTGAACAGCTTTTGTTGGCAGCCAACCTTTTATTATTTTGAAAGTTGCTGTAATGACGAGAAAGCAACTAGTACTCAAACACAATAATTCAAAATTACAAATTCAGTATGGGGGATTATTACAGCACAATTTATGAGGGCGGTGTTTTGGTAACACCGAGATATTCCTTTTATAAAAATTAACATTTCACTGACACACTTAGGGTCACTTTCTCCAAACTTGGTTAACTTTTGGGTATTGAATTTTACTTACCAGTCAATTTTCAGTTGGATTAAAAATAAATACAGCAGTTATTGAAAAACTTTACTTTTGGGCAACAGTTACAAAGGATTTTTAATTGCAATTATATTGGCTTTATTTTTTACATACCTGTAAAGTGCAACACAAAAATGAAGTTAAAACAGAACCTTGATAAGAAGATTCTCAATGGGATTAAGAAAAGGATTTATTATTGAGGTTTTTTTAACTGAGGGTGGTGATATAGAAACATTAAGTATACCGATTTCAAGGGAGTTTGAAAATTGCACTTGTTATTCATGTTTTTGTGAGATCGAGGTCCTAGACGATGTTTAACATAATTAAAAGATAAGGACATAATACACACAGGTTTGTGTTTCAATAATAGTAATTTTAAAATTCTTGAAATTTTAAATAACGATTTAAATATTAAATAATATAAGTAACATTTCAGACAAGCTGAAGGTCCTGTACAGTAAAATTGTGATTTTTGCACATGCCCTGTACAAGAGTAATGTGATTTTTATACATGTCGCAAACATAATTGAGAGTGTAAAAAGAGACTGTTGTAAATTTTTATATCAACATATTCCATAAAATAAATCAAATTAAAGAAATCACTGCAACACAAGTATTTTGTAGAAAAAATTATGTTTTTGATAAACAAAAATTAAGGTGAATTTCATAATAATTACAAGCCAAATAAACATCAAAACACAACGCTCCAAATTAAGGATTAAGCTCCAACGCTCCAAAAGTACTATTAAGCTTGTAACTGTGAGCATCCAAGGCAGAATTCTAACAAAATGTGTATATTAATAGCCTTACCATTCAAAATCCAGGGTATTTCAAAGATCAAGATGTAGTTCAAAAAGTCAGGATAATAATGCTTGAACAAGTTTATCAAATACTTGACAAATTCCATCTCAATGTTATTCAGTCCTGTCTCGGCCATGTCGAAAAACAGAGTGATTTGTTCTCCTTTGTCCTTTCTAAAACAACCAAGCTGAGATTAATGAATGTTACATCTAGATATTTATAAATGTCAACTGACCCTTAGAATATGTGGTTAAACTATTTTTCTTAAAACTACCAAGGTATTTTGAAATATTACACCAGAAAATTGCTAAGAGAGATTTTTCAGCATAAGTAGCTTACTTTAAAGTAAAATAATAACTAACAAAACAACTAATAGGCCAATATAACTGTTCAAAATAAAAAGTTGACACAAAATAACAAGTTAAAAAAAGCATTTTTTGAATGAAATGCGAACCATATAATAATTTAAAAACCAAAATGTACATGAATTATAAAATACAAAGACAAATTACTTCCAAGAAACATCAATCTTAGAATAGAATTAATACAACTAAGAAGTGTGAGAGGAGGGAGCGTAATTCATAAACTTATCATTCGCCAACGACAGGCCAACCCCACGAGACAGACAGAAGCACATAAGGAATTCCGAAATCTCCGAAATTCATTAGTTTTGGTGTCACTATCTAGCGGACAATCAGTAAACTTTTAGAACAAAATAACAAGAACAACAACCCATTTGATTCATCAAATGGAACACGACGTTGTGACATAAAACCGAAATGCTCCAGCTGATTTCATTCTTGGCGGGACCTTGAGCAACTATACTCGAAGGTTTTTGTTTGTTTACTCGAGGATCATGTCTATTGCTGGCGAAAGATGAGTATAACTTCTCTCCCTCTCGCCTTCAAAGTTGTATTAATTCTATTTAGTATTTCAAAGTTCTATTCAAAGTTGTATAAATTAGTATTTATTATTTAGAATGTGTGCCTACCTTTCTGCTCTCTCAAACCAGTAAATGACCAATTTCTTAAGTTCCTCTAAGTCTTTTTGTCCCTTGATATGTTTTTTACACTTGAGTACGAGCAAACTTTTCCCATCCTTATCTCGGTTTCTCAGAAACAAAATTCCTTCTTCGAGATATTCTCTGATCACAGTGTTTTCATTTATATCTGAAAATAAACAAAACAAACGAAATAAACAAAATATTGATGAAAATGAAAAATTTTATAATAATGAAGGTAAGTGACATCTACTAAACATGGAGGAACAATTTTGAGAATAATCATGATTAAACTGTATTTACATATATTTGTGACCAGCCAAGGGAAAAAGGACCTTATCCTCCTAGAAAAAATTTTACAGAACAGTAAGTTTTAGAGAATAGGGTAAAAAAACACAATTTCTGATTTTTATTGTTTCTTACTGTCTACTTGTTTCCAAACAATATTTAGTCCATTTTACACGTCCTAAATTTAACTTTTAACATGGTTAAATTAATTTTTTCCGAAACCCTTGCAATCGGGAGAAAGGGGACCTTGACTTCCCCGATGCTATTTTAACACTTTGAAGTAGTTAAGAAAATCCGATAGTTCTGAGAAAAATAAACGTAGGACTTGCTAAGCCCTGATCCAGGAATCAGCTCATGAAAATGTACAGAATCTTCCAAAAGAAGTAGTCGACAAAGATGTTTTATAGTAAATTCTTATTTGAGTATAAAATTAAAATTAACTTTAGTTTTTATAATGCAACAAGACAGTTTGACATTAAAACGTTGTGTTTTTTTATTACTCCCATCTATTTAAGCAGCATTTGACTCAAAATACTTAAACAATTGACACAAATTCAAAGGTGGATTCATATTCAGCTTGAGATTTCTGACAAAATGATAATATATCAAACATAACCAATCCCTAATGTAAGTAGTAACGAAAAAATTGAAGTTCGAAATTTTTAAAACTTTATTCCTCTATTTTCTAAAATTGATGTTTTAATATTTCATACAGTTTATAACTCAGATATTTTTTAAGATGTCTTGAAAATTCTTTCACCAGTTTGTTTGGAGTTTAATTTAGAATAAGGATAACTAACTAAGGATAACTCAATTTTGAAAAAATATAAGTTAAGGTCCCTTTTCCCTTGGCGGGCACATTTATGTCAAGGATTTCAACTATAGTACAACAACTCTGCTAGTCCGACCTTAGATAGCCGACAGTGCTGTCAGCATAATAGGCTTCGGCTGGAAAAATTCTGGTCACAAGACCAGAAGATATGATGGCCGCAAAAAGAGTGACAGACTTGACAGCCACGAAGAGAGCGAGCGAGATTTGAGGGCCCAGATGCGACTGAGAGATTTTCAGGCATCGACAAGAGGGATTTGCTAGCCGTGGTATAAAATACAGATAGCCTGGCTTTCATGTGGCAATAGATATAATGGCCACATGAAGGCCAGGATATCTGTCTGTGAAAAGAGTGAACAATTTTTTGTAGCAATATGACCGAGAGATGTGACGGACGGATAAAGAGCGAAAGAACTTGTCAGCCATGAAATGAGAGCGATTTTCCTAATACGCCCAAGAGATTTTCCAGCAGCGGTATATACGACAGATATTCTAGTCATGACATGACAACAAAAATATTATTACGATTCAATCGAGAGATTTGCTGGCCAAAGCTATGGTAATAATGACAAAACCGGAAATTTGGTTTGTTTTATAGCCATATACGAATTCCCCCACCAAAGGTTGAAGTTAATTTTTTTTAACTTCAACATCAGAGTGTCTACCTGATGTTTTCACAACAGGTAGACACTCTGAAAAATAGAAAGTTAAAGAAATATAATAATATTCACTATATAATTACCATGGACTTTGTTCTCTTTTCTCCATTCACAAGTATCCCACAGCATAGAAAGAGCATCTTTCATTTCCATGTCATTATGGACGAGAAACCTTTTCAGCCAGTGGTCTGAATTACTTACTCTTGCTAAATCAGCTGGATGGAAATATGCTGAAAAAATTTATATAAGTTTACAAAGACTTTTAATTAGATTCAAAATTAATTTCTTTCTAGTCAATATAATTTTGACGTCAGATTCTGAATTACAAAATAGTAAGGTAAACTAACCAATCGCCAGGACCATGCTTAATTTATGGCAAACAGGCAGCCATAAATTAAGGGCCTAGCTCAATATAATTACTTTGGCTCACAACTTTGTTTTGCAACACTAACTGACTGCTAAACTAACTCCTTTTTACTAAGTTCTGTACAAAGTCTTTTATTATCAGTGAGTTAAATTTATGGCTGCCGGTGTTTGACAATTGGGTTGTTTAATTCAAACTTGTCAATTTTGTAAAATTTTAATGATAATCCTTTATTTTTATTACAGTAATTAACTTCTACAGATTGGCGTATAACTTGAGCTGTGGCCTAATCCACTGCACGGTCCAGAAAATCCTATGATCTGGGACAATATACAACCTGCTAACAAATTTAATTCAATATAGCCTCTATGTTTGTTTGAAAACGGCAAAAACTAACAGCTGCTAGAAAAATGATACCATGATAAGTTAGCACGATGTATACATAGCTCCTTTGTCCTTGTTATTTTGACTCTACTTGTATGCTTCATGTACGGTATAAGCAGTTCCCACAGCTCTAAGTATATTCTGCTACATACACAGTTAATCTTGATAGTGAACTACTGTAGGCTATAGATAGCATGGTGTAAGGAAAAAAGAAAGGTATGTGCACAGTCTGCTGATGTGACGTAGTTAAGCTCACACAACCAGCGCTTACGACGACTACAATGCAAACCAGTCTATACAACTCAATAAAAATATTTATTTGTACAGTCTTAGTTCAGCTTTCATACCGCAAGGTCTGCTAGATGTCTGAGCCCAACTACGTCATACCAGCTGACTCTGCACACACCTTTCTTTTTCTTTACACCATGATAGATTGATAGTGACGCTGTCATTAGGCTAGGCCCAGCGGTGCAAGAGCGGTAATCAGGAGCCGGGGGAGGGGGGAGGGGGGGAAGTGGGGGAGGGTAGTCTAACACTTATAAACTACAATCAAATTGGTGTTTGTGAAGGGCCCTTTAATTTTGAATTGTTTGCATACATAATTTCTGGGGGGGAATGGGTCAAACCTGAACCTCAGATCTCAAAATCGCCGAAACTCTGATAAAGAATCGGTTTTTAAAATCTAATGTAAAACTGTAAGATAAGACTACACACAATGCAGACGTGACAGCCGAGATTAGTTTGCCTATGTCGCATCGGCATCATGTGACGGACGAAAAGACGTTTACTACAACGCAAAGACAATGGTCAACCAAAACTCCGTTGATTTTTTTATAGTGACGTGGCGAGTTGTTACGTGAACTGTAACGCAATTCCGAGTTAAAATACGACTTGACGTTGAGTTCGTTTAAGACAAGGATAGTTTTACTAAACCGCGTCATACGAATTGCGCCTCACTGTATCGCAATAACTTCAACAAAATCGGTCTGCCTTTATCGTCATTTAACAGTTTCCGGGCCCCTCTACGTTTCCTCTGAGGGTTTTGGGGGGGGGTTTTCGGCTATTTCGTGGGGGTTTTCACCCCCATTTACTACGTTTTCAATGCTATCTCTACAATTTTGGGGGGGGTTCTGACCCCCTAACCCCCCCCCCCCATTGGCTACAGCCTTGACGAGAGGCAAATGTCACGGGCATGGACAACGCGCTACAAATCCGATGCAAAGAATTCGATGTTTGACACTGTCTAAGCAAACCAGCCTTTACCATGATGCAACAAAGAGTTCTTGTTCACCACAACGTGAGGACGAGTTCGATAGGACCACAACGCATAAACAATTTAATTCACCATGATGTGACGAAATTACACCATAGGGAAAAGGACCAAGTTCATAAGATGACGCTATTCAATCCTCATTTTAGGCTGTGTTGCACAAAGCCGCGGCGGAGCGCTGCTCTGGCTCCAAAATCGGACCGCTTTACACGTTATGATTTCACTCTCCGAATACCCTATTAATTTGCCAAACTCATTCAGGCAAATAGACATCACGGCAACAACAGTAATTGAGATCACCAGTATTTGTGTGAAGTATGTGCAGCCAGTGCGCGACACTGTAATAGCAGGGATAGTACTAAAGCTGCTTTATGGGGCTACAACGTAGCACTTTAAAATCTCAAATCAAGATCCGTTACAAGATTGAACTAGACTACAACCAAAATCCGGACAACTCAACTTAACTGTTCAATTAAGTTGGGCGTAGGCCTACCTTGTTTCATTTACTTACAAACACAAAAGATAAATGATTAATACTTTTAATTGAAATGGCGACCTCCCAAGTAAGGCATTTCAAGCCACATATGAATGAGAGGTGAGTGTAGGACTCTGAAATTACAAGTTTTTGAGATATAGAAAATCAAATGAGTGATGTTCTACTAAAGGTTAGTTTTCAAAATGTAGAAAGAAAAATACTTTTTTAGAGTGACTAAAATGTTAGCTTATTTCAATTTAATGCAGGCTTTAGCCTAACTAGGATTCCAGCCATTAAAGTTTATAGGTTTATTACTTGTCCAATGTAGCCCAAAAATGTTATAGCCTAATGTAAATACTAAAATACGAACCTTTAGTATTTCCATGCTCATTTTCTAACTTCTCGAAGAATTTACATCTAAGTTCATGAATTTCATATGAACTTGGATCCGTCATTTTCAACTAAATTAACACTGATGAGCCTCAAACAGTAAATAATTACATTGTTCCAAAACTACCGAACTAAAGAAAGATCAATTGAAGTTAAGTATTTACTAAGATAACGAAACTGTTCATTAATTGTGTATAAAACTTTCCAAATTTTGCAATTTGCCAAACAGGTTTGATGTATTCAAATTACTGGCAATAGGAAATGGTAATGGTACATAATTTTCAATTTGACATTTGATAGCTCCGAAAAAAAAGAACAAGAATTTATAATCAGCTGACATTGGCGTACTACAGTTGCTTGGATTTTAGACTTGGGAGTCTGCTGATTTCAGTACTATAAAAAGTAGAAAAATGTCGACTAAATTTGAGGATGAAAAGCAATTTTTATCATTACATGTAAAAAATAATAATTTTATCATTACATTTAATTAATTCATACTTGGCGCTACTGGACTGGTATTCATCTCTGTATGCCTCTATGTGCCGATTGATTAAAATGTTTATTGAGATACAGGGTGTTTTTTTTAACATAACCCAAAACTTTATTTTAACAGTGAATGATTATTCCCCCAGGATCCCCGGATTTCACCCCATTATATTATTTTCTTTGAAGATTCATTAAAAGTAAGGCACACAAAAACAATTTATAGTATATTCAGGACCTCATAACAAACAAGAAATTCAAATAGATGCTTTGCAAAACGTGTTCAGTAATTTGATGGAGAGGACATAACCATAAATAAAATATACACAGCAGTATATTTTATCTATGACATAACTTTGAATATATGTCAATGGCGGATTGTTTAAACACATAATGTAAGCTAAATGTGATAAAACTTAAATAAAAGGCTGTATAAAATGCAAAGATAACCAAAACAATAACCAAGTCATCGTTATATGTGCATCAAATGGGTTGCTTTTAAAAAACACACCCTGTATAATCGTAGGTTTTTTTGGAACACTAGGAACTAGGAGCATGGCCGCACTAAAAATTTTCAGTGTGGCCTTGCTAGGAGTCGCGCCACCGGTCTGACACTTAAATGGAGCCAAGTGGTAAGCTTGATTGGAGCGGGTTAGTTCGATGCAATTTATTCAGATGGCGTTGTAAAAACATGACTTTCTTCTTTTTCACTGATTCAGCCAATCAGAACGACGATAACGATCTGCTTCCCGTTCCGTTTCCCCTGATTTTCTGTCACGACGCGACGTGTACACAACCATAACGAGTTGGAATTAATTTGAGTGTGGGAAAATACCTAAAGTACGTTTGCAGAAAGTTGTTCTAGTGTAAGTCGTTTCGTGAAATACTGTACTGCGTGATTCATGTTGTGCTTGAAGCTATTGATGGAAAATAAATACGTAGATGTTTACATAAAAGCACTTAATAAAAATCAACTAAGTTAATTGTTATTAAGTGCTTTTATATAAAGATCTACGTATTTATTTTCTATCAATCGCTTTAAGCACAATAAGAATCACTCAGTACAGTATTTTGCGAAACAACTTGCACTAGCGGCAAACGCACTTAATCTAAACAAACCGGTAAAGTCATTAAAATTGAAAGTCTAGCAAACAAAACAAGAAAACGAAAATATAAGCAAAGCAGACGACGACGATCGATATGTCGCATCGACGACGATCGATATGTCGCATCGATGACCATCGATATATCGCATCGATCTTTTTAGTTCGTTGCACATTATTCAGATGGCGCTGCTATCTCCTTACCACCGAGTTAACATGGGAGTGCCATCTCTTTACGAAGTTCATTATTACTCTATGGTTGCGCGCTATTCCAGTAGCCGTTAAGTAAACAAATAATCTTAAGTAGAAAACCAATTATATAAGATGTTCAGCCCTTTTTTATATTTGGGCTCTCAGGAAAATAATAAAAAAAACTTATTTTTACAAGTCCAACCGAGACCTGTCATTCAAATTAATATGGGGTTGAAGGGTGTCGGATCTAGGGTTTTCTCAAAAGTTCCTGGAAATTTGGGCCTATACAATAGATATGGTAGCGTACTGAAAACATAAAAAGGGATTTTTTCAAACGTCCAGGTGTAGAACGTCCATTTTTTACATATAAAAATAGCTGTTTCAAGACGCCTAGGTTTAAATGTATTGAATCAATTAATTTTGTATCTGTTTTATCGTAAAGGTTTTATAAATCCATTTCAGATGCCTTTTTTTTGTTACACGAACAGTAGCCTTTTTCTGACAATATTTAATTTCTCAAAATTAATTGACAGTAAATGATCATGAAAACTGTGGATATTGAGGAACTGGATACTGACGAATGCCAACTGAATGCCAACAAATGGGATTGATGAAAAGTCTGGATCCCTAGATCCAGTATTATCAGTGCGATGAACGGTCAGTAAATACTGACCTTGTAAGGACTGCTTTAGAAATAGCTATTTCAAAACATCCAGAATGGAGAACGTCCGAATTCGTCCACTCCACTCCTGATAATTTGGGCAATTCCGTCGCAACCAATGGCGTAAATACGGCGGGAGAGGAGGGAGATATAACCCCCGTAAGGGTGATAAGACCTACAGATGGAATTATTATCTATTTTGCTGACCATAATTTATAACTGAGGAGGAAACTAGACAGACTAGGTACTTCCGGTTTAACAACCAATTGACTTCAAACTTTGCACTTTAATTCTAATACATAGGTATCACATATCCCCTACAATGATAAAACACAACCACAACCATTAACACAAGTCAACTCCAAGGGGTAGTTCAGACAATTTACCCTTATATACTAAAACCCGACTGACTGGGTACTTCCAGCTGACCGAACAACATACTTCAAAATTTGTAGTTTTATACTATACCAACCATCCCTCACAATAATAACAAACAAATAACACTCTAATGCTATAAGGGGTGGTTCAGACAAAACCCCAAGTTGGCTAAGGAGACAAGTCAACTGGCTGGGAATTTTCTCTAAACTGCCCCTTAGATATTTAAAATAGGGGAATAATTGTATTTACTATTGTGTGGGATTGCTGGTAGCATAAGACAACAAAATTTGAAGTCAGTAGAACAACCAGAAGTACCCAGCCAGTCGAGTTTTCTCCCCAGTCAATAGGGTGTTTTCTATGAACTACCCTTTTAAAGGTGACTCAGGAGGATTGTTGTCTTTTTATTATTGCTTGGAATAGTAGGTAGGTATCATAAAATTAAACATTTTGAAGTCAGTCGGTTGACCGGAAGTACCCAGTTAGTTGAGTTTTCTCCTCAGTCAGCTGGTCGATCAGCAAAATAGATAGTCACCCTACAGATTATACAAAATTATAACCTCTTACTGTCAAGCTTCCATCTTTTGACTTAAGCTAATCCAAGAAGGAGGCCATGCATAAACAAACATAAGTTTAAAACCTCTCAAAAAAACTTTCGTTGTTCTTTAAAAACTTGTTTATATCCTAAATCACACAAATTTGTCCATCCAGTAGACGACAAATGTGAATGGCACAGAAATGGCTATAAAAGAAATCGCGCATATACCAACCGGGAGATATAGTGTTAATAATTTTGCTAATGTCAGGAACAGCGGTGGAGCCAATTATGCTTGTAATTTTTAATGGGAGTGTCACTATAGAAACATAATTGCGCCAATTCTTGATAGCATGTAAATGAATATAGGGAAATTTGTGAATTCTATTTTTTCTGTATAAAGGGCGTTTTTATAGTACTTAAATCCCTAATTGAGTTTTTCAGAAACCATCGTCTTGGTCCAAATTATTTGGAATCATGGAGTTCCACACAGCATGTTTATGTTATAGGTACCTCTGAATGCCTTTAAAATACAACTTTATAGTTCAAAAGTTCAAAAATTTTCTAGGGTTGTGCCACTTAACCCTCTCTCCATTGGGGGACATATCATATACCTCCCAGCCCCAGTAGTGATAGGCCTATATCGCCCACTCATGACAAAGGTCTGCCTAGGCCTAAGCCATGTTTAACTGGAATGGTGTAAGATTGTGACCTGGACTTTTTAATACCTTGATGATCTAAAATAGCTATTAATTCATTCAAAATAATTAACATGGACATCTGAAACCTTAACAGTATAAATTTACAAATAACTCCATTTTGTAAAAAGTCCATGTTAAATGCCTTGAGTATACGGCACTGCACATTTAAATCTGCTTGTTTTTTATGGTAAAATGGAGTTTTTTGTTTGTTACTAAGAAACTACCTATGGTAGGAGGTAAATTGAAAAGGACCTGGTCTATGCAGACCTTTAAAATGATAGGCTTTTTGCCTTTTTAGGGGAGATTAGGAAGCCTGGGTTGTGCCCTACCTCATGGAAAATCCTGTGAGGGCACTTCAGCCATTTTTTTATAATTTTTGTACAGCTAACAGAAATGAGAGGAAGCTTCTCCTGTAATATCCCTTCTCCCAACTTAGATTAGTACAAGCAGGGAAGCAAAAGGAATAAAAGTAGATGGAATAGATTCTGGTAAGCTTCGACTAGGTGGGCACAGATATACCTTTATCCGATCACACCTTGCTCAAGGAATCACACCTTGGTTGCCAGGACACCCCCACCACCCTGCCATCAAGCCCAGCCTCCCCTTGCTGGTGGGGATCTGGAGTTGTTCACTGAAATACAGCTACAACACTGCCTTCATTCGTACCCATCCGTGATTCCATTGCTTTATCCAGTATTGGTAGAATTTAGTTTGGTACTCGTTGTGGATAACCTATAAGACTCATCCTGTATAGATGAATCTTAAAGTTATGAAACTTGGAATGATGATCGAGATAGCAGTTAAATATTTAAACCAAAAGTTTTAACTTGGATGTTATTATATAACTTTTGGATATTATACAAAATAATTTTTTCAGGTTTAACCTGAACTCTCTAAAACCTAACTGATTTGAAACAGGTAGTTTCATTAATTTAAAATAATGATTCTTGAAACTGTAAAACCTCGAGGTTATGAAACCTGAAGGTTTTTCCTGATTAAATAAAATTTAACCTGGACATTATGAAATATGGATTTCATAAATAACCTAAATGATTTGAAAAGCCATTTTGATAACCGTAATTCAAAATAACGAATGTAGACGTTATGTAATAGCCAATATAAATTTAATTTGATAAACAAATGAAAAATTAACCCTAGATATGTATTATACAAAATTTTGACAAGTGCTGAAATGTTTTTTTTGTCCAATTTTGCGATCTAATGACCTTGAGACCTAACATCAGCAGTGCTTCTCTCACTATGGGTTTGATTTAATTTGACAGTTTTATGGCTGTTCATAATGTATTTCCAAATTTAATTGAAAAAATACATCAAATTTAAGTACAATACCTATTTACAGTAAAATGTGCTTCTCTATGGACTCTTATGGACGTTATTACCTGGGAGCTAAAACATAATGTAAATTTATTACATAGTAAATTATATTATTGAGGATTTCTTGAATTTAGGTGCCTTCTTTAAAAAATAAACATAACATCCATCATATTTTAGTTTTTAACCACAGAGTAAAATTTAACGCATCAATACCAATAGCATATGTGAATAACGATACCTATCTAGTGTTAATGAATTTGTTCTGATTAAATTAATAAAAGCTATTTTTTGACTCAATATTCTGGGAAGAATAGAGGTCTGCTTCAAGCTGAATATTAATTTCAAAAATTTACTGATACCATAAAACTAACTATATTTTGCTTGAATGTCTAAAAAATTTTCCATAATGTCCTTAAGAGGCTGGGTTCCCCTAAATATTCCTATCTGCTAGAACAATGGAATATTCTACATCCCCTCGGTCCGGTGACCACCACAATGCAATTGCTGAGGCCCCCACTGGCGTTCTGTATACTTTGAACTTTTAGAAGTTATTCCTCCCCTTTCGTTCTCTCCTGACTACAGCGTTGGTTGCAGGAGGGATTAGGTATTGACTGCCAGAGTGGTTTTTTGCTGCAGTTAGATGGACAACAGTGGCTGCACAACTCTAAGTCAAGTAGCACGTCACTTGAACATGCTTAAGACAAAGGGGGGAGAGACAAGCCGCTACAGACAAGAGTGAGCCTCGTTCTCTTTTTCAAAACACCGAGGGAAACAGTAGGGTAACAGTCTTGGTGAAAAACTGTCCTTGAAAATGAGAGTGGAGCGAGTATGTGAATTTACGATTGGTTTATTTTATTTGGACCCAAATGAATGTGGTAAATGAAGTAACTTCAGGATTTTTTACCATCTTACTTTGGTTTGTGTAGAATGTCCAAATTGTGGACATTTAATACACTTAAAACTTAATTATTTTGCTTTTATATAGTCTTTAATTGATTTGCTTTCAGTCAATTTCCCCTATAGGAAAGAAGCTGTTACCGTAGGTCTCATGGTAAGACTTAAGCCCGAGACCATCATAACTTTTTATTTTGAAGTTCCCAGATGCCAAAAACACCATTCGTTCATTTCATATAGATTTATAGTAGCAGTACATACAAATAAAATTAAGAGGAATTCTCCTTTCTTAAACAAGAACAGTTCACACCACAATGGATCTGAAATTTGATGTTTTTGGTTGCCGCCTAATCATTCTAAAATGGGCATTATGATTAAGGTCATAAAACTATTAACATTTTCACAGGAATTTATAAAGTAATTGTTGTTTTTCTTCTATAAGTTTTGAAAAATTCAAATTTTTGTTTGACCGCATCAGTTTTATAGTATTAGAAAATAATACACAATAATAGGCTTATGCCATTTTAATCATCGATCTTGCATTTATAAATGGCAATTAGTATAATCTAAAACACGTTTGCAAAGTGCTCATATCACCATAAACAGTTTAGTTATTAATTTACTAAGTAGCAATCATAACAGCTTTATAGATTTCGTGAACAGGATCATAATAAATAAAATCTCTTTTTAAACGGTTACAACCTTTAAAAAGCTTATACCCCAGTAAATCACAAAACAATCTTCTTAGTAATAAATTACAATTGATGTTCTCAAAGTTTTGGAACATACATGTATAGAGTTTGCGAGTTGAATACATTTTTAGCAATATCCAGCTAGAGAGTAGCATAGTCGGTATGTAGCCGCAGAAGTGAGGGCAACAAGGCCTCCGGCTCAAACAAGCCTGGTTCCTTTGACGCATATTTCTGCGGCGATAACTTGTTCCACCCTCAGGGTGCGGGAAGTTTCCTCTCGCTACACATGCTGCTCCCCAAGTTGTACTCGATAGTAAAAACTGCTTGATTGTGTTCCCACCACACAATCGCTTCAAACTTTTCTCATCATGATTTGCAGCCAGATCTGTCAATACAGCAATCATTTTGAAGTGTACAAAGCATTATTATAGTTAGATTTAAAACATAATTTTGAAATCAAAGAAAATAAATTGAGATTTGTTGTATTTCTTCTGGTTCTTTCAGCATAAAAAGTTACAAAATTGTACCATCTGTGATGTGTCTCTGTTTATGTTGCAGCAAAATTAAGCTCTCTCGAGATATTAAAAATGTTTTGAAACTTAATCGTATAGCTACAAAATTTCCTTAACATGGTTATTTAATACTGCCATATACCTCTTGGTGGGTAGATGAAAAGAAAGCCAAATAATTAAAAAAATCTATTGTGTAGTGGAGTAAGGTTCTACTGGACTGCTGTCTTAAAATTTTTATTATATTTTTCATTGCTATCTAATTTATTACCATTGTTAAATTTTTCATAAAAAAAAGTCCTTGTTAGCCACCTTGAGCTAAATAAGTTGTGGAAAAACACTGTTTATTAGAGCCAAAACATTTTGGAGTGTTCTAGGAGAGGTGTAATTCTTCCATAATTTACTGTAGGTCACTACTGAGATAAGATACCTTGTGCTTTATAGCTGTAGCTCTCAAGATGACGCAAATTGTATATTTCGTGGTATTTTCCTGTTAAGCTGTACTTGAACGAAATAAACATTTTAATCATAGAGATTAGTTAGCTCAGCTCTGTCTGCTCTCGAAGATCACTGTTTGCCTATATAACCGATGACATGCTTCAGTTCGTCATAATACTATGTAACCATGCGCTCTTCTGTGTTAGTTGTTCTTGTGTTTGCATCGGTGTTTGCGGTAAGTTTCTAGTTTTATTTTCTTGATAGCAGTTTAATCTTACATTAGTAAATTTATCGAACTTAATTTTCAACACCCCAACTAATTGCAGAAAACTAATTTATTCCTACTGAAACTGAGATTCAAACCATATGCAGGATGTCAGATACCAAAATTTAACAATATCGATAACTTTAATAAACAATATGTTAATTTAGCTATAATATGTGTTTTTTGTTATGTTTTTTGTTATGTTTTTTTTTTTTTTAGTTTCCATTGTAATACAAAGCTCATAAGGCTAAAGATTATTATTTCCACATAAATAATGGAGACTTATCTTACATTAGATCAGTGGAATATGTTATAGTCCTTCTACTTATGACAATATAGCTTTCTATAAATTATTAACAAATTGAGTAATAACAGAGAGTTCTGTATTTTTTTTTTAAACTTAGCTTATTGTATTATTGTGTAAGTTTCATTATGGGATAGCCTCTGGCTCACTGATTACACAATTATTAGGTTTATTAGGTCTGCAGCCGTCAAGTGGTCCTGCTGTATTTTAGGGGACTATGGTGGTTTCATGTATAAATACACTCTTCATAATGGATGAATATGAAAGAGTAACAATTTTAATTTTGACTTTTGACCTGAGGAAGTCTATTTATAGATGAATGGCTGTCGTCACCCAAAATACAACAGGATCACGTAACGGCAATAGGAAAATTAATCTTTATAATAATGTCTGAGGTTTTAAGCTTCTTCAAAGATATTAATGAAAATTGCAAATACTTTTAAAAATTTCATCTGTTAAATCTTGTTAGTACAGAATTTTTATATTTTAAGGCTTCACGAATTCATGAAAGAATATAATAAAATGTTCACTGTTTGATGATTAAGAATTCTTTGAATATTTTAGAATAGAGTAATTTACTATTACGCATATACACACCTCATAAAAATATTATTATCATTCTGCATGAAAATCTGCCGTTTTTCATTCACTAACAAAGTGCAAAACCACCTTTTTGTACTGGTACAAAAATTTTAGATGTGATTTTTTTGGTGCTCTAACCTCAAACATTTTATTGTTTCATTCATTCATGTGAGCTGAAATGATTGTTTGCCAGGTGAACTGTTTGTAAAAAAATAAATGTAACCATTGTTAATTATGTTGTACCCTCAAAAAGAATTGTAAGAATGGTAAGAATTTCAAAGACTAAAAGCTTATTTCTGCAGAAAAAAAGTTGTTCAACACATGGTACAAAGTACCTTTTTGGCGCTTCATCATTTTTAAAAGCAAGGCTCATTGCGCCCCAAAAAAGAACCTCCTTTGCTCCTTGCGATGAAAACTAAAAAACACAAAAAAAATTTTATAGATATGAAATTTTGATTTTTTTATTAAATATGATAAATTCTTTTAAAACTCTATATGTAAAAAAGGTTCTTGTTGATTTTGATAAAGACTGATTTGTTTGTTATCTTAAAGTAGTTGACTCGATCACTTCAATTCTGAATTTAATTAATTTTAATAAGAATATCTCTTGTCATCAGTCTTGTTAAGTAAGTTGATATTACATGTTTATGATCAAATTTTCAAGATTAAAAAAAAATTAAAAAAATATATTAATTGGAATATTTTGTAATGCATCATATTACAGTCTAATGTAAGATAAATTAGTTTTGTTGTATTATTATTTTTTTGGATATAAATCTGAAACCAAAGCAAACATTTGAACCATAACCTGAACCTGAACCTGAGGGTATTTGTGGGCAACATGATGTTTTAGATATTATAATTAATTAATATGCAAGTAGTGTATATAGGAAAACTGTAATTGAAAAAATAAGTTTAAATTCCTGAGTCATAAAAGATGTAACAACTCGCCGTCATTAAAAAATAATTAAATAAAGCTGTACTAAAAAAGTTTACGAAAATATATTTTTAAATATTTTATTTTAGTCAAGTTTTATTAAAATAAAACTTGATACAGTAGAGCACCGATTATCCGAACTAATTGGGGACAAGGGGTGTTCGGATAACTGAATATTTGGATAACCGAACATGAAAAGATAACATTTTAAAATTATATATGTAACGTAATTCTTAGTTGTAAAAAGGCTAAAAAATTATCAAACAAAAATTATTCACGTAATTTTATTATGAAATCTATCAGAACACATGGATATCCTGGCGCGACGGGAGTTTCGGTTGGCGCGCGAATTAGAATTGCTTGAGAATCTTGTTCAAAATATGAATTATTACGGCGTTCGGTTAACGGACGGTTCGGATGACCGACGTTCGGATAATCGGCGCTCTACTGTATTTAAAATTCACTTAAAATCACTTTTTTTAAGGTGATGGAAACTACAGCAGATAATAAAACCAATGAAAATCAATTGATTTTATAATTCTGGAAAAAAAAGTTTTCCAACTTGCTCATTTGTTAGCTAAATATAGAAAAAGAGTAAAAATATTCTTATTAGGAATATGAGGATAGTTTTATGACTTTATGGTTTTATGACCGGTGACAGAAATTTCTCTACACTATCTAAACTATCTGAATTAAATTTTAATTATATGGCTAAAAAGGCACTTGGTTTTTAAGCTGTACAAATTTTTGTGTCGTATTACTACATTAACTCTGAAGAGCACTAACAAGGATTCAAATTTTTAACTAAAATATTCATGCCTCATTAGGAACAAAATGTTCCACTAGGTGGCAAGGCAGTCAAGTCTTCATAAAGCCCAATTCTAATCGCCCAAATAGTTTATTTCATACTTAACTTTTTTAAACTTTAATTTTTTCACGAACTTTGTTTTAATTTATTACAAGAGTGCAGATGGGTTGAACATGCATTGGTACCAATTTTCAGTCATTAATCTGGCTTTTTTTATCCCTTGATTGGTCTGATTTGACTGGGCTATTACTGTAACTATGTAAGTCATTGCAAATTAACTGCAACAAGTAATCTAGGGCCTAGGGCAAAGTAGGGCTTACACAATTAAACTTTTTGAATGGCCAGGTAATCATCTAGTATCTTCCTTATTTTAAGTTTCGTTTTTTAGGTCCAGTTGGTCTGCAGCAAAAGTGTATGGAGTTATGATGCTAACAATGTAGACGACTTCAGAAGATGGTATCAAAGAAGACCTTATGTACCACTCCATTTAAATCCCATTGCGAGGCTGCATGGCAGACATGAAGTAGCTGAGGACCAATCTGAGAGTGATAGTAGCCTTGAAAGCGGAAAACGTGAAGAACCATTTGTTTCCCTCAGCGAAACCAAAGAAAGTGACTCATCAAGCGAGGAGGCTAGTCTTCCGGTCCCCCCACCAAAACCTGAACCAAAACCAGGGCCAGAACCCAAACCTAAACCTGGTCCTGCACCAGCACCCAAACCAGGACCAGAGCCTAAACCAGCACCAGGACCCAAACCAGGACCTGCACCCAAACCCCCCGGACCTCCACCTAAACCTGGCCCAGGACCTAAACCTACACCTCCCCCTGGACCCGGACCTAAACCTACACCTCCGCCTGGTCCCGGACCTGAACCTACACCTGGACCCGGACCTACACCTCCCCCTGGACCCGGACCTGAACCTACACCTGGACCCGGACCTACACCTCCCCCTGGACCCGGACCTGAACCTACACCTCCGCCTGGACCCGGACCTGAACCTACACCTGGACCCGGACCTACACCTCCCCCTGGACCCGGACCTGAACCTACACCTGGACCCGGACCTACACCTCCCCCTGGACCCGGACCTGAACCTACACCTCCGCCTGGACCCGGACCTGAACAACCAACAACTGAACCCGAGGGGAGTGGTGAGGGGAGTGGTGATGGAAATGATTTTTTCGATATTAAGTTATAATTAATGTATAAACAACTGAAAAGAATCAATTTGTCTTCACAGTTTTTAATTTTGTGAATAAAATGCTAACTAAGGAAAATGAATATGATTATTGCTGTCTTATTGAATCTTTATTGAAACTCAACAGTGGATTAAGTGTGTTCAGTTTGACATCTTTAGTACAACACTTAATCATAACAATGTTTAGTTAGTTTTTGTTTATAAATTTGTTTAATTTGCCAGTAATTTAACCAAATAAAAAGAGTATTTCTTTTCACTAAATAATATTTTAATTTTAGTAATTCAGAAACACTGGAGAGTTAAAAATTATCTCAACCCACACAATATTCTATAACCTGAAAACACATAAAAATTTAGAAATCTTGAATTTTTTTTAATAAATTTTGTTTAACTGAAAAATATTTTTAAACTAATTTTCAATTATTTTAATATTCTTACCTTGTAGCACTTTCCTTGAGAATATTTGAGAAGTGGATAATGCATAGATGAATAAATAATATTATTGTACGAACTATGCAGGTTCCAGACATTTTAACGGAGATGGAATACAAACCAAGTGTATTTACATCAGAACCAGTGATTGAAAACAGAACATATCCAGCGTCTTTACCAACAACATTGTAAGCTCTCGAGGCATTTTATAATGTTGTTCTAAGAAATAGATAACATTTAGTAGTATTGATAAGTAAATTGGCCTAAAATATTAAGTGTCAGAGAATATTACATTACGATCATAAAAAAACAAAATATTTTAAAGCATAATGTTTCCTCTCATAAATCATCATGCATTGAAAACTAGCTTTTTGAACTAAATGATGTTATTTTCATGTCTTGTGTGTTACACACATAATTTTTTAAGGTTTCTATGTATGTTTTAGCCCTATAAAAATAGTGTATGAATCTTATATTATGTGTTTACGAAAGTTTGAATACCTGGAAAACTAATAGCTTTGAATTTTTTAGCAGTTTTAAAGACGAGGCGGATCGTCAAACACCAAATTTGGCAACTCAAATTAGAGGACACCATATTCTCTTATTAGATGTGTTTTTGATATATAAATGTATTTGGAATCTGAATGGGCGCATTCCACTGTTTTGAACAATAAAAATGTTTGCTATATTTCTGTAAACTAAATTAATATTAGTTTACCATGTTTATACTTATAAACTACAATCATTCTTTAAATTCAAAGTTTGATAAACACATTATTTTGTAAAAAATTACTGAACGTGAACGAATAATAATCAAACATTTTTAATACTTTTGTATGTTTGTTATTTAGAAATATCCAAAACTAATACTAGAAAAATTAGATTGAAATAATTGAATCTTTTTGATATGTTTTATAACTATTCAAATTCCAAATTCTTGAAAACATCAATTCAAATAGAGGGTAGTGAACTTTTAACTTACTACTTGGTAATTAATAATAGAGCAAAACAAAATTGCATTATTTGAAGTACGAATTAATTTAAATTTACAAAAACCTTGTTTTGTCAAAATTTTATTAATTCTTTTCCACTAACTTCAGCTCTGTACAATCTTTGATGTTCTGTAATTCATCGTATTCACAGACATGCATCCATTTTAATTAAACAATTTTTACGATTCCGAGGTCGAAGTGAACTCCCCCACCGTTGGGCACGTGAAGGCTAGAATACGTGACCTTGGACTCATTAGGAACAGCTGATGTAACCGTTTCTTACCTGTGATTGTATCAATTACTTAAATGTAGCCAGAATACATAATATATTGTACCTAGTTACTTAACAAGAATCTGAAAAATAACTATGTATTCTAATGCGGTTAGACAATTTTTTTAAGTACTCTCTTGGAAATATACACTTTAAAAACGTTAACACCAAATTTATGTATAAAAAATTAATAATTGAAATAAGTGGAATCTTAAAATTATTACATCTGCATGATTGAACATTGAATATGATTTTTTGCAATGTAAATTTTATTATTTAGGTCCATTTTATGTAGGGCAATTCGTATTTGCGTTGAATTTTGTCAACGATACATATTACACTTTGCCTGAACCCGGTTAAAAGCAAACGTAGCGCAATATACCATAAAATTAATAACAACTAATGTTTCCCCCCTTATTTGAGAAGCGAATGGTAAAATCTAAGTTGGAGGAGTAAGTGTTGTAGGACCGTAGTTTCAATATGTGAACTTGTAGGATGACGATAAAAATTAATAATTAAATTACAAAGTAAGAGACTTGATATAATTAGATGTAGTACATTTAATAAATTGACAAAATTAAAGAACAGTCTGCGGCTATTTCTTCAGCATGTCTACTCTGGCAAATGACACGAAACAGGAAGAAATAATCAACAATTAATAATTACTGGCCGCTAGAAGAAAGTTAAACGTTGGGAGCTAAAGAATGAAAAATTCATATGCGTGCTTCCCTCTATATACAGTAAGCTGCGGAAGATATCCTTAATTGTTATAGTTGAAATTAAATTAATTAAATTCAAATGATGCCTTAAAAGGCAAAACATAAGTAATTGCTTAACATGAGCTAAATTTAACGGTATTGCTTTCACAGTTATACAAATCCAGCAAAAATATGTGATTATTATTTAATTTGTTGGACTTTTCCTATCGCTTCTAGTGTTTAAACTACACTACGTTTCGAGAGGTATTGAAACTCCTCTCGTTTTCAAGTGACCCTACTTAAAGTTACATTACCTACTTATGTTTATATAACCTACTTTTTTGGTTTTTTTTTGTTTTTTTGACATTCAATTTACATTCATTCAACATTCAACAGAAATCTTACTCACACAAAATTTCATACGAAACACATTACATACTTAATACAGAAAGAAAAAACTAAAACATATTAAACATGACACCAAACAGAGATAGAAAATTAAAACAAAAACATATACCTTACTGCCGGCAATGCCTCCAAGCTGGCAGTGGCACGACACGCACACTCGACCACCCACACTCACATAGGCCTACGCAACTCGAATGAGTGAAAAAATGGAGTGATATTAGAGAGAAGCTCGACTTTGTTCATAAGAAAGTTTTTTTTTTAAACATTCGCGAAAAAAGTTAAACTTATAAACTGATAAAATATGTATACTTATCAAACCTTGCTCGAAATATCACATCGGGAAACAAACATAAGTTTTATTAATTGATACATTAACAAGAGATAGACACAGAAACAGGCAAATAAGAGGTTTAGACAAAAATCATATGAATAGGATCAACGAGATAACTGGCGCATTCCGACTTGGTCTTATCGGTCTGAGGAATGAATATTGATGGAGTTGTAATAATCATTATATTAAGTTCGGAGGGAGGATATTGAGAAGAAGAGGACAAACCACTGGATATTGAAAGGGGTCGCCTGAAGGATAGACAGTAGGTAAGATCAAGATCTCTAAAGAATATAACTAGTTCGGCTCTCCACCGAGACTTTTTTAAATGAAATATTCGTTTAACTTGTTTCAAGATTTAACATTTTTAAAAAGGTATGAAATCAACAAACACATCAAGTTCTATTCAATTAAATTAACTTGTCTAATAGATTATTTTGTAATAACAACGCTACAAATATCTCAATCGTAATACAAAGAGTACTTATGAATCATTAAGAAAAAGAAGGTTTGTTGCACTTTTTTGTGGTAAAAAATTATGTAGAAAATCAGGCTAGTAAAATTTCTACGACTTATTCTTTTGTATTTTTACCCAACCTTTTACATACTTTGGTAATTGAATCAAACTTGATTCAATTTTCAAGGGAAACCACACCTTTCCAGACAATATCAGAATCAGTGTTGGTGAAATTAATACATAACATAAAGCTTCGCCCCTTAACAATATCATTCGGTTCCAGGGGTTTATCATCATAAGATTGAATTCTAGGCCTATATACTAAAATTAAATATTGTTATTTTTAAATCTCACCAAAATGAAAATTTATACCCCTATTAGAGCTAAAAGAAGAATATGATGTAGGTATTTTTCAAAGCAAATTACGTTTTAAAACTGATTGAACTAACACTTTTTCTGCTAAGAAGCCAAACTTGGGAAACCAAAACCTCGAGGTAACCACATTACAACTCCTCACTCAGCCAGTGGTCGCTGCTGTCAACTTGTAACATTGTTATGTGTTGTCCACCGACTTGTGATGAACCATTGACCGAGAGGAAAACTGGCGCAGAGGGTTCGGAAACACATTTATTGTTGTAGAGTATATATAGAAGGAAACCTTTGATGTCTGAAAATAGTCCTTAAATACACATTTCTAAGAAGGGAACTAATATTTCGTGCGTCATTTTTTAAATAACATTTTAAATCATTTTGTGAATGAACAGTTTATATTTTATTTTATCTTAGATAAAGTAATAATAAAAGCTCAATATATAGACAAACACAAAGATTAGGGTTTGTTTCCCGATATCAAGCCAATAAATAATTAATTATACAATCCTGTTCCATTACTTTATCTAACTTCTTGGATTTGACTTAATCAAGTCGAAAGATCTAAAATAATTCAACACTCCAAGGTTTTGTAGTTAATGTCGGAATGGTGGCACGGAGAGGCAGACATAATTCTATATATGAATTTCTGTCAGTTTGTTTTACACAAGCAGTAAAAACGGCGGTCGTAAAGTTAACCGTAACACACAGCGTCCCAGACGGAGCGACCGCCCTCCTACATTGTAATGAGACCGAGGAACGGAAACGGAAGCAAGGCTGCCAACTGCCACAGGAAATAGATCTAAAACACTACAATCTGTAATTACCAACATTAAAAACACATATAAGGAAGAATTAATAATAATAGTGTTTACAAAATAATGTGAAAATCACCGGCTTAAAGCGTTGATGTAAAAGAATGAAAATTGAGAAAAATGAAGATGAGAAACCGAGAATATTAATAAAACAAACTCCAGACGATTCTTCTGAATAACTTGAACAAATCAAGATCTCTAATAAAAAAGGTTACGATAGTTTTCCATTATACAAATCTACATTAATATGGAAAATACCATCTACGGTCCCAAATTTACCAAATTTACCAAATCTACCCAAATTTATCGGTACCAAATTTATTTCCCAAATTACACAGACTTAATATTCTTAGCTCCAAATTTTTTTCCTTTTTCTAGAAGGACATGTATATTGTAACATGAAATTCATTTTCTTAAAAGGCAAGTAAAGTTTTACGAGTTTAATGATATAATTGTACTATATACTTATTTCTTAAACGGTACATACTTTCTACAGAAAATCTTCGTAAACGTATAATAAATGCAAAATTTCTCACGGTAAGACCATGATCTGAAAATGTGTTTTGACTAAATTCATTTTGTCAAGGAAGGTTTATTAAAATACCTAGTTCCCGTGTAAAATTAAAGTAACTGTAAGGTTCTGAACACACAAAAATTCAGTTAAGACTCATGAAATGAGTAGTAATACATTTGCTTTTGTTGCACATTCAGTTGTATCACTTTTCCTAGGGAACATTCTACAGTATGATTTATCTCTGTTGAGAAAGTGATATTTACTCCTTCTTAGATGTGTATCGGTAAATGTCTGTTAATTAATTGTTAGTTTCAGTGGTACCGTGTAAAAGATGCGGAAACGCTAAAGAACAATAATTACACCTTAGCGGCAGACTGGGCGGAGGGGAATGCTTTATGTTTACGTGCTCTAGACAACCGTAAAGTTATGGTAATAACCTGTAAATATCCTCTTTAGCTGGTTGTTTTGTTATTGTTATTTTGCTGGTTTTATTTCTTTGCCGAACCTTTTTTATGTTTAGAAAGAGGGTTCGGATTCGTTCATAGTCAGATCTGAATTTTTTACACATAACTTAGCCTTTCTATGGTCACAAAAATCATCATTTGTGTCAATCATAAATTGTTTCACCTTTACTAAAACCCCCAGTTGGTATATGTGGGTATCGTAATTATTCATTATATCTATTTACTACCTTAGTGACAAAGAAGTATCAAAATAACAAGTCTTTGTGTTTTGAGGAATTTTTTAAAAATTAAAACAATAAACAACTGCAAACCTTTGAAGCTTAAAAACAGACGGTGTAGAAATCCTTTGCACAATTAAGTAATTCACTGGTTACTAAGATGTGTGATATTGCTAAACACATTGCGTTTTCCAAAGTTTTTAGGAGGGAGTGGGGTGCGTAAGTAAAATTTCAAAATTCGCTTTTAATATGGAGCTGCCCTAATCAGACTATGGTAGGAATCCTTATAAAAAAAAACTAGTATTAAGTTTTTTTAACGAATCTTGCTTGTAATTTACAAAGATAACTGGTTTGCGACTCATTATTTAATGGTTAAACACAATTTTCCATTGAGGTCATCCACTGTTTTCGGCCTTATTCTCGGTTTGATTCCGTTTGTTTATGAATGAGACAATGATTTTTTCTAATGACTTCAAAATGTATGCACCCAAAACTAACAGATTAATGGCAGTCTTATATTTTCCATACAATTATTGAATAATCCCTGATGACATATCTAGCTACGACAAAAATCTACTTCAGTTAAAAGACCATTTTTGAACGTATCTTTCATAGCATACACACGGAATAAATTTTTATCTAAGAACTTCACAAGACAATTTTTAGTAGGAGGATGTTGATTTTTAAAAAAACAAAGCCTCAATGTTGAAAACAATTTGTCTTCCTCTCCATCCATCCTCAGTGTTTACAGAACGCTGCATGTCCGCGCCTGACAGTCATCACTCACACTCCATACATCACTCCTGGCCCCGTGTCCTCTTTGTTTTCTTAAAGGGCATATCTCCCAGTAGTCTACTTTTGTAAGTGTTCTGTGTAGTGCTTCACCTCTATAACTGATTGGGGACAGTAACTGCTATGCTTTAAATAAATGTAGGCCTAGCTGTAAAAATCTACTGAAGAAAAAAAACTTTTATTTACACACACAAATATGTGGTGATAGCTTCATGTAGGCTAGAATTAAATTTGATAAAGTTAATTAATTCCAGAGAAATATAGGTTACCCCGAGATATGAATGCAAATCCATCAAGTTTCTTTGTCGTAAATGTTAACTTATTTGTGTGTATACAAGTTTAATAGAGTTAAATATTCTTTAACTTTTTCCAAATAAAAAAGGAAATCAGGAGTAATTAAGAGGGCACGATAATTTCAAAATTGCTGACCTTCAATGCTCATCTTAAGATAAAACATCCGTAATATGTAAGACATTAAGTAGATTCCCCCCTACACAAAATCAGAACGTACAAAAAGTACGGAAATAACGAATCTTGAAACAAAATTTTAAAAAGCCGGTACTAATATTCAGGGTGTCTATAAAAGAACTCTGGGATTTTAAAAATTCTTACCTTAATAACTGTAGAAGATAGTAAAATGTAGAAAATTTCTCTTAAATGAGTAGCTCATCAAGTTTTACTCATAAAAAGTGGGAATTTTTTCGTCAATAGGTGGCAGTGCTTCTGAGCGTTGACCTTGTCACAACATAGCGCAGCTGTCGGTGCAGTCTGAATTGCCGCGATGTGGCGATGCCGCAGCATAAGGCTCAATGCATTACTTGGCATATAGAAACTAAATCTGTTGTTACGGTAGAAAGAAACTTTCGAAAATTCGTGATGCCGACCATCTCAAGCAACGAATAATCAATTCTGTGGCAACCGTACCCCCAAACATGCTGGCTAGGGCATGGGAAGAGGTGGAATATAGTTACAATGTGTGCCATGCCACACTCGGAGCTTATATTGAACTTTAATAATTTGATAAAAAAACTTGAAAATGCAACCTTCCCAACCATGTATTAACAATTATATAAGTTTTTTTACTTAATTAAAATATTTTGCCTCAAAACCACAGAGTTCTTTTATAGACACCCTGTATTATTCAGGTTTGATAGAGCAAAAAATAACGTCTAAATAATTTTTTTTTCACATTTCGGCAAATAATTTGTTTGACACAGAAAACGGAAGACAGAAAGTTTACTAGTTGAAGTAACAGGCCAGCAGAGGTCTACTTGTAGTAGTAGGCAGCGGTGTAGGGGGCGGTGTAGGGGGAGGCGACGTAGGCGGACCGAGCGTAGGGGGAGGCGACGTACGCTGCGGAGTAGTAGGGGCTGTAGGCGTAGGGCGCGGCGTAGTAGGGGTAGGCGTAGTCGTAGGCCAGCAGAGCTCCTCGCTTGTCCCGACCCTCGGCGGACTTGTGTTCCGCGGCCAAGGCGGACGCCGCGAGCACGAGGAGAACGATGGCTACCTAGAAAACAAGAAAAAGGCATAATAATTAGCAGATATTTCAGCTAGAAAGATCAAGTTTCTAGTTTAAAATATTTAAAAACTCAAATAGTAAAAAAAACGTTTTTTAATGAATGAATGAAAGTCATTTATTTACACAGGCATAGGTGTAAGTTAGGGCCGCGTGCCCTTTCTTACACATAACCTGCAACTTTGTGCTTTATTTTATTTAATTCGAAGGTTTGCTCATTATTATTTCATAAATTATAACATTCCATTAATGAATGATATGTTTCATTTTAACTTGGCTGCCAGACACAACGCACTGCACAGTTAAAAGCTATGATAAAATCAATGACAATTTTGAATTATTTTAGAATATTCATCCCATTTCTCATAAAATAATACTTACAAATTTAAATATAACAACAAAACATTTGCTTAGGTCAGCTTTCGCAGAATATCTAGCTAACTTATATATACTCTAATATAGATATTTTTCAGCTTGGGTACAGACTTTAACAATATTTCTTCAATCAGTATTTCAGCATAAAATTTTACCTTAGAAAAAATTTAACAATTAATTAATACTTACTGAGCACTTCATTGTAGGGAGAGTGGTGGTTTGGACGGTTACACTGCAAGTGAACTGAGTGCCCATTGAAGTGTGTCCAGCATATATACCACTGTGGGTGTGAACAGCAGGTGGAGGGATTCATTGTTATGCAAAGACTTACTTACGGCTACGAATGACAACCGTGCTAAGGCCACTCCTGAAACTGCTGCTAGTCGATCCCTAGAATGAAGTTCCAAAAAGAGTGCTTTAATGTTTTTTCTTAATTTGATCCTTGGCGCAAGCTTCATTCCCTAGTTTGACAGTAATCAGTGGCAACAAAAACGTTTTAAAATGTATATTTAATCTGAAATAACAACATTTAGAAGCGGACCATATAGTCAAAACCATATCAATAAAAAACAGTAGTTGAAATAATACTAGTTATTAGTTAAATTTACTAGTTTGATAATGGTACGAAGACATACCCTTCACTAAGCAAATATTCACGAAAGGGTTAATAAACTGTTTCCTAGAAGGACGTGAAGGAAAATCGACAACGGTCGGTCACAGATGGAGAAAATGTTTCGAAATTGCAGTAGGCAGCTAAGAAGGTGCAGTCGGTAATTTTTATGATCCTTTTTACTCTATTTTTATATTAATTGTGATAAGATGGTGGTGAGCAATTAAAAATTAAATTTTTTGATTAAGTGTTGCGAGCTACAGACGCCTAAAATGCAAAAAAATGTACAAACATTACCATTTTTGATGCATTATTCACGGGCTACAGTTTAACCTGCAGAACCTATATTCGGACATTTTTCATATTTGAATGTCTTTAACCTAACCTCAAGGAAATTAAAAAATAAATTTTACAAATTTTTCTGTCGACGAAAATTTTTTTTGTTATACTGCCTCAAAAACAGATGTTTTTAATGCATGTTTTCCGGACCTAAATACACTCTTTTTATTCCTAGGAATTAAAAGCTAATGTACTCGATACCACCTGACTCTTTATAGTCTTAGGACTATAAAAGTCAAAAAGTGCCGAGTACGTCGTAATAATCGAACAATATTCATTCGATTACAAATAATCGAAACATTCATCGTTATTATCGAAAGATTCATTGTTGTCAGTTTAATCAATTTGTGAAACTTGCTCATTTCACCGATCGATTATTATATGCGTTCGATACGTGAATAGTTGTTCATTGTTGCCAGTCTACCCTAACACAAATGAAACAGACAATCAGCTGATTGCTTCAAATAGCAAGAACAAGACGGTGGCATCTTTAAAGGTAAGCAAGATGTAACATTTTGGTTTTCTTAAGTAGTTTACGTATTGTATTGAGCAATATAACGAAAAATATAGTTCATCACACGGACCTAAAGCTGCTTTTCGTTACTCGGTCATTTTTCAACCTCGGCTTACAGCCTCGGGTGTAAAACTTGACCTTGTACGAAAAGCGTCACTTTAGGTCCTTGTAATGAAATATACTGCTTGATTTTATGTGTTTCAGCCCATAAATTTATGCTATGTTGAAGACTGGTAAATACCTTACCAAAACACTTACTTCCCAAAATATAAATTTTAATCTTTTAAACATTCTTCTGAAAATATGCACGAAAATGTAGAATTTAACATCTGCATGATTGATTAGGCATCCCGCATTTTACAAAAGAAAGTGCTGGAACTTTCATACCACAATTGCCAGTTACAAGCACTGAAAAAAAGTCGATAAAAGTAAGGGAATTGAATCATAAGAACTGTTCTGTCGCCTGGCGAGGTAGTTTTTTCCTAAGGGCGACTGCACAGCCCCGATCTCTATAAAATAGCATATGATAAAAATTAAACACAGTATATGATAAATTAACACAATAAGTAACATAAAATAGTCATATCATAAAATTTGATCCACCAATCCATCAGTTATCCCAAATTAATTTAAAAAGACAGGTAACCTTCTTTTCGACAAAACAGACCCCGCAAACGATATATTTTTATTAAAATATTTAGATACATTTTTTTCGTTAGTATAAAATATAATTTTAAATACTTTATTTACGGGCAAACAAAGTATTAAGAGGGAAAGTGAAGGCGTTTGCGTCTCTATTGACAGTAGAAGTGAGGGCCTCATATCAATTCTGGTCACTGCCTCCACGTAATCGATCACATCTATTGTAATTACAACATTCCTGGCTCGTCGAGGCCCTGAAAATCGAATATCTTTTTCTGCTTTTCTTTTGTCTCTGACAATAGTCCTTCGGTGCTTTCACCATTACCAATGAATATTTTGATACTTCGAATGCTCAGCGTCTTATACATTAAGTTATATAATAATAAAATTGAATAGCTAATAAGTCTTAGTTTTATCTAAAAATAAGACTTACTTTAAAATAAAAGTATGCACTTGAGGTTATATTGTTGTAATTGTGACAAAATGTTCTATGACAATGTACATCATCATTGGTGTTTCAAAAATACTGGAATTTTGAGGGAATGTATAGGACTTACACACTTGGAGTTGGTACCAATTTGAAGAGAAATCATCTGGTTTTCAATCAAGTATTTAACGTGATATAACTTATGCAAACCACTTCACCGTAAATACTTGCAAGAAGGAGTTTTGATCAAATTTTTATAGAATTTAATAAACAAATACCAGTGTCTCAAGAGTTGATGTCTGCGAAACTATTCAACGACATTTACATACCTATTCTACTGTAGACTTGCCCTCTAGGCCTGCTGTTATTCAAAAGCATTTTATCGATATTGGAAATTCATTTAGCACATGTGTGTATATTCGCCTCTTGCTGGGCATAAAGAGTTGCTATTGTACTGGAACATATATGCTGTAGCGAATTCGTATATCCATTTGTTACCATTGGCTATTAGGGTTATTAATTGTCCTGTCTAAGGAACATGTGGCTTAAGTCAGTAACAAGACTGCAAGATCGCGCCACAATCATCCTACACTCATCATTCACCCCTATCTTCCGCCTTAAAATGCCCCGTACTGGTG
The DNA here is from genome assembly GCA_035578135.1 of Flexamia atlantica. NCBI lineage: Eukaryota > Metazoa > Arthropoda > Insecta > Hemiptera > Cicadellidae > Flexamia > Flexamia atlantica. The sequence continues at coordinate 2,379,969 of JAQJVK010000042.1, forward strand.
GCTGGGGCCTTATATGGCAACGTGCCAATCATCTAACGTCTTCTAATGTGGCAAGAATAAACTTGAACTGTACTGTCAGGTAGACCTTATTTTCTAACTTATCCAAAGAAGTAAGTGTATTCATGTATATGAAATGAATTGGATCATTTTAATTTTATTTTTTACAATTTTAAAACTGAAAGATGTTTGTAATTAATTGACACTATGTTTTTAATCTTTTATATATTTAACTATTTCCCTATGATCTTTGATTTGTGTAATTCAGTAATTAAGGAAAATAATATGGCAATGTCTATTTCATTTTGTATTATGATCAATGGCAATAAAACTTTGACTTTGAGATGAGATTTGCGATGTGTCTCGAACGGAAGAAACATTGAGGCTATTTAAAAATAAGTTAAAAATTCGAATTATTTTTACCCTTTCTAATAACCAAAACCAAGGTTGTACATTACCCAAGTTTGTACCAAGTGTGGGTTTGTACAATCTTTTAAATATAAGATATTACCGCGTTGTTACAAACGACAGATGTCAGGACTGAAGAGACCATTGCGGTGAAACCGATGTATCCTTGTCAACAAGAACTTGGATTAAAATGTAAGGTTAAAGAACAAAATATGACTGTGTACTTAACTTTATCAATTGAAGCAATAATAAGCCATGTTAAGTCATAATTTGGTGCGACAAAATGAAATTCCAGGATGTACATTCTTGGAATGCGTAGAAGTTAATTTAATAATTATTTACATAAGCAATGTTATAGTATAAATTGAGCCTTGCTCTTTAATCGTTTTACTTAACAAGCGGAAAATGATGTATGGAAATTAAAGTAAGAAGATTACGCAGAAACATTCTTTTCTGAATATTTAGTTCCCCTATTTCTAAACCCCTGTATGACAATTTAAAGACTGTTTTAGTCTATCGTTTTTGGCTGGGCTACATTATTCTAAAATATTATATTAAAGAGGTAAATCTCAATTGGCCTATAGTTCAAGATCAGCGTAATGTAAGTTTAAAATGTCCCCCTCCAAAGTTAAAGCCCTTTAGGTTTTAAAGCGCTTAACATTAGTTAAAAACGAATAAAATTAAAGAAAAATGTTTAACGGAAAGTGCACCTGAAATAACGCCTACTTCGAGTGCTCCAAAAGGAATCTTTGTACTTATTTGGATTTATTTATATTCCTTTGAATAATGTCGGGTATTTTTATCAGTGTTTATGGAAGGTTCAAATTAAAAACCAGTTAATCAAAATTTGGAGTACCCACAAAACTACAACATTCAACAACTCCGCCAAACAAAAACCCAGTGGTGGTGTGGCGGTATTTTTGGTTGGTACTTCTACTACTGCTTTGTACTATGATTGTTGTTGTTGTTGTAGTTGAGAAAACTCTACAGAAAAATTAAAATGTTAAATTCATTTGGTTATAAAACGTTTAGGGTGAATGTCATTTTATTCATTGTATATTTTAGTTGAATAAGTGGTTGGTAAGTTTTGAGCAGGCTGAAGTTACTTTAATTATTTTCAATTCTAAAGTATTATCACTAAACATTTTAACTATCGTATATTTTTGGTGAAACGCAATTCTCATTTTCAAACCTCTATTGTAAACATATTTTAAAATAGGTCTAATATCTCCAACACTTCACAAAACCTCATTTACATACCTAATTTCCGTATCATGATGCAAAGACGTGTACGGTTCAAGTATAAAGTATAGCATAACATATGATACATAAAATGTATCTTGTTTTAAAACACAGATCCAAGTATAGCATAACATATAACACATAAAATGTATCTTGTTTTAAAACACAGATCCAAGTCTCCACTCGTGATGTAGCGGAGATGAATGACTGGGTGATCCATAGCTACGTGTGACGGGAACATCGGCTGCCGCTATCGCTCATACACACTCCACAGCACCTCTGTCTTAATGGGCTTACAGCTTTTGTGTGTTGAGAAAATGCTTTTTGTAAAAGTATATTTCTCATGATATTTTATTTGTTACCTTCCTGTTTGACAAGCAAAGCGTAATAAATGATTACGTAGTTGGGATCACATTATTGGGACAAGAAATTATATTTTTCCCAAAACAGTAAACATAATGCTTAAAAATATATTAAAAAACTTTTTTGGATTTTTTTATATCTAAGCTTAGATGTTAAAACATAAAAAAATCGGCTTCAAAATAACTTAAAAATCGAAGAAGTAACTAACAAGTTACGAAAAATTATTCTAATACATCTTACTGCTAATTTGATAAACTGACCCATACCCTTGGGTTCACTCATGATTAAAATTATAAAAAATATAAATACGAATCCATTCTACTTTATGGCGATAGCGTGCAAACTCTACCACCCTACTCAATGTTAACTCCGCTGCGTTCAGTTATTTTAATAAATTTCCAATCGAAAGGAGGTAAAAAATATTAACCCTGACAAGTTGACACGAATACTCCGATAATGAGTAATTTCTTGTTGTAGGTTGTGATATATTGCTTGCACAGTCATTGGTCAGTAACATTAAATCAAATTTTTAACAACTGAGTTACTAAGAGAAATGATTTGAACCTAACGAAATTTTGTAAAACAATTTTTTAGTTAGCAATTTAAAACAAAGAAGAATTTACCTGCCAAGAATTATGTCTTGGTCAGATGGGTATTAGGATCTTGCAGTTTTTGTGATTCACTCTATAGAGACTTAGAGACCGATCGTCATTTGTCATTCTAAACCTAGTGAAGATTGCTCATGAGGGGTAATCAATGGCGATAAGGATTAATCTAGAATGTTTGTAATGAATAAACTACGGTATTCAATTGTTATAGTAAAGGAGAAAACGAAAAATTTAAATGTTAATGAAGGGATATCGAGAGACAATAAGATGTATGAGTGCAAAAATTAACATTATTTTGTAATTATTTGTTCAAGAAATAAAATATTGCAGGTTGTTGACTCCTGGCAATATTTTAAAGGTCTAAAATAAAAGCCTCTTATAGCTTTTAAGATATTAAGATAAAACGTTTTAAAATAATTTCTTAGCACGTATCTAGAGCCTTTAAAGAATACTTGTGCCAAGCATTTCGCAGTTCAAATACTTATAGTTTATGAAGAACTGTGATGAGTCAGTCAGTCAGTCAATGGTATTAGGCTTTTACGTTTACGTCATTTAATTATAATTCAATGCTGTTGATTATTAAACTAGAAAGTATGTGTTATTTTGTCACTTTTAGAAAAACAAGTTTATTCTGAATTGTCCCGCAGTTGTTTGGAAGAACTCGTCTTTCATGAATGAAACGTAAGGCATGAAATTAGGTGGTTTAATGTTTCAACCTGCAAGTTGATTTAACAATACTATGCAGGTCCAGATTTTTTTCCAAGTTGATACAAATTAAAACAGTTTATTTTAAATGTTAATTTTTCTCATTTTACATAATTACAGTAATAACTGACATATTTCTGGCCTACATCCACATGTGCGATAAAACACTGGACGGCCTCTAAAGTCCACATTTATTTGAAAAGAGTATCATTTCAAATTTTGCAGATCATTTTTATTTTCTTTAGCTATATTTTATGCAATATGATGGATTGATCAAAAGGCAGTTCATAGTAAGTGTTCTGAATCGTTATTCTTGAAGCCTACTATTTAGAAAAAATACTTGTACACAACTCTTGAAAAAGTTTATAAACCTTAGGAAATAAAACACTGCAAATAATACTAATAACAGATTGAATGAATTTTATTTACACGTTGTTTTTCAACAATAAATAGCGAATGACAGTATATGGGTTTTAGATCCTTAATGATCTACTTGTAGTAGTAGGCAGCGGTGTAGGGGGCGGTGTAGGGGGAGGCGACGTAGGCGGACCGAGCGTAGGGGGAGGCGACGTACGCTGCGGAGTAGTAGGGGCTGTAGGCGTAGGGCGCGGCGTAGTAGGGGTAGGCGTAGTCATAGGCCAGCAGAGCTCCTCGCTTGTCCCGACCCTCGGCGGACTTGTGTTCCGCGGCCAAGGCGGACGCCGCGAGCACGAGGAGAACGATGGCTACCTAGAAAACCAAGGAAAATGTAAAACTCAGTAGTTATTTATAGAATAGAAGCCCAGTTTAAACCATTGTCCAACGTACTTAAAATACTTAAGGAGACGAAAGGTGCCTAACTTCATGGTTTGTAGCCGTATTACCCAGGCCTATATGCAACGATTCAAAGAAAGCGAGGTACCGTAGTGGCAAAAGTCGAATAGGTAATTCATAGGTAACCGCACATGAATGGACATTGTAACCGGCCGTGGTTACTACTTGCTCTCTCCGGCCCTGGTCTTTCATACTGTCCCAGAGTCCTTTACAACTGAACTACTTTTAATAATTTAATTTAATAATTTATTAAATAAACTAACCATCATTATTTTTTGATAAATTAATTATCGAATAAATTAGATTGAAACTTTCAGTTAAAATGACTTTTTTTTATTTCTTCTGTTTGCACTTAATTTTTTAAGCTTGGGTAAACATCTAAAATACATTTAATCACTTAAAAACTGTACAACAATTAAACATAGTTGTGTATGTGGCACAATAACAAACGACATAATCCAGCATTATTTTGCTTGACTAGGAAATGGCCCAAAAAGAAAATCTTAACATTTTTAAATGTAAGAACACCTTGAAATTTACCTATTTTCACGACCCTAAAATCTGATCTTACTCAGTCAATCTCCGGAATATATAAAAACCATAATTTTTATCAAGCTAAATAAAAGAGAGCTAGGTGTGAGGTCAGATACGAAACAGTTTAATATAATTACATGATTTTCAAAGACCAATACAAATTGTTTTTCTAATAGCAACAGTTGCAAATGTACCTCTTTTGAATTTTTAAATTACTCGTTTGCACCATCAAAGATTTATCCTGAAATATTTTTCTCTTAAAATCACTTTAGTATCTGAATTAAAAGAAATGAGAGTTAACAAACATTATATACTACTCGTTTAAAGTACCATACCATGTTTTAAATGGTTTTAAAGTTATATTTTGAAATTAAGGTCTTTAATAACAGTATCAACCGACTAGCAAACATTTTGATAGTTTTAAAAATATGAAATAAAGTATGATATATATGAATTGGATAACTGTTAGTTTATTAGAAAGAAACTTCTTTTGACTATTCATACAATTCTCAGCTTTGTATGGAAAATGTTATAATGTAAATCCATTCAAAACATTTAAAATAATCTTGTTTGGACATATTTACAGTAGTGTGAACAAAGAAATATAAAATGTTTATTTAAAAATATAGTGTTGAAACAAGATAAACTCTAAAACACAGACTTACTTGGCACTTCATGATGAGGATGAGTGTATCGCAGCAAACACAATACCGCCGGCGGGCGCGTGTCCAGTATATATACTCGCTGAACTCTTTGTAATTCAAACTGTGAACTCTGTCCACTCCATGACATTGGTGTTAAGGTCATCTGATAGGTTTCGTCCATCCGAAATGCTTATCTTTTTGGGGGGTTCATTACGTTACTTGTGGTTCTATTAAATACAAAGACATTAACTAATTTTCTCAATTAAATTTAGTAAGAAGGTAAACAACGAAAATGCCTAAAGAAGTGAATTGTTTATGTGTTTTTACCCTTAACACAGCTTTTTCAGCCTGGTGTTAATAGTGTATTTCGCAACAGGGGTCGTAAATGAGGTTTTGTAGGCTCGAGATCGTGTTTTCGAGGCTAGTGTTCGTGTACCCGAGACGAAGTCGAGAATTTGAAACGATCGAGACCTACAAAACACTTTCGGCCGAGGTGCGAACCTATTTTTCACCACGCTACACAGAGAAATATACCTACATTAAAAATCTGTTTATTGACACTTGAAAACAAAACTTTGAGGTTATGAGCGAAGATACAACTTCTTTGTCGTGGTTTAAACAAACACAGATATGAAAATCAAATAATCGCAATTATCCTGTCTTTGGGACCTATTGGCCTTATTATTATGGGATGTTCTCACGTAGTTTCAATTCGGGCGAAGGGTCGAAGGTTTCCGGCCCTATGGTGGAAAAGAGCAAGTTTCAGCCACCAAATGACGCTTTTAAAACAGGTGGTTACATCGTCGTGTGGTGAAAAAGTAGTTTTTTTCGGGACTTCATCTCATTAATACTATTTTGATGATTTAAAGGCTCCAAAAGGCCTAAACCCGTGGTACGAAAAAATCAAATGGTATTAGTTCCCCTTCAATCCCTGACTTAATTGAGATATTAACTTGATATCTGACCTTGCATGATTTATTCTTTAATTTTATTAAAAATCATCCTTTCCTTAAAGAATATTCCCCAAAGAAGTAAAAATATGTCTTTAATACATAATAATTCCTTTTCCCTATTTACAAATGAAAAACTAATATCCAGGCACAAGATTACGAAACTTGTATTCTACTATCAAAATCGATTTTCACTTTCCTAGTGCCCCATTATCTGATCGATAAATAAATAAATAATATTATACATTATTCTCATACTTAATGTAACTGGCAAGTGTCTCATACTTAATGTAACTCGTTTAAACCAGTTTTTTAAATAAGTAATTTTTTTTACTTTAAGCAACACTGTTATGTTTTGACAATGATGCGACTTAAATATGTAGAACCGAAGATAATTGTTTCTTTCCAATTCCAAGAAATTACAACAGAGGCTTTATCGCCAAGACATGTCTTGTTTTGTAATAAAATGCAATACAATTAGCTTCCAAGAAAATTTAATAAATTTTCTTGAAAGTTTGAAACAAAACAAAACAATATTTCATAAATGACGGCAAATTTATGTTCACATTGTTAATTTATGTCACTCTCTGTTTACCCTACTTTTTCAAGGAATTAACTGTATTTTCAAATATATTTTAATCATGGATTAATTTTCGGGCTAAATTAAAGAATATTTTTTAAATGTTGCGTATTATAATGTTTTTCACTCAGCCCCTCAAATTTCGATCCATTGGAGGGTTCGATCCAACAAAGTACACCGAAAGACACATTTTGAACGTATTTATGTTGAAATGATAATTAAATAATTAATTTTAAATAATTAATAATTGATGTTTTAAATAATTGATTTTACAGATAGAGAAACCACTAATTTTTACTGAAAATTTTACGGCTTAAACAACTCTCCAGAATAAAACAATTCTATCACTCTCCCTCTCTATTAATGGGATAATATATCATGTTACCTTAGAGCATTTTTAGACTTTTTAGGCGTAATATTTATAAATATACAAATAGGGGTTTATAGGGTAGGGTTTATTATAAATATACAAATTTTAACAGTTTGTAGTGCGACGTTTTACAACAGCCGCAAGGCTCAGAAGGCTCTAGACATCGTCCTTAACACCGTTGCCGCAGGACCTGCTTGGACCCACGTGCGCGATGTCTGCTGCATGGTAAACAGAATTGACGCTGCCCTACTCAAACCACACGCTGCAATAAGTAATACTGTTTTTATATTTTTCTTCAAATATTAATATATAGTATATTATCTATTCAGCCATTCCAAGTTTCTTTCGAGATGGTTATACCTTGTTCCTAACTAGTTTAGGAATAAAAAATATAAACTGGTTTGACAAGATGAAGTATATTTCTACTTGTGTGTCAATTTGTCAATTAATATGTTATATGTTCTGACACATTACAAACACTTTATTTCTCTTGGGAAAATCGACAGTAGGTTAGTTCCGTACGGGACACCACAAAATTACAGGTCATCATAGTTTTGATGAAATCTTTTATTCTATTTGTAAAATATGTTTTTAAAATATACAGAGCAATGAAAGACATATATCTTAACCCCTAACGCTAGCTTTTAATGTTTATAAATGGTTACTCCAGAATTATATTGAAGTTTTCCGGTTCCGTATGGAACATGTAATGGTTCCGTACGGTACTCGTGTGAATAGAGGTTTCAAATTAAGTAATCTTTATGTTATAACATAAGGGTATTGCTGTTTCATTAGTATTACTATTTTCGAAGGAGTTTTCACTAAAATAAATAGGAAAAACTTGTTTTTAATCTTCCTGCTCTGATGCTCATGTATTCTGGCATGACTGTATTATGAAATACAACGTTGAACATCACTTTGATAGAAATATTTACGTATTTCACGGGGTAACGGATACCATTTAAACTCACTATTAAGTGAAGGTTTATGATGCTATTATTTTGATGGACCATCAGTGTTGTATTTAAGGTGTTTTTACTTTCGTTTTCAATAAATTTTCATATTACCTTATGTTGGTGTGATATTAAATAGTAGAGTTTGTACTAAGCCCTTAAATTGACCAACTCAATAATGTTTAGTAACATAAGAGTGTGGTATGGTTCGAATCAAATAACTTGGCCTAGTCCGCCCATAAGATTAATGTTAATTTTAACATTAGGCCATATCATTTAACTCGATCCGTATCACACTTTGGTTTTTAGCAAACCTACAATATTTCACTAGGCCTATTTTCATTTCACATTTATTTATTGTAGAATTTCCTTGGTGATTTGATTTTCAGACGTTGCTCCAAGACGTTGCTTCCATTGTTGTATTTCAAGCAGTCAAGTAGTACGCTAAGACCCATTAAGAGCCTCACCATTGTTTACGTGCCGTTCGGTTGTAAGATGATTACGACATCCGTGCCTCTTGGCTTCGAGTTGTCTTATTAATTAGGGTTTACTTCGTTAATTGATATCGAATAATCAGGCAGAAATAGAATGTGCATATTTGTATTTACACATCATGAGATGAAAACCGTATAATTATTCACCGCTAAGTTAGGTGTCCCCTGGGCACCCAGGGGTGTGCCCTGTGTTTTATTCTAGTCCATACGTGCACTGATGAACAACGAATAACAATTCACTGCGGATAGCGAACAGCTTTGGAAATAAAACTAAGTAAAAAAACCTTGAATCCCGAAAACAAATCAAAATTACTCTATAATTGACGCTGTCCAATAATTACGAGCTTTAATTGCGAGCAATAGTTACAAGCTTTTCTAAACAGACTTTCCTTTTCAGGAACAGCTGATTCCTCAAATAATTTAACTGAGTCAAACGAATCAGTTGTTCAGATAATGATAATGTGAAGCTCGCAATATTACGTACCACGGTTCACCTTGATTTCTTTTCCACACTAAACAATTTGAATTAAACAAAGCAAACCTCTTCTTTGGAAAACATATAAATCGGAATCCAAAACTACGACTGTGACGGCGCACGGCGATAGCAGTCCTGTGTTCTCGGATATTTATGCGGATAATCTTTCCATTACGGCCCAACACGCGCCAGCCGACAAGTAACGCCATCTTTGTGTTCTCTGGTTCATATTTTATTTCGAGAGAGTAGCAGAGCACACTACATTTTTGGGTTAAGCCTTCAATGGGCTCTGTACATGTAAACCAACTGTAACAACTGTAAATTAAAAACAATTGCCATAGCCAGTGGGCTAGCCAGTGATGTAAGACTTGGCATGTTAAAGGGTGTAAGTTGCCAACACTTACTTCATTTTGTACGGATTATTGGAACGAGTGTAGACCCGCTCTAAAGTGAAACAGTTTGAAATGAAGTATCATACTTATACCGTCTACAAAAAGAAGCAATGCAAAATTGTTAATAATGTGATGCTTATTCAGATTTAACAAAATAATAACGAAAAAAATTTCTATACACAAGAAAACAAGGACATTGAAAGCTGAACCTGTTTGATAGTAAGGGTGTTCCACAAATATCTGACTATTAGGTTGGGTCTCTCGTAGAATATGATACCGTTCTTATTTATTACAACGTGCATTAACTACTACCACGTTTTCAAAACTCTGTGAAGTCATACAAAAATAAAGTCGTTGCAAAAGCTGTGTATAATCAAATGGTCACACGAAGCGTGGCGCAATACTTTTTGACAAACGTAAAAAGTCATTGTGCGAGGAAATAGTTTAACCTCATCGTTGTACAAGAATTTAAATTAGAAAACTGAATATTTAAATTGAATAAATGACCTTTATCTCAAGTGTGCGAAAATAGGGAATAAAACTATAAAATGGGGCACAATATTTTAGATTACTTTAAAATATAAAAATATAGTGATAAAAACACAGAGAAAATACCCTTTCCTTTGAAATAATCACCAAAAATGTACTCAGAACCTCCGCAAGCAATTGCATTGATTCAAAATCATTCATAATTTCTTATGAATATTAAATAGTTTTTAACATTCCTATTTTATAAGGATTAATGTATTTTCATTCCATCTTTTTATTTTTATAAAATAAGCTTCCTTGTTTTAGTCAAATATTATTTTAATACACAATAAGCAGAAAAGTTAGCTTATCAAACTGAACTGAGAGCTCAGTTCCAATTTTCCAGTAGACTCACGTTTTTTATAAATACAATATTTCATAACACGTAAATCTAGACATAACAATTTTGCATTGGGGGTTTAACAGCCCCCATCTCGATTTAACAGACTTATAAGACGTAAAACATAAACTAATTAATACCTTAAAGCCGAAAACTAAATTTAAGCCTACAAATTACAAGCGTTACAGCAGTAACGAATCGATTATTGTTGACAAAAGGCCTAAATTCATAATATTTATAAGTACAGCTATTAATAACATTTTCACTAATGCCAGGCTGAAATTAGGTATCATAATTTAAATAAGATAAATAACTTAAAACAATTTTATTGAAAACATCGCATTTTATCAAAGTTAATTTTGCTTAAATTGTGGCTCATTCATTAATTTATCTTGGAGTGTAGTAAACCCCTCTGGCCTTTGAAAAAGCCATGGAATAGCTCTCCAAGGGCGTGCCCGCGTACTATGTACGTGGTCTGAAGTTGCAGCCAGCATGGTAATGGGTCAGGTATATAAGCAAAGGCAGCCCTGGTGAATCAACAGTAGTCGCTCACCAGCTCACTCAACCATCATGAAGTGCCAAGTAAGTCTTAAAGAATAGTACAGATTTTGATATTTTTGAGTTTTTATAAGCTAAACAAATTCAATTACAGTGCTTATTCTTAAAAATGCCTTTTTTGAAATAATAAAACATTATTATGGTACGTTTTGGCGAAGATATTTAGTTTAATGATTTAAATACCTTGCCTTATTAACTTTTAATTTATGAGTTTTTTCAAGTAAATTATTTAAAAAATCTTGCCATATGTACCTTTAATATCTCAAAGTGGACTGTCAAATTAAAAAGAAAATTCATCCATTTAGCTGCTGTCTAAGGGGGATTTATCTATTAATGTTTCATGGTAGGCCTACAAGAAATTCACGAACGATCTTTGATCTTTACATATTACTGTTTTAAGAGTATAGCGTTTTATGCTCTGTAAGTGGTATTCATATTTAACTCTCTGTGCTCAGAAAGCGTGTCACTTCCTGAACAGAATAATACTTTATATTTTGATAGACATAAAATAGCATGTTAGTCGATAAGCATACTGAAAATTGTAAAATTTCAAGACTTTCTACTTAATTAATTTATGATTAAGCCATCAAAAACAATTTATGATTGCCTATAATATCTTGATTTTTTACGCTTTTAGGTATAACTTGTATAATTTGTACAAATTAATATAAAAACATTAAAGTAAGTACATTTTTATTAGGTAGCCATCGTTCTCCTCGTGCTCGCGGTATCCGCCTTGGCCGCGGAACACAAGTCCGCCGAGGGTCGGGACAAGCGAGGAGCTCTGCTGGCCTACGACTACGCCTACCCCTACTACGCCGCGCCCTACGCCTACAGCCCCTACTACTCCGCAGCGTACGTCGCCTCCCCCTACGCTCGGTCCGCCTACGTCGCCTCCCCCTACACCGCCCCCTACACCGCTGCCTACTACTACAAGTAGACCTCTGCTGGCCTACGACTATGCCTACCCCTACTACGCCGCGCCCTACGCCTACAGTCCCTACTACTCCGCAGCGTACGTCGCTTCCCCCTACGCTCGGTCCGCCTACGTCGCCTCCCCCTACACCGCCCCCTACACCGCCCCCTACACCGCTGCCTACTACTACAAGTAGACCTCTACGACTACGCCCACCCTTACTTCGCCCCGTTATCTGCAAGCCGCCTCCCCAATGCTCCATCTACCTACCTGCTGCTCCCCCTATCGTTTCTATTACTGTAAATAAAACTTTCATATTTTCATTTTTCAGTATTGTTTGGGGAAAAGTATTTATTTATTTGTAAATAAAGTATTCTTCTTGTTTCTCAATACACATAGTTATAGATTTTATTGAAAACCTTTTAAGAACCCTTGAGATCCATAGTAATAGTATAATACGTCGACAGCTTCGACTTCAGGCTATTACTACCAGCAGATAGCAATTTTCTAGTTCTATTATCAGACGAAGTGGTAATTCAGATTACGTCACCAATGATGTCAGAGGGAATATCCGTTTTGCCACATAAGAATAAACTGGTGTGGTTAGCTTTTATACTTTAAAAAGTTAAAACATGCATTAAAAAAATTTTCGCAAAGATTTAAACCTCGCTTTTAGAACCATTTTGACGTGGCTGCAGGGAATTAAAAATAATATTATACAATACCAAAAAGGTCACAGTTTATAAACTATCTGCTACACTACAACTAGGAACCATAACATCACTCATCTCTGACATAGAATGAAACAACTATGAAGACGACTGGGACAGTGCTTTAAGGTTACTTAATGGGCGTTTTAAGGACTTGGTGTTCTTACAACACAACATATACATATGCTACTCTCATATCAGCTATTTGTTAGAGATAGTTTAAGATATATGTTTATAAAAATTATATGTTCGTGAATAAACATCTTAAGTTTTTAAATACAGCTAAACTTGAATAATAAACCGTCCTTATTCAATTATGAATGTTAATTATAAAAAATCAATGCTTTACAACAAACTTATTCAAATTTTTTCTAGACTTTTAAAAAGTGGAATAAATACCCTCAAAATCATGATGATGATGAAGATCTACTTCCTAAATACAATTATCTAGTGAACTGAAACTTGATGTAAATTCTGATCAGACACAAATCGTGGTCGCATCACACGTAATTAATTACCATCACTCCGATTCCGGTGAAGATTTTCTTGTTGGTTATAACGAAGAAAACTGCAATTGTATAGGCAATTAAATATTATAATAGCCTATAGACCACCTTAATTCAATGTTTCAAATTTTGGGAAAAGCAATTTTTTAATAGAACAATCAAATTTACTGAAACAGTATTTAAGTTGATAATATCGGATGCAAATTTGTGGGTTTGAATAACTTTTCACTTGACACTCATCACATGTATGCAATGGATGCAATCCATACGCAATCGGTATTGTGCCTGCTGGTTTCATTGTACTCTTTGTCATCTTAAGTCATTTTCTTATGTATTTGGATATTCAAATCTACTTTTGATAAATTGATGTGTTTACAATCAGCAAATAAAAACTGATTGTAACTGAAAATTTAATTTCCAATCTTTATTATACCTTAGGATCCACGCATATTACGAGTTAATTTCCTTTCTGGTCGGTCTTAAAAGACGATACAGTAGTTCGAATCCAATTACATGTAAGGTGGGGAAGCAGTTCTTACAGATAGAAAACCGAGCCAGCTGAGTTCTGAGTGCCATTAGCGGCTGAGAGCATCTCGGCGACCGGCCGTGCGGAACCCCGCTGCTGACGTTTCAGCGACCTGCACGCCATCTTGGACCCACTTCTTTGAAAGTAGATCATCTTCTAGCAAACCAATCTATCTATTTATATCCTATACTCTTATATGAGCAATGTTATCGTCGGGCCGTGCTTGCACAATGATCTCAAAAACGGCTCCGAGGATTTCCTTAAAAGTCTGGAAATAAGTAATTAATGACTCAAAAACGTGTTCTATGCAGATAACTCGGCCAGAGAAAAACTAATAACGTAATAAATCGAATTTTAAAGTTGTAAAATTTTAACATTGGCCTTATGGGTTGCCGTGATAGCAACGAAAATAAACAAGGAAAGTGTAAATAACTGAAGTAATCATAACAGCTGTTTGGAATCTACAGCCATCAAGGGAAAATACAGCAAGTGGGATGAAGACTCCATGGAGTAATAAAAAATGTTTCTATTTGTCAATTTTATGACATTGAAATATTTTATAGTAACTGGATGAACTGGTAAACATGAAATAAAACCGAGCAAGGCTCGGTCCACCAGGTACTCTTTATATAAATATCCCTAAAGAACTAAATAAATACATAAAATGTTAAAGTGATTGCGAGTGGTTGTCTAGTACTCACAATCTCAGTTTTATTTCTTAGTTCTTATTTTCATGATTCCTTAATTTAATAGTTATTTTTTGCCAAAATAGCAACGTTTCTCTTATCTGTTGATGCTTGAGTTGGGTGTTTCCTAATACGTCCCCCGTTTACCATTCTTTTTTCTATAACCACTATTTTGACTGAACTTGGGTATGATCGGTATTAAATGAGGCAAGTATTAGTGGTCAGTTTTTCAATTCCTGACTTAATCTAACCTAATCTAATCTGCATTAAGAAAATGGTGCAATTGTAAAACTATCTTACAAATTGTAAAACTGACCAGAAATACGTTTACAATAGTTGAAAATGGTAGTGTTATTTTTGAAGATAGAACAAACCCGTTGTTCAATTTTGTGATGGTGTTATTACTAAACCCTAGCTTGACCTAAGTTATATTACCCTTTACAAAAAGCCTTTGTAATTGCATATTATTTAGTGGCTATAGAAAGATGAAAGATTCTAATGAAAAGACTTTCTGTGTTTTCAAATATTGCTTGTAGGCCATTTTTCACTCCATGATAATTTTTTTTGGATCTTTTCCGTTATACGTATACCACCGTTCCAAATTTACCCTTCAAGCTTGATTTTTAACCGAACACCATAAACTAGTCCAAATAATTGTTATTAATCGTTTTGAAGCGGAAATTCCTTGTAAGAATATTTTACCTGCAGTTTTGTTATCTTATCTACCGTTATCTCTGTCTAGACGCGATAAGCCAGCGTCTGGCCGTCTAGCGGTCCCACTTCCAGTTGGTTAGGTTAGGTTGGGTTGGGTTGGGTTGGGTTAAGTTAGGTTAGGTTAGGTTATGTTAGCCTAGCCTAACCTAACTTATCAAAATCAAGCTTGAATTGATTTTTGACCGAGCACCATAAACTAGATAAAATAATTGTTTTTAATGATTTTTAAGTGGAAATTCCTTGTAAGAATATTTTACTTGCGGTTTCGTTATCTTATCAATCTAATTTGTTAACCTAACTTAAAAAAATCAAGCTTGAAAAACAAACCCGAAACAGTGGTGTGCGTAACACTTTGCATTTCTTTCCCGTAAAGTATGACATTACCTGCGGGGAATTTTACCGTTATAGAAATGGGTGTAAAACACATCCTAAATGCAAACATATAAATATTCATCTGGTAACCTTTCAATACCTACCAAGATTTATGGTTAACCTATCACTGCAAAAACTAATTTATATACATTATTTTTAAGTAAAATTTTGATATTAGGTACCGGTTGCTTAAAAATTAATAATTGTTCGCTAACGATCTTAAAGACATATCCAAGACCGTGCCGGTTAAAAACGCGGCTACATACATTAACATGACGCCGGTTATGGCAGCGTTATTGCACCGTTACGACTGTGTTTACACCTGGTGGGTTTATGGCCTGCTCCGACTGCAGACTTGCACATGTCTTCTAATGTGCTGCATCAGACTGTTTCTTCCTGTAAAAAAAAGAGCAAATTGTGCAGAGACACGGATTGTTTAGAAATGTCACTGTTCGTCATCGAGGAGAAGTAATCTGAGTTGTAAAGTACGTCGTATTGAAGCTTATTTTTAGTTTTTAAGCATCACCAGTTGAGTTTTATTTTGTCAGAATGTAATTTGATAAAATAAGTGCATTCACTCTTTTCCAAACTGTAATGGTAAGGCTTTAAAACGATATTCTATTAACTTTTTTTTAAATAACTTTTCATAACTGACATTCACATTTTAATGATTTATTTTAAGTACTCCGGGGGTTTGAAATTGCCTAATATTTTAAAAACAGCGTGTGAACTATTTATCAATGTTATCGCAAATGTATTAAAAAACTAATCTTTGCACATCAGAATACAGCTTATGTTTGATTTTGTAAGTTAAAACCCGAAAAATATATATTCTCAAAATGCAAACAATTTAAAATAAAAGTATCGAAACCCCACTCTGTTTGTTATATTTTTTGAAAGTCAACACCTATCAACATATAAATTATTCAATATTTTTGAACAGCCTGAGTGGTATATGTTGCAAGCACACACACAACTAAGTCACAGCTTCGATCGGAAACTAAGTCTTCTTATCTATTAGGGAAACAGTATTATTGTTGGTCAGCAGTATTCTGAAACTTGAGAGTGGAAAGTTACACGTGAGTTGAGTTAAAATCTCCGGTGGACTACAACATTGCTGTAGTACCTCCTTAAATTAATCAAACCTACCTTAATTTAATAAAAGGAATTGTCATGAACAAATATTAATTGTGTAATGAAGTGTTTTTACACCCCCAAAGGAATTTCCACATCAACCAAGTTTAGGGGTTCAATCAAGTAAAACCGTCAAAATAACCTACTCTCTTTCTAAATTAACATTCAGGGGAAAGGGAACCCAGAGCCCCCACGCTACCCAACACCCCATGGTACCCGAGCCCCCAGGGTATCCCAACACCTCACAGTACCCAAGCACCTCACGGTGCCCAAGCACCCTATGGTACCGTAACACCCTGTGGTACCCGAACACCCAACGGTACCCGAGCACCAGGTACCCAAGTACCTCATGGTACTCACTGGAGGGGAGGATGGAGCATCATGGTGCCCAATGGTGGGGACAGCGGGCATATAAGGCGGACTTTGGGGACCAGGAAGGCAGTTGGGCCCTAGCGGCCCGACCCACCGGATGGGCGTGTTGAGCCCCCGGTGAGCTGGATGGGCGTGTTGAGCCCCCAGCACCGTCGGACGGGCGTGTTGAGCCCCCGACACCCCGCATGGGCGTGCTGAGCCCGCGGAAGACCGGAAGGGCGTGGTGAGCCCCCGGTACGCTGGACGGGCGTGCTGAGCCCCCAGCACCCGCATGGGCGTGGTGAGCCCGCGGAAGACCGGAAGGGCGTGGTGAGCCCCCGGTACGCTGGACGGGCGTGCTGAGCCCCCAGCACCCGCATGGGCGTGGTGAGCCCGCGGATGACCGGACGGGCGTGTTGAGCCCCCGGTACGTCGGATGGGCGTGTTGAGCCCCCGACACCCCGCATGGGCGTGCTGAGCCCGCGGAAGACCGGAAGGGCGTGGTGAGCCCCCGGTACGCTGGACGGGCGTGCTGAGCCCCCAGCACCCGCATGGGCGTGGTGAGCCCGCGGAAGACCGGACGGGCGTGTTGAGCCCCCGGTACGTCGGATGGGCGTGTTGAGCCCCCGACACCCCGCATGGGCGTGATGAGCCCGCGGAAGACCGGACGGGCGTGTTGAGCCCCCGGTACGTCGGATAGGCGTGTTGAGCCCCCGACACCCCGCATGGGCGTGCTGAGCCCGCGGAAGACCGGAAGGGCGTGGTGAGCCCCCGGTACGCTGGACGGGCGTGCTGAGCCCCCAGCACCCGCATGGGCGTGGTGAGCCCGCGGAAGACCGGACGGGCGTGTTGAGCCCCCGGGACGTCGGATGGGCGTGTTGAGCCCCTGACACCCCGCATGGGCGTGCTGAGCCCGCGGATGACCGGACGGGCGTGTTGAGCCCCCGGTACGCTCGACGGGCGTGCTGAGCCCCCAGCACCCGCATGGGCGTGGTGAGCCCGCGGAAGACCGGACGGGCGTGTTGAGCCCCCGGTACGTCGGATGGGCGTGTTGAGCCCCCGACACCCCGCATGGGCGTGCTGAGCCCGCGTAAGGCCGGAAGGGCGTGTTGAGCCCCCGGTATGCTGGACGGGCGTGCTGAGCCCCCAGCACCCGCATGGGCGTGGTGAGCCCGCGGAAGACCGGACGGGCGTGTTGAGCCCCCGGTACGTCGGATGGGCGTGTTGAGCCCCCGACACCCCGCATGGGCGTGTTGAGCCCGCGGAAGGCTGGATGGGCGTGTTGAGCCCCCGGCACGCTGGATGGGCGTGCTGAGCCCCCAGCAGTTAACTGGTTTGTGAGTCGTAGTTAAGGAGTGGGGGAAACGACTTCATGTAGTTTCCCCCCTCCAGTTTTGTTTGGTATATAGGGCGATTAGTAAGTTACTATCGTCAGTATACGTTTGGGCAGTGACCCGATTAGACCGTCCCACAGCTATCTTCTGAGCGAGCGCGCCGCCAGGAGGTCTTCTCTGCAAGTACCGTAGCGTGGGGTACGAGGATCCGCTGGGCTAAGTTCTGGGCCGTGGGGCCAGAATCGTCTTCATAAGGAGAGCGCAAGCCAGGGATCTGAGCTCACTGTGTGATACACAGGAGGAGGAGCTCGACGGCGTGGCAATAACCCCCCGGGACATCACAGAAGCGACTAGATTGATCCATCTACGGACGCGGTGAGCTGGTTCCCGGAGTCCACGTCAAGACCACAAACCAGTGATAGGATCGTGTATATTGTGTATATATCATTTGAATTGTGTGAATAAATGTAAGTGACTGAATACCCGGACAATTTCACTTAGAACCCTTACCAACCCTTGTAAGGTCTAGTGCTCGAGGAAACTTCCTCACAAGATTTTGGCGCCCGAACAGGGACTCGAGTGAAAATTAGTGCAGTGTAAATAGTGTCAGTGACTAGTGATTTTTCAAAATTTTTAAAATTTATTGGGAAACGGACTTGCCGTTTACGAACGCCGAAATGCCGTCAGACACCGAATCCGACAGTGGAAGTGTCGTAGGGGAGGAAGAAAAGAAAAACCCGAGGACTGGATGGATTTACACTCTTAGGAAAACAGAACTGCAAGAGGAGCTGAAAAAGTTTGGCCTTCAATCTGCAGGAAAAGTTTCGGCCGACCGTCGGATGCTGAGCAGTTTCATCAAAGGTGAATATCGGCCTCCTCCAGTAGTAACGGCCCCAGGCACCGAGACAGTTCCATCACAACAAACCTCAGAGGCCAGTATCCAGACAGATCCCCCAGAACCGACCCCGAAACTAGAAACCAGCACTCAGACAGATCCTCCAGAACCAGCAGCCAATAGGTCTACCGTCTCTTCACAACCGAACCAGGAGGAGAGGAAACCAGAGGCCGGGCCGAGTGGAGTAAATTTGAACGTAAGTCACACACCTCCTGAAAAATTTAGTATCTGTAACACGGTAAGAAAATGGAACTTGAATTTTGACAAAGATGTTATATTTTTTCTAGAGAGGTTAACCGAAATGAAAGATGCCTATAAATTAAAAGAAGAGGATCTTTTATGCGCTCTTCCAGAGTTGCTAAAAGGGAAAGCATTATTGTGGTACCGGAACTCTAGGTCACTGTGGAATTCTTGGGCTGAGTTTTTAACCCACTTTGAGTCCCAGTTTTTCCCTAGAAGATATAGGGAGACGATAGACCTGGAAATCAGAGCTCGGACTCAGGGCCCCAATGAGAGGTTTAATGATTTCTCAATAGCACTTCAAACTCTGATGCGTAGGCACGGCAGATACACGCCAGAGCAACAATTCACCCAGATCTATGAAAACATGCTTCCAGAGTATAAGTTGTACGGGCTTAGACAAAATATTAAAACTATACCTGAGTTAACGAGAGCGGCTAGCGAATACGAGGCTATTCAGCTCGCAGCCCAGACCTACAGACCCCCGGTAAATGCCGCACAGGCGAGGTACCCAGATCTGGCGTACAACCCTAACTCCACTCTCCTAGGCCCTCAGCTGGCCGGACCCCCACGCAGGGCTTCCGCCCCACCAACTCTCAGGATAATTCCAGGAGGAATTACAACTCAAACAACGGAGAACAGAGGGACACCGGACCCAAATGTTACAACTGTGGTAGACCAGGTCACCGCTATAAGGATTGTAGGCTCCCCAAGAATAAGAACTAAGTGAACTGTCAGACCCGGAAAAGACGGCGGAGGCTAAGGAACCAACAATAGTTCAGATGATAGATTGTATATAGATGTAAATATTTTTGATTATAATGTAAGGGCTCTAGTAGACACAGGTGCTTGTATGTTATATTAGTAAAACAATTCTAGATGTAATTGAAAGTCAAGGGGCTAAATCACATATAGTAAAAGATCAGTTTGCGAGGGTTGCAAATGGAACCAGGGTTCCCATTGATAAAAGTTTATAAGTAGAAATTATGGTTCAATGAAGAATTTTTTTGTTTATGTTTTGGCGGGTCGTTTTTATTCCTGGGAAGAAAAGGGAGAGTGTAATGAAGTGTTTTTACACCCCCAAAGGAATTTCCACATCAACCAAGTTTAGGGGTTCAATCAAGTAAAACCGTCAAAATAACCTACTCTCTTTCTAAATTAACATTCAGGGGAAAGGGAACCCAGAGCCCCCACGCTACCCAACACCCCATGGTACCCGAGCCCCCAGGGTATCCCAACACCTCACAGTACCCAAGCACCTCACGGTGCCCAAGCACCCTATGGTACCGTAACACCCTGTGGTACCCGAACACCCAACGGTACCCGAGCACCAGGTACCCAAGTACCTCATGGTACTCACTGGAGGGGAGGATGGAGCATCATGGTGCCCAATGGTGGGGACAGCGGGCATATAAGGCGGACTTTGGGGACCAGGAAGGCAGTTGGGCCCTAGCGGCCCGACCCACCGGATGGGCGTGTTGAGCCCCCGGTGAGCTGGATGGGCGTGTTGAGCCCCCAGCACCGTCGGACGGGCGTGTTGAGCCCCCGACACCCCGCATGGGCGTGCTGAGCCCGCGGAAGACCGGAAGGGCGTGGTGAGCCCCCGGTACGCTGGACGGGCGTGCTGAGCCCCCAGCACCCGCATGGGCGTGGTGAGCCCGCGGAAGACCGGAAGGGCGTGGTGAGCCCCCGGTACGCTGGACGGGCGTGCTGAGCCCCCAGCACCCGCATGGGCGTGGTGAGCCCGCGGATGACCGGACGGGCGTGTTGAGCCCCCGGTACGTCGGATGGGCGTGTTGAGCCCCCGACACCCCGCATGGGCGTGCTGAGCCCGCGGAAGACCGGAAGGGCGTGGTGAGCCCCCGGTACGCTGGACGGGCGTGCTGAGCCCCCAGCACCCGCATGGGCGTGGTGAGCCCGCGGAAGACCGGACGGGCGTGTTGAGCCCCCGGTACGTCGGATGGGCGTGTTGAGCCCCCGACACCCCGCATGGGCGTGATGAGCCCGCGGAAGACCGGACGGGCGTGTTGAGCCCCCGGTACGTCGGATAGGCGTGTTGAGCCCCCGACACCCCGCATGGGCGTGCTGAGCCCGCGGAAGACCGGAAGGGCGTGGTGAGCCCCCGGTACGCTGGACGGGCGTGCTGAGCCCCCAGCACCCGCATGGGCGTGGTGAGCCCGCGGAAGACCGGACGGGCGTGTTGAGCCCCCGGGACGTCGGATGGGCGTGTTGAGCCCCTGACACCCCGCATGGGCGTGCTGAGCCCGCGGATGACCGGACGGGCGTGTTGAGCCCCCGGTACGCTCGACGGGCGTGCTGAGCCCCCAGCACCCGCATGGGCGTGGTGAGCCCGCGGAAGACCGGACGGGCGTGTTGAGCCCCCGGTACGTCGGATGGGCGTGTTGAGCCCCCGACACCCCGCATGGGCGTGCTGAGCCCGCGTAAGGCCGGAAGGGCGTGTTGAGCCCCCGGTATGCTGGACGGGCGTGCTGAGCCCCCAGCACCCGCATGGGCGTGGTGAGCCCGCGGAAGACCGGACGGGCGTGTTGAGCCCCCGGTACGTCGGATGGGCGTGTTGAGCCCCCGACACCCCGCATGGGCGTGTTGAGCCCGCGGAAGGCTGGATGGGCGTGTTGAGCCCCCGGCACGCTGGATGGGCGTGCTGAGCCCCCAGCAGTTAACTGGTTTGTGAGTCGTAGTTAAGGAGTGGGGGAAACGACTTCATGTAGTTTCCCCCCTCCAGTTTTGTTTGGTATATAGGGCGATTAGTAAGTTACTATCGTCAGTATACGTTTGGGCAGTGACCCGATTAGACCGTCCCACAGCTATCTTCTGAGCGAGCGCGCCGCCAGGAGGTCTTCTCTGCAAGTACCGTAGCGTGGGGTACGAGGATCCGCTGGGCTAAGTTCTGGGCCGTGGGGCCAGAATCGTCTTCATAAGGAGAGCGCAAGCCAGGGATCTGAGCTCACTGTGTGATACACAGGAGGAGGAGCTCGACGGCGTGGCAATAACCCCCCGGGACATCACAGAAGCGACTAGATTGATCCATCTACGGACGCGGTGAGCTGGTTCCCGGAGTCCACGTCAAGACCACAAACCAGTGATAGGATCGTGTATATTGTGTATATATCATTTGAATTGTGTGAATAAATGTAAGTGACTGAATACCCGGACAATTTCACTTAGAACCCTTACCAACCCTTGTAAGGTCTAGTGCTCGAGGAAACTTCCTCACAATTGAAAAATGATTTTTATAGTAAATAAATAAATTCAATTTAATGAAAAGAGATCTGAGTTTCGTATCTCAGGTGCTACAGCCAAAATTGCTCATTTTACACCCTGGAGCTCGGCGGCAAATTAAAGCTTGGAATCTCATGGTGTGCATTATGATAGTTATACCTCTATACATTTAGGATATTCGCCACAAGACTGTTTTAAATGGAACCTTGTCATAGTTTTGTTTATTGTTGGTTATTTTAGATGGGTGTAGGTTCTACGGGAAAATAATAATTCTATAATTTTTACATTCTCGTTGACGTTGAAAGACAAAGAGGAAACAAGATGTGTTTCCCCTTTATCGAGATGGGGAGAGTATATTGGCCAATAACACAGTTAGTGCCTTCTATCATAACGAATTATTTCAATCTCCAGGACACTATCTAATTAATGTAGAAAATTATTTTTCTGACCTTTTAGCGCTACATCTACCTCTCCCTTAAAACTCGTAGTTCAGTAATAAAACTGAACTACAAACATTTTAGTGTATATTAATCTTACTTAAAATTTATGGATATCTTAAGTACCCTTTTTTACCCTCCTAATTTAATTTTAAAAAGGGGTAAATACCCTTTTTTAATTTAATATTAATCAAAACATTATTTTGAATATGCCTCCAACAAAGAAACATAGCACTAAGTGTACTATGCCTCCAAGTACACTTAGTTTTATACTACAGCATTTATACATTTAAATTCTTCAGTGGCCTAGTTTTAAAAAGTAACAGAAATTCACAATAGTATTGACACCTTTTGAAGAACCACGATTGAAAAAATCTCAAGTACGAAGAAGAAACTCCATTGCCAATCAACTCAGACTCCCCGCAATATTGACCTCGCAATCAAAGGTCGTTAGGTATTCAGAATGCAGCGGTCCTTCTTATCAAACATGGACACTGCCAAAAATCACCAACCCTGTCACCTGTGTGATGAAAAGATAACTATCGACGTCATTTTTGAAATGAAAATCATATGCTGAACCAAAACACCGTCACCGACAAAACTCCTTAGTCAGAGTAATTTAGACGTATATATCTAAATTTGTACACTCATTGACATTTCCGAGGCATAAAATCATAAAATTGAGGTGGATTCTGTCTAGATGTCTCTTGTAATGTTCCAAGTGATCGCAAAAAATACTTAACCGACTGGGTTGAAATTTAACACAAACTCATTGAACACATAAAACTAAAGATTTTCTTAAAATCTCCTCAGGCTGCCCCACGTGAACGTCCGAACTTTCAATGTTAACATTTTTGAGAGCATAAGTATGAAAAATAAAGACGTGTAAATAGGTGTGGGAGGTAAAATTCTGACAGTAGTAAAGTTCTACAAGGGCGCAAAAAATCTGTTACAAGTCAACTAAATGCAAATTCTATTGATTTTTGCTTTTCTAGCCCGTGCGAAGAAAGAACACAGAGACTAGTGTTCTAATGAAATATTGAATACTCTTATTATTATTACTATTATTAAATAAATAAGGTAAATTTGACAGGTTTAATTAGTCTTTTACTGCATTTCTGCTTTGGATTTAAGTTTGCTACTAACCGATGTTAATTTATTAATCAAAAGATAATTTGTACCTAACAAATATCAAACATCAAACGAGAAAACACCTGTAACAAAACGAGTCACAACCCCCACATGGTTTCAGTTTAGTGAAACCGTTTGCGATAAAAACATGAAGATGGTGTATTTCTCGAATCACAAGTCTAAAGCTCGAATTTCCCCAGTCCAATATTCCTATATCGAGAACGGCCGAGTGTCAGTGGTGATATACATTATTTATAAGGCGCCTGCCCAATATTGTCACAGAATTTTCTTGTTGGTTTGTAACATGGTGTATTCAAAAGAATTTTTAAACTAAACTCAAACCGCTATTCGATTCTTTTTTACTTACAACTAAGTGACAACAAATTCTATGTTCAGTTTTGTCGATTTAAATTAGATATTAACTACCATAATGGACTTTAACGTATTATCAATCTCATTACAGTATTTTGATTACAAAAATGACTATAAAAATAATTATTCAGTTAATATTATTTGTACTTTTTAAATAATTTTTTCGAATAAAATAAAAAAGCCATTGGTAGGGTACCAAAACAAATCTTGTGATTCAGTTGTACAAACGACTCTTTACTGACTACCATTCCTGATTTCACGTGAGGCAAATCAGTATCTTTACAGTATTTAAAGATACAGAATTTTTCAACGGGTTCGACATGTGATTTAGGAACACATTTTTTGTGGCAGTAGTGCAGCGGTATTGGCGTTTATGTCACGTGTATTCTCTGTGGTATTATTGAGTGTTATTAGACCGGGAGCTTGCAAGGAGGTCTAAAATTACGTCAAAAGGTGCGCATGTAAAAGCTATACCGTTTTGAAGAGGCATCCTGGGGGGGGTGTCAAAAAAGGGTTTGTGAGCCCTCAATCTGGGGGTTTATCCCAAGTGAAACAAACTTGAAATTAACCCAAAAAATGTTTTTTTTTACATTTTTATGTAGTGGTGTGTTAACACCATTGAGTTCAGCTTAAAAAAAACAAAAAAATTGGTATGTTGAATCATTGCTCTATGTCTATTGGTTACCGAGATACTGAATGTGATAAAATCAAAACGTTGCCCATTGTTAACCTTATGGTAAAATTTTATAGCTTGCTTATTTCTCAACATATTCTAATGAAACTTGGTATTGGGCTTCATTTAGTTAAGATCTATTGTATATTAGTCTAAAATCCCCAATTTTTGCGTGTCCGTGGCAGCGAACCGCAAACTTTTTTCCCATATTATCCTTTAGAGGAGAAAATAAAAGTCAATATGATCCTCATTTTTTACATATCTATATATATATAAGCCAAAACCCATTGACTGACTGACTGACTGACTGACTGATTGAGTGACTGACTGACTGATCATAGTTTCTCAAAAACTATAAGGCTCAGAGCCTTGAAACTCGGCACAAATATTCCTTACAGGATCTAGATGCGAACTAAGATAGGATTTTGCAGTATTTTGTCTCTGAAGGCCTAAATATGGTATATTATAAAATACAATATGGCGGCCACTTTTAGCTTTCAAAGCTTAATTCCTCAAAAACCACAAGGCTTTGGGCCACGAAACTTGGCACAATTATTCTTTATAGGCTATAGATGCGAAAAAGAAAGGATTTAAAAATATTCTTTCTCAGACGGCTAAAATAGATTATTTAAAAAAATTCAAAATGGCGGCCATTTTAGTTTTTCCTAACTATGGATGGGAGTCCAGTAGAATATTTTCAGAGAACCGAAAAGGTACGAGAACTAATCTACTGAAAAAATAATACCCCCGTTGCAGCAGACCTGCATACTCAGCGAATTTCAAATTCAAAACAACATATTTCAATCCAACATAGCGAGATTTGAAATGTTTTTGTAAGCTCCATAAGTATAACATGGGCAATGAGTATGCAGGTGTGCTGCTACAGTTATATTAAAACTGGGTGGTTTTAATTCAATATTTAGTAGATCTGAACTAGAAGAAGCTATTTACCAAGTTTTATTGAGATATGTTCAGAAATAAGTGAGATATAGAATTTTACTCAATTCCCATAAGGTTAACATTGGGACAACGTACTGTGTTTACCACTTTCAATATCTCGGTAACCTATGGACATAGAGCAGTGTTTCAAAATACTAAATTGTTTGTTTTTTGAGCTTAATTCAATGGTGCCCACAAAAAGTCGATAAACTTTATTTTTCTATGTAAAAAAATCAAAAAACCCATTTTTGGGGGGGGTTTATCCCTCTTTACCCCCCCTTTCGGTGGTCTGATCGGGCTGGTTCATGAACTCGTCCAATTGATTACCACTTTACATGTCCGTACCAAATTTCATAAAGATCGGATCATTTTTGCGGCCGCTATCAAGCTAACAGACACATAGATATATATATAAATTCAAACGAATAGTGTTTTTTTCTTCTGGGGGCCCCAAAACGAAAAGTTATAGTGGTCCCGAGCTTAAGTCTTACCATGAGACCTACGGTAATAGCTTCTTCCCTATAGGGGAAATTCGCTAAAATTTAAAAATTTAATGAGAAACTTTTTGGGGAAATAGGTTTTTGGCCAATATATTTACCTCCTACTTTTTCTTACAGTTTTCAGTTTATTTTCAAAAACGTGCTAAATTTAGATTAATGTTAAGTCGAAAATCCATCCTTTTAGTGTCTCCTTTGTTTTATATTTCGGGTTATCCTCATTCTCTGTATTGGGAAATTGGAGGAAGTTAATTTATACCATTTGCTAATCATGAGGGGAACATGTTTAGAGGAAGCGTTACACTTTCTCATTTTCATCTAGAGTGGAATTAACAGCTGCATCTTAAGGGTTTAATTGCACGCACATGACCCAAATAAATCAGTCCATTTGTTAATTATTCCTAAAAATTGCACAAGGCGTAATATAATTGAATTAAAATGAGCTATCCTTTCAGCGGGCGAAGCTGCGGGTATATATGCTAGTTATAATAAAAGAAACGTTGCATAAGGCGTCTTCTAGTCGAGGTTTATAGGATATTGACTTAAAACCACCTAATTTGTACATACCTGTTGCAACAAACCTGCATACTTCATCCCCATGTTATTCTTGTAGAGAATACAAAAAATTCACATAAAAGTTTGTCCACCTTGGAGAAAGCCCCCAGATTGAGAGCTTACAAACCCATTTTTGACACCTCCCAGGAAACCTCTTCAAAATGGCATAGCTTTTATATATGTACCTAATAACGTAATTTTTGACCTCCCAGCTCCCGGTCTATAAGTTTAGCTTGTGTGTATGTGACGGCGTGTACGTACTGTGTATACACATACGTACATCAACGAGAACGTATGTGCCCCCACAAAGCACATAGCCTTGGGTTTGACTGTGATGGTGTGTGTGTGTGTGGAGAGACGACGCAGGGTTGTGTATATGGAGGCGTGTACGTCACACAGTGTGTGGTGAGTGAGAGTCTTGCAGGAGAAACGACGCAGGGTTGTGTATATGAAAGCGAGTACGTCACACAGTGTGAGGCGAGTACGTCACACAGTGTGAGGCGAGTACGTCACACAGTGTGAGGCGAGTACGTCACACAGTGTGTGGTGAGTGTGAGTCTTGCAGGAGAGACGACGCAGGGTTGTGTATATGGAGGCGAGTACGTCACACATTGTGTGGTGAGTGTGAGCCTTGCAGGAGAGACGACGCAGGGTTGTATATATGGAGGCGAGTACGTCACACAGTGTGTGGTGAGTGTGAGTCTTGCAGGAGAGACGACGCAGGGTTGTGTATATGGAGGCGTGTACGTCACACAGTGTCTGGTGACTGTGAGCCTTGCAGGAGAGACGACGCAGGGTTCTGTATATGGAGGCGAGTACGTCACACAGTGTGTGGTGAGTGTGAGTCTTGCAGGAGAGACGACGCAGGGTTGTGTATATGGAGGCGTGTACGTCACACAGTGTGTGGTGACTGTGAGCCTTGCCGGAGAGACGACGCAGGGTTCTGTATATGGAGGCGTGTACGTCACAGAGTGTGTGGTGAGTGTGGGTCTTGCAGGAGAGACGACGCAGGGTTGTGTATATGGAGGCGTGTACGTCACACATTGTGTAGCGAGTGAGAGTCTTGCAGGAGAAACGACGCAGGGGTGTGTATATGGAGGCGAGTACGTCACACAGTGTGAGGCGAGTGAGAGTCTTGCAGGAGAGACGAAGCAGGGTTGTGTATATGGAGGCGAGTACGTCACACAGTGTGTGGTGAGTGTGAGTCTTGCAGGAGAGACGACGCAGGGTTGTGTATATGGAGGCGTGTACGTCACACAGTGTGTGGTGAGTGAGAGTCTTGCAGGAGAGACGAAGCAGGGTTGTGTATATGGAGGCGAGTACGTCACACAGTGTGTGGTGAGTGAGAGTCTTGCAGGACAGCCGACGTAGGGTTGTGTATATGGAGGCGAGTACGTCACACAGTGTGAGGCGTGTACGTCACACAGTGTGTGGTGAGTGTGAGTCTTGCAGGAGAGACGACGTAGGGTTGTGTATATGGAGGCGAGTACGTCACACAGTGTGAGGCGTGTACGTCACACAGTGTGTGGTGAGTGAGAGTCTTGCAGGAGAGACGACGTAGGGTTGTGTATATGGAGGCGAGTACGTCACACAGTGTGAGGCGTGTACGTCACACAGTGTGTGGTGAGTGTGAGTCTTGCAGGAGAGACGACGCAGGGTTGTGTATATGGAGGCGTGTACGTCACACAGTGTGTGGTGAGTGAGAGTCTTGCAGGACAGCCGACGTAGGGTTGTGTATATGGAGGCGAGTACGTCACACAGTGTGAGGCGTGTACGTCACACAGCGTGTGGTGAGTGAGAGTCTTGCAGGAGAGACGAAGCAGGGTTGTGTATATGGAGGCGAGTACGTCACAAAGTGTGTGGTGAGTGAGAGTCTTGCAGGAGAAACGAAGCAGGGTTGCGTATATGGAGGCGTGTACGTCACACAGCGTGTGGTGAGTGAGAGTCTTGCAGGAGAGACGACGCAGGCTTGTGTATATGGAGGCGTGTACGTCACACAGTGTGTGGTGAGTGTGAGTCTTGCAGGAGAGACGACGCAGGGTTGTGTATATGGAGGCGTGTACGTCACACAGTGTGTGGTGAGTGAGAGTCTTGCAGGAGAGACGACGTAGGGTTGTGTATATGGAGGCGAGTACGTCACACAGTGTGTGGTGAGTGAGAGTCTTGCAGGAGAGACGACGCAGGGTTGTGTATATGGAGGCGTGTACGTCACACAGTGTGTGGTGAGTGAGAGTCTTGCAGGAGAGACGAAGCAGGGTTGCGTATATGGAGGCGTGTACGTCACACAGCGTGTGGTGAGTGAGAGTCTTGCAGGAGAGACGACGCAGGGTTGTGTATATGGAGGCGAGTACGTCACACAGTGTGTGGTGAGTGAGAGTCTTGCAGGAGAGACGACGCAGGGTTGTGTATATGGAGGCGTGTACGTCACACAGTGTGTGGTGAGTGAGAGTCTTGCAGGAGAGACGAAGCAGGGTTGCGTATATGGAGGCGTGTACGTCACACAGCGTGTGGTGAGTGAGAGTCTTGCAGGAGAGACGACGCAGGGTTGTGTATATGGAGGCGTGTACGTCACACAGTGTGTGGTGAGTGAGAGTCTTGCAGGAGAGACGAAGCAGGGTTGCGTATATGGAGGCGTGTACGTCACACAGCGTGTGGTGAGTGAGAGTCTTGCAGGAGAGACGACGCAGGCTTGTGTATATGGAGGCGTGTACGTCACACAGTGTGTGGTGAGTGAGAGTCTTGCAGGAGAGACGACGCAGGGTTGTGTATATGGAGGCGTGTACGTCACACAGTGTGTGGTGAGTGAGAGTCTTGCAGGAGAGACGACGTAGGGTTGTGTATATGGAGGCGAGTACGTCACACAGTGTGAGGCGTGTACGTCACACAGTGTGTGGTGAGTGAGAGTCTTGCAGGAGAGACGAAGCAGGGTTGTGTATATGGAGGCGAGTACGTCACAAAGTGTGTGGTGAGTGAGAGTCTTGCAGGAGAGACGAAGCAGGGTTGTGTATATGGAGGCGAGTACGTCACACAGTGTGTGGTGAGTGAGAGTCTTGCAGGAGAGACGAAGCAGGGTTGTGTATATGGAGGCGAGTACGTCACAAAGTTTGTGGTGAGTGAGAGTCTTGCAGGAGAGACGAAGCAGGGTTGTGTATATGGAGGCGTGTACGTCACACAGTGTGTGGTGAGTGAGAGTCTTGCAGGAGAGACGAAGCAGGGTTGTGTATATGGAGGCGAGTACGTCACACAGTGTGAGGCGTGTACGTCACACAGTGTGTGGTGAGTGAGAGTCTTGCAGGAGAGACGAAGCAGGGTTGTGTATATGGAGGCGTGTACGTCACACAGTGTGTGGTGAGTGAGAGTCTTGCAGGAGAGACGAAGCAGGGTTGTGTATATGGAGGCCTGTACGTCACACAGTGTGTGGTGAGTGAGAGTCTTGCAGGAGAGACGAAGCAGGGTTGTGTATATGGAGGCGTGTACGTCACACAGTGTGTGGTGAGTGAGAGTCTTGCAGGAGAGACGACGTAGGGTTGTGTATATGGAGGCGAGTACGTCACACAGTGTGAGGCGTGTACGTCACACAGTGTGTGGTGAGTGTGAGTCTTGCAGGAGAGACGACGCAGGGTTGTGTATATGGAGGCGTGTACGTCACACAGTGTGTGGTGAGTGAGAGTCTTGCAGGAGAGACGACGTAGGGTTGTGTATATGGAGGCGAGTACGTCAACAGTGTGAGGCGAGTACGTCACACATTGTGTAGTGAGTGTGAGTCTTGCAGGAGAGACGACGCAGGGTTGTGTATATGGAGGCGTGTACGTTACACAGTGTGTGGTGAGTGTGAGTCTTGCAGGAGAGACGACGCAGGGTTGTGTATATGGAGGCGAGTACGTCACACAATGTGTGATGACTGTGAGTCTTGCAGGAGAGACGACGCAGGGTTGTGTATATGGAGGCGAGTACGTCACACATTGTGTGGTGAGTATGAGTGTAAAGGAATATCTTCCATATGATTTATTATTATTATTTGTTTGTTATGGTTACCACTTTTTTTGGGTTGATGTTTTAGTTATGTACATGTTCCTAGCTTAAATAAAGAGCTATTATAAAATGTATCCTGTGTAATACTTTTACATGGTGTAATGAAGTGGGATTAAATACAAAAGTATAATGGAATTAACACCAGAAGTATTAAAAGATATATTGAATTCAGTTGTAAATGTAAGAAATGTTCAAGAAGCAAGACAGGAACCCACATATCAGGTCAAGCCTCCAGAAGGGTTCAACTTTCAAGATCCAGCTACCTGGACAAATTGGATTAAACGTTTTAAAATGTTTAGATCTGCAACGGGATTAGCATCTAAGTCAGAGGACCAGCAAGTAAACATGTTACTCTACTGCATGGGTCAAGAAGCTGAAGAGCTTTTAACATCATTGGGAATGTCTGAAGAGAAAAGAACAACTTTTGAATCTGTAGTAAATACTTTTGAAGAATATTTTTCCACCAAGAAGAACATATTTTACCACCGAGCGTTGTTTTTACAGAGAAATCAGAAATCAGAGGAGAAGATTGACTTATACATTAATGATTTACACAAGATGTCTGAGAGATTTGAATGGATGTGTGGCAACTGTAAGAGTAGAGGTTTTAATGACGAAATGATTTTACTGAAACTTGTAACCGGAATAAATGATAAATCCTTGTCTAAACATCTGCAGCTTCAAGAATCATTAAATCTGACTAAGGCGGTGCAGGCTGTTCGGCAAGCCGAGACTATGGAAGAACAGAGCGGCAACCTAGAATGCGCCGGTGATTCATCTGTAATGGAAATGAAAACAAACTATAAGCACAAGTTTGGTAAGACGTCGCAATCTTTTAACTCAAACCAGTCATGTGGGAAGTGTGGATCAACACAGAATCACACTAAAGAACAGTGTCCAGCAAACGGAAAGGTATGTTTCAAATGTGGGGTAAAAGGTCACTTCAGTCGAGTCTGCCGGCGTAAGGTTCCTGGTTCTGTCCATGAGATAGAAGAATCGCCATCTACAACAAGTGAAGGTAGGCCTAATCCTTTTCTGCTCAGAACAGTTACAATTGAGGAGAGAGTTTCTGAATCTAGGTTATCAGAACCATTTTATGTTAAACTTTTTGTAAATGATTCGGGGTCCCTAAATTTTAAAATTGATACGGGTGCTGACGTTAGCTGTATTGGCATTCAGGATGCAAAACGTTTAGGACTTAAGGTAGAAAAAGCTTGTATCCAGCTGAAGGGTCCTGGAAATATACCTTTGAAAGTATTTGGAAAATCTAGCGTAAAATTGCACGTTATTGAGCGTAATTGGGCGTTATTGAGTAGCGTAATTGAGTTATCTTAGTGATTTAACTCCAAGACTGCAGAGGTTGAGGATGAGACTTATGTCATTTGATTACAACGTAAAATTTGAAACTGGTAAAAGTTTTTATGTACCTAATGCCCTTTCTAGAGCACCTCTAACCACAGTTCCTAGTAAAGAGAGTGATATTTTAGAGGAAGACATCGAAGTATTTGTAAACTCTGTTGTGTCTACCCTACCGTGTTCAGACAGCAAATTGGAGGTGATACGGCAAGCTGTAAAAGAAGATAAAACGTGTCAAATATTATGCAATGCGATAGGAAGCGGTGACTGGACGAATTTGAAGAATACTGAATTTTTCAAAGAACGTGGGAGCTTGGCATTTGTAGGAGGGCTGATTTTAAAAGACATGAGAATTTTTATCCCGAAATCCTTGAGAAGTGACATTTTAAAACAGATTCACAGTGGCCATTTAGGGGTAAATAAGTGTTTGGCTCGTTCAAGAGAAACTGTGTGGTGGCCGGGCCTTTCAGTTGATATTAGGAAAATGGTTGAAAACTGTTCCAATTGCCTGGAGAACCGTTCAAACCCGGCAGAACCTCTAATACCATCACCAGTTCCTAGTCGTCCATGGGAAATTATTGGAACTGACCTGTTTGAGTATAACAAAATGATTTATATTTGCATGCAAGACTATTTTTCTAAGTACATAGAGTTGATTACCTTAAGTAGTACGAATACGGCTGCAATAAAACAAGCTTATATGTCAATTTTTTCTCGACATGGAGTGCCTTGTGTTGTCAAATCAGATAACGGTACAGCTTTGGTTTCGCTGGAAATGAAATCTTTTGCAAGGGAAATAGGATTCCGAATTGAGACTTCGAGTCCTCACTTTCCGCAATCTAACGGCCAAGCGGAAAGAGCGGTAGAGATATGCAAGGGGATCTTAAGAAAGAATAAAGACCCTTATCTTGGCCTATTGGCACACCGATCATCACCTCTTGACTGCGGAGTTTCTCCAGCAGAACTTCTCTTTGGCCGGAAGATACGGACGACAATGCCTTCAGTACCAGAAAAGCTACAACCTCATTGGCCAGACTTGAACAAATATCGCAAAGACAGTGAAATACGTTGCCATAGAAATAAAATGTATTATGACCAACGACATAGGGCCAGACCCCTCAGACCCCTTGACATAGGAACAAAGGTATGGATAACTGATCTAAAAAGGTATGGGATGATTGTTGAAAAGGGATATAACGCAAGAGAGTATTTTGTTGAGACAAATGGGCAGCGGCTTCGAAGAAACAGAAGGTTTCTCATCCCTGGTAGTCAATGGTCAACAAGTTCCCCATGGTCAACATATCCAGTTGTAGGAGCTTATGCAAATGAGCGATTGCAAAGTGAGGAAAGAGATATTCAGGGAGAGAGGATGGAACAGAATAGTCAGGAGAGACCAATGCATACTGGGACCAACAAGATATGGACGATATATTACTCGATCTGGAAGAGAAGTAAAACCTTCAAGGCGGTACCAAAGCTAATATCCTGTTTCGTTAGGAGAGAGGATGTAAAGGAATATCTTCCATATGATTTATTATTATTATTTGTTTGTTATGGTTACCACATGTTTTGGGTTGATGTTTTAGTTATGTACATGTTCCTAGCTTAAATAAAGAGCTATTATAAGGAGAGACGACGCAGGGTTGTGTATATGGAGGCGAGTACGTCACACATTGTGTGGTGAGTATGAGTCTTGCAGGAGAGACGACGAAGGGTTGTGTATATGGAGGCGAGTACGTCACACGGTGTATGGTGAGTGTGAGTCTTGCAGGAGAGACGACGCTGGGTTGTGTATATGGAGACGTGTACGTTACACAGTGTGTGGTGAGTGTGAGTCTTGCAGGAGAGACGACGCAGGGTTGTGTATATGGAGGCCAGTACGTCACACAGTGTGTGGTGAGTATGAGTCTTGCAGGAGAGACGACGCAGGCTTGTGTATATGGAGGCGAGTACGTCACACAGTGTGTGGTGAGTATGAGTCTTGCAGGAGAGACGACGCAGGGTTGTGTATATGGAGGCGAGTACGTCACACAGTGTGTGGTGAGTATGAGCCTTGCAGGAGAGACGACGCAGGGTTGTGTATATGGAGGCGAGTACGTCCCACAGTGTGTGGTGAGTATGAGTCTTGCAGGAGAGACGACGCAGGGTTGTGTATATGGAGGGGAGTACGTCACACATTGTGTGGTGAGTATGAGTCTTGCAGGAGAGACGACGCAGGGTTGTGTATATGGAGGCGAGTACGTCACACATTGTGTGGTGAGTATGAGTCTTGCAGGAGAGACGACGAAGGGTTGTGTATATGGAGGCGAGTACGTCACACGGTGTATGGTGAGTGTGAGTCTTGCAGGAGAGACGACGCTGGGTTGTGTATATGGAGGCGTGTACGTCACACAGTGTGTGGTGAGTGTGAGTCTTGCAGGAGAGACGACGCAGGGTTGTGTATATGGAGGCCAGTACGTCACACAGTGTGTGGTGAGTGTGAGTCTTGCAGGAGTGACGACGCAGGGTTGTGTATATGGAGGCGAGTACGTCACACAGTGTGTGGTGAGTATGAGCCTTGCAGGAGAGACGACGCAGGGTTGTGTATATGGAGGCGAGTACGTCACACAGTGTGTGGTGAGTGTGAGTCTTGCAGGAGTGACGACGCAGGGTTGTGTATATGGAGGCGCGTACGTAACACAGTGTGTGGTGAGTATGAGCCTTGCAGGAGAGACGACGCAGGGTTGTGTATATGGAGGCGAGTACGTCACACAGTGTGTGGTGAGTATGAGTCTTGCAGGAGAGACGACGCAGGGTTGTGTATATGGAGGGGAGTACGTCACACATTGTGTGGTGAGTATGAGTCTTGCAGGAGAGACGACGCTGGGTTGTGTATATGGAGGCGAGTACGTCACACATTGTGTGGTGAGTATGAGTCTTGCAGGAGAGACGACGAAGGGTTGTGTATATGGAGGCGAGTACGTCACACGGTGTATGGTGAGTGTGAGTCTTGCAGGAGAGGCGACGCTGGGTTGTGTATATGGAGGCGTGTACGTCACACAGTGTGTGGTGAGTGTGAGTCTTGCAGGAGAGACGACGCAGGGTTGTGTATATGGAGGCCAGTACGTCACACAGTGTGTGGTGAGTGTGAGTCTTGCAGGAGTGATGACGCAGGGTTGTGTATATGGAGGCGAGTACGTCACACAGTGTGTGGTGAGTATGAGCCTTGCAGGAGAGACGACGCAGGGTTGTGTATATGGAGGCGAGTACGTCACACAGTGTGTGGTGAGTGTGAGTCTTGCAGGAGTGACGACGCAGGGTTGTGTATATGGAGGCGAGTACGTCACACCCGTGTGAGGCGAGTACGTCACACAGTGTGTGGTGAGTGTGAGTCTTGCAGGAGAGACGACTCAGGGTTGTGTATATGACGGCGTGTACGTCACACAGTGTGTGGTGAGTGTGAGTCTTGCAGGAGTGACGACGCAGGGTTGTGTATATGGAGGCGAGTACGTCACACAGTGTGAGGCGAGTACGTCACACAGTGTGTGGTGAGTGTGAGCCTTGCAGGAGAGACTTAGCAGTTCCGCACGGCCGAGTCCGCGTGATGCTCTCTGCTGCTAATGGAACTTGTTCTGTCTTGGTTTCCTATTTGTTGTAAAAACTCTAACGTTACAAAAAACCTGTATTTGTTTGGTAAAATACTCGTAAAATATACAGCCAAGTTCACAATAAAGGGAAGATACTTATCCTCCCTGTTACTGAAAATTGCTGAAGGGAAATGGGACTTTTTTTTTACACATTAAACAGGTGGAAAAGTGAGTATAGGGTAAATATCTGATAGCGTCAAAATAAGTAAATGTTAAAAAGGTATGCTGTTTAATTTGTAAAAAAAATCACCATAAAACAATTTTCCGAATCCATTATGATTTTTAATTCCAAGTTTGTTGCTCAAACTTAAATAACAAAGAGCTGCAAACTCAAAGTCCCTCAAACTGCAGTGTAGGTAATTTAATCTTAAGGAAAGTTGCAACATAAAGTGTTTCTGCAAAATTGAAAAAGTTACATTATTATTACTATTAAAATACTCATTCACTTAGGACTTACTGAAAGTCATATATATCTTTAAAGCCTCACCTGAATATTTATAAATATCTTTAATTTAAAAATTAATTGTTGAGGTTTAGCTAGTTCAAAGACTATCGCTTCAGGTGAAATATTTGAAATATCCTCGCGAGCGGTATAAGCACATACATGTTAGGAATCTGGAGGTTGCAGGCCCTGGATTAGGGACAGAGGAAGAATTTAACTTGCCTACAGGAGAGCCGCTTTGACGTGGCAGATGTTGTTTAATTTGGGAATTAAGTGATGTTTAGATCTACCTTAAACATCCATTTTGTATGTGCAAAGTAAAATTTGTACATGAATATCAAAAGTATACTTAGGACGAAAAGTTAGTATTTAAAAACAGTTTTCATGAATTCATGATGTTAAATATTACATAAATCCAAATAAAATTATGTATAAAAATACGACCTTTCTATATATTGCAACGTCGCATATTGTTTTGTGAACGGAGGCCTATACTTTATCATTAACCTAAATTTTATATTATTCACTGAAGTATAACACAGAGCTATTAATGAACGTTTTATTCAATACCGTAGAACTACGACCTAATGCCTGTAGCTCATTATATGGATGAAAATATATTTAAAAAAAACTTATATCAGCGGTTTTTTCTTCATGCATTGCGCCCCTGTTTCCACCAGATCCGTTAGTATTATAACTCTGTTCTATGTCAATAATTTAACAGGCAACCAAGCACTCATCCAACCAACTGCCGTGCTAAATGTTTAATTAAAACTATACTTTGATGTCTTCTAAAAATTCATAGTGGCAATATTATCTATGAGCGAGCTTTTGAGTTACAACCGGTTTTACGGAGTTTTACTGTTTTAGTTTATTAGAACTGTTATTTCATTAAGGACGAAGGGAATATAACTGGAACTACGTTAGAATGGATAAATTTTCCTTGGCAAGCTAGGATGACGATGACTTAATAGTATTCACAAGTCACAAAACTATGCAAGAACTAATGGTATGAATAAACATTGAAATTTTGCATGCATATAAAATTTCAATAAATTATTTAAGCAATGTATATCATAGTGTTTAGCACAAAAATACAAGTAAAATAACGTGAAAGGAAAAATATGGTCCTCATTCATACTGCGGTTAAAGCTAATGAACGTAGAGAACTTGTCAGTAGTCCAGGCTCTCCTGAGAAAGATCTTACATTTGTTACACAATCGTCTTAAAAATATATTCAAACAATATAAACTGTGGAAAATGGGTACTGAATTTGGTTACGTGATAAAAGGACTCAATTAGAATTTTTATTTTATTTATACCTAATGGTTGTTATTTACAATGTAAAAAATCTTATTCTAAAAACCCCTTTTAAGGTCTAATTGCATTAATGGTAGTTTTTTTTGCTAAACTTGATCTCGTTGATCCATGTAATGTTATTTTGATAAATATTTGCAATTTTCATTAAAATATGTTTATATAATTTTATTCGAGCCAAATAGTTCTTTATTTCAAAAAATCTAATTTAAAAATTAACTTTTTAGAATTTTTTATATAAAACGAACTACAAATAAGAATTTCATTTATAAAACGTTATGAAATAAAAGCTTTACCGGAGAGTGATGCGACCGCGAGTTGTATCTGATCAGAATTCACATCAAGTTTCAGCTCACTGCAGGATAGAGAATTGGATTAAGGAAATAGATCTTCATCATCAGCAAGATTTTGAGGCTACTGTAGAGTTTTCCGGAACTCAGAGGATTTCCTTGGTATAGTTAGTAAATTTAGCTTTTCGTAGTTAGAAAGTTGCTAATACATTTTTATTCAATTGTTATAGCTAATTACTTCATAGACAAAAAAGAATAATGCTCTTAATTGTTCTTGCCTGATCATTGGCAAACTGGAAAATTCCAATAAAATTTATTAGACCATTAGACGTCTGGGAAACTTAAGATTACTTTAAAAAACTGATTTTAAATCAATCACTTACTAATGATTTTTTTTTAATGGTTGTCCAAATTATGTCCTAAAAATAAGTTTCCTTAATTCTTTTTAATTTAACAATTAGGTCAAATGTTATTTTTAAATACGTCGATTAAAAAATCACATACAGTTTGGAAAAAACAATACTGGATGCTGTAAAAAAATAACTGCTATTTAAAGTTGCACACGTTTACATTAAAGGACACAAACGGTAGACCTCCCATTACCCTAATTGTATTAGTAAAATTATTTATAACCGATAAATCTATTAGGAAAATGAATTCACTCAGTGTTCTACAAGTGGGGTAATGTTCATTCAAAGAGTTAATTCGGAATGAAAAAGAACATAGAAAATATAATAAATGTTTATGTATATTTTATTTACAAATAAATATTTTTTCAGTGGAAAATGCAGAGGTCTACTTGTAGTAGTAGGCAGCGGTGTAGGGGGCGGCGACGTAGTGGGAGGCGACGTAGGCGGACCGAGCGTAGGGGGAGGCGACGTAACGCTGCGGAGTAGTAGGAGCTGTAGGCGTAGGGCGCGGCGTAGTAGGGGTAGGCGTAGTCGTAGGCCAGCAGAGGTCTACTTGTAGTAGTAGGCAGCGGTGTAGGGGGCGGTGTAGGGGGAGGCGACGTAGGCGGACCGAGCGTAGGGGGAGGCGACGTACGCTGCGGAGTAGTAGGGGCTGTAGGCGTAGGGCGCGGCGTAGTAGGGGTAGGCGTAGTCGTAGGCCAGCAGAGGTCTACTTGTAGTAGTAGGCAGCGG
Organism: Flexamia atlantica; assembly: GCA_035578135.1. Taxonomy (NCBI): domain Eukaryota; kingdom Metazoa; phylum Arthropoda; class Insecta; order Hemiptera; family Cicadellidae; genus Flexamia; species Flexamia atlantica. Next base: position 2,419,356 of record JAQJVK010000042.1, read on the forward strand.
TGTAGGGGGCGGTGTAGGGGGCGGTGTAGGGGGAGGCGACGTAGGCGGACCGAGCGTAGGGGGAGGCGACGTACGCTGCGGAGTAGTAGGGGCTGTAGGCGTAGGGCGCGGCGTAGTAGGGGTAGGCGTAGTCGTAGGCCAGCAGAGCTCCTCGCTTGTCCCGACCCTCGGCGGACTTGTGTTCCGCGGCCAAGGCGGACGCCGCGAGCACGAGGAGAACGATGGCTACCTAAAAAAATGAATGTAGTCTTTAGAATTCTAAAAACTTCTTTTGAGAGTGATTATGTTTTTGTACGTTTGTAACACGAAATTTTCTAACGTGGTCCGAATTAATGGGATGTATAAAAAAATTCTACATACATATTATACATCCCAATAATTTTCAAACCAGCGATTAAAAAATCAAAAACATTTTCGCCTAAAAGGTGTTATTTTACAATTTTAAAATGATTTAGCAATAAATTTGTAGGCGGCAAACATCTTTATAATATAAACAAAATTTAAAGCAATAATAACACATTGTTTAAGCAATGGCAGTTGCATTCTCCAAACAAGGTAGTTGATGAGGTCAATAAGCTTATGTAACAACTAATTTAAGCACACCGGTAACACAGTACTTGTACCCCAAAAATATACAAGAATTTCTGTTAAAATTAAATATGTTTTTAGTTCAATTGCACATTAAAAGCGTTGGATTTCAACAAGACATTTTCGTCATATTTCACAGTTGTTTTGCATGTAGTTTCTTAAAAAATATTTCACATATAATAATTGAACTATATGTGAAATATTTTTCACATATTATTTATAAATGCCTGTATACTTGATTAAGACTGATATAAATGACACAAATTAAACGTAATAAACATTATTACGTATTAAATCTTTCATTATTATTTGAAGAAAAATAATTATTATTAGATGCGAGTTTTATGTTATTTGTTCAAATGTGTTGTAACCGGCTTGTAAAACCTCGCAAGGTTGTATCGGTTAGCCAAATGTTTTCTATTGAAACAAGTAATGTAATAATTAGTTTGCATAGCAATAAAATGTTGTTTAAATTAAATACATTTTCATACTTATGAAGATAACCTACAATAAATAGATTTATGTCCCGATTATTTTAACCTTTTTTAATTTATGACTGCAAACCTTATTTGAATGTAAAGTTTGAATTATTTTATGAGTAATTACCTCTTTAAAAGTATAACTCATCAACTTTGTTCAGTTTTCTGTAATGCATCTTATAAGTTTTCATGTTATTATAGTTATTGTTTAGTTTTTGAGTACCTGATAGGTGACCGATCCTTGCTCGGTAGATCAGTATTTTTCCTATTTTTATTCCATGTCAAATTCTTATAATTGTTGCTGTTAAAATAAATATACCAGTTCAGCTCTTGTTTTATTTTCGTTGCTACTTCGATGCATATTTTTTCATCTAAGTGTTTTAATTAATTGTATTTTTTACTGGTGATATTACCTACTTCAACAGAACAAGTTTTTTTTATTCAGATATAAGTTATTTCGGTGACTGTGCAGTCCCTTTTACGATAACCATGCAAGCAAGAACGTACAAACAGTGCACACATATGAGTATATGTTAAAGAATTGTTAACTTAAAAAATCGAATAAATTTTTATAAAATACGAATAAAATATTTTCAATTTAAAAGGTAACCGTTTAACCAAAAAAATTTTCGAATTTTGTTTAGCCTACTGCGGATTTAAAAAAAAATATCAAACATAGAAAACAGTTTAACGATTGAATTGTTCAGTACACTTACCTGACACTTCATGATGTTGAATGATGAGTCTCTTGGATCACTATGTCACAAACTGGGGGCTGTGCGGCTTATATACTTGAGCCAAACTCTTTACGATTCACGCCGCGCGGTAGGCCCCAGGTACAAGGATGCCAAGGGCGTCACTCTAATACACAAGCAATAGTCAATTGCGAATTCTGAAAGTTACCAATTTTAAAGTTAGTTTACTAATTAATAAACGCTATCAGGAGACTGACATATACTTTCTCCCGTAAAGCCAGGTAAACAAGGAAACATACAATGAAATCAAACAGATTTACAATTAAATACACACCAAGGTTAAAAAAATCCTAAGGTAGTGGCACTTTTAAAAATCTTCTGTACGCTTCCACAAGGATAACATTAGACAACATTTTTAGTTTACCACAAAACGTAAAAATCAATTTTCTCCGCAACAAGTTAACGTAAACTGATAATTAAAAATACTAGGTTATTTATTTTTTCAAGCCAAATCCAATGGTTGCAAGTATATTTTCTTTAAAAGTTTTAAGTTTTTATGAAATTTGAGAAAAATGAGTTTTTTACACTAACATCCCCATAGCTTCAGAACCTGAATTTTTCCAGACATGCGGGTAGTGTCATTTTGTTTGGCATCCTTAGCACAACATTCTTTGAAAGTCCTATCAAAATCGTTAGAGCCATTTTTATAAAATTTGGATTGTTGTGGTTTTTTATGGGGTTTTATGTGGTAAATACCCTTAGAAATCAAAATATAAAAAAATGAAAAAAGTGCCCGGAGATTTTATGGCTTTATACCTGCGTGCCAAATTTCATAAAAAACGGATCACCAGTGTCGTCTCTAGCTTTGTTTACATACATCCACTTATTCACACAACCACACAGACACACTTACACACGGACGGACAGACACCTCTCTGGAAACCGCTTTTTTGATTCAGAGAGCGCTAAAACAAATTTAATATTTTCACTAACAACTCAAATGCGAAAGTTTTGACGAAAACATGTATAGGGGGGAGAAAGTAGAAAATTAGCAGAAAATCGTCTTAGAATCAATTATATAAAAATTATACATTGGAAAAGTTGAACGCAGCAGCTGTATTATCTCAGTTTAGTTCAAGTTTGGATTTGCAGAGTCGAGTTCTATCCGAGTTCTACCTAACCGTTCGTCATTATTTAGTATTTCACAAAAACCTGGTGTCGGTATGAAACTACAGATTTGATTGGATCTTACATTTATTAAGGAACGAAACCTATGTCGAATATTCTTGTAAGGTAAATTGGGGATTACGCGATTAAAATATTATTTATGGCAGGAATATTTATCAAACATGGTTAGTTTACCTTGTTTTTCCCAAACACCACACTTACCATACAGAAGAGTAAAGCCTGATAATATTTACAATTTTACACAATTTTATTATTAAATATTTCAATTTAAAACAACAAAGCAACTATTTTATATATATGTATGCTATTCAATTAAACCCGACCGGTATTTTAATCCTGGGCTAACAGCCCTACTTTTAATATTAGTAAACAAAATCCACCGAATCCCATATCAATACGTGGAAATTTCTTCTACGACGGCCGGTCTTTATTGCATTGCTTGCATGGTTGGAGTAATTCAACGAATTTCCGAGTGCCAATTGCACTCCCTTTGCCTTTCCAGCCACTTAATATCGTACTGGAATTCACAAATCACGTGGGATTTCAGGAATTAAAAAGTAATGCATTACGATTTTTAGCTTGAAATACCAGAAGTTAAAAATGTCATAGACGAATTTTAGGAAATATACGTTCAAAAGGAAATAATGGCTGGTGATATTAATTTATATTATGTTTTTTTTAATTTAGGATTCAGTTGAGTATGAATCTGAAGCGAGAACGGTACTTTTAAATTATTATTTAGAGAGATTTATGTTTTCTTATTATTTAAGCAATATACTCAAATATGCACGTACTTTCAAATTAAGTACGTTGATTAATTTTAAGTATCCTTGTAAGCCATAGTAGTTAAAAATATCCAACCCTATCATAATAAAGATGGATCTCATCGATAGTATTTAAAAATTCAATATTGTTTAGTCTATCTTAGTCCCTAAATTAAGTTTTAGCTGCAATATTACTTTATCCTTAATTAATTGTGACTCAAGAGAGATGATACAATACACTCTAAGTTATAACAATTAAATTAAATCTTTTTTAACATGCTTCTTGGTGTAGGTGTGAAAGAAACCGTTTTTGGGATTTTCCCCAAGCCAGAGAAAATAAATATGGACAAATATATTTGTTGTCCTCTACAATGTACATTATTTCTTAACATGTCTTGTTTACGCCTAGAAAACGTCCTCAACACCATTGGACGTTGTACGCGACTAGACGAGTGAGCGTCTGCCTTACATAACAAGCAGGTGTTCAACCTTAGAAATACGCACTAGCCTATTTCTTATTCATAAATCAAATTTTCTAGAATAAATAATACATGTGAAACTGTATTAGTAACCTTTGTATTAATGTAACTTTAATTGCAGAAAAGGTGTAAATTTATATCAACTAGAGATCGCCAGCGATTGTATTGTCGGAATCCAACCCGAAATACTTAGGTTTCATTTTTCTTCATTGCTCTAATAAAACATGTGACTGCATTTGTTTACATTTTGTTGTAATCCCGTAACCAACATGACAACTCGTAAGACCCGTGTTAAATATTTACTAATTTCAAATATATTTTACAATTTTTTAAAATTATAGTTAATTATAATGAGATTTTGCAACTCTACAGGAGGTATTCTGCTAACAGTTTATTTTTGCTTCGATGTTTTTTGCACACAGGCTGAGAAAACAGGATTACAAAAATCATGCTTATCTATTAGTGAGATCGCCTACTTGTCGAAATTCAACCAGAAACTAGGTGGGTTAAGTTTTTCTCATTGCTCAAGTAAAACATGAGACTGTTTTTGTTTACACCATTGGCTATGAATGTATTCGAATACATTCATAGTCAATGGTTTACATTTTGTTGTTATTCCGTAACACATGCAGCAACTCGTAAAGCCCATGTTAATTTTTTTATACTTTCAAATTCATTTTCCCACAATTATAGAAAAAAATATAGTAAATTTATTAGGATTGTGTAGAGCTGCAGGAAAGTGATTTTCTAATGGTGTGCTTAAATTTTTCCTACATTGCACATGGCTGAGAAAAAGGGATTGCAAAAATCATGCTTGTTTGTATATACACTTCTGGTTACACCAATAGGTGGGTGGCAAAAAATGGAAACTCCAGCAGTGCAAAATGACTTGATGTTAGAGGCAGCTAAGCTCCTCTACATGTGGCAGTAGTTGAAGACATTTTCAAAAGTTCGTACTGTAGCACATTCACTCGGAGCGTTGGTATTCACATATTTTAATGATCAGCTGATTGTGGAGAGAAACAAAGAGCATAGCTATCTATAACGTGAGATGGGATGATGATTAACAAAACAAAAAATATACTTTAAAAGCCATAGCAGCGCACCCACTTACACATCTAATGCTGTGGCCAGAAATGTAGATATACATAAATTTTCAATATAATTTATAGAAATATTAAATATACAAAAAACAGTTTCACCCAAGATTTTCGACAGTCATATACTTAAGTTTATTTAATTGTATATCAGACTTAATTTTTAACATCAAAACAAATCCGACTTTGAAGGGTTTTTGTAATAGTCCCGCATTTTTACAACTTATCGACTTTTATCGACGTTTTTTCATAAGTTATATTATTAAAATTAATCCCAGACGCCACTCAAGAAGGCATTGTTGTATTTCACGCAGTCAAGTAGCGCGCTGAGCCCAATAAGAGCTGCACTATTGTTTACGTGCCCCGTTTGGGTGTAAGATGATTATGTCAATCGTATCCCCTTCTTACCCCTCCCCCCAGCGCACCACTAAATTCTAAGATGTTTATGTCAGGTACACCGTAATACATTCTTGGCTAGATTACGTTTTTATAGACACACATTTCACTAAATAACTGTTGCACCGTTAGGCTATATAGGACCTTTAAATTAGGCGTGTTCATTTTAAACTTATGATGATTTATTGTTTAAGCGACAGTCGTAGTTAACTTGCTATTGATTACGACTCGAGTTATTAATACATATAATTCAGAAATAATTACTTTATTATTAACCTCAGCACCAAGGTTGAGAAAACCTAATCATATTTAAAAAGTATGACCATTGTGTTTGAAATAAGAAAATAAAACCCGATCACAGACGATTCAAAAAGGGAGGCAAACAGACACAGAGCGGGTTTAATACTAACCTCATCCATCTTCACCTTGACATGGAGACACTTTTAATTTGGTCTTGACAAATCACGTAAATCCTTATCAGCAGATACAAACTTCACTATGTGCACAAGACGCGCCATAGGACGAGTATTGAGTAAGTTCGAACAAATTAGAGAACAAATTAGAGGATGGTTCAAAGAACAAATCGTATTTTTTTATTAAGTAAGATAATTTTTCGTTGTTATACGAAAAACAAATGGTTGCTTTTCACTAGATATTGATAGCGAATAATTAAGAGAAATTGAAACATGTACAGTGTAGAACGAAAAGAAACATCGTAGAAATTGAACAATGTAGACGTAGAAAGTGAAACATCTACCAATTTATAAGTAAATTGGTAGATGTTTCAAATTAAAATCACTAGCTTATGTATACAACGTCCTTTACTTAAGTCATAAAAGAAAAGCATCTAGTCAAATTACCTATGGAACTCTATAATAAGTTCGAAAACAATACAATTTCATAGTTTTTTCGACGAGATTGAAATGGGATATCTAACTCTGTATTGATGCACCTGATTATACTTGCCTATATAAATTGTACGTGTTTAAATACTTTATATACGACTATAGTGTTTGAGTTTCACCAGAAAAATCGAAGATGGTCGCTGATCTCATTGTCCAATGTGCTTTTACTCTTTAATCAAATCATTACCAATTCAAGTCCAAAAACCATTCATGGATTTTACAACATCCTTTTTATTCCTTTAAAGAATTCATAGTCGCAACTTGGTCAATGGCAATAAAGATTCTGATTACAGGCACAAATAATTATTTCATAAGCGTTAATACCGTTTCACACAGCCTCTATACGTTTTCACTCCCCAGATCGCACCCAAACTCCGTATCCCCTAACGAAGACAAAGCAGAATTAGTTTCTGGAGGCGAGGTTCCTAATGACTCGTCAGCTGAGGGGAGGGACATTCTGGATTCAAGGCGGGTCCGCGCGCATTGTCAGACTACCAATACCACATTCTCCAATATCCTTTAAATTGTCATCTCCGTCCAATATTTTCGTTTCATTCAATCGGCGATCTCCTTTATAATTTCAAGACATTTCTCTTCTACTCTTCGCTTGGAGACGGTTTTATGGCGAAGTGTTAAAAAAGACTATTTTGGAATAATATAGAAATAAAATTAATATTGGGGAATACGAGGAAGCGTTTTGTCAAAACACTGAGACGTTGGAGTAGCAAAAATATTCGTCCTTGCAGGAATATAGACTTTTCAGAGAATTCAAACGATTTTTGGCGACGTTTTCGCATCTAGAACTAACCTGTTGTAGCAGTACGTATTTGTAAAGTAAAAAGTTTTGAGGAATTTTTAAGAGAATCCAAACACTTCTATTCATGGACTGATCCACGCGTTTTTCATCTAATTTATGGTAATCCGGAGGTCACACCAATAAAAATTAAACATCTAGGCCTAATTAAGTTTGCAAAAGAACATCAGCCTCATTCTTCCTTGTGAAATCTTTGTGTTGATTTAGCCTTGGAATTAGCGTTACATTTTGACATTTTCCATATAGTATACACCTTGATACAACGAAAATAATATGTCTTGATTGCCTGTTTTTTAACTCACAGCAAGATATCATAAACGCAATGAAACGCCGGTACATTTACTACCTACATTAAAAAATACACTTGGAAAATCGTAGAGTGACTAAATACTACTCGAACATTCTAAATAACCTAAAATAACGTTGACACCTCTAAATTTCTAAGTCACGTTTTGTTTTATTTATGGAGTAAATCCTCCCCTCGGCTGGGGTGGTGAGCGTGAGTGGCCATGCGTCACGGGTGACATTGAACCGTAGGATTTGGAGGAGCTGCGGGGAGACAGTAGGCGTCCGCGGTGAATCGGGAGGGAATGAAATACGTCCTTCGGGAAACACCTAATGGAAAATTAAAATGTGCGTGGACATTTTATCAGATGACTTAAATTTTCCAAAGAAAATCAATGTTGAAATGATCGCAAAATATAGAATATGATGAGCATTTACGTTTACCTCATTATTTCCTAAATAATTTCCTCAAGAATCAACAAAACTTTAGATTTGTACCTATGAAAGTACAGTAATCTCAAAATTGTTACTGATATAGAAATAGAAATGTTGATGCAATACTATTTGTGCGATGCTAGTTGATATAAGGTTTCCGGGAAATGTTCTGGATCTCACCACTTATTCAATGTTAACCTAATTTTGAAGGTGGAAATGTTTTGTAACATTTAAAACTACAAATAAAATCGGGAAGCAATGTTGTAGAAAGAACTCGTTGATAAGCGCCTTCATACTGAAACAGTGAAAACGATGCACATCCTACTGGCAAGTTACGTCGACAAACTGCAGGCACCAGCAGTAATGATAAGGATTCGTAATACGAAAACGTTAAAATTATTCAAATTCAGCACGAGTCTTTGAGTTATGCCTAGTTAATTAGGGATTTTCCTCAGTTCCTAACAAAGTAGGGCCTTTTGGAAAAAAGTATGTATACACATAAATGTCTTTAACAATAATTAATCTTGCTGGTAAATGGTTCCTATGAAATATTAATTCACGAATCTACCATGCAATATCGCATTAACTCTGTGTCCGCTCGAGTTATATGATAAGTCACATATTGACAACGTTTTATTAGTAATAAGCTCTGTCTACTGCATTGTTTTATTATATGTATATAGTATATAGCTATATTATTACCCGCTTCATTAGATTTCTTCATCAATTTTCAATAACTTCTGAGTGCTTTTAATTAAACAAGTCATAAACATACTGTAGCTTTAAGCGTCTTTTTATTTTTTGTAGTCTAGAGTATATATACAGTTTAAAATTTTCTGAGTTGCACAGTCAGTTCGTCTTAAGGTAATATGTATTATTGTTTAATTGCCAGCTTTCAGTCTTAAAGTAGCAACATTTTATCACTCTTCCATAACAAAGTAGTTACGTTTATTGTTTGGTGAAGTTTTTGTTTTTTCCACTTAGACTAAACAACAACGCCTTGTGGACCATGTAGGTGTAATTAGGACTCGTATGACGGAAAATATACCAGCGCTCTCAAACTTTTTGAACTTTAAACTTGTAGCTTAACTTGACAAAATATTATTTTCTTTCCGTGTTGACGACATTTACAAGACAGGACATTGCCCTGACCATTAAACATCAGTCACGCAGTTCATATGTCCTGCCTCTGACTTATGGCTGAAACATGGCCAGTTATCGTATACTATTACGCTACATATGATGCGTTTATTGTTTTATTTGAGCATTTCCCCCTCATGTTTGTAAGTTCCAGGACACTCCTTAAATTTGTAGGGACCACGTTAAATGTCAGACTCAGACAATATGAATTAAGTTAAACAAGTTCCAAAATTGACTTTGATGGTTACTCACAAAAAACGCTGGATGGAATTTAGAGGATTGTCTTTTTACATTCTGTATCTCACACGCTGAGATGCTCAAATATTCTACTAAGTATTTTGTGTATTTCACGCGAATATGAAATTCTTCAAAAGTCGTTGTAGTGAGATATTAGTACATAGACATGTGGCAAGACACTCGACTAGCACATTAGCACGTTGCAATGAATTGTGTATTGTAAATAATTACAATACACTAGACTTCACTACTACACGTATAAACAAGGTATAAATACTGTGCAGTTTTTGTAGGATATTTCGTGTTTGTTGAGTATTAACTCTTTCTATAACTAAATATACTGCATCATCTCTACCTTTAAGAAACTTTAGTTTAACTGGAAATTTTCTCTCTAGAAATAAAAAGAAAATATTTTTCACCAGGCGATCAAATATACCATTTTAAATGAGGTAAACATTTGATTCAATATATAATTTACTTTTGAATATAGATGTAGTATTATGCTTGCTGTAATCTTATGCCAAATAAATTAAACTAGATTAAATTGTTCCAGCCTCGCTTGCAAACATGTGTGATTTCCTTTTTAAAAGCACAACAATATGTGTTTAACCTTTAGAACTGTTTAAAACCAGGTGAATATGTTTAATTGTAAACAAATTAAATTGAGTTTAATTTAGTGTCTACGGATAGCGCTACTGGTCCCAAAGCTCTAGTCGTTTACTGTGCTAAAGTGTAGCCCTTTCTTACAATTATGAGGCGTATTGGCAAATCTACGTAGAAATGCCTTTAGATTTGCACCTTCAACATTAAACTCTGTTTTGCTGTTAACGACGTGACGTATGACTGCGAAAAGAAGGCCCCTTGCGTATTAATACATACAGTCGATTTCTTGGTTGCAGCCATCAAATACATCGATGGGTGCAGCTTCGCTTGCAAACACTGCAATCTGTGTGTTAAAGCATGATCATATATTCAGTTGCAAACAAAGGGAACTGAGCTCGGTCAATGTCAACTGTTACAAAGCTTGAGCCCTTTGCCCCTTTATACTTAAGGGATGTTTTACTTAAACATTTTGAGACATATTGACAATATAAATCGAATTACCTTTAAATTGACACCTCACTCGTTAAAATCCGTTTAGCCGTTACCGAATTATGTCTCCAAAAAACCTCGCGACCCTAATCTTAATTAACTATTAAGATTAATTATTATAATGTATTATTATTATAATACATTATAATTATTAATTATAATAATAATAATTATAATAATAATAATTATATTATTATTATTATAATTATTAATTATTATAATGTAATAACTATTATAATTAATAACTCGCGTTATTAACTATAATAATAGTTATTACATTAACTATAATATATTCATATATAGATATAGAGCAATTTTATATTCAGCTAAACTTCGGAAACATATTATCCTTGAGTCCTTATATTCCTTTTTCATAACTAACTAAGTTTTGACGGTAGCTCTAATGAGTGTATTTTATTACATTACCGATTTTCCCTACTTTCATAAAAGGATACCCTTCGTGTTGCTGTGCAAATTCATTTCTTAATTTAATTTACGTCATAGATCAAGATGCTACTATTTTCGAGAGTGTTCCAGCGTCATAAAGTAGACCATTAGCGGTTGACGTATGCGGGAAGTGAGTCAAGGGAGAAAGCTCCGGATGTGAGTAAGACGCATTGAACTTCGACCCTTCAATTGGACACTCGAATTCCAGAGCGGCTCAGTTGACCCGGACCCCACGTGGGAGAGGCATTTGAACTTGCGTCAAAATATATGTAATAAACAAGCTCAAGAACTTAATTACAGTTCTTACTTTCCTTCATATTTCGTACTCTAGTATTGCTACCCTACCCCTTTAAAAGTCGCACTTAATCTAGAGTGTTGTTACTGGTTCTGAAATGTCGATTCTGTTAAGAGTTTAACAGTTCTGTTCATTCAAAAACTATAAGCTTATTTTTTCAAAAATCAAAAGTTCCCCCACCCCAATGCTATTATTCATCACCTTCGGTATTAAAAAGGAGGGCAGGATCTAGTTATTATAACACTTTAATTTCTGTCTTTATCTATAGATGTATTATAAGGCGAATGAAAAATAACTTCAAAGTAAATAAGCAATTTTATAGTTTAGTGTTTTTGTTATCACTTTACCTGTTCATCAAAACTATTGCAACGACGTAAGTAAATAAAATAATTGTAGTTATATGCAATCAGTGCTACATCACAATTTAATACATCACAATTTAAAACTATTTCTTTGGATAAAAATAAAGATGAATTAGTTGCCTGTTACTGTATTTAATCGGATTCCTCTATATTATTTGAGCTATATAATTCAACTATTGTTTGAGGTGCTCGCCTCCTGAATCAGAAGTTTTTCAGAAATATTCTAACCCAGTTGATATTTTATCAGTTATCTGTGAATGGCTTATGTTGCCTAACAGAAAGTCAAGATTTAATAATATAGCCAGACTTTGGAGATTTTATTTAAAAAATATTCATGACTACTACATTATATTTCTAACTCACGAATGTTTTTGGTCTAGTTAATTGCTACCGAATAATAATTTTGAAAAGCAAACATCCTATATAGGCCAAGAAGATGTAATCTTTGTTGTAACTGAGCAAGTCTTTAAATTAACTACAACTTAATTTAACCTACATGCAGTTAAAAATAAACGACCGGCACGATAAGTGAACGGAGAACAATGTAGTTTGATGAGTTTAACGTAGTTTGGTGAGTGTTGCAAACTACTCGCGGAGACACGGGGACGGGGACATTGGCAGACCGCGCACGTCCCTGTGATCAAGACGGGGCTTAATTTGGTGAAAAATGTAGACATCGTGCTGCATCCAGAGCAGCCGCGAGTGATGCGGGGATCAGCAGAGTTATGACGTCATCACCTGGTCACGTGACGAGCTGGTGACAAGTAGGCGGCCGCTGGAAGGAGAAATTACTAGGTTGTCAGCAGTGCCCACAGCTTACACAGTGGCAACTTTCAGCCAAAAAAAAAAAAAAAATAGTCGGTGGGGAGTTGGTGGGATTTCAGATTTGTGGGGAATTAAGTGGAGATATTTTGAATTTTGGCCGATTTTTGTTGGTTGAACTGTATGACCGGCGAAGAAACCGGGAAAACCGGGAAAACTAACTCCAAAAATCGTGGTTTATGACTGTTATTTACTATAAGCATGCGAATCGTATATGTCATAAGTTATTAGAAATTATTTCTGTATTTTTAAGTCCAGTGTTATGGGTAGAGGTTTTGTGCGCGAGGTTTCAATCTGGTTCCGTAGGTGCCTCTTCATTGAACAGCTATTAAAAGGAATAATGTCAGTGTTTTGGAGTAAATTTTTAGTGATTTAACATTGTATTAGGTTGCAATTGCATTTTGCAGAATTTGCAACTTGCAATTTACAATTTGTAAAATGCGCAAAGATTGCATTTTTGCCGCAAAGTACAGAATTTAATTTTCTAAATATGATTTAAAGTGGGAAAATTTGGGGATTTTCTGTGTTTTCCCTATGTGGGGAAATGTGGGGAGTTTCCAGTGGTACTAGTGGGGAATCAGTAAAAATCTCTCTGGCAACACTGCACGGCTATTCAGGTAGCTAATATTATGTACTAGATTCAGTACATTTGGAATGTTTCAAGGAACCCTGGTACCTTTTTCACTCAACCTAGCACATTTTAAATAGGTTTCAATAGTAATTTTGGAATAAATACAGTTTTAGGGAATTTTTAGCTACCAAAAAAATTCACGAGGGTATGAGGGTTGAAGGGGACACTTCAAAGAGCCGTGAATGTTTTGTTCGTTGGCAACACTAGCCGGTCATCTCTGCGTTGGTTTCAAAAGTAAGTTTCAACTTCAATCAAGAAAGTTCTTGTAAAGGAAAGGTATCTATAAAGGCGAACATAGTTGATTCAGCACACCAATATTCGATATATTTCACGTTTTGGATCGAACCGCAACAATCTGGTTTTGTAGTTCAACCTATATGTTTTGTAACTAAAAACTTTCATGTTTTTTAATCGGGCAGCACAGAGGAGTAATTTAAGATATGAGATGTTTGTACTATACTTCAGCGGTCTGAGCATCAGTAGAAATAGCCTAAAACGAATAATGAGTAAAACTGTATATAAAAAATATTAGTGTTTTTTTTCTACTTGTAATGAATTGGGATATTATCTAACAAAGGACTATATTATTTGGTTAAATTACTGCTGCATGTTTAGATATACCGATAAGTTTACATAGTAAGTGATTTTTATGGTAATTTGCTTGCCAAAAAATTGTTCTTAATAGTAATTTATATGGAATGTTTATATTAACTATTTTGTTCTAGTAAACTAATAAGTTGCAATTTAACTCAAAAGGTAAATTCGACATGTAGCCGAAGGCGAGAAAAACATAAAACGTGACTGTACGATTTGGATAGGAGGATTTATCATAAGCAAGAAAAGGTAAATTCAATATAGCAATTATATCAATCAGTCAATCATTCGATCATTTATTTTTTTAAATAATTGAATACAGTAAATTAACAACTAATATGAGTTAAAAATAGGTCCCTTCAAAGCTATGCTTGAGCTATGGTTGTGCTTGAGATTAATTATATAACTGGTAAGTAATGTAGCTAAATAGTTGCAATTAAGAAAATACGAAAATCAATATTTTTGAATAGTGTTTGTAAGACAAAAATATTAATGAGGTACAATTTGAAATTCATGCTGTCGTGGAATATTTTGACTGCTCTTTTACAGAACAACCTACATGGTGAAATAGGGTTTCTATTTTAACTTATGGCCCATGGTATGTATGCTTAATTTGACCAGAAAGTTAATGAAAACCGTAGTAAAGACATTTATCAACATTAATTAGTGTCAATTAGTCAAAAGTTTTATTAATATAATGTTTGAAAGCAAAATTAATGTTTCCGTTTTATTGTTTATAGGGCTCCTAATATAATAATAACTTTATTTTCCTTATTAGCAGAGTACCATTTTATGATTATTTCAATCTAAAAATATCAATATTAATACGTGTAGCCTAGATATTTTTGGGACAAACAGTGTATGAAATTATGTCACATTACATATTGTGCCTACTCGAGCCCTGATGTTATGTATTATGGGAGTCCGTCTGAATACTACCACGTCTGAAATGGCCTACGTTGTGGAACGATCAACTCGGTAAGTACATAATATGGAGACATAATTGAATTTTTATTCAACATACCGGAATGGTATGCTCTCAAAACAATACTTGACAGAATGTTTATAATACGCGTTGTTTGCGGGTGGTACTTTGAAGAACTACAATACAGACTTTGGCGTAACTTTGAGTAATGTAGTTGATGGCATAAGAGTTTTTTTCGCATCCCAAAAAACATAAGTTTGTAACCCTAAGTTTCTAACACAGACCAAAAAGACATCAATTTACATGAATAATTCATGCAATCGCAATAATAGTCACAACAAAATATTAATAAAAATTTAATTTCATGTTTGTAATCAGAATTGAATGATTTTCTTATGTTTACACTAGCTGCTGTGCCCGTAATTTCAAAGGATGGACAAGTGATTGATAAAGTAACAGTGGTTTGTCATAATAAACAGTTAAAGGTATAAATATCCGTTTAAATTAAATTGTGGCAAGAGCTTTGAAAGCCCGCATGGTATAGCCCAAGACTATTTTAAGAATGGGAATATTTCCTAATAATATCAGGAATATTACCTAATAATAGTCCTAACGGGATCACCTCGAGGGTGTTATATGCTACGTACCGATTATAAGGTTAATCGGGTAAGTAGTTTAGTCGTGGTGGGCCCCCGAGCAAACAAATAGTACGATTGTGTCAATATCGATATAAACGAGTGATCACGCAGCAAGCTGACATGACGGAGCGAATTTCAATTTTGGGAATTAAATTGCCAATATACAAAATATTAGACATACAAAAACCCCAAAATGT
The DNA here is from genome assembly GCA_035578135.1 of Flexamia atlantica. NCBI lineage: Eukaryota > Metazoa > Arthropoda > Insecta > Hemiptera > Cicadellidae > Flexamia > Flexamia atlantica. The sequence goes on from JAQJVK010000042.1 coordinate 2,434,861, forward strand.
TTCCTATGTGCCCCTTAAAATGATGATAGGGGTTCCTGATTTATTTCCGGGCCATCAGAGTATAACAAATAATATTTTCAGGAAATGTAATATAAATTGGATTATAATTGCTGCCGCAAGAGTGCAAAATTAAGACAACATACCGCGTTTAGCAAATTCACATTTTCGTGCATAAATCAGTTATTTTTGGTGATATATCTTTGGGAGAGGGCTTAAAATAGTTTTTTCTTTGATAAAAATACACATTATTTACATTACGGGCATTTATTGCCCTTTTTGGGCCCAAACACCTCAAATTTGGCACATTTAATCCCTAAAAGTAGAATTAGGATGTTGCGATTTTTCCTCCAACGAACTTGACCTAGTATCATACAATGGCATATTTTACCATATTCAAAGAAAATTGGACCCCTGGGGGCTCCAAAACGAAAAAGTGATCATGGTCTTATGCCTCAGAGCTACCGTGCGAATGATGTCAAAAGCTTTTTGTAGGAAATAGCTAATTTGTAGGAAATTCGCTTATAAGAAGGCCTATACAATGCACTCACTTTCAATAAATTCTTCGTTACATATTGCAAATGCTAAATAGTATTTTACTTCAATTAAACCATGTCCTGTTACAAACGCTTTTATCTGTCACTCATATTTATGATCTAAATATATAATCTTGTGTCTATAATAGTTAATTTTATACCTTTCACTTCAATTTTCCTAAAATCAATATTATTACACAATCAATAATTATCAATCAATAATTATCGACACATTTCTCAAAAATTATTAAACTTTTAGTTCGTTGACAACTCACTTGAAACTTGATAGATTTATATTATAATGGCTCAAATAAAAGCCGCTACTTCACTGAGGGTTCTTAACCCAAAACATTTCGGGTGATATAATTACCATTACCATTACCATTACCATTACCATTATTACTGGATACATGGACCTTAAACAAGTTAAATTTAAGAAAAATTCAAATTTATTTTGTTTTGAGGTCCATTATTCTTCTTAAATTCCAACGAGAAGTTGAATGATCTGTATCTCATATAAAACCCTGTAATTCACTGAGTATTTTAAGAACAAAAAGTAATTATGCGTCTTGGTTTAGTCTGGAGACATTGTAACGTTTACCGTTTACCACGTATGCCAAATAGAATGAGACTGATCACCTCATTAATGGATTTAACCAGTTGAAGTAGCGCGCCTTCAATGTTGGGCAAATTCTAGACGGTGATGTTGTGCTTTTGCCTGCCCTCGCCCTACAGGAGTTAAATAAATGCCGCGAAGCCTAAGTCTCGGCCGAACTTTCCAATCCAAAGGTGAACGCCAAATCATGTTGGCTAGCGTATTGTCCGTGCACGCTGCATTCCTTAGAAGCTTCCACGACAATTGAGAATCGGGCATTGTGGAATGACTCTGGGTAGTCCAGGCCAGGACCTTGAAGAGTCAAGACCCTCATCACCTCGTCGGTGGATCTAAAGTTTCTTCAAATTGAAAATTACTGAGGTAAGCAGGGAGGATATTTTCTAAAATGTTGTGCTAGTTAAATTATTCATTTAATTCATATAAATGACTTCAATAAATAATATCTCAAAACATTTCAGAACCGAATATGTTGATCGGCCGTTGTTAAAACCTGTCCAGTAGAATGTTTAAAAATAAATTGTAAAAAAAAAATATTGTAAATTATTAAACTCGATTGTGTCAAAAGGTAGGTTATAAATAATGGTGTATTTCTTGAGCTTTATAATAATGTCCTGATTTTTTTTAATAATTCCAATTTATGTCGTTATGTAAAGTCTTTCATGTCTATGCAAAATCATTCATGTAGATTATTCATGTAGATGTACCAAATGTTAGTTCAATAATTTGTTCACGGCCATTATATGTTTTATGCTTTCGTCGTAAAAAAATAATATGTTGATCTAAGAAAATAAAAACTTAATGAATATAGTAAAATATTTTTCGTACTTTATTGTTGTCATACTTGTTAAATATTTAATATGCAGTTAATGCCGAGGATAAAATTAATACAGACTCAGTACAGTGGTCTTAAAAAGTAAAGTTTAGACAAAAGAAAACATTATTTTACCAATTAAATTTAAATGTGATAATAATGAGTAACTGTAGTAATGTTGTGATCTAACATCAAGGTTGAAAATTGTTGACAAAGAAATTGTGAAAGGCCCATATTTTATTGATAACGGCAATATGTTCTGATAATTATTCCTTTGTGTTTAAATATTATTTGTAGAAGTAAGAATGACTAAGAGAATATTTACTATTGTACTGTCCGTTTCCTGTGTTTATTTAAAGCTCAGATGATAATCAGTTCTTTGGGAAAGTTTTTTTTTGCCTTTGAAGATATTTTGAATTAAATCAAAGCTAGTGATAGCCAATTTTATCCATGCATAAATGCGTTCCATTTTGAAAAGGTTATATTTACACGTTCTTGAAGCTTGTAATTTGTTTTATCAAATAATTGTGCTGTGTTGTATAAATGTAATTTTTGTTATGGCTTCAAATACAAATTATTGTTTCGGTTACGGTACTTTAACTTGCAGTAACTTTTGGGATTGTACATTAATTTAAATTAAATCCCTCTGAGAGCTAAATAAACTAAATAGACTTTGAGTCAAATTACTGTAACTTTGACTATACCTTAAAACATCTGATTTTGACTAAAATAATATGTGATTTTTGTATAAAGTCTTAGACAAACTGTGATTATTGTAATTTGAACATGAGAGTTTATAATAGTAAATGTCACTAATAAAATATTAGAATATTAGGCTGAATTATTCTATTACAAAACAGTAGGCTATAGTAAATTTGTATAAACAGGGTATTTTCCCCCGACCACTCTGGGATCACCGCTCCCCTGGACTGACCGATCTGGATGCGGCTACGTGTGGACCTGGAGGCCCACGTCCCTGACGCCGGCTGGAGCGTTCCACTTCCGCCTACCGCCTGCCTATCTGTCGCGCCGCTGGTAGTTGCTGCACCGCCTTTCAATCAATTCCGGCCGGATTTCCGCTAGATTTTTTTTTTGACGGGCGCGTGTCAGAAGACTACTACTGGTGAGTGACTTATATATTTTCCTCATCCTGAGTGAGACATACCGGACATTCTTGGGACTGTCGCCGCAGCACAGCGCACCGGACCAGAGTGGAAGTTAATTGTAGTTGTTATAAAATTTATCTGGATATATTGTGTAGATATTATTGTGCCTTGTTATGTTTTGTCTAGATGTTCCGGTGGCCACCGTCGAAATGTATTTTTGATCAATGTTTATCTATGGTATTTTGAGTATCGAATTATTAGTAAAATATTGAAGAGAAGTAGATAATAAGGAAATATTTTCTGAATTAAGTCTGAATTTATTATCAGGTGTTTGAAGTCATAAGCCCTGACTTTGAGGATAAAGTAAATATCTTACACGGAGTTTAATTAATTATCAATTATTAATTATCTTTATTGCTGAGCTGGTTTGTTTCAAGCAAGAGTACCTTGTTAAACTGTAACATTATGGAATTTTGGTGATACCAATACTTAATAAATATTGTATCTCAGCTCACTTGAGTTAATTTTTTTTGTAGTCCTGCCTTCATTCAGTGTATAAATAAATGATGAATACTTGAGATAACTTATCTTCCTTGATTATTGCTTTGAGTTCAGTTAATAATTTAAAGTAAATTTCTCTCACATAATTTGCATTCTTTTGCTGAGATTGGATTTTGCTTTGACTTATAAATATTCTGTGGGGTTTCCAAGAGTATTGAAATAAATGAAAGATTAAGGATATAGATTAAGAGTATTATAAACTATCAATGATTAGTTAAGATTGGAACTTTAGTTAGGGTTTTCATATTTTTATGTAAATGCGGCCTATTGACATAGTAGTTTTTTTTTTTTTTTTTGTTACTCCCTGTTTACCAAAGAAGTCACACCTGCTGGGAAGGATTGGTTCCTTGTTACATCATCCTCTTTGTGAACCCTCAACAAGGTGGCGCCCTTAAATACCTCATAAGGAAATATCGTCAGTGTGACTACTTGGCCAATATTCAGGAATTTTTACCCCGCCCAACTGAGCTAACCAAATGTTATCTGTGGCATGACAACAGTCAAGTTTGACTGTTATAAATGGCGCTCGCAACGTGGGGCCTATGACACTTAGTGCTGCTGAAAAAAAAATTAATTAATATATATTCCTAAAATTAGACGACTATTTGAAATATGTACAGAATTTTCGGGTGTATGAATTAATCCTGGATTTTAAAAGGCCCATGTGTGGTTAATTTGCTTACTGTTGTCTACTGTGAATTTGTTTATTGTTGTCTATATTGATTTGTTTATTGCTGTCTATTGTGAAGTTTATTTATTGATGTCTATTGTGAATTTGTCCTTTGCCATATATCTTGAACATTACATTTTGATATGAATTTTGAATTTGTCTAATTATTGAGAAGATTTATTGAACTTTGTGGAAACTTTGATAGTTGTTTGGTATATTACGGTCGTACATCATGGCAAAAATAACTAGTTCTCACCATTTGAGAAAATCTGAACTAGAGTATGAACTCAAAATAAGAGGTCAGCCTATAGAAGGAATCGCGAATGAATTGAGAAAAAAATTGAATCAGTGTTTTTCTTCCAATGTTGATATTGAGGAGGATGTTGTATCTAAGCTGGACCCTGAAACAGAACTTGAAGAGTGTGAAGAAAAGTGGGTGGAGTTGTCATCATTGATTACGGTCTATCAAGGAAAGGGTAAGGATTCAGAAGGTCAAAGACTACTTAGTAGATTGGGACATTTATATATGCGACTCGTTAGAATCCCAATTAGCGAAACAGATATGGAAGAGTTTGAAGAGAGAAGGAATACCTTAGCCGAGAAAACTAAGATATTAATAGATGAGGTTACCAAAAAGGGGGAAGAATTTCAAGATAAGGAACAACAAAGCGAAAATGAAAAGAATAAGAAAGAAGAAAATGCCCATCCAGTTGAAAAGAAGATAAGAACGGAAGTACTTCTCGCAACCAGCAATATCACCGGCACTTCTGGAGCTCCTGTAACCAGGATGGTAGAACAAGAAAACATTGAACCACCAAGAACGAACTACCGTTCGACATTGAATTACAACGTGTCGCAACCAGCGTATGACAACCAACAACAAGCCCTTGGGAAGTTAAAGGCAGCTTCTTCAGAAAATAATAGGCCCAAATCGATCCCCGTGTATAAGTGGGGACTTCGTTTTAGTAACGAGCCCGGACAGAGCGTGGGAGCATTCTTAGAGCGCGTAGAAGAATTAAGGAGAGCCAGAGGCCTCAGTGAAAAGGAATTATTCGAATCAGCAGTAGATTTATTCTGTGGTCCTGCTTTAATCTGGTACCGATCCACCATAAACCGAGTCAAAACGTGGCCTGAGCTGTGTCTAGAAATGAAAACTGTTTTTCAAAGTCCCGACTATGATTACATGCTTCTTCAAGAAATTATGCACCGTACTCAGGGTGATAATGAACCTATAGATATGTACTTAGCAGCAATGAGTGGGCTGTATGGTCGGATGGCCGAGAAAATTCCCGAAGGTATTAAACTCCAACAGACTCTTAAAAATTTAAACCCATACCTCCAAGAAAAGTTATGTATGTTTAACATAAAAGATATGGAAGAGCTCAGAGAAATGGGACGTAAAGCTGAATTAGGAAAACTTCGCTCCGCTTACCAAAATTCATCTTCAAGAAATGTACCAACTCTTGAACCAGATTTGGCCTGGGGAGCATCACCCCGGCGGAAAACTCCTCAAGTAGCAGCTATGAGGCCTGGAACTTCGGGTCGTTCGAACTCAACCATTAAATGTTGGAATTGTGGTATAAATGGGCATAGGTTCTCACAATGTTCTCAGGACCGGAAACGTTTTTGCTTTGGTTGTGGCCATCCTGATATTGTCAAAGTCAATTGTCCGAAGTGCATGTCAAAAAAACGTGCAGGGCCGGGAGCCAACTTCATGAATACGGTTGACTCCCAGGATAGTAGTGATTTACAGTTACCAATTGCCGATGAAACCCCGAGTGAAAACAGAACTGTTGTATCTTATCTTTTGGAAAAGTGTGATAATGACCCTAGACCTTATCTGACTGTTCGGATTTTCGGAAAAGAAGTTAAAGCCTTGTTAGACAGTGGAGCATCTCAAACATTGATTGGAAAGGAGGGGCTATGGATTTTACAGGAGTTTCCTGCCTTCTTACATCGAGACACTGGAAAATATGTAGAGACTGCCGACGCAAAAAGACATCAAGTAATAGGTCATGTTAATGTACCTATCACCCTTAAAGGAAAAACTGAAGACTTACCCATCCTTGTAGTTCCAACGCTTCAACAAAACTTAATCCTTGGTATAGATTTTTGGGACATTATGAATATTGTGGCTGACGTTCATAACCGTCAATGGGACTTTGCTAAGAAATTCAACTTAAACTTTTGCCTTACGATTGAGGGCATTAAAGCAGAAGAAAACTTGACTTTTGAGGAAAGGAAAAGGCTTAATGAACTAGTTGAAAATTATTTCAGAGGAGAATCTTCAATTCTAGGCCGCACTGACAAAGTTAAACACGTGATAGACACTGGCGATGCCCCTGCAGTTAAACAACGCTATTATCCAATCTCACCTGCCCGACAAAAACTTGTCAATGAAGAACTTGATAGGATGCTTGAACTTGGAGTTGTTGAACCGTCCTATAGCGAGTGGTCTTCTCCCATATTACTTTTAGACAAACCTGATGGATCTCATAGATTTTGCGTTGACTTCCGAAAAGTAAATATGTTATCTAAGAAGGATGCCTATCCCTTACCACATGTCACCACGATACTTGACCGCCTTCGTGATGCTAGATATCTCTCGAGTCTGGACATAAAGAGTGCCTATTGGCAGATACCCCTAGACCCTGCCAGCAAAGAAAAGACAGCTTTTACCATCCCAGGGCGTGGATTATTCCACTTTGTGACAATGCCGTTCGGCTTGAGCAATGCGCCTGCGACATGGCAGCGATTTGTCGATAATGTCCTTGGCCCAGCCCTTGAACCTCATGTTTTCGTTTACCTAGATGATATAATTGTAGTAACTCAAACTTTTGACAAACACTTAGAGGTCCTCTCAGAGATTTTCCGCAGAATTAGAGAAGCCAAGCTGACCCTAAACAAAGAAAAGTGTCAGTTTTGCAGACCAGAGCTTCGCTACCTAGGGTATGTTGTCAGTGAGAAAGGACTTAGGGTCGATCCTGAGAAGGTGAAGGCCATAGTCGATGTTCCAGTTCCCAGAAGTCAAAAGGAGGTGAGACAATTTTGTGGGACCGCGTCTTGGTATAGGCGTTTTATACCCAATTTTGCGACCAGGATGTATCCCCTAACCTCACTACTGAAAAAGAAGAAACAATTCGTTTGGACCAACGAGGCTCAGGAGGCATTTAATGACATTAAATCATGCCTAGTTACTGCTCCAATATTGTCATGCCCCGACTTCACAAAACCATTCATCATCTCATGTGATGCGTCAGGTGTTGGGTTAGGCACCGTACTTAGCCAGCAGTCGCCACAAGGAGAAGTTGTCATAGCATACGGCAGTAGGACCCTGACAAGACAAGAACAAAACTACTCCGCAACAGAGCGCGAGTGTTTAGCGGTTATTTGGGCCATTGAAAGATTTCGACCATACATCGAAGGAACTAAATTTACAGTGATCACGGACCATTACAGTTTGTTATGGTTAAACAACTTAAAGGATCCCCAAGGTCGTTTAGCTAGGTGGGCTTTGCGTTTGCAGCCGTATGACTACCAGCTTGTTCATAGAAAAGGGAAGGAAAATGTTGTCCCCGATCTTCTGTCTCGATCTGTCCCGCCCGATGATGCGACGCCCATTCAATGCGACCTGGCACTCACTGGCGAAATTAAGGATAAATGGTATCTAAAAATGATGAAATGTGTTGAGGAGAAGCCTCAAACCTACAGCCAGTGGCGAATTAAAGATAACTCACTTTGGAAGAAAGTATCTGATGTTTTGCCCCTTCCGACCGGAGATTCGGAGTGGAAGTTGGTCTTGCCAAAAGATTTCCGACAACAAGCTTTACAAGAATGCCATGATGCACCTACCTCTGGACATCAAGGAGTGTTGAAGACCTATAGAAGGATGCAACTAAATTACTACTGGCCGAAGATGCGAAAGGATGTGGCTTCCTACGTTGCCAAATGTAGAGTTTGTCAGAGTATCAAATATGATCAGCAAAAGCCTGCAGGCATGATGGGAGATTACCGTGGAGTTGATTCACCTTGGAAAATGATATCGGCGGATTTGATGGGACCTTTCCCGCGATCAGTGAAATCAAACAAGTATCTTCTAGTCGTCACGGACACCTTCACCAAATTTGTCTTACTCAAGCCTTTAAGAGCAGCAACAGCTGTTTCCGTGTCAAAATTTTTGGAAGAAGAGGTATTCATGGTTTATGGAGTCCCAACTTACTTGATTTGTGACAACGGATCTGAATTCATTGGCAACCCTGTCAAGAAACTGGCAGAGCGCTACAAAGTGAAACTCTTGCTCAATGCAAGTCGGCATCCCCAAGCTAACCCGACAGAGAGGGTAAACAAGAACATCATAACTATGATACGGGCGTATGTAGGAAATAACCACAGGAACTGGGATAGTCAAATAGCTCAACTGGGATTTGCACTGAGGTCATCGGTCCACGAAGCTACCGGCTATTCTCCAAACTTTCTCAACTTTGGCAGAGAACTTCCTATTTCTGGTGCAGGATTTAGCCTTCTTCAAAACAGAGATACAGTCCCTGAAGTAGAAGACTGCAAACCATATGGCGAGTATCTGCAAGAGATGAGACAAGTACATCAAGAGGTCCATGAACTTCTCAAGGAAGCTCATCAAAGGAATGCACGACACTACAATCTTCGAAGACGAACTCAAGAGTTCAAGGAAGGAAGCCTTGTATGGAAGAAAGACTTTTCACAATCCAATGCGGCCAACTACTTCTCTTCTAAGCTTGCACCTAGATATGCAGGACCGTATGTTGTTGCAAAAAGGGTATCCCCATTGATTTATGCCTTGAAAGATCTTGATGGCAAAGGAATTGGCAACTGGCATGTGTCAGACTTAAAGGCATACATTTAGAGAAGAATGTGAACCTTGGAAATTGAAGAAAATTTGAGGAAATTTTCTTTTGGCAGGGGGGTATTTGTAACGTTTACCGTTTACCACGTATGCCAAATAGAATGAGACTGATCACCTCATTAATGGATTTAACCAGTTGAAGTAGCGCGCCTTCAATGTTGGGCAAATTCTAGACGGTGATGTTGTGCTTTTGCCTGCCCTCGCCCTACAGGAGTTAAATAAATGCCGCGAAGCCTAAGTCTCGGCCGAACTTTCCAATCCAAAGGTGAACGCCAAATCATGTTGGCTAGCGTATTGTCCGTGCACGCTGCATTCCTTAGAAGCTTCCACGACAATTGAGAATCGGGCATTGTGGAATGACTCTGGGTAGTCCAGGCCAGGACCTTGAAGAGTCAAGACCCTCATCACCTCGTCGGTGGATCTAAAGTTTCTTCAAATTGAAAATTACTGAGGTAAGCAGGGAGGATATTTTCTAAAATGTTGTGCTAGTTAAATTATTCATTTAATTCATATAAATGACTTCAATAAATAATATCTCAAAACATTTCAGAACCGAATATGTTGATCGGCCGTTGTTAAAACCTGTCCAGTAGAATGTTTAAAAATAAATTGTAAAAAAAAAATATTGTAAATTATTAAACTCGATTGTGTCAAAAGGTAGGTTATAAATAATGGTGTATTTCTTGAGCTTTATAATAATGTCCTGATTTTTTTTAATAATTCCAATTTATGTCGTTATGTAAAGTCTTTCATGTCTATGCAAAATCATTCATGTAGATTATTCATGTAGATGTACCAAATGTTAGTTCAATAATTTGTTCACGGCCATTATATGTTTTATGCTTTCGTCGTAAAAAAATAATATGTTGATCTAAGAAAATAAAAACTTAATGAATATAGTAAAATATTTTTCGTACTTTATTGTTGTCATACTTGTTAAATATTTAATATGCAGTTAATGCCGAGGATAAAATTAATACAGACTCAGTACAGTGGTCTTAAAAAGTAAAGTTTAGACAAAAGAAAACATTATTTTACCAATTAAATTTAAATGTGATAATAATGAGTAACTGTAGTAATGTTGTGATCTAACATCAAGGTTGAAAATTGTTGACAAAGAAATTGTGAAAGGCCCATATTTTATTGATAACGGCAATATGTTCTGATAATTATTCCTTTGTGTTTAAATATTATTTGTAGAAGTAAGAATGACTAAGAGAATATTTACTATTGTACTGTCCGTTTCCTGTGTTTATTTAAAGCTCAGATGATAATCAGTTCTTTGGGAAAGTTTTTTTTTGCCTTTGAAGATATTTTGAATTAAATCAAAGCTAGTGATAGCCAATTTTATCCATGCATAAATGCGTTCCATTTTGAAAAGGTTATATTTACACGTTCTTGAAGCTTGTAATTTGTTTTATCAAATAATTGTGCTGTGTTGTATAAATGTAATTTTTGTTATGGCTTCAAATACAAATTATTGTTTCGGTTACGGTACTTTAACTTGCAGTAACTTTTGGGATTGTACATTAATTTAAATTAAATCCCTCTGAGAGCTAAATAAACTAAATAGACTTTGAGTCAAATTACTGTAACTTTGACTATACCTTAAAACATCTGATTTTGACTAAAATAATATGTGATTTTTGTATAAAGTCTTAGACAAACTGTGATTATTGTAATTTGAACATGAGAGTTTATAATAGTAAATGTCACTAATAAAATATTAGAATATTAGGCTGAATTATTCTATTACAAAACAGTAGGCTATAGTAAATTTGTATAAACAGGGTATTTTCCCCCGACCACTCTGGGATCACCGCTCCCCTGGACTGACCGATCTGGATGCGGCTACGTGTGGACCTGGAGGCCCACGTCCCTGACGCCGGCTGGAGCGTTCCACTTCCGCCTACCGCCTGCCTATCTGTCGCGCCGCTGGTAGTTGCTGCACCGCCTTTCAATCAATTCCGGCCGGATTTCCGCTAGATTTTTTTTTTGACGGGCGCGTGTCAGAAGACTACTACTGGTGAGTGACTTATATATTTTCCTCATCCTGAGTGAGACATACCGGACATTCTTGGGACTGTCGCCGCAGCACAGCGCACCGGACCAGAGTGGAAGTTAATTGTAGTTGTTATAAAATTTATCTGGATATATTGTGTAGATATTATTGTGCCTTGTTATGTTTTGTCTAGATGTTCCGGTGGCCACCGTCGAAATGTATTTTTGATCAATGTTTATCTATGGTATTTTGAGTATCGAATTATTAGTAAAATATTGAAGAGAAGTAGATAATAAGGAAATATTTTCTGAATTAAGTCTGAATTTATTATCAGGTGTTTGAAGTCATAAGCCCTGACTTTGAGGATAAAGTAAATATCTTACACGGAGTTTAATTAATTATCAATTATTAATTATCTTTATTGCTGAGCTGGTTTGTTTCAAGCAAGAGTACCTTGTTAAACTGTAACATTATGGAATTTTGGTGATACCAATACTTAATAAATATTGTATCTCAGCTCACTTGAGTTAATTTTTTTTGTAGTCCTGCCTTCATTCAGTGTATAAATAAATGATGAATACTTGAGATAACTTATCTTCCTTGATTATTGCTTTGAGTTCAGTTAATAATTTAAAGTAAATTTCTCTCACATAATTTGCATTCTTTTGCTGAGATTGGATTTTGCTTTGACTTATAAATATTCTGTGGGGTTTCCAAGAGTATTGAAATAAATGAAAGATTAAGGATATAGATTAAGAGTATTATAAACTATCAATGATTAGTTAAGATTGGAACTTTAGTTAGGGTTTTCATATTTTTATGTAAATGCGGCCTATTGACATAGTAGTTTTTTTTTTTTTTTTTTGTTACTCCCTGTTTACCAAAGAAGTCACACCTGCTGGGAAGGATTGGTTCCTTGTTACATCATCCTCTTTGTGAACCCTCAACAAGGTGGCGCCCTTAAATACCTCATAAGGAAATATCGTCAGTGTGACTACTTGGCCAATATTCAGGAATTTTTACCCCGCCCAACTGAGCTAACCAAATGTTATCTGTGGCATGACAACAGTCAAGTTTGACTGTTATAACATATGAATCTGAATAATAAGACAAAGCTGCAAATTTGAGACTCCCATTAATACATAGGGAGGATTAATTCTTTGAGTATGAATGAATTATGCATTAGATAAATGAATGCGGATTCTTGATAGCTAATCTGCTCGTGCATACCTTTAATTTAAGACCTCAATTATAAAAATTGTTAGAGTAGAGGACTCGGAAAAATCAACTTTTGTTTAATAAATAAGATTTAGTTATTTCTGACAAGGATGTATTTAATGTGAAACGTATATTAGGCTGAGTTATAATTAGGACTAAAGAAATAAACACCTTGAAACGTGCATTTGTTTTTTACATCCAAAATATCCAACACGTTTACCTGGTAACAATCAATATTCTATGACAATATCGCCATCATGTGAATTCAAATAATTTTAATTTAAAGTGTTTCGATTTGTTTTGATTAGGAATGACTAAAAAGCCACCTCATTCACGTTATTTGCTTTACAATAGTATCTCAAGCAAATAAAACCAGCCTAAATTTTAAAAGGTTTTAATAAATACCTTCTGCAAAGACTTTTATGTTATTTTCAAAAATATTTTGATCAGAGGCCATGTTGCTATCCGTCTCATCTCATTATCTCTATCGTTATGTGGTATTCTGTATTTGTATCAATTATAAAGACTTATTGACCTAGACTAGCTTTATTCATTAATCTTTACCGATTGTTATATTTTAATAACTATCTGTGTTCTAATTCATTTTATTATTTCTTATAATTCTATTTAATTCATCTCGATTTTCACCTTATTTATCTTCGTGAAAAATAATATGCGTTATAAATAATTCCTTAAACGTCACTGTGTCAAAAGTGCTATCAAAGTTTACTTTTCTTCTCTTAACTATGGTCTTGGAAAGTACAGATTTTTTTTGTAAAGCAGGAAACAATTAATTGCTTTCAGTTAAACGCAATCGCTAAAGAATGAAAATGGTTTATTCTTAAAAAAAGGCAATTATCAAACCTTTTCTCATGGGGAGAAACCATGAAGCTCCATATGTACTGGTGGTTTAAACGATTCTGTTCAATTATGTATGAACTTGAGCTAAGCCAATAAACACCGCGCTACGTCTATTAAACATCTCAGATCTGAACCAACTGAACCAACCACTGAACCAACTTACTTGTATAAGTTATCATAAATGTTAATTTTTTTTAAATTTGGGATATTAAGAAAAGAGTTCCAATAATTCAGGTTGGAAGTTACAGTACTTATAAATGTAAAAAAATACTAAAGTGTTTGTCTTAAAATCGATGTTACTCTTTTCGTTTTTTTTTAAGGAATAAATATGTATCCTTTACATACTTATTAAAAAGTTTAGAGAAATGTTTGGTATTTATTTTAATGTCGGTACTTAAATGGTCTGATTTTACCTATTTCGTATTCATATAAAATACCCCTTAAGAATCTAAAAGTACATTCAGAGACTAATATAATTTTACCGTCTGAGTGGGTATTAATGGATTGCAATTAGATCATAGATTTCTAGGTCTACTCATCAATTTCAATAAAAAATATATATTCCCTGCGGATTTAAATTTGTTTAGTAAATAATAAAAATACAATTTTGATAACTATTCTTAGTAAGATAAAAAATCAGTATTTTCAGAGTTGTTGATAGACTCAAGACTTGTTACGTCGTGAAGTAGTATTTTTGTCTGTATATGACTAACTCTGTTTACAATTACTTTTTTTGTGAAAAAGCGTATATATGTTTAGCTACAAAGTGAGAATAGTGCAATTAAGTAATATTAGTTCAGATTTTTGTAAACGAATTTCAGACTAGACCGCTACATTGGATGGAAATGTTTAAATATTTTAGTTTATGTTGGTATTTTCAGTATGTAATATATTGAAATAAAAGTACTGTAATACAATCTTGGATGATGCCAGGGTGTTATTGGAAGCTATAAAGCAGATGAGTATCACCTGAGTCTAGGTTGCCATCTCGTAGAATATTTATAGTATAGTTAATCTTATAACCAGTCAGAGCAGGAATTCCATTCCTTCACGTTTCAGAAACGTATCTAATAAAATAGTTCTCTTTTGAATGGAAAGACATAATACATCCGTATTCAGTGTAGGAAATACTTATAATATACAATTGATAGGAATGTATGATGAATGTGTATTTGTATGTCAATAATATTAACCAAATTCAACTCAGAGTAGAAACCAATTTAACGTATATGTAATCCGTTATCATACCTATCAATAACAAATGAATTTGACCAAAATTTTATCGCTGACAGTTAATTTATATATTATACTAAGGATTAGACTAAACGAATAAAACTACCTCAAAAAACATTCACCCCAGATTCATGACTATATAAAGTGACTTTCCAAAAAGATGGATGGAGACATAAAAAAATACTAAAATTTAATCTAAACTATTTACCGTAACATAGATGGCAATGTTTGGTTTTTTTACTTTTTATTGTGATTTTCAAAAAAATTAAATTAATAATCCACTGTTAATGATTGATAATTTTATTACGAAATGAACTTCTGGAGATTATTTATTAAATGACTGAGGTGAAAGTAAAACAGCTAATAAGGAGTTTTTGCCATCCACGGTAAAAAAATACGATGATCGAACGCTAAACGGGATTTTTTTACATTGTGCTAAATATGAAAATTCAACTGGTTTAACCGTTTAACGTTTATCGTGTTGTTTTACCGTTAATTGCAAAAATTCCCAAGTTGGGTTGACAATTTTAGTGGGAATTATATGTTTCAGACTTACTTACATAAATTTACAATATACCCTCTTATAGCAAATCGATAGTAATAAGCCAGGGGATTAATTATTTAAATATACTGACTCATTTCCTTTTAGTCAACGTTTCATCTGGCTCTTACCATTAAAATACCTCAGTATAGGTTGACATAGCTGACATTAATTGAACATTAATTTGACATTAATTAAAGGTAAAAGGATTTATGCAAATATTTTAAGGATGAATGTTTGTGAGTTTGTTTTCGTCTTAATCACATTTAATCTTCCGGAACTACATTACCTACTTTAATTGATTTATGAACAGCCTCCTACTACTGCAGTCACATAAGTCTTCTTCTACTGATGTTTTGGTCTTTATTTGAATAAATTCACGTTACCTCAACTCCTGTTTAGTAACATAGAACAAAAGCGAGGCAATTGTTTAACAATAGCTATTTGTGTGTAGAATGAGTAAAGTACAACATTGTCTCACGAGGGAGATAATGTGCTTCACTCTCGGAAAACACACATATTTTCCCCTCACCTGCAATAATAAATATCCTGACCATAACGTTATTTTATTAACTTAGTAAGTAAAAAATATCCATCTTGTTTCGTCCGAGTACCTGCAACCATGCATGCACCAGCGATCAGCTGATTGTTGCAACGTTTTTCCATGCTTAGTTCTCACAATTGATTGTTGTTAATGTTAATCTTATTTGATTAATCCTGCCACTAAATCATCTGTTAACGCCTGCATTCGTTGGGCTGCAACATATGTGAATGTGTGCGTGTAAATTTAAAGGCGCTCTAATTTTTAAACAAAAGATTTAAATGTTATTATTATAGGTTTACATTATCTCCCACCGGGAGACAAAGTAATCACTATACTTCCACTGGGATACGAAAATAATTATTTTACTCACCCATTACAAGGAGTAAAAAGCGTCTAAACATAGCAGGTGGGGGAAAAATATTTTTGCAGGTTTGAAATGCTAATATTCAATTTTAAAGCGTGTAAGAAATGGGTACATCATTTTGTCTCGTATAAAGGAGCAAAATAAGTTAAGAGGCTTGAGGCTCTAGACAAGAGAGCATTAAGCCTCTCATCGGATCCATTTAAATTCAAAATAAATATGCTAGCAAATAGTCATGAAATTTATTTTTTACTTTTAAACTATTTTTGGCGTTTCGGATCAGACGTGGGCGGATTTAGCCGGGAATGTGTGTTTGAGGCCCGCTATGATCTCCTGAGGGAGGCAGGAATGCTCGACACGTCCCCCAGTGTCAAGATTCGGTCTGGCAACTTAACTACCCCACCTGACAACACACATCCCGCCGTCTTCATCGCCTCCGCTCTTGTTATCTCTAGCTTTATTCTTTTTCTTTTATTTCGTTTTCAGCGTTTAACATTGATATTGCTACTCGGTCCGGCTTCTCCACTGGTTAACCACGCTCACAACCCTTTACTATAATTCCTTCCTTGAAACTTAACCTTCTGTTCCATGCAAGCTGTCCATTGAACTGTTCTTTTAATGATCATTTTGATTTTTTCAGTATGTTAATTTTTTTTTAATAATGGTCTAAACGCTTACCTTGGTATAAAACAAAAGGTTATTCACACAATAGAAAAACGATGTTTAATGTTTTACAGTATTTGGTTTTGTTTGGTAACAATGTATTAATTTATCGTGTTACTAGCCCGGTAAGTTAAGAAATGCTTTACTGGGTGAGCACTACATTTATTTCAAACGAGTGAGGTAACAATTACCGGACGAATTACGTAGGAGACTTTGCATCGTATAGACCTAATGCATAGAAAAAATAAAATATTTTTAATTTATAAGCAGGTTTACGTACCTCCATCGTCAATCCTAAATAATCATAAATTGATTACTGCAGTTTCGAGACTCAAGGTCTCATTGTCAAATCTTCAAAGACGTCAAGAATCACATTTAAACACATAGTTTTACATCACAATTCACGAAAAACACGAAAAACATTTAATAAATTAATCGCGTGGCCGGCCAAGACAGTCCCAGACACCGCACACATTGAAGGTTACAACCCGAAAAAAAATGAATAAAATATTTTTGTTTTACAACTTATTGTTAGAATAAACCACTACGTTTATTAATTCTTGAACACAGTTTATTGAAAAAGGATTTACGCTATGACTGTTTACTTTTTATGTTTCTAATCAGTGCAGTTATCGGCAAAGAGTAAATTTCTTGCCAACAACAAAGCACAGAAAAGAGCTGTTTCTGTAGAGAACAATGTATAACTGGCGCCAAACCTTAAGGCCCACGCCGCGCGCCGTCCATAAGCCAAATGCTAAAATTAACATTAGTCTTATGGACAGCGTGGGCCTTAAGATTTAGCGCCAGTTATAGAAAGATTTTCGCCGCACATTACGACGTAATCACCTGTTTTATAAATGTCCTTTGGTGGCCGAAACCAGGTCCTTTCCGCCAGAGGGCCGAAAAGTTTCGGCCCTGGGGCCAAAAGTTAGCTGATAACTTATTTACTTGAAACAACATGAAAACATCAAGAATTATACGGTATTCAATAGGTTCCAGAGATAGTATAGTTGCGATTATATGGTTTTCATAGCTGTGTTGGCTTAAACTATGACAAGGAAGTTGCATCATAGCTCATAACCTCAAATTTTTGTTTTCAAGCGTGTCAAATAGTCAGATTTTTCATGTTATGTTGGGAGAATTTCATTGTGTAGTGTGGAGAAAAATAGCGTTCGCACCTCGGCCGAAAGGGTTTTGCAGCTCTCAATCTTTTCAAATTCCCGACTTCGTCTCGAATTTGAAACACGATCTAGAGCCTGCAAAACCTTATTTTCGCCCCTTTTTGCGGAATATACTATTTGATCAGTTAGTAGACCGTTTAAAAGAGACAACTGAGATCCATTTACAAACCATCTAATCATTTTTTGACTACAACAACATAAGCCGCAACATAAGTAAGAACCAGATCAGAATCTAGACTTGACTAATTTAAACATATGCCGAACGAAGTAGACCGACATTGAGAGAGTAGAACATTAATTACAAAGACGAATAAAGAGTTAAGCAACAAATGGGGAGGGGGTCAAAGGTCAACTAACTGCCCTCAGCTGTTGCTGCCCTGCCTGTGTCATTTTGAGTAATGACTCTAGTTTGACTTAATACAAGACTAATGTTATTTTAAAATGTAAGATTCGATACGTCAGTCACAATTGACCTTTGCCCTTTGGGGCATATTTTTTAAAGTGACACGTGAAGTGTCAGATTTTTGTTATTTGGAATTATTTCTACTTATTACATGAATTGTATATTTTTTGTTCAAGTAAAGGTGAATTTTACGAAATAAATAGTATAAATTATTAGTGGAATATTAAAAAAAATCCAATAAGGCAGCTTGTATTTGATAGAGAGGCGTATATAGTGAATCGCACAAAATATAACAAAAACAAATAACGTAAAACTATAATCAATTTCGAAGTGAAAGGGGTTTTCACATATATGTTAGCGTATAACTGAGGTCAACCATGATCATCAGCGACCAAATGTAGTGGTACAGTACTCTTATCTGAGCACAGGTTGGTTGTAAGTCTCCAAATGGCCGCCTAAGCAGCACGGTGCGTTTTACTTCCTTACCGACCCCCTTTCAACCCTTCACTACTCGATATCACCAACAAACACAAATGGTTCAATGGCCAATTTTCACTTAAGGACGTTTTTTAATCAAACGATCACCAAATAATTGTGAATATATATATTTAATACATAAAATACTTTTAGGCGTTTTCAAATATGGTTGAATGTTATAGGGCCAATGTACTTGGTTAATGAAATAATTTTATGAAATAATTAGGTTTTTATGAAATAATTATGATTATCATTACAGTTTAATTAAATGTGTGACAAAGACTAGCATTGATACAGTTCTCTGTATATTAAACAATAATACAAAAATAACAGTTGAAAAAAAGTAATTTTCTACATAAACAACGTTATTGAGTTGGTTTTTAATGTTCTCTTTTTATTTCCTTTTTAACGTGAAAAAGTTCATAAACCAATGAAACCAATTCAAGAAATAAACTTTCAATAACATGCTTTTAGGGGATGAAAAATTAAATAATTTAGTGTTGATAATAATGGACTACACAAAACACTCAATAGACACAGGATGCCTGCAAGGCAAGTTTTTACACTGATAAAATTCCGACAACACTTCATTCGAATAATACTGATTGAGAAAGAAGAGAAAACGCATACACCTAAACTTTCTTCGATGTATTTGTGGACTAAATGGATACTATTCATTGTTTATTTTTAAGAATGACACACCTTTATTTCATGTCAGATAATCATCGTTAAAAGATTTCTATGCATGACTGATTTTAAAATTTTGGTAATTTTTTACTTTTATTTCATTACTAGAAGCTCTACCCGCGGCTTTGCTCGCTGAAAGGATAACAAATAATTGGTTGAAATAGTAATTTGATATTTATGCAAATTTCCTAATTGACTGGTGATTTAAATGATTTTTTTGAACTAAGCATTTTAAGAACACACCATTAAGGTTGCAAATAGTGAACAGCCCCAGATTGAAATGAGAAGATGAAACATTGTGCCAGTGAATTTTCCTTTTCCCCTCAAATGGTCTGAGCTGTTTACGGTGTAATAACACATTCTAATTTTTCAGTTTAGTCTTAAGAATACCAAAATTTCCTGGATAATCTATTATATATTTTATAAATTTGTGTTTCTAACACATAATTTGAATAAAAAGTATCCACTCTATGTGTTTGAACTCAGAACTTTCATTGCACCACGCTGTCCCATAAAATCTGTCGGCCAATTTGAGTCATAAGATAAAGAGGTATATGATGTATAACGGATGTAAACGACAATAAATACAGCAAAGGATGGACTCTAGACCTAACATGTGAATTTAGTATGTTTATAAATAGACCAAAAACTGAGAGAAAAATATAAAAAATAATGTACTAGCCAAAAAATGAGGAAACCTAATTCCTCAAAATGTTTTTCAATCACATTATAGATTGTTAGCTGCTACTCTTTTAGCAGCAAGGCGAAAATGTACAATATAAATAGTATATTTGTTTGAATTTGGCCTAAATCGCTTTTGCCTAGTGCGCATACCCTCCTAAAATTTGTAATTATTATAATCCCGATTCTATAATCATATAACGGAATGATGGAATGGAATGTCAATGCTTCAAGATTCTAGTTTGATTACTTTGGGTGATCCGTGAACTGAGTAGCCTTTGTAGTATCTGAAAAATACAAAGTAACTGTAATCGTTTTGTATAGTTATATCTTTTGGCATATTCTTTTTTTTCTCTTGAAAATACAGACCTTCCATCCACAATTTTTAATCATTGCTCTAAAACTAAAAAGGCCGCCATTTTGAATTTTTCACTTTACCTTTATTGCAGCTTTTTTAGAGAAAACATTTTGAAAACCTTCATTAGTATGCATCTAGAGCCTATGAAGAATATTTTAGCGAAGTTTCATGTCTCAAAGCCCATTATTGATTTAGAAAATAAGCTTTGAAAATTAAAAATGGCCGCCATCTTGATTTTTATAATATACCCTATTTTATCCTTTTGAGAGAATATATTTTATAATCATTTCTTAGTACGCATCTAGAGCCTATAAAGATTATTTGTGCCAAGTTTCATGGCCCAAAGTCTTGCAGTTTTTGAGAAACTGTGATCAGTGAGTCAGTCAGTCAGTCAACCGTTTTGGCTTTTATATATATAGATAAATGTTATAAATTCTTTGTAAAATTTGACATTTCTACAAGTAATATTCAGCATTTTATCCTTTTTACAGATAAAATGATTTGGTGGTCAATACTTAATATTGAGTTCAATTTTACTGTAAGGCGCTACCACAGTCAAATTTCGCTACAGTCTGAGTGTATCTTGAAAACCTCTTTACAGGATCCTTCGTGTTTTATACTGTTCTTAAACTATAGGTATATTACGCATTTTTCCATTTAACTTTGATAATTTCCTGATTAATTTTTTTATTTCCTGTTTCTTTGAAGGAGCTCTATTGGGTACCTCACCTTCACTGCTGACACCTCTCTCTCTCTCTCTCTCAGCAACCTCATGGCGATGACTCTCGTGTTGATGTGGAGGCCATTCTGACGCAGCCGATGTTATGGTTGTGGTTTGTGGTGGGCCACCTCTTTTGGGTGGTCGTACCCAGGGAAAAGAGGTTATAGATTTTGTAGCAGTTTGGATTGGTCTAAAAGACTTATTTTTTCGGGGGCACATGCTGTGGCAGCTCAAGGCTTTTTTAAATTATATTTTAAAAACAGATTTAAATACAATTTAAATAGGAACTATTCAGAAAAGTTTTTTAACGTAAAATAAAAGCAACAAATAACACTCTTTGTTCTTTTAGCTGAGGCCATTTATTTTACCCCACTATCTGTAATCATAAATGCTAAACTTTAGTTATAAAGATGTTGTTAAATAATGTGCGACTGGAAGGGTAAACCGGACAATTATTGGCACTACTTCAGTAGTTGTCACTAAGTGGGAATTTTCTGTTCTGTAAGATTTAGGTTGGAAAACCTGATTCCTCTGCTAGTTTTCCTTAGTGCCAGTAGAGTTTCCCACAAAATTTGAGTAGTTCTCATCACGCAATCACATGTCCGGGTTTGAAAGGATGGAATCAATTAATAGATAAAAAATTAAAGAACAATTTATTACACGGTAATGTGAATCTAACTGGGCTCAGCGAGATAAAAATGGAATTGAAATTGTACTAAACTAATTAATCAATCCCAATAAATATAATTTATTTACAATTCTTTAACCTGATTTCAAGACACGTACTATCCCAATGTTTACAAAAATAAAAACTTATAAACTTAGAAATCGGTGTTGCATTTCATCTACATTTCTTTATTATCTTTCGATCTGCAATTCACAATTTGGTTTATACATTCTTTGGTTTTTATCTAAACATTTATAAATATATTTAATAACTTTAGGATTAATTATGAATTTATTCGTTATTAATGTAATTATGATTTAATTGCACAATTATTGAGTGACAGTTCTGAAGCTCCAAATAATATAGAATGCAATGTTCATTTGTAAAAGAAATAAAACATAAAAACGATATATTTTAACAATCTGTACAGACATTAACCGATCCTTTGTGTACCGAAATACAAGCCATGTTGTTTTAACACAGAACATACATTATGCTTGTCATCTGCAGTAATGACTCTCAATAAATTATTGTTAGATCATAGCTTGCTAGTTATCTATAAAACTTTGTAATGACTTTTTAAATACTTAAGTAAAATACTTAGTTAAATACTTATGTACTTTGAGTAGTTTGTATGAATTTTTTAATACTTTTTATGATTTTGAATAAAATGCTTGCAAATTATAACGGGATGTTTACCTCAGATTCATATTACTTACCTCAGGCTATAAATAATTGATTCAGTGCCATTGCTACTGTGGAGGATGATACGTTGTTTCTCATGCCACGCATCGAGTTTAAGAATACTTTTTTTATTTATAAAATAATTCAACTTTTTGTCTTTATTTATCAATAATGTATTGCTGAAATTGTCTACACAAAAGATTTCTTTGCCAACCGTAGGGTGGTAGGGTTTTTAAAATAGTGTAATAGGCCTACGAACAATTTAGGCAACAAAATTAATGTTACCTGAGCATTTTGAAACAGTTTTAACAAAACGCAATTAAACCTTTATATGAAAAACTATGAAGTGTAACGCTAACATAGGGTGTTCAATAATAAAGTTATGAATCAGTCAGAGGACAAAGGAGTCGAGGACGGAGGAAAATAAAGAAGACAGAATGCTCTTAACAGGAACGTACGTTTATTTGCACTGAGCATAAAAGAGGTAAGCTAACATAGGAATAGCGCCCAGTCCTTTTAGTCGGGCCTGCGTCTCGGTGGTATCCTTCAATTTTGATTTTGAGCGATCAAATCGGACTCGCCGTCTTTCAGAGGCCGAGTCCGCTTACGTTTTGACACGATTGTGCGTGAAACTAACATGAGAAGCGATGGAAATACCGAATTAACAAGCAATAAATACATAAATGGCACGAGATTTGAGACGCAGGCGCGACGCCGGGCGCCACCCTCCGTCTACCGTGCCGAATGGGAAACAATTCCGATAAATGGAATAATCAAATTACGGATCTTCACAATTTACGGAGACATATCTCTTAAAGGTCGACAAAATTAACGAATTTACATCGAGATTAAAAAACGAAGATTTTTAAAGCGATTATGCAAAAATATAAATAGCAATCGAAACATTAACACTATCAGGAAGGACCGCTACAGGGGCCCGAACCGATCGAACATACGTGTTGTCGATATTCGTTGGAAGATCTATCATTCGTGCCTGAATTAAATATTTCGAGGGCTGTTCCTTTCTCTAATTAAATCTATATTTCGATATAAAATCTTTCGTTCTATTTATTTATTTCTCAAAAACATTCAAAGCATCACATATATATTAACTATATTATTTACCTCGTCACACGTACAAACGCTCTCGCGCTCCCACACTCGCACACCACTCACTCGTTTGATTTTTACATCCGCCTCTTAGGTTTGTACAAAAAACTTACGAATACTAAAATATCGACAAAGATAATAATACGTTTTAAAGAACTATAAGACATCGTCGGAACATCCGGAATAAATGGAAAACACAATGAAGAGGAATGCATATACGAGAAAAACACGAATGGATAAGACGAAAAATAACGATCTATAACTGTTCGGCCTTACGATACACACAGTGACGGGAATAAAAATTTAAAAATATAACATCCAAAACCGTCGTTGTACGAGCGAGAAAATAATTCAGTCGGAGGTATCCGGTACGAACACGTTATCAACAATAATACTAGACCGACAACCGCCGGCCGTCAGCACTCACGTCAGTATCAAAAAGTAGTTTTACCTTTATTTAAAATATTTAACAATTTATCCTACAACAATTCGCTATCCCCTATCCAACAAGAATTCCACTAGCCCGGCGACACCGCGCGGATGACCTCGTGAACGAAACGCGAGACGATGAAAAGACTAGGATTAACAAATGTAAATTTGGCAACGAGAATTGATGTTAAAAATGACATCAACTACAGTGGATAATGTCGATCACAGAAGAAGGCCCGGGCCGGCCGCGGAGTTCGGCAGTGCGGGGCGGGGCGGCGCCGTTACACGTGCCGCTTCATGTGCAGCGCCAGGTGGTCGCTCCGGGAGAAGCAGCGGTCGCAGTGGCGGCATTTGAAGGGTTTGGCGCCCGTGTGCTTCCTGTAGTGGCGGGTGAGCTCGTCGCTGCGGGCGAAGCTCCAGCCGCACCCCTCCCACTGGCACTTGTACGGTTTCTCGCCTGCAACACATAAACGGTAGGTTAGTGATGTAAGGGAGTCACGAGTGGCGAAGGAGGGTGTGTAACCCTTCCATGGTGGGGAAAACAAGTCATGGATAAACAAGAGGCAAAGAAAGGTGTGACTCTTCCATGGCAGAGAAAAGTAAAGTAGAGATGGTAAAGTCAGGTCATGGAGAAACAAGTGGTGGAGAAAGGTATGTGACCCTTCTATAGTGGAGAAAATTAGGGATGGAGGAACAAGTGGTGAAGAAAGGTGAGTAATCCTTCTAGAGCAGAGAAAATTAGAGATTGCTAAAGTCAAGTATTGGAGAAACAAGTGGCGAAGGACGGCGTGAGACCCTTCCATAGTAGGGAAAAGTAGAGTGGAAATTAGTAAAGTCAGGTCATGGAGAAACAAGTGGTGACGAAAGGTTTGTGACCCTTCCATAGTACAGAAAAGTAGAGTACAGATTGGTAAAGTCAGGTCATGGAGAAACAAGTGGTGACGAAAGGTTTGTGACCCTTCCATAGTACAGAAAAGTAGAGTACAGATTGGTAAAGTCAGGTCATGGAGAAACAAGTGGTGAAGAACGGCGTGAGACTCTTCCATGTTAGCAAAAAGAAAAGTGCCTTTCGAAGCACAATATAATGTTCTCACCGGAATTTTAACCAAAAACTGTGGATAGCAAACTTTACCTAATATTCTATCACCAATTGAGTTTTTGAATGACTAGCTAAACTAAACAAATAATAAACTACAAAAGATAAGAGATAAATGATTTTTAAAAAGAATGAAGTGTCTGATTAAGTCTGACCTAGGTAAGAATAACAATTATGAAACGTTGGAAATAGTAAATTTTGCAACCAGGGCCGAAAATGAGGTTTTGCAGGCTCTGAGGTCGTGTTTCAAATTCCAGTTGAAGTCGAGAATCCGAAACGATCGAGAGCTGCAAACCCCTTTCAGCCGAGGTACGAACACTATTTTTCACCACATTACACAATGAAATGAACACTATGTAGCATTAAAAATCTGAATATTTACTTGAAACACTTTAAAACAAATCTTTGAAATTATGAGCAATATCATGGACTAGAGATGGCTATTGCGATATACTTCTTTTCATGGCTGCTAAGTATCGACAGTAATAAAAATCATATGATGGCCAGGACTAGTCTGACGTTGGAACCTATTGGATGCCGTACAGCCATGTTTTGTTCACATGCTGTTTCAAGCAAATACAGGGTGTTTTTTTTTAAACGCAACCCATTTATAAGATTGAATAATTCACATATAAATATGAAATAAGTATTGTTTTATGGTTCTTTACGTTTTATTCACTCTGTTATTTTATTTTGATCACATTTAGTTCACTTTATGTGCTCAAAAAATCCGCCAGTGGCATTTTTATGAAGTTATGCTCTCTCTAACAAATTCCCGAACACTTGTTGCTAGGTACCTCTTTGCATTACATTTGTTTTGTTTGTTTTGGGGTACTGTATATGCTGCGACTAGTTTTTTTAGGCCTTACTTTTTATGTATCCCCAAAGAAAATAAAAATATAGTGGCGTCAAATCAGGGATATTGGGGGAAATAATCCTTCACCGATAAAATCAAGTTTTGGGTTGCATTTTTAATGTGTGTGTCTTTAAGCACGATAACTCGCGTAAAAACGAAATCTGAAATGGTATCTGAATAAAATTTGCCACAGACATGTTAAGCAGTATTATTCTACGAAATAAATTCACGATATATTCAGCACCTCAAAACAAACATAACAAATTTAATGCAAGAAATTCAAAGAGGTACCTTGCAACACGTGTTCGGGAATTTGATGGAGAGAGCATAACTTTATACAAATGCCAATGACGGACTGTTTGAGCACATAATGAAACTTAAATGTGATCAAACTTAAATAATAGATAGTATAAAATGTAAAGAGCAATAAAACAATCCTCATTATACATTCATATGTGCATTATTCAATCTTAAAAATGGGTTGCGTTTAAAAAAAAACACCCTGTATAATATCAGCTGACTTTCGGCCCTCTGACGTAAAAGAATTTTTTTCTGTCTCCATATAACGTATCAAAAACAGTTGATTTATTCGTAGTTGGTAAACAAATGAAGCACGTTGGTGAAATAATATCTAAAGCCATATTGTGACAGTTGCGATCATGTGACCTATAAGTTGTTATGTTCCCTTTCTTCCGGCTTTCTGTTCCTGTCTTAAAATTTGCCACCATGTTAAAGTGGGCGTGTTACACACCGATAAAAATAATTTCAAACGTAAAGTAATGTCATGGACATAGATATGTTAAACATTTACTAATTAAATATAATCAATTCAGCACTTGCAATGCTTGAAATTTACTAATAGAGGACTGCAAAGTATCAAATGGATATATCTCAGTCACTGTTCTCCAAACAAGATTATAACCCACTATAATTTACAGGCCGACGTCATAAACACGATGAATATTCACGACAGTTGGTAGCACTGAAGCGACGCGATGTTTTGTTTACAGTGTTTGAAGGTTGGCAGACTGCGCGCCGCGGTTTCCAATAAAGCCTCCAGTGATTTAGTCCCAATCACGGCGCGGCGACGAGGCGCAACCCCCACATCCTGCGTGAGTCACTGACTCTGTGTGGATAAAACACATGGATACGGCATATGTGCTGCTGGGTCGATCCTCATGATCTCACTATGTTGAACATGTATTGTAAAATATTAAGTTATCAACGTTGATGACGTTTCTCCAACACTGTAAACTTTGCATGAAGCTAACGAAAAACACTAACATTTATAAAATTTTATAACAGATCGTTCCAAACATTGTTTACAGCATCAAAAATATTTAACTTCATATTCTGAAACCAGTAGCTATTTCTATTATTAACTATGGACACGCGCTGCACAGCAGCTGTTGATGAAACTAATAGTTGTAAATAAAAAAAAACAAATGGGTCAGCTGTTCAGCCCTTTTCTTTATATTTACAAAAAAGAAAAGGATGCTCTCCTTTCCAAAAAGAAGGGTGTTGTTGTACTCTTAGGGAATATTTTTTCAAAAACTAATATGTTTCTATACTTTTTTCACCGAGACCTTTAAATCTAGTATGGGGTTAATGCGGATCGGATATACGGTTTTTTCAAACGTTACGGACAGCTTGGGCTTTATATACATGTAAGATTTTTTTCTCTTCAACTAACTCCAAAAACGTTACCGTACAAAATTCTCCACTCCTATGGACAACGAACTTTGAAGATCACGTATACAAATAACGTATACAACTATGAAATATTGAGTCATTCCCATTAAACCAACGCATACCTATTTATTTATTTATTTCCACTGTCCGAGCGATAGGATAAGTTTTCAACAAAAGCAAGAAGCAAGAACATTTGGCCGCTGCTGGCGACCACCGCGGAAGTGGCGACACGGCCGGGCGGCTCACTGCTTACTTTGTTGCCTGTTTGGCCGCTGCTGGCGACCACCGCGGAAGTGGCGACACGGCCGGGCGGCTCACTGCTTACTTTGTTGCCTGTTTGGCCGCTGCTGGCGACCACCGCGGAAGTGGCGACACGGCCGGGCGGCTCACTGCTTACTTTGTTGCCTGTTTGGCCGCTGCTGGCGACCACCGCGGAAGTGGCGACACGGCCGGGCGGCTCACTGCTTACTTTGTTGCCTGTTTGGCCGCTGCTGGCGACCACCGCGGAAGTGGCGACACGGCCGGGCGGCTCACTGCTTACTTTGTTGCCTGTTTGGCCGCTGCTGGCGACCACCGCGGAAGTGGCGACACGGCCGGGCGGCTCACTGCTTACTTTGTTGCCTGTTTGGCCGCTGCTGGCGACCACCGCGGAAGTGGCGACACGGCCGGGCGGCTCACTGCTTACTTTGTTGCCTGTTTGTCCAAATTCCACGGTCGAGTTTTCATCAACAGACTTTTCCGTCGCAACATTTCCTCCGTTTATCTCAAACTTATGATCACACAAAGGAGATTCGCCAAAAAAGAAGTTTTTTTGAGACGTAAATATTTTTATAATAAACATGAGGCGTGTTAAGTTAGCAGACATTCTAAATGGAAATAAATTGAAGATGTTCTTTCGATGTCGAAAAGACACTAAACACTCAAGAGTCCAAGTATTTCTTAATATTTAATCACAACGATCATGCATACATAGAAAAGGGAATTTTTTAGTTTTTTTTTTCTTTCAGTGAATTTGTTTATAGATTCCAGTGATTTTCCTGTTCCCATGAAAATGCCATAATATAAGCCAATTAGCTGTTTCTTTTGAGGTCCCATCAAACATAAAACACTGATTTATTCAAACGGCTATAAATACGCCTCTAATGATAGCTAATAGCTATTATTAATACGCTCTAATAGCTTGTAATGAGGAAAAATAGCTAAAAATTAGAAAATAGTAAAGGCACATATTTGAAAGGCTGTAGATATTAAGCATCAAAATAAATTAACGGAGCAAGTCCTGTGATGAAAAATCACAAATATCAGTTTTATAATTGTTATAGTTTTCTATCATTAGAAATTATGAAAAAGTTGTCATATGAAAACAGAAAGGAAGTCGCTCCTTGGTCGACGGACGGTTAGATAAAATATTGAACACACACAAGTCGAGTCTCAGTCATTGCTAAAGGCTTTGATGCATCCTAAAGCTTGGCACGCGCATGTCCCCAAAACCAGAAAAGAGAACCAAATATTTTATCCGGTTGCCTCAGAAGGGGTTTCCGCTTGGGTTGCTCATCGCCCAAAACAACCCTCTTCCACCCCATTGTGCTATACATGCACCGCGACTCGCACCTAATCATGTTACTTCTAGGTCCTGAGCTCGCAACCCCCGCTCGACCCTCCCCTAACTACTTTATTTTACTTGTGAGGCTACTTACTGCTTTTCAGTATGCTAAGATTTATTTTTAGCTACCGAGGAGTTGTGACACGTTGATGATAATTTAGGAATATTATTGTAAAATTTCTGACTTTTTCGAGTATAAATTACTTGGCCAATTTCCATTTAATCGTGTTTATTAAAGTAATATAAAGACAAAACCAAACTCTTATAACATTTCGTTATTGTTGAAAGAAGTACTTAAATTAAACCTTTGATGAAGGACAAAAAAATTTGCAATAATTTACTTAATAAGTCAGTTTGACACAATCTTTATATTAATAGACAAGCATTTTTTCCATAAGGTTTTTGTACTCCTTTTTTCTCAGCCTGTGTGCAAATTAGCAAAAATCTAAGCATACCGATAGAATTGTATTTTCCGGTAGATGTGCAGAATCCCATTGAAATTTATATTAGTCTTTTAGAAATGTAGAAAATTCAATTTAAAATTTCAAAAAATTAACATTATCCTTATGAGTTGCTGTTTTGGAGATATTATAACAACCAAATGTAAACAAAGTTAGCATCATATGTAGCTGTTATCACATGCTATTTTTCGTAGAGCAAAGATTTGATGTAGAAACATTAAGCCACAGTTAATTGGGGCATGGAGGAAAATAAAGAATTTGATTGAAATCAGGACTACTTAGAGAAGATTAGGGATATCATACTCAAATGTGTTCCATTTTACACATATATGGAAAAATAAAGTTTACTTGCTTAAATAAGATTAAGAGATAAAAATGTTCTGATAAAAAGGGAAGAAAAAAGTACATTAAATTAAGTTTACCATCCATTGTACTAACTGACATGCAACCGGCAGGGCCGGCGACGCGGGGGGGGGGGGGGGATTGCACAGGGACCTGGACTCACAGGGGGCCCGGATCCACGCGAGATTAGTAAAAATGGGGCCCAGAATCGAGATGATTAAAAAAAGGCTCAATTGCACAGGGGCCCGAAAATACTGTCACCGGGCTTGGCAACCGGATTATAAATGGACACATTATATTCAAATTTTGTTTTTATTGGTGGATAATGGGTATAATATATATTACATTTTAGTGATAATAATAGGAAGAGAGGGAAGGAGGGAAAAAGTTCCAAATGGTAGGAAAGAAGGGAGGAGAGATGGTAAGAAGAGAATGAAGGAGAAAAGGAGGGAAAAGTGGAAAGAAGGTCGGAAGTAGAGAGTGAGGAATTAATGGAGGAGGGAGAGAACTGTGATAAGGGGTGTACAGGATAAACTGATTTGATGACTGAAGTTTTACTTTCATCTGATTCAATAATTATTCTTAAAAAAATAAACATGAAATCTTAATAAAACAGTCATTATCTTAATTAAATACTAATTACTAAAAACCATACCATAAGCCAGAAATGAAGTAAAATAATTTGTCAAGGACTGAGTCTTTCTCTTTTGTTTTTGGGCCCCCAGTTTGGTTATATTATGTGTTTACATGGAAAATATGTACTATAGGAAATTTATTTAGAAACACATTGGTTTATGCGGGGATTATTTATAAAATTACCTATCCCTATTTGTCACTTTGAAAATTGGTCGAATTTTCGACCACTGGCGATCTCTAGTAAATGTAAATACAAAATGCTATGTAAAGTAATTAATGTAAAGTCTAATTGACGATACTAACTGGTTTTTAGAACAAACTATACTTGGAACCTTTTCTTTTTTCTATTATGTAAAATTATACCTATCATGAATAGTTGTTCTAAGCATCCTGTATATTTTATACTTTTCTTTTCAACGGCGACCCATAATGAATATGCAACTAATATAACTTTTGAATAACGGTCAGGTCAGATAAATCAATCGATACATTACTAACTAGAAATAAGACAATTAAAAGGTTTTTAAAAACTTATTAAAAAAAGTTTACCATATTTCTGAGAAAACTATTTAACACATAAAAATAACTAACTCCACCCTAAGCCAGGAAAAAAACATGTATAGAACGGGTAAAAATGTGAAAAGCTGGAGAGAAAACAGGGTAAATTAAATCACAGGCGAAGTGCAACACAATGTTCGCTGTTGGGGAACTTTATCAATAATTTTGGGGCCGTATTCTAAGCAGTCGGCATTGTAGGAAACTTGCATCCCGGCCCCGTTCTTTATACAAGAGGCTTTTAATAATTTAAGACCGAAGGGTAGGGGAAGAGGTTAGGCGGCTCTCGGGGGACCCATAGGCCGGGGTTGTTCCGGAAAAACTCGGCAGGAAGATCCCGTACACGTGCCCGGTGTAATTACGACTTTGGAACAAGGTTAACTTATTACACGAAGACGGGGTAAGTTTTCGAGGAGCGGGGATGCGGTGGCACCGTCGAGTCGAGCGGTTTATAAACCTCGGAACCCGCCGACTGAAGCTGGAGCGCGGTTCTGCGTTTGCAAAACGACTTCGCGTTCATTAATTATTTAGGAGACACCGAGAGCTGCGGAAGTAACGGAAATAACATCTTTATAACGCGATGCTTCGTGTTCGGAAATGTTATCTGGTTCGCTGCAGGATTTGTTCGATTACAACCAACCGATGTTGTACGTTATTGTTACGTTACTCGGAAATTTTAGTTTTCGACATTTTTAGTGCGATCTAAATAAATAAGGACTAAGTTGTTGATTTATCATAAATATAGCTTTCAAATTGTCATAAATATAAACAAAATTGTTGACAATTTTTAGATTTATAACGCAAACCAAATTATTAAACACATTACAAACGTACGACCAAAACACGTTCAGACCAAAACTTGTTCCGAGATCAAAGAGAAATCGATCCGCCCCCGAAAGATTACGATCCGAATATCAAATTCATTTCGCAATCTGTAACGCACAGCGGGCGCAGACGGTAAACATCAAACGGCGAGCACAAAACGGCAACCGCCCGTTGTAGGGATGAGGAACGGTATGCGGCAATCCGGCGGTTGTAATGATGTCGGCAGCATATAGCTTCAATATGTAATGCGGTCGGGCCGCATACCCGAGGAGTACTACGCCAGAATGTGAGAACGAGAACTGTACGAATAATTCAATAAAATGTGTCGTCCTAGTTGGGCGGCCGGCCGAGAGGTTGCGCTGGCGTGCGGAACTGCGATCGAACGGAGGCTGGCTGGACCGCGGCGCGGCGGTGGAGCGCTCTTTGAGCGCGGGAGGGAACTAACTACCTCCCCCTCCAACTGCTCCTCCCTCCTCCCTCTCTCGTGACAAACTAATCATATTTTCCAACTCAAATATTAATTCTGTTTCGTTTACACTTGTATTGATTGATTTTTGTTGTTTTTGAAAGAAAATTGGGTTATGGCGTTTCGGCTGGAAGCGGTAAATAATGATATATATTTTTTTAAATTTTGTAGTTTCGTAATGTTGCAATTTACTTCCTCGGCTAAAAAAGTTACAGCATCTTCAAATTTATACTGGAACCATCCTATTACTGAATTATAAATTTGCATTCCTTCATAAGTGAGTTTTTTTCACGTCAGTTCCACAAGTTTTTCCAGATTGAAATACTGCATTAAATTTATATTCGTCGGCTACGTAAGCTAGCCTATGAATTTAAAAAATCTCGATTGATCAAGTGACCAGGTTAATTAAAATCTCTATTGTAGAGGGTCCTGGCTATTACAAGTGAAAAAAAAACAATCTCATATCCCTAACCCTATAAAGTTATATAGTATCTATAAGCTATATGCTTAAAAATTCATTTGGCAAATAAATAGCTTTCAGTTCGACCAATAATCAAAGTTTTAACTGTAATCAACTTTATTTTACTTATTCAGTATAATAAAAAAAATTTTATTTTGTCCTAAAATGTTTTAACAGTGATTACAGATTGAACACAATCAAACACATTACAATGAAAGACCACTTTCAGGTATAATATATTGTAGCAAAATAAAAACACATCCAAACATACTGACGCACAATGTACATTGAATGTTTAATGAGGTAAATGAATATTTTAAATATTACTGAACATTTGTTCTAGTTAGATCCTGTGTTAAAATGCATAATGCATCGGACTCCCAAGGGAAGAATAATGTCGCTGCAGGGATGTAGTTTCGCTCCCATAACTCCTTTGCGCTAATTGGGAAAAACGGGGCAAAGGGACTCATAAAAGTAAACAGGATTATGAACAATTTTTAAAAACTTGCATGATATTTTTTTAGTTTCTCAGTTACTTCTTTATTTGACTATGGAGAACGTCTCTTCATTATTTAGTAACTCATTAATGTATTTAGGTGTGTTGAAACCACAGAACTAATTCTAGTCAATATTGAACCTTCCTAAATAGATCTGTGACCCAGCTAATTAACAATGCGTGCATTGCGGATTTCATTATGACAACACGAAGCGACCTACGTTCTCATGTCCTCATTTAATGCAAAACAATTCCAACAAATTACAATGCAACGGAAGAATAATATTTCTCTTACACCCTAAAGAAACAACCTTTAAACAAATCATGCTATTCATGTTAAAATATCAACAAGCATTTTTATACCTTTATAGAATGACACGAGTTATCTTTCCCATAAAAATTAATACTGCTCCAAGGTTTAGACAAGTAGTTTCGATAAACAGGTGTTATACAAACTTTTCTAACAATGAAATATATCATTTGCCTGGACCCGTATCTGGCACATAAAAATTCTGTTCACTGCCTTCGGTTCTAGCCTAGATATTAAATTATCAAACAAAATCAATGATCAAAGTGAGAGGTTTAAAAAAAGAAAACAAGAAAACAAGCCCATTATTAACCCAAACATAAGCTCATAAAAAAGGAGATTGTCAAGACGGTACAGCGTCTCTTTATCAAATGAGATTCGCTGTTAAACGTGGCTGTTCCATTAACTAAACAACGAGTTATAAAGGATAATATTGGAGTTACGTTGAGCGTAAAGATGGTTAAATTGGCCCTGGATGGTGAACAAGTTTTAATGTGTTGTATAATGAACGGTCCTACACCTCATCATGAAGCCCACTCCATGTCTAAATACTTGAGAGTTAAGTGATACTTAAATCATATTACATTGCTGTAACGAGCATGCGAATGTTTTATTTGATACCATTACGCTATTTTTAAATACAGTCTATACAATTTATTAAAGTTTGCGGCGTGTGAACTGTTGAACAAATATTTATTGTAATAAGATGCAAAAATTTACAGACATGTTTGGAGCTTCAAAAGTATGTAGGAGTATGTACAGACATAAAAAAACCCTCACAAACTGGGTTTTAAAGGTTCTTTATACTAATTCAGCTTCTTGGGATTTTCAAAGCTCTTTGAACTACTTTTTGACTTTACCTCATCTACAAATTTTCCAAAGTGTCCACCATTATCGGATTAAAGAAAAAATATTTCTACGATTAGTAGTTAGATACTAAATGGCACTGTAGTTTTCTTTTAATTGTTTTTCTTGTATGACATCAAGGATCACGACCACTTTTGGGCAGGCAAACCACCGTACAAGAGCAAGTCATTTTTAAACTAAACAAAATTGTAATTGAAACTGACTGAACAATTATAAATTTTAGCGTTCTTACTATTTTCTACTCTTTTGAAACACACTAAAATCTTTCATCCGAATAGTTCAGTCAAATCCTATAAAAACTACATTTAATTCCGGCGTTGCAATTTAAAATTTCAACCAATAAAAAGGGCCCAAGAGGCGGTAAGCAGGTTCAATTAGAAGCTAATCTAAGGGCGGCGGCGGCTGAGAGGCGGGAGCGTCTTTGACACGGCAACAGGTCGAGTACCCTCGGCGGCAAGTGCTTGTTTTTAAATACCCTCGACGTAAAATGTCATTGGCGCTATCGCTCGGCACATCCCGCCACTTTGCCACTTTCACCACTTCACCACTTCGGCGAGACGAGAACTTGAACGACGAGGTGGGATGAGAGAGAGAAAAGCGGCGTGATTGAGGGAAAATGTTTTTGGACCCGCCAGAAGTCGGTAGTGTAGACTCCCTCTTAACCGGACCCCCCCAGGACCGGCGCCTGTCCGGACAGCGGGGTTTCCGGTTAATCAGACGATTCCTAAAATTAATTATTAAATCAATAAATTCATTATTGAAATCATTAAACTAATAATCCAATCAATTAATTTTCTAATGAATCATCCAATCATTTTAAAATAAATATTTTACGATAACTTGTCTATAGTATATTTGCCATGGGAATTGTCGATATCGTTCCTCAATCACTAAAATACAAAAAAAACTATTTTACTTAAATTGAAGTGAGCGTAGTCACCACTCATCATCACTGGTCTCAAATATTTTTTCACAATAATTGTCGATCAGTATTAGGCCTAACATTCATTTCGTACCGATCACGTCCGGTTAAACCGATGTTTTGATAGCAATTGTTTGGTTAAAAACTGTTGTAAATGAGAGCGGTCCTGTTAAAAGGTGTCCGGATAATAGGAAGTCTACTGTCCTTAGTTTTTTGTAGATTACTCAAAGTAGCGCCAGAAGTAAGTCAGTTCTTAGTTTTATGTAGGTTATTCAAAATAATGCCAGAAGTAAGTCGGTACTCAGTTTTATGTAGGCTCCTCAAAGTAACGCCTCAAGTAAGTCGGTGCCTTCTTAGTTATATGTAGGTTAATCAAAGTAGCGCCAGAAATAAGTCAGCACTAGTTTAATATAGGTTACTCAAAGTAGTGACAAAAGTAAGTTACTACTAAGTTTTTATGTAGGTTATTCAAAGTCAAAGTAATGTCAGAAGAAAGTCAGTACTTAGTTATATGTATGCTACTCAAAGTAGCGCCAAAAATATGTCGGTACTAACTTTTATATAAGCTCCTTAAAGTGTTTTGAAAATACTATTATTTTATGTAAAATCATCAAATATATCGAATATAAGATTTTCTGCACGTTTAAGTGGGTAACTCGTTGCTGTGCATTGAAACTTAAAGTGATAGTTCAAAGGTCGAAAGGTGAAATCATACATATTTCAGAGCGGATTACAAGAGAATTTCAAATTAATTCTAACATTTATGAAATCATTTTACGTTCTAAAAGCAGTAATATATTAAAATCACAGAACAAATCTGTAAGTTTATAGAAACCGGTAAACTAAAATGACTATTATTTTACTACAAAAGAAAATAAATACAACAAGTTTACTAAACGTAACCCCATTCAAACACCCATTCAATAGAAAACAATGAATTCAAACTACATAAGTGCAGCAATAAACACGAGAGCAAACATAGTCTGTTTACATCTAAGTGCTAAATGAAAACCGGCGATCCCTGGGAGCGAGGCACACACTACCTGTTGCTGTTCAGTCTGATGATTGGATAACTATTATATTATTTACAGAGAGAAACCAATTTTTGTTTCAATTCATTTTGTATGCGTTTCTTTAAAATTAATAATGGGCATACCTTATTATTATTATTTTGTGTCGTTTGATCACTACACAATTATAATACAGTTGTAACATGGTCTACTTCATACTATTATAATTATTATATTACACAATCTTAGCACTGTTAATATTAGTTGAATAACACACAATCATATTTTAGCCCAATTATTACTAGACCACCCCAGTTTGTGGTGCATGTATTCGCAGTCAACTGTACATCTAAAACATTATTAGTACAGGGGATTTTTTAACGTAACCCAAACTTTATTTTATCAGTGAAGGATTATCCCCTTACAAGATCCCCGGACTTGACCCCGCTATATTATTTTCTTTGGGGATAAAAAAGGTACGCCCTACGAAAAACAATTCAAAGGATATTTAGCACCTCAAAACAAACATAACAAATTCATTAAAATAAATTCAAAGAGATACTTTGCAAAACGTGTTCAGGAATTTGATGGAGAGAGCACAACAGTGTATAGATTGGAGGACTGTTTGAACACGTAATGTAAGGCAAATGAAATGATAGGTTGTATAAAATGTCAAAATTAACAAAATAATACTCATCTCATCTGTATATACGTGTATTATTCAATCTGAAAAAAAGGTTGCGTTAAAACCCTGTAGTTTTGTAACCTAAAATACAATTAATTGAAAATAATTTGCCACGAGTCGATACGGGTTTCCAACACAGAAAACAATTGTGACATTCTAAACAATTAAATCATATTACAATTAATATACTATGGGTTGATGTAAATATTACGTTTAGCAATAAAATAACTTAAAACAAAATAAAGGTTTTTCCAAACTATATTCCAGCTATTTCTATTCAACAGTGCGTAATAACTAGTAGCCTAAATTGTTTGGCAATGACAGCAAACCAATAATTCATTATGCTAAGCAATTAAATTGCTTAATATATTGATCGATTTGAGGAGAAGCAGGAGGATAATAAAGTCTATACATTTTGTGTTATTTTATATAGATAGAAATTTAAAGTGTATCAAACCGAAGATATATCATAATCGTTTCTTGAAGCAAGCAAAAAGTCCTAGTTGGGGTTTGAGTGTAGACCTACAATAACAATAATCAAGCTTTGTAAAAATATTATTAAACATTTTCAATTAATTTTGGGTAAAACACAAAAAAGTCTAGCACGACCATGAAACGAAGCTCAATCATACTATACGACGAACAATTAAACTCTAGAGGGTACACTTATTTTTTATTCATCTAAGCCATGTAATGTTCAAAAGTAAAAAGGAAAAATCATAAATTGATTCTAAGCAGATTATATTTTTACAAGGACACACTATAACAAATTGAAACGTAAACTACTTATAAATTACGCAAGTGAATTTTCACATACATTTTTAAATGCTTATACAGATTGTATAATACTTGATTTTCAATCTCTATACCAAATTAGATGACTCTAAATTCGAAATTAATCTGGAATGAAGTGTATTTTTGAACCAAGTCAGAAATCGTTTTCTAAACTATTGTTAAATTAATAATATAAAATTATATGCTATACGTCCATGATGAAGTCATGACGGTATTAGAGCCTTCTGTCAGGGGTTTAATTTTTTATAACATAAATTTTGGTCATAATACAAAGGTCTTTATACAAAGGATAGGTCTTGGTGACACAATTTCCATACTGATTGTTACATCTAGTTGTTGAACACCAACCTACAGCATAGATTACCACTGACAAAAACAAAAAATAAATATAGTAACTAAGTAACTCAATAGTTTTTTGTCAATTTTCTAAATAAAAAAACGAATTTTGAACTGTGGTTGCAAACTGATATGGGTTTTGAACGTATAGTTGGAGTACATGTAGGATAAGGTGGTTTGAAGGGGGGAGGGCTGAGAAAGGGTGGTAGGGGGTGTGACATATTCCTAAACGGTATGCACAGTCACGCGCCGTTTTGAGATACTAAACTGCGCCATTCCACCCTGAAATTCAAAACTGTTTCACATTTAATAGTTAAACCCGCTCATCCGGTTATCGTAAACCCTTAACAAATCGCACGACACTTTCAGACTCGTATGGTTTATAAATTTTAAAAGCTGTTCCTCAGAACATGTTTGATGCGGGCTGTTGAATCATTAGTTGAGATAATAAATTAAAAGGCGTTTTGAATGTTTTTGACAAATGAGCTGCAGATGAGGTTGAATTATTTCACATTGCATGTGCAAAACAGGATTTTACAACAATGTTGGTGTTATTTTCATAAACCAATAATGGAACTAATTGCCTTATTTTCTACTAATTCATATGTTCATCCATATTGTATGTTTTAAGAAAAATATAGTTTCTTATTTTTTTTAAATGAATATTCTCTTTATTTCCTTCTAGATAACGTACTCCGTCACTGCTGTTAACGTGACGGCCGAAGACTGTTTAGTGGTTCGACAAAAGCGATTTTTAGGGGGAAAATACTGAAGTCTTTAATTACAAACTAATTCAATATACGATTTGATTTTTTATTTCCTCTTGGCAATCTCAAAATTATTCAATCCCAATCCCATACTATCGAGTTATACCAAATAACATAAAGTTTTATATCATAAAATGTAAAGATAAATTTTCTTCAACAATGTTTTCAATAAGTATTTTAAGTATTTATTTTAGCAGAACCATCACTTATAAATTACATACAATTTAATTTAAAACAATGAAATCATTAGAACGACTACCTTTCTTTCTTTGAATTGGGAGAAGTAAACTAATTAAACCAAAAGGAAGTCAACGTGTTTAATATTGGATTCGTCAATAAATACGGACGGTTCCTTTATTTCCGGACCGAACCCGGTGATTGATTAGCTTTTTGACAAATTGGCTTTTCTGCTGTTTTTCCAATTAAAATTGGCGTGACGACACCACTTGGACTTTGCCAAGAATTAATCATTTTGCTGTAATATCAGGCTTCCAAGCTAAATGCAAGGCCCGGTGTATTTCCTTAACGATCCCTGTATACTTTATAATTCTATATAATTTGAGGATATCCACAAAAAATCTACTTTTGTAGTCATTATATTGCAAAAAACCATTTTAGTAATAAATAATATATTTTTTACTCATTTAGAACTGCAATTAGAATTTTTTAAATACTATTAAAATTTTAAGGGTATGCATGGAAATATTTTTGAAAAAAAACCAGTGAAACAATCTTTTGAAAATACTATTTTCTAAAAAATCCAAACTTGTGAGCAAAAGTCCACTTATTATTAACATACATTAAATATGTTAAACAAGTTAAATAAAATGTACGTTTAAAAATAGCTTATATAAAGTTTTTCTCACTCTTCTAACTGGTACATAACTAACTGGTGTTTAAAAAATACTAATAGTACTCTCTGTATGATGAGAGGGAATCCGAATTGCACGTCAAAGTTTGGATATGTTCATCCGCAATGTGTATCGAATCAGGTAAGCTCATCTTCAACACTATGACGTTGGTTGAAAACGTTTGCTAAAACTCATCAATAACGGTGTGGATAAATAAGCCACCAAACAAAGTTCTTTTGTTAACAGTTAATGGGTAAGATCTCTCATAATTATCGAGCCAATTCCTGCGGTGATCGTCCTTAAACTGCAATGTGTTGTTAATTTAAAAAATCATGTTTCGCTAGGTTCATTTACATTAAATTAAATCAAAATAAAATTATGTAAATCTAATTTCAACCGAATGATTGAAACACGTCAAATAAACAATTCTATTCTTAATAATGTAATTCTTTTCTTACACTGAGCCGATAAAAGCTACTTTTACAATTTTTTAGGATTGATAGTTGCTGTTTGTTTCAAGACTAAAAAATATTGCTTAAAAGAACATACCCCTCCACTCTACGGAAAAATATATAATTTGTTAAAAAACATTTGACTCATCTCACCTACTGCGCTTCGAACTTGAAACCAATCTTAAGCTTGCAAAAATATATTTTTGATCCTAATGGGGCAAAATAAACTATTTCGGCTTTTCTTTTTCGGTAGAGGTCGAGTTTAAGATATGTCGCTAACACCAAAGATTATTCGCAATTAAACCAGGGAATTCCACGTGGTCCAACAGAATTTTAGAGGAAAGTCACAAAGACGTATCACAAAGGGGATCAGGCGGTGGGAGGCGGCCAAACCACTGAAGGCGGCGTTTGCAGCCTGGTTCATTAAATTACAAAACCACTCCTGTTCATTATTGGCGCGGTTTTCGCATAAGTTGTGTTGTTGGGGGGAATACATGGGTATAAGGAACGACCCTTGAGGTATGCCCGCCTCCTACAGCAAGTACAAATATAGTCTGAGCGTCAAATAACTGAAGAAACGCTTATTTGGTAAACAAACACGTTGACAAAATGTGGTTCATTCAGTATTTGAAAGAATATATATATATATATATATATATATGTGATATTTTATATTGCTCGTTGCGATGTTTTCGGGTCTAGAATCATTGATAAAAATGGTCGTGATTGCGCTTTAACTTAAATAAAAAACCACATGGACAAAATTCTAGATCTTAAAAGATCTGTCATACTCAGCGTGTTTCCTCAGAATTTAATAATCGAATTAAGGTTCATTTGAATGTATGCAATAGTATTACTTTTTGGCTCGTTGTTAAGTTTGATATAATTCTTTAACAGCGGTAATAGTGCTTTAAATATTTTAATTGTTTAGTGTTCTCAATTCTTCCATCCACAGACGTTGTATTTGTGCCCAAGTCCTTATTCCTTTCTTGAAAGTTTATCCACCCACTGTAACATACCTAACTCCAAGCTACTGAATTAAGCTTAAATAATCGAGCTCGAATAAAATACTCGAGGTCGAACACACAAGAGGGACAAAACATGTACGTCACCGAGCAGAGGGTAATGGATAATGCATAACTGCCGGCAAAACTGAATATCAGCTAAAAGATACCCAACTCGCCTACTTACAATCTTCCATGAATGTTTCATAATAACATGCTCGTTCGTGTTCCTCATGAATTGTTTTAGAGTTCCACTGAGCACTGCGAGGCCTCGAGGTGATTTATTAGCGTCTCCGCTCTGTATTCCACACAATGGCGGCCATTGTTATTCGATAAGGAAATTAAAGTGTCGTGTTTTTAGGGGAGTTATCAACGAAGCCAATCACTGCGCTCGGGGTGAGAATAACAAGCGGAGGTCTGTCCCAGCTTCACAAGTTGCCGTCACGACAGAACTACCTTAATTATTAACTCGTCAATGTTGAGCCTAATGAAAGGCGCGCGGATGGCTCTATTGACGATCCCGAGCCGACGAATAATTTCTAGACGGAAATTGAAGTTTTGGTGTTAGTTGATATAGTATTGAAAACTACGTTGTGATGAAAGTAGATTTTACTTTCACTTTTTTCCATTGTTACAACGGAATTTAAAAATTGAGGGACACATTAAATTAACAGACATTGTACTTGAAAAAAATGGGGTATTGAAAAATTGTTACGGTATCATTAACAGTTTACTGGTATAACGTATCGTACACCTATGACTCTACACAGAGTGCTGGAGTGAAAAGTTACGGTACATCAATATCTCTACACGTCCTATTTGAAAAATGTCATGGTTGATCATCGGCGATGTGGCATTGTCTGACACTCTAACATTACTCTCTTGTATATGTACATATACACAAAAACCTAGGTGTGTATAGGTTTGGTGTCTGTATTATACCATTGATACCACTTCTGCTCCGAGCTGATCTTACTTATATGTATTAAACAGATGATTTTTGTCACCCTTTTAATAAAAAAATATTTGAATAGAAAAATACTTATTTGCTTTGAGTTTGTTCAAACTCGAGTTCTAACTCAAACTGGAGTTGGTATCAACCCCACCACTACGTTTTAATTTTGACGTAGTCTATTACCGTAAAGTTGTATGACCGAATAAATTGTTGACTCATTGAATCAACGCTAAACCTAGTATCTGTGGTAAAATAAATTGAAAACGTTCAAGTTAAGGAAAAATACTAAACTTTCCTCAGCAATGAACGTTTCGCAAAAATGACTGTTGCACTTACATGACTGTTGCCCAGCCGTGTGCCACTGCTGTTGAACACGACTATCTCAACGATTGAAATCCGTCGAAGTAAAAAAAACGGAATACGACGAGATACGCAGTTACAATCTATAGCTGAGGAGCGCGTCGGCGTGTCGGCGCATACGTCTGAGATTATGTGAGCGAGCGACGCTCCCCGGCGCGTTGCCTTCAGACGGCCAATTTAACGCTCACTTAGCCCCAACACTACAACCTCCGAGATGTGTATACGCCACTTCTACTCGAGAATACTGCAATTTGTGTTCTACATCGAGGCTGTTCAAGATTTAAATCAACTTACGCCGAAGGTTGAGACTTGACTTTCGCTTTTGAAGAGTTACTTGGGTAGTAAGTTAAGCTGTAACCGGTATCTTTTTTCTCTCATATTGAGCGAAAGTAAATAGATTGATAACGTATTAAAAGCGAATAAAGTGAAATTTTACGAAAAGATTCTATTGGTGGAAGAAATATAAAGTGCTCGAAAGTTTCGAGTTGTCTCTGAACGAAACTTAACTCTTTAATCAGCTCACTCGATTCATTGAAGTTATCGGTATATTGAAAATATCCGTTTTTACGTTTATCAAACAACTCCTAAATTATTTTGCTCTTCCATCACGAAACCCTTTATAAAAGAAGGAAATAATTAAGTTTCAACTTACTTCACATTGCTAAACTTCTTTCGTGGGTAATTGAAAAGGGTGGGTGAATTTTGAATTGATTGTAACTAAAAAGTAGTAAGGATAGTTAGTCTGGAAAAATTTGTAACCGCCCCATTAATAAATATGTAATTTCAGACTGCATTAATTTTCTGACATTATATCAGCTTAATATTGTAAATTCCTAAAATGACAGGTTTTAAATATGTCTAAGTTTTGTTAATAACAGTACTAAGGGTTCTATTTTAAGGGTTATATTTTTAATTTTTTTGCTTAGGGTAAAGAAAGAGGTTATTAGGGTATTATTATTTTCATTAAACTTATAAATTCATGTTTCGTTAGTGTATTATCATGAGTCACTGTTTTGAACTTTCAATTTATTATTTGCCAAACGAATTGTGCGCTTGATTATTAATAATCTGAGTCAATTTACAAAAAAGAGTGTATAAAAGAGTGTAGCTATTCAGGAGCTTAAATGGTAACTCACACGTAAAACTTTATATTTACAAAAACAAAAAAACCAAATTTGAATTGACTACAATTTGTGTTAAAGCCATGAAAATTGGTTGAAATTACTCTGGCTTGCATCCATAATTCCAACAAGTTATGTTTCTTTCCCTATATGAAACCGCAACGAAATCTATGAGTATAATAGACACTGAAAGTTCGTTATTGAACATTTACTTCTAAAATGATGGGTTGTAAACAATGATCAAGTTTTCTTAATAACGGTAATAAAAGGGTCATCTTTTTTGCTTAGGGCAAAGAAATAGAGGTTATTAAGGTATTATTATATCCTAATAACCTCTGAATAT
Source organism: Flexamia atlantica (assembly GCA_035578135.1). Taxonomy (NCBI): domain Eukaryota; kingdom Metazoa; phylum Arthropoda; class Insecta; order Hemiptera; family Cicadellidae; genus Flexamia; species Flexamia atlantica. The sequence continues at coordinate 2,479,124 of JAQJVK010000042.1, forward strand.
GTAACCTTTGGTAACCTGAATTTTTTTGCGTGATACAGATACAGATGGGATAAAAAATGAGAAAGGCTTACCGGTTACAGTGTCATGTGAGGGAGGGAATACTCAAGGGGAGGAAGAGACCCCGATGTAAAACCCCAAAGTTTTTACATTGGGCGATTAGAAGGGATGGTTAATAAGCGTTGAAAACCAGGTGAGCTTTTAAATCTAGGTATTTGAAAGCCCAATGGGCAGTAACGGAGGCTTAGGGGATAGTAAAAAACCTAAATTGATTTTTTTTTCCTAAACTACTAAAAAAATGTTTAGTAAAATAATAACGTATTTTGTTTTAAAAATTTACAATGCATTTTTAAACCCTTTAACAACTTTACAAAATATCCCAGGATTTCATAGCCCCCCCCCCCCTTCTCTCCCACGCTACGAAATAGCCTGTACTAACCAGAGACAGAGTTGTTCACTGTTCAGTAGAGAACAGTAGTGGAGGGAAGAAATTAATGATCGTGTGGCTGTAAATCAGGTAGACAGTAAATGTTTCCGTTCCGGGGCCATGATCATGAAAGATCGAACCCCACTAGCAATCGAACCGCGCGCATTAAAGCCGACCCGATTGTTGTTTACAATTACTCACTTTTATTTTGGACGTGTCTCAACCCTCAACCTCAATTTACTAAATAAAAATAACCACGTTAAAGTTAGTGTGAACATTAGTTTGAAAAAAAGTTGTTAATTATTACTAAGGAAGACCTTCGATCCTTAATACTTCCTTCCCTTATTTCTTTGTCCCTAAAATCACGGACGATTCCTCCCAAACTCACGCGTATGTAGAGTTTTTGAGGTAATCTCATAGGAGTTTTATCTTAATTTGATCGGAAAACGCCAACGTGAATTAGGATCAAAAGAGAAGCTAGAAGATCGATCTCGATTAGGGATTGAGAGCTTTAAATAAGCAAAAGCCCTTTTTAGGGGTTACTATAGATTCCAATCTCAACTTTCATATGCATATTGACGGTGTTTCCAAAACAGTAATTCGTGCTATTTTCCTTCTTTGCAGGCTTGATTATTCCTCAACAGTGGAATCTTTCTAAGTGATTCGTACGGATATTTCTTTTCTATCCTTGCTTTTGGTGTTGCAATTTGTAAACATGAAACCCCCCCCCAAAAAAAAAACAAAACAAAAAAAACATCCCAAGACGAATTTAGAAGAACCTCCTCCTTTTATTGGTAGGTAGAGGAAGTCAGTTAAAAAATCAAAACAGTTTGGAAGCACAGAAAAACCTTTAATAAAAAAAACCTATTAATAAAAGGAACACAGCACCATCATACTTTTCAATAACCTCCCATCATCTCTAAAAAATGAAACAAAAACCGTATAATAAAAAAAATTAAAAAGTTTCATATTTTTAAGGAATTTTACAGCTTCCATGAATATTATATCTAAGAAAATCGTTCTTCTAAATAAATATGTTACATATTTAATAAATTGTATACAAACATATTGTGGACGATTGTCACATTTGTATTTTTTACAGTAAAATTATTTGAGTTTGAGTCTGAAAAGTCTCTACAGAAAAAAAGTTGGGCTAATTTAAAGGTAATAATAAATAGATTAATAAAGATTATTTTTTATTCCCGGAGAATTAAGTAAATATACTTAAAAACTCAAGAAATTTTCTTAAATTTGTAAAAGAAAAAACTATACGTTAGGATATAATAATAGAGAATCGTTTTGTCTTTATGAGATTACGGGAATACAACATAGTTACGAATCTCAATCTAGGGGTAAGACTCTAATAGATTATGCAGTGCCTCACAGTTGATAATGTAATATAATGGAGTAACTTAGTCGTCATTGTGATATTGTAAGTTTAACTGTTAACACAGCAAACACATTATAAAACTTATGAACTGGTTTAACGTGTCACATATGATAACAGCAGAACATTCGCTGCAATGTAATGTAGGAAAGGTTAGTCACAATTTATAAACATAAGAACAATTTGTCCCACAAAGCTGAAATGATGTTATCCTCAAAGGATCACCTGAACCGGAAAGGTCAACTGCATTTCTAATGCAGTAGAGTGAGTGTTATGTAATATTTCATTTTCATATATGACTGTTATCTTATTTGAAAAAATTATAAATTCTAAACAATAAAATTTAGACATCATCATAATTCATCTAAGTACTAGGTCTAGTATCAACCATGATGATGTTCCGACGTAATCAATCACTTAAAAAATCTTGAAGTAAAACAAATAAATTTACATATTGATTTGCTAATTACTTGCAGTAACCAAGTCATATATGATAAGTTCAAAGAGGAGATATAACGCTATATTATTTTGCTAATAGGGTTTTTTTCTAAACGTGTAAAATTATTTTAAGTACTCTTTAGACTTGGGTACAGTCCTTAACACCCCTCAGGGTTGTATTGTCCTGGTTGTTTGCAGTATACAACCCTTCAACGATATTAAAGCTGATTGCCCAATACGATTAATGCAATCTAGTAACTACCTACATAAAATCGTAAGACTTCTAAAATCGCTTTGAATTTAATATGGATAGCGCCGGTCTCAATAAACTGAAAAAATTAAAGTACATTTAAAAATCACATCACATGTAATGAATTAATTTATTTCAACGTTTCATCAACTCGAAAACCGACTGACCATCTGACTGGACTGAAACTTTTCTCTCGACAAAATTGGAGTTGGAGCGTAAACGCGGTGCGGTGTAGTGCATGAAAAACTTCAAACATACAAATCAGAATTAGGGATGTCCCCTCCCTATTAGGGCTAATTAAGAGATCCGGAGGGGAGGAGGGGGTGAGTGGGGGGAGGGAGGGGGGCGATTTATCACCAAACGTTATCCGAATACAAATCATCGGCGTAAAGAAATAGACAGAGGGTCGTCAGCTGTCCAGCCTTCTTCTCTTGGGACCCGCTTTTTTAAATTAACCAGACCGGGTTTCCACGAGCGCGTTAACCACACTCCGATAAATTAAGGAAGGGGAAAAAATTATAATTTAAAGTCCATTCAGAACCACGTGTACGCAATTTTCGTTTTTATTCTGCAAGTGAATGATGCTTTTGAATACTGTATTGTGGAATTCTCAGAAAAGTGATCAGCTGCAGTTTGATGCATAACTCAAATATTTGTTAAAATCAATAACGAATAAAGGGTTTGTAATTAAAAAAATTCAAAAGCCCAGGGTTTATTCCGGACAAATTTTTCATTACTATACTGGTTTGTATAGCAAGCACGTACGTAAGAATAAGCAGATAATCATGTAAAATAGTTTACAGCTACGGAATATTTTTAGTTGTTTTAGCATATCGAAACATTAAACAATTTACAAGTTTACATAACATTTACTTTTTAGAGTTTTATGGTAAAATAATTGATCTCAGATACCGGGGTTAAGGTAGTATTAAGCATTAATGGATGGCAGAAGGGAGGGTTGGGGGCAGGAAGGGTTGTCGCAGTGTTCGTGTTCGGCCGCCTCGGGCAGCGAAGGAGCTGAAATTGTGGGAAGTGCGGAAGAGCCCTGCAGCGTACACGGCAGTCTCCCACTCCGCTACATTACCGATACTCAAGACATCCGTCCCTCCATCGCCGCCACCACGGCCGACGTCGCTACCAGGCTGCCACTCCGCTACATTACCGATACTCAAGACACCCCGTCCCTCCATCGCCGCCACTACGGCCGACGTCGCTGCCAGGCTGCCACTCCGCTACATTACCGATACTCAAGACACGCCGTCCCTCCATCGCCGCCACCACGGCCGACGACGCTACCAGGCTGCCACTCCGCTACATTACCGATACTCAAGACACCCGTCCCTCCATAGCCGCCACCACGGCCGACGTCGCTACCAGGCTGCCACTCCGCTACATTAGCGATACTCAAGACACCCGCCCCTCCATCGCCGCCACCACGGCCGACGACGCTACCAGGCTGCCACTCCGCTACATTACCGATACTCAAGACACCCCGTCCCTCCATAGCCGCCACCACGGCCGACGACGCTACCAGGCTGCCACTCCGCTACATTACCGATACTCAAGACACCCCGTCCCTCCATAGCCGCCACCACGGCCGACGTCGCTACCAGGCTGCCACTCTGCTACATTAGCGATACTCAAGACACCCGCCCCTCCATCGCCGCCACCACGGCCGACGACGCTACCAGGCTGCCACTCCGCTTCATTACCGATACTCAAGACACCCCGTCCCTCCATCGCCGCCACCACGGCCGACGACGCTACCAGGCTGCCACTCCGCTACATTACCGATACTCAAGACATCCGTCCCTCCATCGCCGCCACCACGGCCGACGTCGCTACCAGGCTGCCACTCCGTTACATTACCGATACTCAAGACACCCGTCCCTCCATCGCCGCCACCACGGCCGACGACGCTACCAAGCTGCCACTCCGCTACATTACCGATACTCAAGACACCCGTCCCTCCAACGCCGCCACTACGGCCGACGTCGCTACCAAGCTGCCACTCCGCTACATTACCGATACTCAAGACATCCGTCCCTCCATCGCCGCCACCACGGCCGACGTCGCTACCAGGCTGCCACTCCGTTACATTACCGATACTCAAGACACCCGTCCCTCCACCGCCGCCACCACGACCGACGTCGCTACCAGGCTGCCACTCCGCTACATTACCGATACTCAAGACACCCGTCCCTCCATCGCCGCCACTACGGCCGACGTCGCTACCAGGCTGCCACTCCGCTACATTACCGATACTCAAGACATCCGTCCCTCCATCGCCGCCACTACGGCCGACGTCGCTACCAGGCTGCCACTCCGCTACATTACCGATACTCAAGACATCCGTCCCTCCATCGCCGCCACTACGGCCGACGTCGCTACCAGGCTGCCACTCCGCTACATTACCGATACTCTAGACATCCGTCCCTCCATCGCCGCCACTACGGCCGACGTCGCTACCAGGCTGCCACTCCGCTACATTACCGATACTCAAGACACCCGGCCCTCCATCGCCGCCACCACGGCCGACGTCGCTACCAGGCTGCCACTCCGCTTCATTACCGATACTCAAAGACACCCGTTCCTCCATCGCCGCCACCACGGCCGACGACGGTGCCAGGCTGCCACTCCGCTTCATTACCGATACTCAAGACACCCGTCCCTCCATCGCCGCCACCACGGCCGACGTCGCTACCAGGCTGCCACTCCGCTACATTATCGATACTCAAGACACCCGTCCTTCCATCGCCGCCACCACGGCCGACGTCGCTACCAGACTGCCACTCCGCTACATTACCGATACTCAAAACATCCGTCCCTCCATCGCCGCCACCACGGCCGACGACGCTACCAGGCTGCCACTCCGCTACATTACCGATACTCAAAACACCCCGTCCCTCCATCGCCGCCACCACGGCCGACGTCGCTACCAGGCTGCAACTCCGCCACATTACCGATACTCAAGACACGCCGTCCCTCCATCGCCGCCACCACGGCCGACGACGCTACCAGGCTGCCACTCCGCTACATTACCGATACTCAAGACATCCGTCCCTCCATCGCCGCCACCACGGCCGACGTCGCTACCAGGCTGCCACTCCGCTACATTACCGATACTCAAGACACGCCGTCCCTCCATCGCCGCCACCACGGCCGACGACGCTACCACGCTGCCACTCCGCTACATTACCGATACTCAAGACACCCGTCCCTCCATCGCCGCCACCACGGCCGACGACGCTACCACGCTGCCACTCCGCTACATTACCGATACTCAAGACACCCGTCCCTCCATCGCCGCCACCACGGCCGACGACGCTACCACGCTGCCACTCCGTTACATTACCGATACTCAAGACACCCGTCCCTCCATCGCCGCCACCACGGCCGACGACGCTACCAGGCTGCCACTCCGCTACATTACCGATACTCAAGACACCCGTCCCTCCATCGCCGCCACCACGGCCGACGACGCTACCACGCTGCCACTCCGCTACATTACCGATACTCAAGACACCCGTCCCTCCATCGCCGCCACCACGGCCGACGACGCTACCACGCTGCCACTCCGTTACATTACCGATACTCAAGACACCCGTCCCTCCATCGCCGCCACCACGGCCGACGACGCTACCACGCTGCCACTCCGTTACATTACCGATACTCAAGACACCCGTCCCTCCATCGCCGCCACCATGGCCGACGTCGCTACCAGGCTGCCACTCCGCTACGTGACCGATACTCAAGACACCCGTCCCTCCATCCCGCCACTACGACCGACGACGCTACCAGGCTGCCACTCCGCTACATTACCGATAATCAAGACACCCGTCCCTCCATCGCCGCCACCACGGCCGACGTCGCTACCAGGCTGCCACTCCGCTACATTACCGATACTCAAGACACCCGTCCCTCCACCGCCGCCACCACGGCCGACGTCTCTACCACGCTGCCACTCCGCTACATTACCGATACTCAAGACAACCGTCCCTCCATCGCCGCCATCACGGCCGACATCGCTACCAGGCTGCCACTCCGCTACATTACCGATACTCAAGACACCAGTCCCTCCACCGCCGCCACCACGGCCGACGACGCTACCAGGCTGCCACTCCGCTACATTACCGATACTCAAGACACCCGTCCCTCCATCGCCGCCATCACGGCCGACATCGCTACCAGGCTGCCACTCCGCTACATTACCGATACTCAAGACACCCGTCCCTCCATCGCCGCCACCACGGCCGACGTCGCTACCAGGCTGACACTCCGCTACATTACCGATACTCAAGACACCCGTCCCTCCATCGCCGCCACCACGGCCGACGTCGCTACCAGGCTGCCACTCCGCTACATTACCGATACTCAAGACACCCGTCCCTCCATCGCCGCCATCACGGCCGACATCGCTACCAGGCTGCCACTCCGCTACATTACCGATACTCAAGACACCCATCCCTCCATCGCCGCCATCACGGCCGACGTCGCTACCAGGCTGCCACTCCGCTACATTACCGATACTCAAGACACCCGTCCCTCCATCGCCGCCACCACGGCCGACGTCGCTACCAGGCCGCCACTCCGCTACATTACCGATACTCAAGACACCCGTCCCTCCATCGCCGCCACCACGGCCGACGTCGCTACCAGGCTGCCACTCCGCTACATTACCGATACTAAAGACACCCGCCCCTCCATCGCCGCCACCACGGCCGACGTCGCTACCAGGCTGCCACTCCGCTACATTACCGATACTCAAGACACCCGTCCCTCCATCGCCGCCACCACGGCCGACGACGCTACCAGGCTGCCACTCCGCTACATTACCGATACTCAAGACACCCGTCCCTCCATCGCCGCCACCACGGCCGACGTCGCTACCACGCTGCCACTCCGCTACATTACCGATACTCAAGACACCCGTCCCTCCATCGCCGCCACCACGGCCGACGACGCTACCAGGCTGCCACTCCGCTACATTACCGATACTCAAGACACCCGTCCCTCCATCGCCGCCACCACGGCCGACGTCGCTACCAGGCCGCCACTCCGCTACATTACCGATACTCAAGACACCCGTCCCTCCATCGCCGCCACCACGGCCGACGTCGCTACCAGGCTGCCACTCCGCTACATTACCGATACTCAAGACACCCGTCCCTCCATCGCCGCCACCACGGCCGACGTCGCTACCAGGCTGCCACTCCGCTACATTACCGATACTCAAGACACCCGTCCCTCCATCGCCGCCACCACGGCCGACGTCGCTACCAGGCCGCCACTCCGCTACATTACCGATACTCAAGACACCCGTCCCTCCATCGCCGCCACCACGGCCGACGTCGCTACCAGGCTGCCACTCCGCTACATTACCGATACTCAAGACACCCGTCCCTCCATCGCCGCCACCACGGCCGACGTCGCTACCAGGCTGCCACTCCGCTACATTACCGATACTCAAGACACCCGTCCCTCCATCGCCGCCACCACGGCCGACGTCGCTACCACGCTGCCACTCCGCTACATTACCGATACTCAAGACACCCGTCCCTCCATCGCCGCCATCACGGCCGACATCGCTACCAGGCTGCCACTCCGCTACATTACCGATACTCAAGACACCAGTCCCTCCATCGCCGCCACCACGGCCGACGACGCTACCAGGCTGCCACTCCGCTACATTACCGATACTCAAGACACCCGTCCCTCCATCGCCGCCACCACGGCCGACGTCGCTACCAGGCTGCCACTCCGCTACATTACCGATACTCAAGACACCCGTCCCTCCATCGCCGCCACCACGGCCGACGTCGCTACCAGGCTGCCACTCCGCTACATTACCGATACTCAAGACACCCGTCCCTCCATCGCCGCCACCACGGCCGACGTCGCTACCACGCTGCCACTCCGCTACATTACCGATACTCAAGACACCCGTCCCTCCATCGCCGCCATCACGGCCGACATCGCTACCAGGCTGCCACTCCGCTACATTACCGATACTCAAGACACCAGTCCCTCCATCGCCGCCACCACGGCCGACGACGCTACCAGGCTGCCACTCCGCTACATTACCGATACTCAAGACACCCGTCCCTCCATCGCCGCCACCACGGCCGACGTCGCTACCAGGCTGCCACTCCGCTACATTACCGATACTCAAGACACCCGTCCCTCCATCGCCGCCACCACGGCCGACGTCGCTACCAGGCCGCCACTCCGCTACATTACCGATACTCAAGACACCCGTCCCTCCATCGCCGCCACCACGGCCGACGTCGCTACCAGGCTGCCACTCCGCTACATTACCGATACTCAAGACACCCGTCCCTCCATCGCCGCCACCACGGCCGACGACGCTACCAGGCTGCCACTCCGCTACATTACCGATACTCAAGACACCCGTCCCTCCATCGCCGCCACCACGGCCGACGTCGCTACCACGCTGCCACTCCGCTACATTACCGATACTCAAGACACCCGTCCCTCCATCGCCGCCATCACGGCCGACATCGCTACCAGGCTGCCACTCCGCTACATTACCGATACTCAAGACACCAGTCCCTCCATCGCCGCCACCACGGCCGACGACGCTACCAGGCTGCCACTCCGCTACATTACCGATACTCAAGACACCCGTCCCTCCATCGCCGCCACCACGGCCGACGACGCTACCAGGCTTCCACTCCGCTACATTACCGATACTCAAGACACCCGTCCCTCCATCGCCGCCACCACGGCCGACGTCGCTACCACGCTGCCACTCCGCTACATTACCGATACTCAAGACACCCGTCCCTCCATCGCCGCCATCACGGCCGACATCGCTACCAGGCTGCCACTCCGCTACATTACCGATACTCAAGACACCCGTCCCTCCATCGCCGCCACCACGGCCGACGACGCTACCAGGCTGCCACTCCGCTACATTACCGATACTCAAGACACCCGTCCCTCCATCGCCGCCACCACGGCCGACGTCGCTACCAGGCTGCCACTCCGCTACATTACCGATACTAAAGACACCCGCCCCTCCATCGCCGCCACCACGGCCGACGTCGCTACCACGCTGCCACTCCGCTACATTACCGATACTCAAGACACCAGTCCCTCCATCGCCGCCACCACGGCCGACGACGCTACCAGGCTGCCACTCCGCCACATTACCGATACTCAAGACACCCGTCCCTCCATCGCCGCCACCACGGCCGACGTCGCTACCAGGCTGCCACTCCGCTACATTACCGATACTAAAGACACCCGCCCCTCCATCGCCGCCACCACGGCCGACGTCGCTACCAGGCTGCCACTCCGCTACATTACCGATACTCAAGACACCCGTCCCTCCACCGCCGCCACCACGGCCGACGACGCTACCAGGCTGCCACTCCGCTACATTACCGATACTCAAGACACCCGTCCCTCCATCGCCGCCACCACGGCCGACGACGCTACCAGGCTGCCACTCCGCTACATTACCGATACTCAAGACACCCGTCCCTCCACCGCCGCCACCACGGCCGACGACGCTACCAGGCTGCCACTCCGCTACATTACCGATACTCAAGACACCCGTCCCTCCATCGCCGCCACCACGGCCGACGACGCTACCAGGCTGCCACTCCGCTACATTACCGATACTCAAGACACCCGTCCCTCCATCGCCGCCACCACGGCCGACGTCGCTACCAGGCTGCCACTCCGCTACATTACCGATACTCAAGACAACCGTCCCTCCATCGCCGCCATCACGGCCGACATCGCTACCAGGCTGCCACTCCGCTACATTACCGATACTCAAGACACCCGTCCCTCCATCGCCGCCACCACGGCCGACGTCGCTACCAGGCTGCCACTCCGCTACATTACCGATACTCAAGACACCCGTCCCTCCATCGCCGCCATCACGGCCGACGTCGCTACCAGGCTGCCACTCCGCTACATGACCGATACTCAAGACACCCGTCCCTCCATCGCCGCCACCACGGCCGACGTCGCTACCAGGCTGCCACTCCGCTACATTACCGATACTCAAGACACCCGTCCCTCCATCGCCGCCACCATGGCCGACGAAGCTGCACTACTTTTTAATTTTCTACCCGATCTCAAACAATAATATACAAAATCAGATTATAACTCCTAAAATTCGGTGTTAGTAATATGTTGCAACATGACGTTTTTTGGTAATCAATTTTCGTTTAAAATGTATTAAAACTGTTCCTGCTTTTAGAAAAACGATATATAGCAAGTATCATCGGTCAGTCTATCAAACGTGATCAATAAACTGAAAAGAAAACTTCGCCCCAATTTCATGACTAATATATTTTTTTTAATGATTACAATATATTTTTTACAATAATCCGGAAACTTAAAATAAAACTTATTTACAACAAAAATGTTCTTCAAAGAAAATTATCTGAATTGGAAAATTTCGCAATTTACTTAATGATTTAGAGCGAAATAAACAACCTAAAGTAGCATAACAAAAAATAAGAAATAAACAGTTCCTTATAAAAAAAGTAGACTCAGACGATAATTTTTTCCACGATGACGGCTGTTTAAACATCTTTCACGTCATGAATATAAAACGAAGATTAAGTTTTTTCACAAAACCCGAGTCTCTCCTGTTCCAAATACAAATCCGCCAGCGGTGTTTACGAAGGCGACGAGTCGGAAGTAAGTGGCTCAAGCAAATTTAGCTATTTTCTTTCGCTTTCGACAAAAGTGCCAGTCGCACGCAGTAGACAATACCGTTTCATATCGGTGAGACTTCGTCTTTCTGAGGAAGGAATGGAAATACTTGTGCGCTGGGCTGGCATGATGAATCTGGCTCAGAGGCTTGTATTATTCTGCCCACACTGCATACAGCACCGTCCGATTATGTAGGAAATACCTACCACCAAATGTTTCCTCTCCGTCTAAGAAACGGACTGTATTCACAAGTTCCTGCTATAAGTTTTCCTTTTAGTTGAACTGGAATTTTCTTTTTCGAAATAAGGAGTGAAAATGTTCGCGTAATCTGATTTAACTTTTTAAAAATGTTTATAATTTTTAGACCCGAGTTAGCAAGTAATGGTGTTATTTGTGGTTATTAAATTTTTCATCACCCATTAAAGAAAAATAAAGAAAAATAAAACATAGGTAAAAAGTATGAGTAAATAAATATACGAGGCGTGAAAGAAAAACCATTATTAACTTATTAGACAAAAAAGAAAAATTCTTTACAGAAAATCATAAACTATGTTTGCTGAATAATTTTAACAGCAAAACAGTTAATATTCAGTTGAGGCAATAAAACGTTAAGGAAGATTCTTTTCGATAAATAGAGTAGTCAGTTAAAAGCGATATACATAGATATACCAAAGAGGATTATCTTTTCCTCACGAGTATTTATCTTTCACGTGATGGCGCTGAGTAGAGACTACAATATGTTAAGACTATACAATTTGAAATTTCTAGTGTAATATAAATTATTAACATACTATTTAAATACAATTTTACAAAATATTGAATAATTTCTTATATGCATTGATATTTATATTTATCATTTTATTAAAAGAATGTGTTTTGAAAAAAAATCAATACTTAATCCAAGAGATTTAAAACCAAAGTTAAATAATGCTGTACACTGTTTATAGGTGACGTTTGCTATCATCACTGATTAAGAAAGCACATAAATTCATGAAATCAGGTTTTACGATACTTATATCATATGAGTGGGTGTTTATTTACGCATGTGTCAGATTGAGGTGTAAAAGTAATTACTCAAGGAAATGAAATTAGATATTAAAAAAAAACTTTGACCTTTAAAACTCTAATTTTTTTGGAGCAACCAATGCAACGCAGGAATAATTTAAAACTTAATTTAATATTGAAGTTAGAAAGGGCAATATGAGTGAGATGTCTGGTAAATAATAAATAATTTCACTAACATAAGCGGATTATTATGCTAAATCTAAAGTGTTGGTAGCTTTATAGTAAAAATTAATTTTATATTTTTTACTAAAAGTCCTAAAACGCGTGATCTATTGAACCTTATGGTGATAAAGTCATGGAATTAATACAGTTTAAAGCCTCCAGCGATTCGAGTGGTTCCTAACAACAAGACTACTTAGCTTTGTCGAGCTTCGGGTTCGGTTCCACTAAATATGTTCATTATGATGTCATTAATATTATAATTAAATTAAAAGAAATAATTTAACGCTAAAAGAAGTTAAGCTTAAGAATATCAATTTTTCTTTTAGTGCAACGTATAAAATGAAATTAGTGAAATATTTTGGCTCCATCATCCTTATGATAGCATCTAACCGTTTATAGTTTTAAATGATAATTTTGTTTTTTTGAGAATCTTAATTTCTGAAGCAACTGGGATGGAAAGAAACAGTACTCAGAATAAAGTAATCTAATCGATTTCTTCAATTTAAAACATAAAATACAAAAAGTTTTTAACCTGAAAATTTTATTTGGACATATAACGACTTGCTAATCATACATAAATGTCACCAAACAATTAACTAATTTTATATAACAATCTTATTTACGACATTTTATCACCTACAGCTTACAATTTACTATCTCAGACGTAATTTTTCACTTCACCGAAATATATCTCTCAAAGCCATCGATCCATGAAGACTAATGAAACCTGTGAGACGTTTTAAGACATTTATTATTTATAGTTTCCAGAAACATTCACCGACGGTGGTACATTATCTGTCGATCGATCTCGGACGACAAGCGAGCGGGGTTCGACTGTGCATTGACAAGGCGCTTACTGAACCTTTCACAACCCGCCATCAATCATCACATCTTAAACTCTCTTAAGGCCGCGACCGAGACCAACCCTTGGAGCAACGACCCGCACCCACTGCGGGCCCGGCTGTATCTCGGGGGAAAAGAAATTAAGCACAGCAATAGTATATGATGTTACTTGACCGGTAAATACTAACTTACCGGACGAGCATGATAATTCGCGCGCGAGCCAGAGGCGGGATTTTCATGCGAGTGCGGTAAAACTTCCCAGCGTATGACGTACGATACGCTGGGAAGTTAAAAGCTGGGTCATCATAGAACTAACTAAAAAAGCGTATTAACGTTTTAATTACAACGTATTCCTTGCATAGCCATATCGTTTCTCATTTCTTCAAATCTAACCTATAATAAACAAACATTTGCTACTGCTGCTTCCAGTGCTGTCACTAAATTCCTTTTGAAGTAACCTATAAACATGCATTAACTTCGGTTTGGTGCAATAAGCTGATTGTTTTTATTGTTTACTTCTGTTACTTCCGTTTTCTAGTGCACGGTAAATTTACCGTGCAGTTATCGGCAAAGAGTAATTTTCCATCCAACAGTAAGGCACAGGAAACAGATGTGGAGAATGATGTAAAGAAGAATTACGGTATGTTGTGTCCATCGCCAATGCTCATTAAGAACAGCGTGTCTGAGTCTAAGGCAGGCTCATGGGGAAGATATAAAAAATTGAGTACATCAATAGTATACGAGTTACTAGACCGGCAAGTGCTAATTTACCGGACGAGCATGATAATCAACTACGAGCCGGGTAAAGTGATAATCTGCTACTTACGCCACTGAAAAAGGAAAATACTGAGGTGATCAACCTTTACACGACGTCGATCTGTGTGTTAGAAACTCTGCCAAATTTATTCCAAAATACCATTAGGTTATTTGAGATTGAGAAAATGAATTTAATTTTTTAATGAATTTGGAAAGACTTAAACACTTAAGTTTCATCTGGCGAATATTCCATAAACTCGTAGTAATTTTATGATACTTAATTTAATTCGCTATAAACTCAACTTAAATTAATCTACTGATGCTCGGTCAAAGACAGAGAAACGGAAGTATACATGAAAATAAAAACATAAAGCTGATTGTTAAGTATTTGCGAGTAAAAAGATTTAAAGCTAGTCCAAAGGCATATTTAAAGTAAGATTTTATATAGTCTTGACTTCTATTTTTTTGTTAACTAAAAACTGTATTTACGTCTCACGATACAAAAGGTAAAACTACGAGTACTTTGTGGATTCTTCCGAGAGGAAACCTCAAGAAGTAACCAGTGTTTCAGAAGCAGTGACACATTTAAGCAAGGAAAAGGAAAATGAGTGAGTAAAATAAGAACAAAGAGAACAGATTAGGCGGGCTACGACTCTAAGAGTTGTCATATGTCGACCTGTCTGCTGCAATACCGGAGTATATCAACTTTGTAAATAGCGGCCCTAACCTGACAAACACCTTGTTTGCATTTCACCACTTCTCCGCTAAACCGCTTCTCTAGAAATCCTTATTTGTTCATGTGGACTTTTACCCTAAGGCGGAACATAATTTGTAACCGTATTTCTCATTCCTAAACTACGAGTCTATTACCGGACAAAAGTTAGAAAAATGTTCGGTTTTCAGCAACCGGTCTGAGGAACGTAAAGGTATAGGCCGTTTAAAATAACAAGGCCCAGTCCGTTCATAAGGCTAATGTTAATTTTAGCATTTGGATTATGGGCAGCGTGGGCCACGATATTTGATTCGGACTGTACGTAGGCATAATACGCATAACAATTATTATTAAATATTAAGTTTGATGACTTTAATATAAACTACATGCTTTCCGATGAAACATGTATATAATAAAACAGTTCTTTCACTCAGTTTTTTTTAACTGTAGATGTATTTAATAAAAAATATTATATATACATTAAAAAGAGAAGAAAGGGTTTTCAATGATTATTCAACTATTTTTTGGAGTTAATATTTCGTTCACTAAGAAAATAAATGGTAATGGAAAAATTATTGGCTAAAGGGTTGAAAAGTATGACCTTTAGTCCTAAGTGCGTCTGGGAACTACATTGCTGCGGTTTGTATCACTCCGGGCAAACCTTGATTTTAACCCTTCAACCCACAAAACTTTTATCGACAAGTAGATAAAAAGAGTATCAGTTCTTTATACATTTTGGAATAAAAGTTAGAAAATAAAATATTGTTTGACTGCAATGTCATTATGTTTTTTAAACCTAAATTTAAAATTAGTGTTAATTGATATTTTTTTAAAGCAAAGATTCAAAAATATATAAAAATTAATGCTTATAGCATTTACTTTATTTAAATGAGATAACATCTGTATTTATAAATAATACGTGAATTATAACGGATTAAACAAAGGTCGACGTAAACTTATAAAACCTACAACAACAAACACTTCAAACCCTTCCAAGCGGAAAAAGTAAGTAGGCCTATTCAATATAGCAGATGAGGTGGACTTTATTATCGTTTGTCGCCACATCATAAAAGAAAGGGATACTGCAGGTTAAAAAACTTCGAAAAAGCACCTTAAAAGAAAGGTGTTAAATCAGTTCAAACTGTCAATTAAAGTTTAGTACTAACGGATAGTACTATTAAAAAAGAATAAATTTTAAAAAATCACGTCAAATCACAAAACTTTCACCACATTAAATTGGTTCTATGTAAAAGTATAAAAACTGTGTTTTACGGTTAATTGTGAATAACGTTAAAATCCATTATTCATCAAAAGAGATGAGAACGCTCTTTCTTCGCTTAATGTTTAAACAAAAACAGAAGATGTTTCTGTGGGGGCGACGAGACGGAAGCGAATGCCGCAAACAAAATTAGTTATTTTCTTTCGCTTCTTCCAAGAGAGTGTCACTTTAATGCACTCTTGTACAATACGGTCCGTTTCACTGGCCGCTTTAATATTTTATCCGATCCGGCAATATTGTAGCTTCCTCTCATTGACGCTCTGTGATAATTTCTCTTAATAAATAACACTGGAAGACTGTGTTTTCCAAGTGTTTTACGGTGTAAAAGAGTGTCTTGGATGCAAGCGAATGCTTAAAACATAACTGGAACAAAGATAAGAGGGTATGTTACTTTTTTATTTTTAGGAACCCTCAGAAACGTTTTTTCGCGTAAACCCAAACAAATTAAAAATCCTCCGAATGATATTGTTTTAATTGTAAGTATAAAAAAATAACCTTGAGTAACTAACTATTTGAGCTTAACTAATTATTTGACTGAGGGCGGTGGTAAAACGTTGTCCGAGTAATTTGTGGGTTACTAAGTAATTCTTTTGTTAATTTTACAACAATCAGAATCATAGGTTTAAATATGTATCCTTCACTTACTATGCTTTCGTGGAGATTATGATCCAATTAAAATATTTTACAGATAGAAACAACTTTTTTTAGGAAAAGAACAACAAACATACTAAAACATTTTTAAAAGGTTTCTTCCTGAACCCTAAGGAGGATAGAAGAGAATTGTGTCTTGCTAATGATTTTGTCCTTTATAAAATCGTCAGTGGCAACAAATTTTGATAACTTAAAGATTTCACGCTATACTTTTTTAAACAAAACCATTACTTCTCAATACGATTTCAGTATTTCCATTCGAATTTAAAAAAGAAGTCAAGTACCCTAATTCGTTAAAACACATAAGAGGAAATTGCGTTATACAAATGTGATACTGATTTTTATATTTCCCGTTGTTTGACATTCTCAAAGTACGCTATCGGATGGGTGATTATAAAACACTATGCTGTAGAAAGTGTAACGCTATAAGCAAAACAGATAACGGCACCTATGCAGCGGAGCGGCCTAATCCCGCGTAAGCCTATTACTACGTGTCCCTGCATTCAACTTGATAATTGGTTCGTGTGGTCAACCTTTATCATCGAGAGGTTAAGTCTGATAAATATCTGTCTGATATTTTCGCTATTTAACTTAAAAAAGATGAGTTTAGTTTTGTGGATAAGGTCTTGATTGGAAGTACTGACACGATCATAATATTAGTTGAAAAACTTAAAAGTCGTTTTCATGCACTTGGGTTGGGTAAAATGAATAAATAATTATTTATTATACGTTTGAACTCTAACTACACTTAACACTTATCTGACCGAATCCAAGTAGATAACGGACGCTATCTCACGTTTCTCCGCAGTCAACTCACCTGTAACAAACACATAAACGATCAATATAATGAATTCTAATTCTGTGTAATTCGGCATAACCTAATATTAAACAATTAGAAGCCACAAAAACCAATATCTTTCCGTGATGTTTCCAAAGAGGTTGGTAATTTGAAACAAATAACCCCGGTAGAAAAACGGCAGAGCGATGTTTCAAAAAAGCAATGAATGATTGGGCCCATTTAGCGGAGAAAGTAGCAACATATGAGCGTTGGAAATGAGCAGCTCCGGAGAAGGAAGATCCAATAAGTTGCCCCAGGTTATAAATCATGTACAAAGTGGAGGCAATTGAACACTCCGCCCATCTGTTAGCGCAACTAAACTTATCAAGTCGTTGGAACTCTTCTCTAATGAACCATTTTTGTCGCGAGTCTACCCCAGATGGCGGTAATGTTTGTTTTCAACTCGCGTTGTCTTCGCCATTATTAGCTTGTTATTATTCTCCGCCGCTTCTTCGGGGGAGATTTTTCACCGTTATTGAACACCGCGTTTATGAGGGGGTCGGTCGGTGAGGCGGTACGGGGCGCTCGCGTTGACGCCACGGCGACCAAAGTGTTGGGAGGATGTTGTTATCAAACTATGAAAGGGTTTATTCTTTTCTTGTATATGTGTGGAGAGTAGAAACTTGGTTGGAGGGTGAAAGCTTATGAGTATTTGACTTTTGCATGAGTTCACAGTGGCACTACATACTTGTATATAGCATATATCCAGTAATAAAAGCTTCACTCTATATAAACAGGACGAAGAGAAGAACTACGATTTAATTTTTATTTCTCCTTGACAAACAGAGAATAAAAAAATGAAAATTAAGTAAACGTTTCAAAAGATTTAACACTGTTATTGTTTCAAGTGAAAAGAGAATGGTTTAAATCTTAAGAATGGAAGCAAACGTTTAAACAGGGATAAAGAGTATAGCAGTTTGACAGCTAAAATTTTGGATTGCACGATAAAAATTTTGGAAAACAAATTTTTACTGACACATTTCCTGATTAAGCCTTCAATTCAAATATTTTTTCTTAATAATTTCGGCAAATAATTTTTTTATGAAATGATTAGTTTGTACTGCAACTTCTAAATAGACTGATTATATGACCGCTGATTAGTATCTCCGCTTCATTAAAACAATATTAAATCCTAAATTACATTGATATATAGCGTAAAACGTCACAAAGCCCTTTATTTAAAAAAGGAGGAAGGAAAGTTTATGATGAAAAATTTTATCAAATTAGGGAATGCATAGTTTAATGAAGTAGAATTATTTACTATTAGGGTCGGCTTCATTGAACACTGTAGTCAGTTCATTGCCGGCTCATAGTGTCTGGCCACATTAAATCCCCCTCACTGAAGATTTTTCACCATCTTATTGAATGTAACGAGACAATATGCCCATTAAAGGGAGGCCATTGAACTCTAAGTCTTCATACTGTGATCATTAACTCGCGTTACCATGTTAATATCAGGCTATTAACGCGTGGCGTCGCGCACTCGCTAACCCTCTTCTGTCGTCGATTCCTGCGCAATCTACCGGGAACATTGATACGAAAATGATTATGAAGTTAGGGTTCAAATCGGAATACACAGAGATAGTATATTTCATTACTAAGAACTAAATAGACGCTTTCCTTCGTCAAGTTCCGAGGTCAAGTTTAAAAACCGAAGCTCTTGAGCCGAGGTCGAAAAATGGCCGAGTAAAGAAAAGCAGCTATAGTCCCGTGTGATGAACTATATTTTTCGTTATACCGCTCAATATATTCAACTATACTTAAAAAACAAAAATTCTTCACCTTAAACAGCTTGTTTACATTTAACAGATCTATCCCAACGATACTTTCATCTTGATCTTGCTATTTAATACCATCAGCTGATTGTCTATTTCATTCATGTTAGAATGATAGTAACCAACAATTTGATGAACACATTAAACTATCGATTGGTGAATTGAGCGAGTTTTGCAATATTGATTTTGATCTTACCCAGTCATAAGTAAAATATTAATGACATCTCAATTAAGGCTCTATTTTTGCCCAATTGTGACGTCAGTTTCGGACTGTAATGCTTTAGTCCGAAAATTACGTCACAACCTTTGACTCCACATGCCTTATGGAAGATAAAAAACTACAATACAAAACGAACAACTGACGTTCTCGACCACAGCTGATTCTTTTTCTCCCTAAGGAGAAAAATGTATTTTTTTAGCCCCGCAACACATGTTATAAAATCTCTAGTTTTCGTACCGGTATAGCGAAAAAGGGTTTTATTAAAAAAGTGGAGAAAAAAACAAATTATAAAAGCAGTAGTTTTTGGTGGTATTAAAATATTATTTATAGTGGGATAATAAATAGGATTGCAGAACGAACTATAAAATTAATACGTAATCTGCATTAAATACTTTCCAACGGTATGTAGATTGAAAATCGAGTGTCTTGTTACAAAAGACGATTCTTGAACTAAATAAACTCCATTCCTTCGCGCTTAAATAATTTTTTTGTCTTAAATTTAAACAAGTAGTTTTTTTTTAACTGGGAAGATTTGATTGTTAGGTTTTAAAACTGAGCTACCATTTGATTTATGTTACTAATTAATAACTTACAATGACAATGGTTTGTACTGATTAATAAGCCTTAACACAATAAACATTTTGGGCAAACATACTATTATATTTTGGTCCTTCAATACTATCTGTAAGCTCATTCTTTCAACTACATTTTAGTTTTAAAACCAAAGCAGTTCACAGCACAACCAAGCGGGCCTCCCCCACAAGGCCGTCTTTAACGCACAATTTTGTTCCGACGATTAAAATGTGTTGAGAGAAGATGAATGCAAGAAGCTCTGGTGGTAATGAGCTTTATTACGTAATAATTACTAAATGATTTACGACTGTATTTAATTACCTAGGATGTAATAAGCCGCACAGCCCCAGTCGTGACGTTTATTAATTAGACTTACCTCCATTGTTACAAATGGTTGGCGGTCTAGCTTTGCTTCTTTGTATCCCCGCGAAGGCCGGGATTATCTGACCCGTGTTTGTCAAATGTTCCGTCGGGGATTAATAATTGTTAGTTTATTCCGTACGTACCTCGTGTAAGTTGAGACGAGATTAATGTTTCGAAATTGTTCGGGGCTCGCTTGTTTGTGTAATACGTAGGGTATTAATTAGGTTTGGCTTTGATGACAGCGGGAGTTTAGAAATTGTTGGAAAACGCGTTATGTGTCGAAAAGTAGAGATAAAAAAGCGGTAACTTAAGTTTGCGATCTATATGAGAAATTAATATAAAGGGAAAAGGATAAATGAATACCTTGGATTTAATTTTGCATAAACTACTTGTTTATGTAAAATTGTTTAATTAATTACTTTTATTTTACACTAGCTGATAATCCCGGCTTTGCCCGGGAGATTATTTTCTTTCTGTTGTAATCTAGATGTTTCTTAGCGCTGCATTCTGTTAGTAACCATAGTCGCTATTTCAAATGGTAACTATAATAACTATTTAAAGCACTTCCAAAATGCTTGACATGGTTTCCTTTCGGACGATCCTGTTCCATAATCCGTAAAGATATCAAAACCAAAAAGTAATAGTGCACATCTTGAGATATCAAGCTTCAATAGACACCAAGATCAAGTGTCTACGAATTGCAGTTTTTGCTGTAGCACGAAATAAACCAACACACAACTCTCTTTTTATATATTGATATATATGTTGATTTACGAATGTGATATAATAAAAAATAAATAATTACTGGAGGTGGATTAAAATTACAGTTGAGATACTTTTTTTATTACTTAAAATTCAGGTAAAATATTAAGATAGAATTTTTTTGGTAAAACTTGAACACTATGCTAAAAATATTGATAAATCTTCTCAAAAACCTACATTTTGATATTAGAAAGATTTCTTCTTTTAGTAAACGATCTCAAAACCCTTTGAAAATTCCATCTCGTCCAGTAATTCTATTAGAGGCTCTTTACAGTGACAAGAACAGGTTAAAGGAGCTGATTTCAACAAAGCAATTGGAATAAAGAGAGAAGAGATAAGACACGTCAGTCGCAGGGCCGGGGAGCCTTGTGGCTGTAGCCCTCATGTCCACGGCGGTTGCCTACTTATTGTAAATCTGGACCCAGGGTTCCGATAGAACTGTGCTCCTTACAGGTCGATAAACTGATTTCGACTGCAAAATAATACGTTGACAAAATACAAGAACAATTTTAAGCCATGCCTTAAGAATAAGAATCTTCATTGTAATTGACTAATCGTATAATCCTGGACAAATCGTCATTAAACTACACGACATAATGAAACAAATGTAAACTAATAAAATATTTAAAAAAAAATAAAGGAGTAAGATGCCACCACTTTAGTTTTTCTCCACTTTAGTTTGTACTCTCTGACACTTTGATGTTATTTAGAAATTAGAAAGTCTTTTGACTTTTCCTGATTTTCCTAGCTCTGATTTAATGTGAATGGGTGTATTACATGTTATTTTGCATGGAGTTCACATTAAACATGGAGTAAACATGATTAAGAAAAAGAGTTAAAATATTTAAAAAAATATTGCAATGCAAAAAGAAATAACAACTTAAAAGACAGAAGTATCCCTCCCCCCCCCCCCGACGTAAAAATACTGTTTCGAAAACCGTACTGTAATAATTAAATGTACTGTAGGCTTCATGATCTATTTTAATGGATTCACATTTTTTAGTTTCTCTTTAACTTTTCCATTATTTTCTTGAGAGTGTAAAGCTCAAGCTCAATAAATCTCTTATTTGTTTGTTAAATAAAATTGGTAAAACGTTAGCCATAAACATTTTCAAAATTATTACACGCCATGCCTCTATGTTTTAGCATTGATTTTATACTTTCTGTAAACATAGTAAAAAAGTAAGAAATAACAAAAGATGTCGCAACATTAAAAATAAGTAAAAAATAAAAGAAATAAACATGTAGGAAACCGTGCAAATAACAGTTAACTGTGCTATATTTTCTTGCATTTACCTTTTTAGTATTATTTATTATTTTTCTCACTAACTTCTTTATAGTGTAATGTATTTAACTAAAAAAAATATCCCACTAGTTGGACAAATGACTTTTATGAAACGTTAGTCATAAATGTTTTAAAGTGATGTTAGCATAAAAAATAACCGAAACCCCAGAATTGAAGCTCTTTTCATCTTACAACTATAACATACAGAATTACACTTTGAATATTTATCATTATAAACATTCCACTTGATGGATGCAATTGTTAGATTGAACTTCCAAACAGCTTAATAAACGCAAGTGAGGGTAAACACAAACTGTGCAGAACTATTAGGACAGAATAACAGTAAAACGCTCCAACAATATAAACCTTGTTCGAAATAATTACATCTGTTTGTCAAACATTTCCCTTCCTCTAAAATGTATAGTGATAAACTGTGGTAAATTTAAAGCAATTTTACATATTTTTACACTGAAAAATGTTATATAATATTACTGTTAAAATTTATAGCTGTTTAAAAGTATACCTTGTTGTAGCTTATTGTAAATTTGGAAAACTCACATTTAAAGTGTATTAGTAAAATTGTGTCACTGCTTTGTACAAATGCGAGTTAAAACACAAAAACTTTAATAAGTAAACAAATAAAGTATAGTTTACACAATTTTACTACACTTTATATTTGTTAATTTAAGTAACAAATGTAATTGATTCCGACCGAAGCAGAATCGTCGACTCGCACTCGCCATACAAAGAAACTTTCTGAATAGAAACTGGACTTTGAGAAACTTGAAAGTTCTACAGTACTCCTTACAAAACGTTTTCTTTTCAATCAACTGTTATTTATTCGGAGAACCCGTCTTTTAATGTAATGATAAAGTAATTAGGGAGTTCAAAGCGGCAATCTAATGTAATTAAATTTGTAAAGTAAAAATAATTAAAATCATGATAAACTCATTTTTGTAGTAAGGTTTAGGTCCTACTTGAACTAGCTGATGGTGTTCCATTTCGCTGGAAAAGGTAAACAAATAATTGTAAAAAAACACAAATTACAGCTAGTCAGCCTTTTTATTCATATTTTCCTTAGAAGAAAATTTTACCAAAAAACTTATATTTTTTCTGGAATTTTCCCGCCCTTTTATTCAAGTATGGGGTTTATGGGCGACAGATTTATGGTTTTCTCAAAAGTTACGGATAGTTTGGACTTTATATATAAATAAGTTAAATCAGCATCTAATACTCATAATATACTCTTGAAACACTGCTTTGTATTTCATCAACTATGAAATTATTACAGAAAATCAATGTAAAAAACCGGTTAAAAGCGTTTTACAATTCCTTTTGAGACTCTTTTGCTACTAAAAAAATACAAAATTAACCTTTGACAATCTTTAAAGCAATTTTCATTCAGTCTCTATTAAACACGCGCACTCTCGTGGTGTTTTCAATTAATTTTTAAAATTGTAAACATTTTTAGCTACCTTAATTATAAAAAAATTACGTACCCCTATAAAAAATCAAATATGGACACGTGAGAATTTTCATCGTCAGCAAACATTTCGGAGGTTGAGGAGCAGATGAGGCGTAGTCAGAGGGGCAGTGACACTTGCCCGCGACCCAGTAAGCCGTCCTAATCCTTCAAAGCCTATTATAGCACGGCGTGTAGGCAAACTCGCAAATTGGCTGGGGCGATATGACTTGTGGCGTGCTTCCCTCCTCTATGGACGAAACGCACAAAGCGCCCCCAAAGCTCGACCCTTCATCGAACGTTTTTATACCAATTCCTCAAAAGATTCATGGAGTGGATACATTCATGAATAACGTTTGATTGATGTTTAGTTTTTTTTTTATCAAATGGATATCCATTAACACTCCATCGAACGTTTTTATACCAATTCCTCAAAAGATTCATGGAGTGGGTAAATTCATAAATAAAGTTTGATTCATATTTTGTTTTTTTTTTATCAAACGCCATTTTGAAGGATGGTAACTAAAAAGGTTTCCTTACCCATGCACAGTTCCGAAGGTTTTTAAGTTTTTTCACTATTTCGTTACTCGAGATTAATATTTTTGGCGAGTCTTTTGCTGGACCCTCATCAATTAACATACTTCTAAATCAGCAAAACAGATGTCTAACGATAAAATAAGTACCCAATGTAAAAAAAGTGAAATGATACTCAGTGTTTTAACCAACGATTAGCAGTTAGTTAAAAGACCGTAATGAGAAAAAAACCAAAGTGAAAGCAAAATAATATACCAATACGAAATGTATAAACTCCACCCTGCTACTTTTTGCACTTATTGGTACAGTTAACATCATTTTGTATCACTTATGGTACAATATAACCAAAACAATCAGAATATATTCAAGAACCAAGGATAATTTAATTAATATAATAATTAGAAAATGGAGGAAAACAGGAAGTACAAGACGGTGACTCGACACGACGTCGACGTCGCAGTTAATGTTGGGCGACAGTAATACTGTACTGGTAATACCGTATGATGGGGTAATCCCGTCACTCGGCTGTCCAACAAACTGTACGGGGCTTACCTCGGGCTGCGTCCGTGTGTCATCTTGTCATCACTGCACGCCCAGTCTTCGGGGGGGGGGGGGGGGGGGGGGTAGGGGTGTCCGGGCAGATCATCCACCTTTATATACGAGTGAAAACGAGTGTTGATTTTAGAAACTCTTATGTTTTGTTCGATTACTTAATTTAATTTTGTTAGGACTCCTTTTAAAACACTTTAAAAGCGAATAAGCGAATATGAGTATTATTAATTTTTTTGGTGATACATACAATAAAATACCAATCAGTAAGGAATTCTGGTTAAGACAGAAGTTCCACTTATCGGGGGTGTAATAGGATTGCACTAAAGACAAGAGGGGTTTTAATATATATCACCGGTACGTTGGCTTAACCATCTTTATATACGGGTGAAAAGGAGTGTTATTTCTAGAAACTCCTATGATTCGCTAGTTGATTTAATTTAATTTTGTTGGAACTATTTTTGAAACACTTCAAAAACGACTATGCATGTGACAACAATACAAAAAATGAATCGGTAGAGACAATAAAATTATGATGTATTTTTTAGAGAATGATATTGTGTATAAAGTATACAACATGTCGTTTAGTTTAATTAGTTTCATAATTAAAGTTTCGTGGTATTGTTTTTGTTTATGCGCAATCAACTTAGCAATGAAATTTTACTATATGTATTTTGTTTGCTACGCAGAAATAGACAATTTCTCTTTAATATTTTTAACTGTTAAGGTTCTAAGTTTAAGTGCGTAATACTTAGTGAGGTTAGCTGTTTAAGATGTATCATTACTTTAGAAATAACCTTTGACCTAAGCGATCGAGCATTAGCATTGCAATCGTTTAGCTTCCTTGAATTATTTAAGCCTTGTTTAATGACAAGCTTAATTATAAATTATTTCGTGGACAGGAGTTACTTCACAAAATAACACGATGACAAAATATGTCAGAATGAGATAATAACGATATAATCGTATACCTTAAAACATTTTGAATAAGGCAGACGGTCGGGACATTGAGGTCTGTCCATTACGACACAGTGTCCCTGCGGTTAAAATTTGCAACCGAGGATTTATAGGAAGCCGATGAACTCGGGCCCAAGCCAATCTCCAACCCATTAATCAATTCATGAGACAACGTGGGATAAGTAAACAATAAATCAATCCACCCATACATTTTATTACACCCATACATTTGATGAACCGTATTTTAGAAAAGTTTGTGCAGGGATAGTTTTCAAAAAATAATACGTGGACATAAAAAGGAGATTTATTTATAACGGTTAACGTACAAGAAAATATGACAATCTGTAGGAACAAATTGGAGGTTTATGAATTAATGTTCGCTTAAGGCACATTAATCCATACTTCAGCGTGATTTAAAATAAATTTGTAAGGAAAATTCGTTTTTGTGTACCGTATTCGTATTTAAGTATTCAATATAATATTTTGTAAATTTATTTAAATTTTGTTGAATTAATTCGACAAACTGCAACTGCATTAATGGTTCATTGAAGATTTAATTGATTGATTTCATTTTATGATTGACTTAAGATGCATTAACTGTTTTATGCATTAATGATGGTTTATTATTAAATTTCATCCCCCATTATATGTATTGTTAAAAAATATTAATGAATTCAACCATACAAAACAAAGAATAAACATCACCTTTGATTCAATAAAAAATACACGAACAAATCCAAAAATTGTTATTAATACTTAATACTCAATACTCAATACTCATTTATTTCATGAATAGAATACATAAGCACATGTATATCTCAATCGTCATAATAAAGGTAAATACAAAAGATACATAATTAAAGCACAACTTATATACAACTTTGGACTTAAAAATATATTGAAAATCGTGGACAATGAGAGAAGTATGCCTCGTTATTTAAAGACCTGTGAATTCATGAACACTATAAAATTCATTTTCAGTTAAAAACCGCCTAAGCCTCCCTTTGAATTCCCTTTGTAATTCAAGGGAATTCAAGAAGAATAACTGATTTATTCTCATCAGTTATTGAATTATATCAACGTCGCATCATCTGATTTCTCAAATCCGAGATTTTTTACAGAGAAAAATATTATCTCAAAATACGAGTATCCCTCGGACATATCGCACAGCCCGGCGACGCCCGACGCCGCGCCGCGACGCAGCTTCCTAACAACAGTCTTAATCTGCGTCGCAATTAAAAGCGCCTAAACCGCTTAGCTTGGTGGACGCGCCTAAGCGCCTTGTGCGGCCGGCGTGCGCGCTTTATTAGAACGGCGTCATCAGCGATACTGGGATTATAAGGAATCGCCTAGATTACTACGATGTCCTCGTAAAATATTACAAAGATTAAAGAGATATATCCTAAAGAATGTAAATACAATATCTGTTCTTCGAACTCAGTGCGTAGTGCATGTTTCTATTGTGTCACTTGTTTTATTGCCTTACTCTAAATTAACACTTGAATTGTGGTGGTGAATTTTGTATTTTCTGTATTTATTTTCCCACCTGGAATCAATATCGAAATTTAAACGAATATTACGAACTTATTTAAAATTATTAAATCAACCATAGAAAACCCCCTAAAATAATCCCCTATAACTAATTAAGGGGGAATCAACAAATTCAGCCCCTTAAACTGCATTCCTTAAATTAAAGTTTCTTTAAGGCGTTCTCACTGAAAACGCAACTTAGTTTTAACAGATGGTGAAGTTTTGTTTGTGGTAGTTTGTGGACTTTAAGCTAACATATTGTTCTATGTTAATCGTTTCCGACAAAATTCACTCTATCAAAATGTCCCGTTTAACACGTTCAAGCAGTTATGCACATTAATTACCAAGAACTTCAATTCCCATCCCTAACTGAATATATGGATTTTAGTTACAATAAAATACTTTGGCGCCGAGCTATCGAGACCTAGGGAGCCAGGAAATAGTATAATTCACGTATTAAACGTGTATTATACGAGCACTTATTATACCAGTGCTAGACCCGGTTTCAAAGATATAGTTCAAACAATAACACTGAAACTATAAATTCTGCAATAATACTGGACGGCAAATAAAGTAGTCAGCCAGTTCAGGATTGATTACTTATATCGTTACTTAAGTATCCACGAAGCCATAAACGTCGTAAAACACAATTTTTTATAGTTCAATGGTTCTTCAGCAAAGCATAGCAAGCTATGGGACATTGAACCTCATCATTTTTCACTGAAAATATTAATTCTTGTTACTTACATACACAATTAAACGAAGTACATACACAATTAAATTAGTTTTTTTTTCTGTTAATTGTAGTAATTTTTAGAGTTGGTGTTTCATCTTAAACAATTTTTTTATTGACTGACTTTCTTGTATCTTTAAACCTGATTTCAAGGTTTAAACTCTATCCGAAACGTGACGAGATTCGTCAATCGAATCCCTGGCTTTAAGTTACCGAAATAATTTTTAATAATACCGCCTCAAAATAAAATATGACAAGATAAACACTCGTTTTATATATTTAAATCGAACTTAGGACGTTCACAAAAGAACATACAAGAATTAAGATCGGAAGAATGCCGGTTTCAAAAGGGGACACGTACAAGCGAATACATAAGATGTTATGTCGGGAGAGAGGCGAAAGAGGTTGCAACACCCACATAAATACGGCAGTATGTGGAACGGGCCGTCCTCAAAGTGTTGAATGCTAAGCTAAAAATCTCAACTTCCCCAAGAATTTGTATCGTCTGGCAAAGGAAACACGTAGTTGCCTTAATTTCCGTTTGTCGGACGAGCAGCGGTGCCTTGCTTTAGGGGGCACTCCGAGGGGAGGGGGGGGGTTATGATCGTCTAGCTTACCACAACTGTCGGTAAATCAAAATACATCCTCGTATAAATAAAAAGAAGTAGAATAGACAAACATATGTTTGTCATAACTGTTAACTAAGTCCGACCAAATCCTAGTGCAATAATTCTAGATAAATAATTCTGTAGCACATAAACAGGATACTCATTGATAAGTATTAAATTTTTTTTGGTAATCATTCAATTGTAGAATATAAGTGCATTTTTTTTTTAGAAAAAACTTGTTCTTAATCATCGTAAATGTAAGCCTTCTTCATATATTAATCTAATCAAATATTCAATTTTATAACTATAATACTTTTTTACAATTAATTGTTTCATTTGTTTCGTCTTTTAAATGTACTGCCATCAATAGAAAAATTGTTACTAAAACGTTGGATCAGCGACTATTTTATAAAGTGAGATTGTCGTGTTTCTTTCCCAATGGCACAGTTAAGAGAATAACTAAATAAGTTAAATGATCTGCTTGAAAAAACCCTGTTAGGTCTGTCGGACTTGGTAAATGATAAAATTAAAAATCATTAACATTTTATGAGTTATTTACACTTGTTATCCATGAGTAAATATTGATAAAATTACTTGTTTAATATCACATATACTTGTATAACACAATAGGTGTTTGCCCAAATAGGTTTTTATGAACACCAAAAACCCATAACAAATTTGATACTTCAATCATTTATGAAGAGATAAGCAGGATAACTCAAACTCAACATAACAAGGTACAACCCTCAATAACAACGTTTAAAAAGCCACGCCACTCCCACAATGTTTTTGAAAAGAACAAAGTAAAACTGTTAAGAAGTATCACGTGAATTTTTTCATATGAAAACGAAGTCAACGAATGATTCACGGTAATTTGCAAAGCTACACAGGGATAGGGAAATGCATCCGTTCCAACCTAGATTTTATGAAGATCAAAGAGAATAACTTAATGAGAAAAGCGACGCTTCTACGAACCTTGTTTAAGAGGAATGGTTTTACTTTAACAAACAAAGGTCACGGTGGCATGGTCTCCTCGTGTTGTTTCTCCTTGTGTATTTCGAATGCATGCGGTGGTCAAATGAAATATGAATACATTTGATGTATACAGAATATTTATTAAATAAATTCAAAACCAATGGTATTTTTAAAACAAGCAATTTTATAGACACATTTCGATAATTTTGATGTTAAATAGTCATGTTTTGAATGATTATATTTTGTATTCCTAGCTTGCATGGCTGCATGTGTGGTTTGCGGACAATGTTAACGTTTCTTTGCACATAAATAATCCCTCTCGGAGAGTTTGTGACATAATGCTTTTAACAACTATATTTTATTGGTATATTTGTTTCATGATGAATATTTTTTGTTCTAAAGTACTAAACATGTATATTTTGAAGTTCATCCTCAGATTTGTCTGGATTCATCCCGATCCAAATAAGGCTGAAGAAGAACCAAGAAATGGATCCTTAAAATGCCTTTCTAGAAAAACTGTCTCTAAAAATGACGATTAGCCACTTCAACGCAATTGTTCTCAAAAACTCTAAAATTATTATTTACTTCACCTCAATGTCCACACAAACTACAAAACAAAGTATTAATCGACCGTTAAAAATAGGTGGGTATTACGCTGTGAGTCCACGGCAAAAGCAAGTCCAGGAAATGAATAGACAATATATATAAAAAACTAAGATAATCCTTAATCCTTAAAGGAACGGAGAAGACTTTGAGAGCGAAGTTGCCATCAATCTTAATGCGAGCACTTGCCGGATTATTCACACCATCAATGGCGTGTCTCGGCCTACATCCCGGGTCCATTTGTCGCAGCGACGGAGTTGTACTCGGGTCAAATACGGAATATCATCAATCTTGCCACAATACAGAGCCTCAGCGGCCGCGCCCTGTGGCTGAATCTGTTACACGCTGCTGGCTGATCTTCGGCTGAATCTATTTCACGTTGTTGGCTGAACTTCGGCGGAAACAGCTACTGGTGTACTTGTGAATTTATATTTGTATGAATAAATTATTGGTGGCTGAATCTGTTACTCGCTGCTGGCTGATCTTCGGCTGAATCTATTTCACGTTGTTGGCTGAACTTCGGCGGAAACAGCTACTGGTATAGTTGTAAATTGATTTTCGTATGAATCAATTATTAGAGGAAAGAGGTGAAGAATTTTAACAATCGGAGCATGTTTTAAAATTGAAGGGAAATTTAAGAAGATTTACACCGATGGGACAGTTTCGAACTCGACTTAAAAACCTTGAAAACTTATACTACGTAGAAGTTTAAATGGCTATACAGACATTCCACTGACACTAATGATGTTTAACGCTAAAGTATTTGTAAAAGGTGTAAAAAACAATACTACCAGATTAAATATAGTGCTTCAAGAGTGGTATTGACGCACATCTTACTCAGTGGTAAGCTTAAGTTGTAGTTGAGCTTCGAAAAACTTAAATCACCCAATGGAAGCTAATAGTTTTGAATCGATATAAAATATACTCAAATATTGTGCTTCATGAGTTGTAAACACACATACCTTACGCGGTGGACCTATAAAGTCTTATTTGAGCTTCGAATCTCTGGAGTGTAAGTACAAGTTACTTCAGATTTAAAACGTTCCCATATAATATTTTATATTTTATTTCATTCGTCCGGCGGAGGAGTTCGCATTGACGGAGCCGTTCCGGGTCAGACCCAACACATCATCAATCTTACAACACAACGGCGGACGCGCGATTCTCTGTCTGAATGGCCGTCTCCATACACACCGCGGGTCCATTTGTCGACGGACATTCTGCGATAAAAACGCTGTTTCTACCACACTTTAGCGCGATATGATACGGTATTTTGTAAATGTAGAATGGTATATCTGTAGCATAGCTGAGCTGTTATATCGTTATTTGCCTACAGTCTAGCAGGGAAAATTCTATACGATATACTCTTAACTTGGAAACGAAATGTGTTTTTTCATTCATTCATTCATTAATTCATTCATTCTTTTTAAGACAGGTACCTCATGGAGGACGTTACCCTGAATATGAGTGAAGGATGAGTGCGATGATCGTGATGAGAGTGGCGCGATCTTGTAGCCTTGTTACTGACTAAGGTTGGCACGTTTCTTAGACAGGACTGTTAATTAATAGCCCAACAACCAATGGCAACAGTTATCATAGGTATCTACTCGATCAGCTTATAGAGAACCTCCTAAATGAAGAAAGTTTATTTTACCGAACGATAAACATAACTGTTCCTTTACACATTCCGAAAAAATTACACAAAATTAAGTTTCAACAAATTACGTTAGCAGTAAAGGCATTTTTCACTCCCCCCCCTTTACATAGAATGTAGAGATATAAATATTGTTTCCGCAACTACTTCCGAATATCAAGCGATAGTGGAAATTCTCGGTGCTCCCTGAATTTAAGAGTGATATCCACAGTTCATTTTCACATTCGATAGATTCCCAACACAAAATGAGCCAACAATTACATGAAAAGTGCCATCCCTTTATGTCTGAACCGTTGACTTTATAAGGAGACTGCTCATGCTTACAGATGTTTTAAAGCCAGGAATTGAGCACTCGCGAAATTAGTTCGACACTCGTCTGACACTAGGGATTGCGCCAGGAGTAGGATTTCACGATAACAATTTTTATCCCTGAAATTAACATTTTTGCTTCTTTCGGGTTAAAATATGGTTCAGTGTTAAAAAAGAGTATTTATTTTTAAACGTCAAAACTAGGAGTAAAAAAGAGGGGATAAAAAAGGTATTTTAAATTTCTTAAATACCGAAATACTCTACCAGAATGTTCTAAGTTTTGTAACATACATGATTTTGACATTGCTTGGACTATCTATTTTTTCCTTATTATAAATGTTTGAGCTCTTTGATCAACAATACAGGATACGCCAGGAACACAACGTGAGCATTCACAGGGTGATTCGAATGAAATTATTAAATTTAAGGGAACGAAAGTGACTGGTGAGCAATGAGCCGCGGGGCCGTACATGTAGCCCCACTCAAAGGCATTGTTGGCCGAGATGGAATTTTGATGAGAACCCGGAGCTCAAAGAAGGGTTAAGACTGCGACACACCTGATCGACCGTCCCGACCCGCGGGTTATTAAACTAACAATTATTGTTCAAACTAGGGTTTAGGACGGTCCCGTAAACCATATATGGTGGTGGTGAGAGTTTTGTAGGTTTCATAAACAGATCATCTTGTAGGAATATTATTGAATTAAAATTGAAGCAAATCTAATGAAGTTATGAAATTTAAATTAAGTTGTCACAAAAAAGTTGACAAAAATGTTTGCAAACAAAAGAGTAACAGGTATGCTTATGCTTTATAAAAAAGGTACACCGGAAGAACAGTTATATGTATTTTAAAACTATAATGCACCATCAATTTCATTTCATAATTGAAACTTTAACAAAGCTATGATAACTCAATACAGGATAGGTAATTTGTAAAATTCTTGATACACGAGTGATATATCGTTGAATGACTAAACAATATATAATTTTATAAAATATAAAATACAAAGCACTTAAAAAACTCACATAGCTTTAAGGGTTATTGACTTCGAACCATACAATAGAAAATAGGGTATCATACACTCGAGTTACATTGTTTACCAAACATTTATTAACGTCTATACAGTATATGTAAGAAGACGTTTTCCGTGAATCACCTTTACACGATAGTATTAAATCGCGTTTTGGTATTGTTGGTATATTTAGTTAAAACTTTATGATTGTCAATTTTAATTTTTAACACATGGTTATGTTTGTGCTTTTGGATATGTTTACTTTTTGTTTGAATTAAATGAGTGCTCAATATTAATGCATTTTATATAGTTCAATTAAGTTGTTAAGATGGTATCAGAAGATTAAATTGGGAAAAATGAATAATATACCAGTGCCAGAGCCATTTGACTTTACAGAAAAACAGAGCTCAACAGAAAATTGGAAGCTTTTCAAATGCCAATGGAAGAACTATATCACCTTGGCAGAAGCATGCAGCTCTAAGTCAAATAATTTGTCAAACAGGAAAGTCAGGCTTGCACTATTCCTCTCAGTTATAGGTGGAAAAGCTGTAAAGCTAATAAATAAACTATGCGATGAACCATCAGACGTCGAATACGTAATCTCAAGATTAGACGAGTATTTCAAAGAAGCGAAAAATGTAACCTATGAGCGTTTTACATTTAATAGCGCTATGCAAGAAAATGAAAAATCATGCAAAGAATTTATTAATAGGTTACATGTCATCGCGAGAAAATGTGATTTTGGTGCTTTGGCAAATCTATCCCAGCAAGAATTAGAAGAGCGGCTTATTTGTGATCGTCTGGTAGCCGGGGTAAAAAATGTACGTCTGAGGAAACGTTTACTAACGAAAGCAAACTTATCCCTGGATAAAGCAACTCAATTATGTGTCACTGATGAAGAGTCAGAAAACTTGGCACTAAAAATGAAATCAACCTCAATTGAAAATGATAATGAAGATAAATGTGAAACTAACTTTAAGATAAACAATAAGAACGCTCGGTCTTGTAAGTTTTGTGGAGGTAATCATGTTTGGAGCCGGGAGAACTGTCCAGCATATGAAAAAGTTTGTAATATATGCAAAAAGAAAAACCACTTTTCTACAGTTTGTATGCAGAATGTACGCGAGGCTAGGCAGGTTAATTCAACTCTTGGAATCAACGAGCAGATAGCTACTGATAATAGCGATGATGATGTTTATAATGTTAACGAAGATTGTCCGAAGAAACGGTTATATGTCAGCCTTCCACTGTGTGTAAAGGGAGTACAAAAACATCTAAAATGCCAAATAGACAGTGGAGCATCATGCAATGTCATCGGAATCGATACGTTGAAGGAATTAGTCAGGAATCCGGTGCTAAGAGAAAGTAATACTCGACTGACATTCTACAGGGGTACTTCACAATGCTCACTAGGAAAAATTCAGTTGCATGTCTGGTGGAAAAATCGAAGACACAAGATATCCTTTGAGGTAATTCAGACTCCCCATAATCCATTGCTAGGAGCTCAAGATTGTATAAGGCTTGGACTTATTTCATTTGATGAAATGGTGTATCAGATCAAATATTCTGAAGATCCCAACGAAATATTGTCTTCTTATCCAGAAATCGGAAAGGGATTAGGTTGTTTTGAAGGACTTTACGATTTCAAGCTAGATAAATCCGTGCGACCAGTGGTAATACCTCCAAGAAGGTTCCCTGTAGCACTAAAAGAGGAGATAATTCAAGAAATCAAGCGTCTAGAAGATATTGGAGTTATTAAAAGGGTAACCGAGCCCACTGAATGGGTCAGTGCTATGGTGGTAGTTAAAAAGCCGAACAAACTTCGCATATGTATTGATCCACATCAGTTGAATAAAGCGATAAAAAGATCACACTACCAGGCACCTACTATTGAAGAAGTTGCACCTCAACTAAGAAAAGCCAAGATATTCAGCAAACTTGATTTAAAAGATGGATTTTGGCATGTGAAGTTAAGCGAAGATTCAAGTAAATTAACGACATTTTGGACACCATACGGGAGGTATCGGTGGTTGAGATATCCATTTGGTGTCTGTTCGGCGCCAGAGGAGTTCCAACGACGTGTCAACGACCAGTTTGAAGGACTTTCAGGTGTTATTGTAATAGCAGACGACGTGGTTGTTTATGGAAGTGGTGACACGGAGGAAGAAGCTCTCAAAGACCATAACAAGAACTTTAAGTTACTCCTTCAAAGAGCTCATGAGAAGAATATTAAGTTCAATTTGAAGAAATGCATGATCGGAATGCGAGAGATTAAATACATGGGTCATATAATCAGTTCCGATGGCCTGAAACCGGATCCGGAAAAAATTACGACTGTGATCAACATGAAGCCTCCTCAGAACAAGAATGAACTACAAAGATTTTTAGGTTTTGTAAATTACCTGGGAAAATTTCTACCTAAGCTATCAGAAGTTGCAGCACCACTAAGATCGATTTTAAAAGATGATTCAGTTTGGTTATGGGAAAAATTACACGATGAAGCGTTCCATAAACTTATTCGCATGGTAACATCAGCCCCAACGTTACAGTATTTTGATATTGACAAACCTGTAACTGTACAGTGTGACGCAAGCCAGTTTGGTTTAGGGGCTTCTCTTTTGCAAGGTGGTAAGCCAGTGGCATATGTGTCCAGAACCCTTAGCAAGACAGAATCATTTTATGCACAGATTGAAAAAGAATGTTTGGCGGTCGTTTATGCTCTGGAAAGATTTGAACAATACCTTTTTGGTAAACCTGACATTACAGTTGAAACAAATCACAAGCCATTAGAGACAATTTTTAAGAAACCTTTGACATCAGCACCAAAACGACTGCAACGAATGTTTTTTCGTCTGCAAAGATTTTCGTTTAATGTAGTTTATCGACCTGGAAAATGTATGCTGATCGCAGATTTTTTGTCAAGAGCTCCTGTGGTAGGTAACAAGCAATATGACGATAAAAATGTGCAGATATTTTCGACGGATACCTTGAGAAGTTTTGAAAGAACTAGCTCGATTCAGTACTTGAATGTGACTGATAAGAGACTCTCGCAGATCAAAAGTAACACCCTAACAGACCCAACGATGGTAAAGTTAATTAATATTATTCAAAAAGGATGGCCTTCAACAAGAAAACAACTTCCAGAAGATCTAAAAGCATATTGGCCATTTCGGGACGAACTGACAACAGAGCAGGGAATTATTCTTAAAGGAGAACGAATCGTCATTCCTTTTAGTTTAAGACAAGAATTGATTCAAGTCATTCATTCAACACATCAAGGCGCAGACTCATGCATAATAAGAGCCAGAGACGTTTTCTTTTGGCCATGTTTAAATAAAGACATACAAAATGTAGTTGGTTCCTGCAAGATCTGTAAAAAATATGCACCCAATCAACAAAGAGAGCCCCTCCTTCAGGACACGACTCCAGAAAGACCTTGGCAGAAAATCGCCATCGATTTTGCTCAGGAGGGCTCCACACATTATTTGATTGTGACAGATTACTATTAGTCTTTCTTTGAAGTAAAGAAAACAACCAAATGTACTAGTGAAACCCTCATCACATTTTGCAAGGAGCTCTTTGCCAGATATGGAATACCAGAAGTTGTGGTTGCAGACAGTGGTACACCGCTCAAAGCTCAAAATTTTAATGATTTCGCACAACACTGGAAATTTAAAGTAGTACTATCTCCACCCTACCATCATCAAGCAAATGGAAAAGCAGAGTCAGCAGTGAAAATATTTAAAAATCTACTGAAAAAATCCCGAGAAGATGGGATTGATTTTCAACAAGCGCTTCTGGAACTCCGGAATACTCCCCTTCAAGGGATAGGCTACAGTCCAGCCCAACTGCTCATGAACAGAAGAACGCAAAGTCGGCTTCCTATTATGCCAAAGCTGCTCCATCCTCAGATACCCAACAATGTTAAGGAATTGTGGGATCAGAGGAAAATGAAATATAAAAAAAACAGTTCGACTATGGAACTAGAGAACTCCCTCCTTTGAGCGTAGGCCAAAATGTTTGGTTTAAACGACGACCTCAACTGGAAAATGAACCATGGGTTGAAGGAAGGATTGTTCAGAAGGAAGGCAGAAGGAAGTATGAGGTAGAATTTCAAGGAAAGAAATATATAAGAAATAGAAGGTTTTTGCGAACATGAAAACTTGTTAGAAAAGGGAAGATGTTGGTATATTAAGTTATAACTATATGATTGTCAATTTTAATTTTTTACACATGGTTATGTTTGTGCTTTTGTTTATGTTTACTTTTTGTTTGAATTAAATGAGTGCTCAATATTAATGCATTTTCTACAGTTCAATTAAGTTGTTAAGAGGTATAATGATTACAAACTGATGTATTAAAAGTATGCTTAACAGACTAACTTTCTTAGTCATAAACACACAACTAACTGTATGCAAGGGAGCTGAGTAGAGGAATATCCAAGAAAGAAACTTCCTGAGGGCAAAACATTCGCATCCACCGCGGAAATACATTAAACTTTTACGGCTCTCAAAAATAACGGTGGTTGCAGCAAGCGAGCCGCCCGGAGGCGCGCGATAGTGAACACCGACTCTAATGCAACTTTTACATCTCTGTATCCAGATGGCACGGCGCTGTCACTGTCTTGTTGCGTGTAAAATTATTGTCAAGAAGATTTCGATATTAATCACTTGCCATAGGCTCTCTAATTAGAATATTTTTAAAGTGGAAACTAACATAGTCTTCCTACAAATATAGTTAATGTATTAGTTTATCTCTATGAACAAACTGATGAAGGGTATTTTTTGTAGTCTATACTTGGAAGATTTGGAAGGCAAATGTGCGGTGTTTGATAATTTTATTTGCATGGGCACCGCTGTGTAGTTTTGTTTGCAATGAGAAAAGCTTCCATAATAATAATTAGCTTCGCACAAACAGAATTTATATAATTGCTGTCTTTGAAAACTCCTTTAATAACTTAATTTAAATAGTTAAACCACCATGAAAATTATCTTTACATCCTCAAACAAGTTTCAAAGTTAATTCTTTAATTTGTGTATAGACACACAATTAGAATTTAAACATTTCCTATTTAAATCTTCGAACTAGTAGTAATCGAAATTTCCCAACTGAGAAGCCACAAGGGGTATTATAGGGTGCTCAGGACATTGCCGAAGAGTTGAGGCACGTATATTCTGTAATTTCCGTTGCCAAACGTCACACGAGCTGTTCTGACAGCACGCGGGACTAATGTCTTAGTGTTCCCAAAACAAAAAGTGGCGAAACTTTAGAATTCGGCTCCACAGTTCAAATCGATGTTTCAAATCGATGTTTTTCGATATTTTCAATCGCGATTATGTTAATCACGATAACGTAATTTCGATATCGTAATCGAAACATCAGTAGTCATAACGTTCATAACGTAATGCAACTATTCTTTTAACTAACGTGATGAAACTTGACAGTCACACTATGTGACTGGAACTTATTCTAACGCTATCATGACCCGACTATACTTTTAATTAACAAGTTGTACTTAAAACTAATTTCACATCGTTCACCACCTTGCCATTTGATTCAAATCAAGTCGTTGACAGAGTCGTGCTTTACTAAAAGTATTCGTGCTACCACCTGCAATTGAGTATACTCTTGGCTCCATGCACATATAAGTTAGCTTCATAATTTTACTCAATGACGTTTTGGAATGTTGTAATTATGTACGTTTCTCATTAATTTTGAGGTTACATCCACGTTGGTTACACTACTATCACTGCTGTCACTGTCGATTCAAAGCATATGAAACCAAATCAGCTAGCAAACCTAATTCTTCCAATCCTTGAGTATTCTATAGGGTTGTCATTTTCTCTAATTCTATTAGGTTAGAAAAAATTACTAGAATCGACGTTTTAAAAATGGTGACCTACTATTACGGTCTATTAAAAATAGTGACCTATATTGTTTATTTAAAATAAGTCATACATTAATAACGAGAACAAAACATGTCTTTTAACAGAATTAGATGATTTATACCTAATCAGAAGATATCGATTTTAAACGTCGATTTTAACGGTAGAAACGATTCTAAAGTTTAGCTGAAAAAGCATTCACTCTAGCATATTTGGTAACTGTAAAATACATTTAATGGCTATTTCCACTAATATTTAATCCCAGCAAAGTTTATATTTTTTCCCAATTTAAGACCTACTCGTGTTTCATCTCTGCACATTTTACTTTACTTTCATCTCTGCAGCAGGCACTTGTGCATATCTGTAAAGCCCAAAATATCCGTAACTTTTGAGGAAACCATAAGTCTAACCCCTATCAATCCAATAACTGATGAAATGACTCGGTGAGAAAATCCGAGGAAACATAATATTTTTTCGATACAAATTTTCCTGAGGGCACAAATATAAAGAAAGAGAAGGGCTGAACAGCTGATGCATTTGTTTTTATTTACAATTATTTGTTTACTACTATCAGCTGGGACACTATCAGCTAGTCCTTATAAATATAACCCTTTATCTAATTGAGCAAGTAATAGACTACGAAATTATAACATGAACATTTACAGTATGATTGTATTTATAAATGAGATCGGGGCACTATTGCTTACAATAGTTCCGGAAAACAAGGAGTCAAATAGTTTGTTAGGTTTGTTTAATCTTAGCAATTTAATTTATATTCAGGCAAGCATTTGTTGTATTTATTAACGTATTGAAGTGTATGTATTTCTTGACCTTGAAATGTTAAAGAAATGTTGGGTATGTCGTAGAAAAATATGAATGTGAAAAAGAACTAGTTGAGTCGAATCAGTGTGAATAACAAAAACGTTTATGAAGACGTAAAAGTATTCATTTCGGATAGCTATTATTTGAAATGTAATTGAAACCTGTGCGATTTTGAGAGAAAACAAATCCAATCTTGCATAAAGTTGACCATAAACGAAAAACTGACCCGCCCGAAGGTGTTCTTCGAGTGAAAACATATTTTCTAAGGACTGTTTTGGAAAGCACATCCGTAAACCATAGAGGACAAAAGCTGTGTCGGGCACGAAAGGCGGGGGGGGGGGGGGGGGGTCTGAAAGCCCGAGGTGTAATCAAATAGCCGGAGGCCGCGAGATGCGATTACTGTGGAAAATAGCGCCAGCTGCCCCCCTCCCCCCCCCCCGCTGGACACGACGCCCCCCCAGGATGGGTAATTAAATAAATAATCAATTGTGATACTGACTCACTGTCCAAGGGGAGGGTTCCAATTCATCCCGTACGTGCAAACATTCCGAGAAGATTGATTTGCGTGAAATTACCCATTTGTCATTTACCTTACTGTCCTGTTGATAATATTATTTGTATTATTAATTGGTATCGGGAAAAAATCAGATATGAAGTTTTAAAAAGTCACATTAAATTGAAGTTTATGTTTATATAGGATATAACATGACAAAATGGTTCAAACTTCAACGCATTATAAACGTGCAACGGATTTCTCGTTCTTTGAAGTAACGGTTAACATCATCACAAATAAAATTGTCACTATGCCAAAAATTAAAATCATCATTCGATCCCGAGATTACTTCAAATCACAAAATCGCGTTTTTTTTAATAAGTGTACAATAAATAATGAACACTCTTACTGTTAAAGTATTATTCTATTTGTGGATGGTGTTAAGTCATCAATCAAGTAATTTAATTATTGTTTTTTTTTTGACAATCAGAGCATACAAATGGTACGTGCAAATATTTATTAAGATTTTAACACATCCTCATGGATACCATTCAATATCTACTTTTCCCTCAAACTCTGCGAGGAGCACCGTTTTCACGCTCCTCTTTTTCCTTACACCTACACGTATTTTCACAAGCATGTAACCCGTTAACGAAAAACACAAAAATCAACGGAAACACGAAAATTACCGTAAAACAAGGGCGAACTCATGTCTATCGACGCGGCCGTACGTGGCGTCACGTCGCGGTAAACCAGAGGTACAATAAAATAAAGCCTTGGTTGGCGTAGACGGAGCGGCGCTCGCTCGTCGGCGAGATTAGGGAATGAAGACTTAGAGCACGTGTTTGGCAAGTAAAAGGTTTTATAGGTTTCTCTCCCGTCGCAATTCACGGCGTCAAAAATCTCTTTCGGAGCGACGACACTTTTGTGTCTTTTATGACTCAATTACATCGCGAACGGAGCGTTTTTATCCGGTGTACTTAACTGGAATGCGTCAATGGGGGTGTATAAATAAGAGTGGTACTGATAGAAGAATCGTCTTGATTGATTTTTTTAACAAAAATAAGAAAAAAGGTAGCTAAAACCTAAAATTACGATATAGCTTTTTTAAGTTTGCTGGCTGACTCAAATCATTTTTCCAAAAAAACGTGATTTTCAGATACCCGTGTCGATAATAATCCATCTTATCTGTTTTTAGTAGTCTTTTTAGTCGTTATTGGACTTAAAAGTTAGTGTTTTGCATTTACCCAAAAGTTGAATAGATTAATCGACTTGATTAATTTGACTGTGTAGTTATTTAATTCGAACGAAGTGAGTTATACTCGACTTGAAAATCAATCTTTGTGAACTAACTCCTCTTTTATTATTTGAAGAAAAGTCGTGAAATTTGAACTACATCATATTTATACCACGAAGATTGTTTTAATCTATAAATGAATCGTTAATTATATGTTTAAATATTTATTTTTTAGTTAATAACCTTCATTTCATTTTACCGCGCTTCGTTCGACCTATACGCGACATAAGAGCGTACTCCTAGTTTTGTAGTGCTGTGTAGTATTATTTGATTGTGAAAGGATTGTCGAATCGCATAGCGGAAGATGTGAGGATAAGCATCAAATGCATCAATGGATCTATGATAAACTTTACTAATATAATAATTTGAATTTACATGTGGTAGATAATTAGTGGTATTTTTTTTATCAAAATTACGTCCACCAAA
Source organism: Flexamia atlantica (assembly GCA_035578135.1). Lineage (NCBI taxonomy): Eukaryota > Metazoa > Arthropoda > Insecta > Hemiptera > Cicadellidae > Flexamia > Flexamia atlantica. The sequence continues at coordinate 2,521,456 of JAQJVK010000042.1, forward strand.
GTAAACCAGCATAAAGAAACAAATCCGGTCTGGAAAGGAAACGTTAGCAGGTTGGTGTAACATATAACGTCCAGTCTTGTGGCGTGGTGGGGGGAAGCTACCCCTGGTCACCGTGGAGGGGGGGAGAGAGGGGAGGGGAGGGGAGGAAGCTGACGAGGCGGCCTCGGGCGGGATAAATGGCTCAGAAATGATTCTGGAAGGCGTCCAGGCAAAGTTGGGCGGATCGAAGACTCCGGCTCTCATTACCACGGCTAAATTAAATAATCGGCCGAATTTATTGTGTTTTAGTACACAATTGAAAGGGAAGTTTATTAAAGGCGTAAAGTCGAGGGGAGGGTGGCGGAGAATTAAAGGGCTTTAAAGGACACTTGTTCATTACCCCTTGACGATCTAATGTTCCGCACCTCGCAGATAGTTTTATAATTGCTGTTGCCGCTTTTTATCACCTAGCGACAGCGCGAGTTCACTTAATTTACATTCCGTACGCATTATCGACAACTCTTCAGCCTTCCCATGTAAGCTGAGGGGTTTATGGTTTTTCAACATTTTTGACGAAGCTGAGATTAAGAGTTATGTTCTAAAACAAGGTTAGCTACATAAACATATTTTTATTGATTTATTTAAGCTCAATGAGTAAACAACCGGTAATCACTGAATTTTAATCTAACTGTAAACCATTGATAATTTAATCTATGTCTAACCATTGACACCCTATGTTATTGTTAGATTTACGTCCTGTCTTTAATGCGTTCGTAATGCTTAAATACGTCTTCATTAAATGCCTTACCTGTCAATCATGTTGACTATACAATTAAAGTTTTTATACAGCAGGTACGTACATTGAGATGGAACCCTCTGTATTAAGCTATAACACAATGGTTTTGTGAGTAAGATAAATTGATAGATATAAGCAAAAAAAGCTACCAGGCTTGAGTCTATATTGTTAAATACGGTTTTTTATTGATTATCTAAGTTCTGTAAGGGTTCCACAATTAAGGCTGACCACTGGTGTGTATGGAGGATTCCAGAATACCTCCCTGAAAAGAGCAAAAAAAAGTTATATTTCTTATTATGAAATCCTGCCAAAGTTCCTTCATAGCTATTTACATTTTTCCGCGACAAAAACTCCGAGAAATATAAATTATACAACATTAAAAATTCAAAATAATCAGGGTCGTAAATCAACGGCGCGCCGAGACCGTGAGAAACTGGAGGGATAAATCAAGTTAAAATAAAACAAGAAAGGAAGAATTCATCGGAGGGCAGAGCATTTCCAAAGAAAGGTGCCAAGAAAGAAATATTTGCGGCTGAAGGATCCCCGGCTGTGATTGCTAATGTTTTGGCCAAACAGTCAAAGTTTGTGGCGGAATGTTAAGTCAGTAGTCCTGATGCAACGTGCCCCCGGCTACGGCTCATGTTCGCCCTTTGCTTAATATTGGCCCACGTACCTTCAAGTTACAACACAGAGTGCGTTATCTTTGGTTGATTAAAATTTAGTGAACTAGGCTGAATAATTGTACCTGCAGGTAAAAATAGGATGTACTCTTAACAAATAAATATTTAGGGTATAGTTCATACTGCCGTTAATTTTTAATTTATAATATAATAATTAATGCACGATTAATGAATAATTTGAGTCAAAACATTTTTTTTATTCGTGTCAATGTACCAATGTATTGTAATGTATGTAACGTTCCATAAGAAATACCACGTAATCATTACCAATCTGTATCTTTTTACTGCTCTGTAATGAAAATACTAATTATCTGATTACTTATTTATATTAGCAGACGTTCTTTAACAGGTAAAACCATTAACTTAAATCAGTAAAACGTAGCGAAACTCAATAAAACTTTAATAATTTGAAATTTAATTTCGGAATATCTTGTTACGTTATTATTAGTTAGTTAAATGTAGGGCAATTATGAAGTATATTTAGAAAAAAATATAAAATAGTTTATAGATTACTTTATTGTAAATATAAAATAAACGCAAATTCTTTATTATACATACATTATTATTCATGATAAAAGATAAATCGTGTACACTTTAAATTTGTTCAATTAATTTACACGACATGGGTTTCGGTAATCTGTTTTCACATTATAAAATACTTATTCGATCTTTATTTCAGAAGCATAATACAATTTTTCACATTTAATTTTTTCAAAAAAATATTTATTTAATTAAAGCTTCGCAATAATCATTAACCACAGCTGATGTAGTGCCGCTGCACTCACCGGCATCGGAACACCTTTATATGTTATTGCTATATCAAAGTTTACTTTGCTACGCTGAAACTAAAATAATCTTGTTGATGCATAACAATGGCAAGAACAAATTGCAAAGTAAATCTGCACAATATTTCATTCTACAATGCGGAAAATGGATTGCGGTATAGAAATCAGCGTGAAAAACCAGTAGAAATGATGGGTCACAACACCTTTACTTTTGAAAAATATTAATTGTACTCTATATGGCTGATCCAGGATGGCGGCCAAAAATTTCACACTAAAAACTGTTTGGAAAACATGATTTAAGAGACACCTGTGTAGCTTTATGATATGTATTGGCAAAATCAAAATAATAGAGGCTTATCTGAATGGTGTGCAATGTTGAAACCGAACTTGAAAATTCAAACATTGAGATGCCATAACTTTGCTTGGAATTAATCTAGAGATCTCTAGTTAGCGCAATCATTCCTATTTTGTTAAGACAAATAAAAAAAAGTGTCTCAAGGTAAGGGCCACTATTAGAAATTTTGTCTTATCTTTTTAATTTCATTAATGAAAAAAGAGGGGGGTGGGAATCGTTCTGTCCTTAAGAATAAACTAGTTCAGTTTTGTAAGTATGTTTTATTTCTCAGTAAATTATAATACAAGTGTAACGTTATTGATTTGTAAACACAACACAGGAGTAAACAAAGATCGCCTGTTATAAACATTAATTATATAAAAATGCAAATATTAAGAGGACATAATAGGAATTTTAAGTCACTGAAAAATAATTCAGGTTGAAATACTTTTGTTGTGTAAAAATTGAGATATATTTCTGTTTTAAATTGCTATTGTTATTGAGAAAATAAAAATATATTCTATTCCCTTCTATATATGATACATCTAAACAAGATCATTATATAGTTGTTTAAAAAATAAAACTTATAAAAATTAACTATTTTTCCGTAAAATAAAATGAAAGCCAGTGGAGGTATAATAACAGATAATGATGTGTCGAGTTAGTCGATTAAATAAAAGATCAATATCAATTCGCCGTGTAAAATAGCGACAACAAATGCAATTTCCTGAAATTGTAATCAATGATAAATATCAACTAAGTTAATACGACATTGGCTATTGACACAATTGTCGTTCAATCCTTTATTGTAAATTTAGTAAAAGAGTTTTAGCCAGAAATAAAAAGACGTTATATTTCTTGTTTGTTTATCTTTCAAAAGTGGATTCTCAATAATTCAACTCATTAAAACTTTTCGTTATTATTTAATAATTTGAAATTTCATTTCGGTAGGCCTATATCTTGTTACGTTACTATTAGTTAATTTAAATTTAAAATTTTCATTCAGCTAGGGATGGCAACGATATATCGATATTTTAGGTATATCGATATTCTGGGCCCGATATATCGATATATCGCCATCGACAAATTCATCCCGATAGTATCGGAGACATCGATATTTTTGGGGTCCGATATATCGGATTCATAAAATGCCAAAAATTGTCATTTTATTTGTAATTTTCTTGGAAATTCAAGATCCAATCGCAAACCCGTATAACATTTTGAAGGTATTTTAAGTATCCACTAATTTTAAAGCGGTTTTGTTTTTTTATTTAAATGGTCTCTTTTCTTTTCCCTGTGTTTGCACATTTGAACTTACAAGAAGCAGTTTTCTTGTCAAAAAGCGAGGTAAAATTTTCGATATATCGTTAACCCGATATATTGATATTTTGGGGGTCGATATATCATGGACATCGATATATTGCTCCCGATATATCGGAAAACCAATATATCGACAAATCGAAAAATTTTGCCATCCCTACATTCAGCTGTATTTTTGAAAAGGAAAGGAAAAATCGTTTTATATGAACATTTGCTTTTAATAATAGCTTTTTTAGCGTTCAATTCTTGAGGGAGGCAGTTTTAATTACTGATAAAATAATTAAGTCCAGAAACTATTTTAAAATAATTATTTTGAGCAAAGAAAACCAAGCAAAACGTAAAGGTAAAATTAATTGTCCACATGATATTTTCACATTATTTTAGGCCATGGAAATTGTACTACGGAAAACTAAATATTAAGATCCTGTCGCAAAATACGTTTAATCAAATTTAAGGAACATTAGTTCGAAGAGGCAATACAAATGTTTGCTACATCAATAAATACGCTATCATTCACAGTACTGTGTCTCCAAGAGGTGAGACTATACCGGTAGTGCAGGTCACCCAGCCTTGGTAAAGTTAGAGCTGCGCGTTCAACTGAATATTGTTTCTACCCTCAACACTTCCGCTGAAACCCTCACTCTACACCTTTTAACATTCTTTATATACTTTGCATACTCTTATCAACAACATAGTTCAAAATATAAAATTTTACCACGGGTAAATTATTACATTTATTGTTTTATCTACAGTTTGTTATATATTGTGCTGAAAACACTTAATTAATTTATTATTTTTCTGAGGTTAAATTTGTATTATTGTCAATTATTTATACAGGTATTTATATAAGGCCAGTCTCTCATTGGACCAGATGATGATTGATGGGACCAACCGAAATGATCGCCATATTCCACCATTTGTGTTTGTTTATAAATGTAAATATATTTTTAAGTGTTGTATATAGGGAGTTTTTTCATTTTTTCATTTTTTCATTTTTTCATCTTTTTTTAAAAGAGGGTGGCGGCCTCTTTTTACCTTGCATTTGCCCCCCCCCCACATGAGCCTCAGGCCCGTGCGTGGAAGTTATCAAGCAAACCCAAGGAGTGAGCCGGTACAGTACAAGGACGAACAGTACTGCTAAAAGTATGCGGCATCATCGGGACTCGATCCTGCGACGCTGCCGCCACAGAACCGGGGCCGAGTACGCTACCAACTGCGCCACCGACTCACTACAAACAACTCGAGTACAATTTCCTTGACCTAAAATAACGTGATAGCATAATGTGGACTAATTAATTTTATGTATATTTTATGTTTTCTTTACATCCAGTGATACAACAACTCATATCATGATGATTAAGAGATTATTTAATTATTTAAACACACTGAAAACAAAGAGAATAAATAATGAGAATTACCATTGAATGAGAATACATGAATTCTTATCATTATAAAATTTCCATTTTTCTCAGTTTAGATTCTTAAGAAAAACGACTCAAGGGACTTAAGAGGATTAAACAATTAATCTCAAAATAATACCTTTCTAAAAAAAGGACAAAAAGAATTAATCAAGCGTTTTCACTATTTTAAGATCAAATTAAAACGTGCGCATTTAATCTCATTTCAAAATCACTGCATACACAATTCCATATTGTGTTTTTTACACGACATGAAAGGGAGAGCAACCTTATGCAAATACCTAATGAACGAAATTCCTGCAAGACAACTTCTAAAAGGAGTAAAATTAGTGTTGGCGTGAGCAAGAAAGCTTCACGAGGAGGCACAATTCAATTTAAAGCGGCAATGTCGCTCCTTTAACCATCCTCACTTTCAATTTCTTTCCTTAATTGGAATTGTTCCGCGGCGCGTATATATGTCTGCTTAAGCCCCACCTCTTGGCCACTCTCGGAATTAATTCTGTACGCAGAATGTTCCTCGAGACAGAGAAATTAAAAGTTAATTTCTTCTCGTGGATTGGTTTAATAAACAGATTCTTAAAATATTAGTCTAGTATCCCCGCATTTTCGTAACCTAATTTTAAGGGTAAGGGCCGAAAAAGTTAAACGAGTGTGGTGTTTTATAGCTTTATATTTAAAAAAAATAAAACTCTCAATACAATATTGTCCATTTGCTAGGCTTTATTATAAACTTGATTAAAATTACAGCTCCATGTAGCACGGTGAATAAGAGGATTTTCTTTATTTGAGTACATAATTTAACTATAAGGCACTTGTTTTTTAAAACTTTATATTATATTATAAACACTGTCTGATTCATGAAAGAGTTATTCTGAAATTGATATATTTTTACTCATTATACATTACCGACAGGCCAGAGCAATAAGACGGATTGAAGAGCTGTAAAATATACCACTGCTGGCACCGACATTAACTCGCATTCTTTGTCTGACTTGAACAACTGAGGTTCGTCCTTTCCTGAGCAAGGATCGCCACACGGTTGAATTTGTTGACTAATTTGTTAATGCCACACTAATTGACACATCCTTAGGGGGAGGTGTGTCTGTCTGTCTGTCTGTCCGTGCTGATGACGTAATATCATTAAAAAGTGACATCAATGGACTAGAAATGCCAGGTTTTTAATATGTTTTTTTCTGTTTGATAACATTTTATTTTATTCAAAGAGAAGTCCAATAAGGTTTAGTGAAAAAGTAAACAATTTATAACATTATTCAACAATGTTTTTCCCCATAACCTCAAACAAATCGAATAATTATTTAAACATATTTTACTAATGTCAATGGATAGAAATAATTGCAAAATAGGCTTTAGGCTGATTTGTTTTTAAGTGGTAGAAAAAGTACAGTACAATTATTTCATTAAAAAAGTTATCCGAACTAATAGAATATCTAGTACTATGTAATGATACAAAAATATATAGGGATAAAATGTTTTTATAAGGACCAAAAAAAACCAAAATAATAATTTAAGTTTGGTTTCTAAACAATGTTTCAGCGATTGATTCATCACGTAAATACCATTTTGTTATCTTAATCAGAGTAAAGACAGACAGTAACGTTACGTAATAAATTTTCAAGAAATATGGAGGGAAAATACTGGTGGAAAAATATGGCTTAATCGAAAACCACACTCCTTTACAACCCGAACACAAAATTCTCCCGATTCTTCTGCCGTGAGGCAAAGCGCTGCCTCCTTGCTTCAAGACGTTCCAGGAAGCAAGAGTCCAACTCAAATTTACTTCGCCTTGTTTTTCACAGGATAATTAACAGCTTCTGCCCCTCATTCTTCATTTTACTTATTGCTTCCCCCTCCCGTTGCGCCGGGGGCTCGTCACGGCGCCGTCAATACCCTGTTCTTTATTGACTGGTTATTTGTTTCCGTTCATCCCGCTACGGGAATGCGAAATGAGGATTTTATTGGAATTTTGACTCTCACCTTGAAAAAGTCAGAAGAAGATTTTGAGTAATTTACAACCACTGCTGAGCTATGCAGAGGATGAACATGTCTCCTTCCTGCGATCACCTTCCAAATCAAACTGTGCTACATTGTCACGTGTTTTAGTCGTAATTGAAACCTCCTATACGCAACGGTGTGTACAATATTACACAGGTCAGGTAATAAGTTCGAAAGTGTTTACAAAAATCGCAATATGCCTAAATGCAGTATTATCCGTTTGTTAAACAAATTGGTTCATTGTTTTAATTATTATGCCATGTTTACAAATAAATATAAACAAATTCACAACAAAATTACTTTTAGGCTACAGTAACCTTATGATTTTTTATGTTTTTAGTTTTTATCAAGTGATCGCGCATGATTCTAGGGAAGCCAAAATGATTTACCAAAACTTTATAAAATTTATGTTTTTAAGATCATGTTAATTAAAGTAAAAACGTAAATGTTTTTAACGATAGTGAATAAAGTTATTGTTTACCATCCAGTGCTAGAAAAATAACATGGCGTTTTTATTACCTATGATCGATTGGGTCAGTCCCCTACCCTTTTTATAATTTTACCTGATCTTGTAACGTCTTGGAGACCGATACAAGAAACGTATGCAAGCATGATATAGAACATCAGCTCAAGAGATAAAAGATATAAAAGATTACTGTTAGTTATAAGATGACGGGTCTCATGCCATATCTTGGTCAACGAGGCGGACACAGGAGGTAAAAGGTCAGTACTTTTTTCTCAAAACAAAATAAAATAGCTATTACACAACATCGTCCCAAACATTTACACACTCACAATCACCCCAAAGAAAGCATTCGATCAGACGAAAACAAAAACCAATTTATGACAAATTTTCCACGAAAAGCTACGTACGTTATGTCGTTTGGAATGGTAAAAGTAAGTACAAGTTTAGCGATTTTTTCCTCACATGAAAAAATTTTCTTTGGTTGGTAAACACTGTAGACCAACTAACAGTTCGGGCGACAGGCGTAGCGTCGCGACGCGCCGGGCGCTGCAGCGGCAACGGCCGTTATGATAACGAACACTTAAGGCGGAGTGAACGTAAACACGGCAGCGTCGCATTTAAGGCGATTGCCGCATGCTGCTAATGTTGCCGGGGTTTAATCTGGAGATGTTCCGCCAAGTTCCGCCTTACTACCGCGTGTTTAACCTCCGCATTCATTCCGCCGCCTTTACCTCACTTTACTGCCGGCGAAGCACGCCTCCTCCGACTCAGAAGGTCGTGGAGAAGATTTAAAAGGCGTTCTCGCTGAGTGCCTTGCGCCACGATCGTAACTGGATTTGGTCTGTTTGATTCCTCGAAAGTTCGATTACATCGTTTCACAATACATTTCGACCACGTCAGTTGGAAAAGAGGCGAAGGTGTTTGGTCAAACTAGTTTATGGTGTCCCGCTGCATTGGTTAAAGCACAGATGAAGCATAAACATTTTTCTTACATTTAATTCTTACAAAAAATTCTTACAAACAATTTCTTACATCTCTGGATAAAGTAAAAAAATAACTGTACGTAAACAAATGCATCAGCTGTTCAGCCCTTTTCTGACGTTTTTCCTGTGATATTCCCACCGAGACTTTTCGTTCACGTACGGGGCTGATGGGTGTCAGACTTATGGTTTTCTCACAAGTTAAGGGTGATTTGAGCTCTACATATGTATAGATTCCATTTCAATAGGACTTCGGTTTGTAAATGTGATATTCAATTTCAGATTGTAAATATGGTATTCATTAGATATTATCTAATTTATCTGTCAATTCAATGTGCATTATCTCGTTTATGTGTCACATGAAAGTACATCGATATTGAAATTCTATTGAGCTAGATGTTATTGAACCTTAAAAACCTAATCGATAACCACAAAAAAATCAAGAAAATACTTTCAGAAAATACGCAAAACATTCAGCGCTTACTGCCACTACATGCATACAATACCCAGACGCATCACTTACCTCCCGCTGGGAGACAATAACTAAAATTTGCCACCCGAGTGTTCAGTGTTCAGTCGAGGATGCGACGGCCCAAAGTTATGCACGGTATCGATTGCAGGCTGGCCTAAGGCCAGAATTATGTTGGCTCGCCGAACGCGCCGTGGCCCGTCTAAATCAAAACAGACTTGTTAAAGCCGTTGTATGCGTTTCCGGGCCGGCGCGATCACTGCCAGGCCTCTAAAAAAACACGCCGTTCCGTCTTATTACTGTTTGATTCATAGATACGATACAGATGCGTTTGCAGCGGAGTGCATTGTTGCCGATCCCACTCCTGACACCAATCATGTGATTTGTTTTAAAAACAATTCCGCGTTATTCTGTTCAACACGTGTTATGACTTCAATAACTGCGACTCATACCTGCAAAGTTACTAACTACAATATAAATATAAATGGTCGTAAAGAACGCATTTACCTAAAATTATTTATAATATAAATAGATATGAAAAGCAACATTGATATCGCGTTGTTTAAATTTTTCCGAAGGATCATGTGCAAATTGAAAACAAATCTTAGTGTCATAGAATATAAAAATAACTTTTTTTTAACTTTTTAAAAGGTTTTGTAAGTTATAACTACTTAATCATTTATTTTTACCCGTAAATGAATTATTTTGTCAAAATCAGAAATTGTATTATGTTATTGAAATAAGGTTGTTCCAATTCAAAATTTACTAAGGTCTATCTGTTGATGCCTTTTTTACCTGGCATAAGAAGAATTTTAAAATCACTGACCCTCCAATTCAGCTTGTGTCCACGAGTCTAGAATGCAGATGCACTTTACAATCCAAGCCGCATCTGCCACGATCGGATTAAGCCAATTTGTCTCGCAAACCTCGACCTAATTCAGTGAAGGAGAAAGAGAGGATAAGCGAAATTTCATACCAGAGTGTGTTGTAAATAAAATAAATTGTTTAACCGGCAATAGTATTGACGATAAATCATCAAACTCTTTTTTTAGTTAGACCACAAATTAGGAAACAAAAATGCTCATGAGTTTTGATTACTAACTCTAGAAAATCTAGAAGCGATTAACATATAAGAAAAATGTCTTATGTTCTCTTAAAATACTTTATACTTAATAATCGGAACCTACTATAAAATCTTTGACGTAACATCTAAACAAACTTACATTAAGTCAAGGACATTTTCAAACCCAACAAAAATAAACATGTATTTTCTCTATATTTGAAACTCGATAAAAGAGATTGTTTCACTCTTATTAGATTTAACATAGCACGCTCACATACTAAGTTAACGGGAAAGGGGGAGCGAACCCGAGGAGAAATGTTTGAATTCGAAAGCAGATCGCCTAACGATATTGAGGGTGATTGTATGCAGCGAGCGGCGCGTCGGATTCAGTCTTAGGCTGCCGATCCTAATCACATCGAGAAGGTGGGGACGTGAAACCCACCCTAACATAACCAAACACGTCTGCGTCGATCATTGCTCTGTTATTATTGGGGGCGTCTAGTTATTCGTGTGACTTTGTAAACTTTGAACAAATTTTGCACCTGTAAAGTTTTAATCACAGCCTATTATGGCCTAATTTATCCGATTCTCTCCTGAACGGCTTATAAGGTACGGCTCTGGAAAAGCTGTTACAACAGAGTATTTGAGTTGTTTAGACTCTAAAAAGACCTTTACAATCATTGGAAATATAATACATATATTCGTGTAGAACCGCTTTCAAAGACTTTATGATTTTGACCCTTTGCCCCCTTTACATATTAGAGACGACCGTGTATTACCGCTTCCATTGCCAGCCAACGTAGGGCAATGCTAAACATTTACGGCATTAGAGCGAGGGATAGCTACGCATTAGCCAGGGCAGAAATGTGGCATTTACGCGCCTCCCTTCTCAGGTCGGGGTCAGGTTTTTCAACAGTCTCCCTGAAAGCCTCAAAAGAAAGGAGAATTCCTCTGTGTTAAAAAAAGATTGAAGCTCGAATTAACAAATTCAACATTTTACAAGGAGGAGGAGTTCATGGTCCACCCTTGGGAGTATTTAGGACCAAATTTTAGTTCCCAGTGGTAATTTTAATTTTAATTCTTAGGTATTTATAACTACTGACGTTTGCTACACAATTTGAAACCATTGTATTACTGCAATAAAGCGTATTCTATTCTATTCCATTGCATTCTATTCCATATTGAGGGTTATTATATGCAGCGAGCGGCGCTCTGGATTCAGTCTTAGGCTGCCGATCCTAATCACATCGAGAAGGTGGGGACGTGAAACCCCCCTAACATAATCAAACACGTCGTGCGACGATCATTGCTCTGTTATTGTTGGAGGCGACTTGTTATTTGTGTGACTTTGTAAACTTTGAACAAATTTTGCACCTCTAAAGTTTTGATCACGGCTTATTATGGCCTAATTTAACCGTCTTTCCTATGGTATACGGCTCTGGGAAAGCTGTCTCAAAAGAGAATTTGAGAGGGTGTTTAGACTCCAAAAAAAATGGCATTAGAGTAATTGAAAATTTAATACAGAGATTCGTGTGGAACCGCCTTCAAGGAACTTGGCATTTTGACCCTTTGCTCCCTTTAAATACTGGAGACGACCGTGTATTGCCGCTTCCATTGCCAGCCAACGCATGGCAATTCAATACATAAATACGGCACTAGAGCGAGGGATTGCTTGCGTAAGCTAATGTGTATTAGCCAGCACAGAACTGAGGCATTTGCGCGTCTCCTTTCTCAGGTCTTCAGGTTTTTCAACAGCCTCCCTTGAAAGCCTCAAAAGAAAGGAGAATTCCACTATGTTAAAAAAAATATTGAAGCTCGAATTAACAAATTCAATCTTTTACACGGAGGAGGAGTTCATGACCACCACTGAGAGTAGTTCAATCCCCTGGGGTAATTTGAATTATAATTAAAATTTTTAGGTATTTGTAACTATTGATGTTTGTTACACGACTTCAACAATTGCATTACTGTTATAAATCGTATTATATCCTATTCTACTCCATATTGAGGGCGATTGTACGCAGCGAGCTGGATTCAGTCTTAGTCTTTCGATCCTAGTCACATCGAGAAGGTGGGGACGTGAAACCCACCCTAACATAACCAAACACGTCGCGTCGATCATTGCTCTGTTATTATTGGGGGCGACTAGTTATTTTTGTGACTTTGTAAACTTTGAACAATTTTTGCACCTCTAAAGTTTTGATCACGGCTTATTATGGCCTAATTTAACCGTCTTTCCTATGGTATACGGCTCTGGGAAAGCTGTCTCAAAAGAGAATTTGAGAGGGTGTTTAGACTCCAAAAAAATGGCATTAGAGTAATTGAAAATTTAATACAGAGATTCGTGTGGAACCGCCTTCAAGGAACTTGGCATTTTGACCCTTTGCTCCCTTTACATACTGGAGACGGCCGTGTATTGCCGCTTCCATTGCCAGCCAACGCATGGCAATTCAATACATAAATACGGCACTAGAGCGAGGGATTGCTTGCGTAAGCTAAGGCGTATTAGCCAGCACAGAATTGAGGCATTTGCGCACCTGCTTTCTCAGGTCTTCAGGTTTTTCAACAGCCTCCCCTGAAAGCCTCAAAAGAAAGGAGAATTCCACTATGTTAAAAAAAGATTGACGCTCGAATTAACAAATTCAATCTTTTACACGGAGGAGGAGTTCATGACCACCACTGAGAGTAGTTAGGACCAAATTTCAATCCCCTGGGGTAATTTGAATTATAATTAAAATTTTTAGGTATTTGTAACTATTGATGTTTGTTACACGACTTCAACAATTGCATTACTGTTATAAATCGTATTATATCCTATTCTATTCCATATTGAGGGCGATTATATGCAGCGAGCGGCGCTCTGGATTCAGTCTTAGTCTGTCGATCCTAATCACATCGAGAAGGTGGGGACGTGGAACCCACCCTAACATAACCAAACACCGCGTCGATCACTGCTCTGTTATTGTTGGAGGTGACTTGTTATTTGTGTGACTTTGTAAACAGAAAACTCGTTACGGTGTTTCAACTCGTCGCAATATCGGCGGCAACGGTCGCGCACTAACTGCCGGACAACGCCGCTCTGTAACTGATATCGCCGGAGGCTGCGGCCGTTATCTGGGTTGAAAACGAGTGGGCTGTCGTTAATAATTGGTCTTGTAAAACTTGTGTAGGTAAAACTAGCAGTAATAGGAATATAGTACAAGTAACAAATAGGCTTGATTCAATTCCGGCTCGTCGAGGCGAGAGAATTAATAAATTTAATTATCTTTATTTTTCTATCAACCTTGTACCTATAAACTGATGCTCTGTTCCACCGTAACTCTTCGTAGAGGTTACAGATACTTGTTGATAAAGTATTTAATATGTTGGTTTTTTACGACAGAACAATACAATGAGTAGTACAGAAAGGTGTTTAATTTTTATTCCGTTAGCTGTAAAGAATCCAATTTGTTTAAGTGGCAAACAAACGAGGGCCAATGGGTGTATTAAAAAGGTTTATTTATTATGAAAAATAAATGTAAAATTCCTTACAAATCCTTAATACACTTGAGGGTGCCTAGGTCCTCAAGATCTACTAAGCTCTTCCATCAATGTTACTACAGGACAAACTACCTGAGGTCCAGCCGGATTGCAAGATTTCATCGACCTGGCAATTCAGTTTCAAGTGAGGTCGACTTCTTTAATGACAGTCTGCAAAGTTTTGAGAAGAAAGTGAGAGTTTATGTAACCAATCAGTATTAGATTTCTCAAATGTAATGTTACCTTTGCAAATCTTTCTTCTACATGTTAGTCCTAATATTGATTGCACTGATTTATTATACTAGTTGAAGCATTGTATTTGTTTATTCTTTGTTAGTTCCTGTTAACTTTAATGTTGCTGTGTTAAATTTTGCCTGTCTTTGTCATTATTAATATTTTCTTTGCGTATATATTTGTTGTGCCTGTTGCCATGCTTTTGTGCCATGAATTTTTGTTGATTGCAACTATTAACTACTTTTATTGTGCATACTTGAGCTAATTTTTTCAATGTTGTAGAGTTTAGTTATTTGTAGTTTAATCAAATATTGGTGCTGAGTAAAACTTTTGCCTGCCTTCGCCATTGTAATATTTTTAAATATATTTAAATTTTTTGAGTCTAGTTTTTAACTAGGTCAAAATTTTGTCGTTTTCAACTTTGCCTCAACTTTATAGAGTTTTTTAAAACTATTTTCTTTGTGTTATCAAAATAAGTTATCTTCTTTTTTTCAAATATTTATACTTGTTATTGCCTTTTTGTTGTATCTTGGTTATTTCTTTATAGCATATTATTGTAAAATATTTATTCTACGATTTCCTATGTTCTTTCTCTTTATTTGTATTATTGCTCATTAATGATGTTTGTTATACTGTTGAACTGTCATACCAACTTTTGTATTATTGTTTATATGTATTGGCATTGCCGTTGATAATAAATAAATCAATACCTAGGTAATTTTTACATTAAAGCAGGAATTCCAGAAATTAACTACTGCATTTTAAAAGTACAATAGCACCGTAGTAGCTCAAAACTTGCGGGAGTAAAATTCACACTCTCAAAGGTAAAATAAAAATTTCATTGGAATAATAAAAAATTTTTATAAAAAAGGAGTTGAAATTTTTTTAATATTCAAGTAAAAACCAGCTGGCGTACTCACCACCCGGAGCCAAGAGTAACAGAATCAATATCTGTTCCATCAGCACTCGACAATCTTGTCTCAAGGCTTACGAGAGATTTACAAAATCCTAGTCAGGGCTGTTCCATAAACATGGTGGCCCGTCGGACGCACATTCGGAGATTTCCGAACCCCCGGGGGCGCGGCGGGCCAGACATATGTTGCAACCCTATAAAACCGCCATAAATTCCCTGTATCTTCTCATTTCCATACAAGGAACAATAAAATGTCCCGTTTAGTGACGCCCTAGGCGGTCCGACGCTTTTATTGATTCTGGTTTCACTCGTGTTATGTTTCAATATCGACGACGCGTCACTCGAGACTGTTATCGTTCTGGGATTCAATTGGGTCAGTTTTTTATTCGAATTTAATATTCGTATAGGTTTGATACCTTCAACTGTCGTTTAATTTATAATGAATACACATAATTTATTTTTGTTATAATAAATTGGGGTCAACAATGAAACTATATCGATACCTTTTGGATGGATTAATGACTACTAATACAAGGTTTGCTAATACAACCATAATGTACAGTTAAAGGAAGTAATTGGTCTGTGTATAAATTTAAAGGGGAACTACGAGGGATACCCAAAATGAAAATTTAAGTTAAACTTGGAACCAGAGTTTCAATATGCACGTGTAATCCGTAATAAATAATACCGTATTCACCTCACCAGCAGCTTAATTTATCATGGAATTCTTGAACGATCGTATTTGACGTAAAGGCAAGGATCCCTTTGTTACCATCGTCACGTGATATATCTGCCTGGGATGGTCTTTGAACGACGTAACTATGTGATTTGTATGTGACATTGATACCATTTTACCAGTAAATGAAAAAAATAAACAACAACCACCGAGCTAAACCAATGGAAGTAGATTGTTCTGAGTGGTCAAACCTGATGGTTATGTAAGGACAGCTTATTTTTCCTTCTTTCAAAGCATTTTAATCTATGGTATTTTATTGTGGAGTAACTTCTACCTTGTCAAAGATATTTTGTTACGACAAAAAATAGTTCGAGGAATTACAGGTTCACATTTTAAAGCATATTGCAAACCACTCTTTATTGAACCAAAATAATGAAAGAAATCAATATTTTATAAATCTAGCATGTGCTCATTTCCACAGAAAAATAAGCTACCAAATTATCAAATAAGAAAAGATGTACACACCTATAACACAAGAAGCAATAAGCAGATTAACGTCCCATTCCATAAACTATTAAAATCTAAAAATAGCTATGAAGTGATTGGAGAGAAACTTTTCAATAAGTTACCACTACACATAAAAGGCATCTCTCTAAATTTATTTAAGAAAAACACTGTACATCTAGTTAATTGATCACTTTAATTACTTCTGACAGTCTCGGCGATTTCTTTGAATGTAGTTCAATAACTTTAATGTAGCAACTTATTTTCATACCACATGCTATATAATGTGTTTATTTAAATCTATGTTAGCTAATATTATGTACCATACTACTGTTTCATCTATTTCTTTGAATTTATTAATGCTTTACTGTATACATCTGTATAACTTACTATAATACCACTTGACATTGTCTATTGCATTGTACTATATGCTTAACGCAGTACAATTTTATTTATTTATCCATAAGCAATTGATCTTATTGTGTCGAATTTGGTCGGAACCATAAAAATCGCCTATTTACCTATCCTAACTTCTGTATATTTACTCTACGTATATTTATGTCCGTGCACCAAGTATATTCTCGCATCTACATTAAAAGCCACGACACTGCCACACCGAGTGAGCCAGCGACCGACCACGGCGGAGGAACTTTCGCAGAAACGCCAAGTACAAAGGGACCTCGCTCAAATATTAAGTCACTCCGTACTCTATTTTTAATACGCCCGTCCCCTTCCCGGCTTGTTCATTATCACACAAAGCGCGGCTTACAATGAGTCAGCTACTCGCTTCATTATTTTATTGACCCGCTTCGGTTCAGTCTTGTTACAAAGTGAATGTTTCGTTGTAGCGTCTCCGCCGTGAAAGACCGCCTCTGAAAGACCGCGATAGACCGCCTCTGCGGTTCCGCGGTCACTCACAACTTCCTCGTCGATGTTTCCTCTCAACTTTGTCGGCATCCTCTTTATTACGCTACTTGCAAACTTCAAAAGTTGAAAATGGTCTCGAAGAAACTCGTGTTTTTATTTTATAATTAATTTTTAATTACATTTCAATAAAACGCAAACACGTGTTTGTTTTTAACTGTACGATCTTTTCTTTTGGCTTTAAAATTTAAGCAGGGTATCCGATAAAAATAGGCCTATAATTTTTTTAAATTAAAAAGGAACAAAGCAGTGATTGAAGTCTGAAGTGAGTGAATTGAAAAGGCCAGAAAATTTGTGATAAAAATGGCAGATACAATAATTTTACAACGATTCAATTTGGAATAAGTTTAAATCCTAGGTTCGATAAGGATATTTAAATCTCACTAAATGAGTACTCAGTTGAAAGCAATACTGTAAACAGAATGAAAGGAATTTGAAACAGAGAAATATGTAAACAAAATAAGCAAATACGTGGTAATCCAGAGTGATACACCGGCCAGAGTCTCAACTTTACAGTGCATTAGGGTCTAGATAAGTATTTGTAATTTTTTTGTGATTATAAATGTCCATCAAAACTTT
Organism: Flexamia atlantica; assembly: GCA_035578135.1. Lineage (NCBI taxonomy): Eukaryota > Metazoa > Arthropoda > Insecta > Hemiptera > Cicadellidae > Flexamia > Flexamia atlantica. Next base: position 2,539,108 of record JAQJVK010000042.1, read on the forward strand.
AATCATAAACTAAATTCCCCAGCATGAATAAATGACAGTAAATTGAAAAGAAATACATAATTTTTAACATTGAAATGTTTTTATTGTTCTTCAATGCATTGTGAATTCCTATTAATTTGACTAAGGAGGAATTAGGAAAAAATAACTAGAGGTCACAAAAAATATAAGACATAAACGTTTATTTTCAGACAATATAAAGAAAAAAAATAAACAAGCGCGACATATCGAAATATGATATGCCTAATAGATTGGCCCCAATAGAAACCAGTGGTCAATTTCACTTACCAGTGGTCAAAGCGGATATTTCCCGTCTGCCCCCCCCCCCCCCACTAACCGTCACCTAGACGGATTACAAGTGTAATCTGGGGCTGATCGAATTGAATTTCAAATCTTTAAGCTATGTCGTAAAACATATTCCTATTAAAGACTTTCGGAATATTTATAATTTTTTAGTGGTCGCATATACTTTTTGGTTGCTTTAAAATGTCAAAATGGGTTAACTGACTTTATAATAGTGAATAGCTGGTAAATTTTAAGAAAATAATTATTTTAGGCGATGAAAACAAAATTTTTACAAAATATCACGTAAAACCAATAAATAGTATTTTACCTATGAAAGTTCAACAAGCTTTTCGCAGTATCTTCCTAAACCAAACATTCTTGGTATACTACTTTTCTGTTTTGAAGAGATCCGTTACTAGTTTTTGGGTTCGATCACAGAGAAGTCTCTACCTTCTCTGTGGTTCGATTTACCAATGCCACTTCCAGTAAATGACACCTTTTTCTGTAATGGAACCAATAATATCTCGTGGAAAAATATCACGTGTATAAAAGTTAGAACCATCTAAAATTGAAATAAATTACTTCCAATTTCTTTTCCTTTTTTGTATTTTACATCCCCACTTTTTACCAAAAAATATTAAGCCATTAAAACGTTTCAGTGTCACACACACTGGCCAGTTTTTCAACAGACACGACAGTCGCTCTGTGAAACACGCGGAGAGGGGGAGGGGGAGGAAGCGAGGCGTGTCGTGAAACGTGTCTGTATCCTGCCGGGACGTAAGTGTTTCACGACTCATTCCCCATCAATGGGGTCGGCGAACGTCCCCATAAAGTCGATTAGGGCGCAACAAGACCCGGCTCGACTCCAGCGACGCTAACGCTTGGTCGGCACCATGTTTTGTCAAGTTTATCGAATCGTGTGTACTGTGGTAATTGGGGGAAATGTTTTCGGATCCAGGTTTTGTCAAAAGGTTGACACAAAGTTCTTTGAAATGGTAACAAATGTTTGAAGACCCAATGAAAATTATATAGTGTAAGAGATCATATATTGTAGGCAGTTCGAAAGCAATTAAAATTAAGATTATACCTTATGCGTAATCTATCATACTGGCAACTACCTTAAAATTTATTTGCCATTGATTTGTAAAAAAAATAAATAAATGGTAATTTTAATTAAGTTGAGTCTAAAAATATATTAAAGTACGTTAATTTAAAAATAAGATATCTTTATCACATTGTAACGATCTTTTCTAAAAAATTCCAATCTATACAGAATTGACGACATATCATGCTTTAAAAGAAATAAATGTGTTCAACATTGCATAAATATTTTCATGTCGACAAGTATGTGTATCGTTGAATCACGTTCCACAAAAAAACAAGAAATACCTAGAAAAAGTTAATTCCATGATTGGCACACTCCGATCTTTGAATATGTTTAATAGTAGTAGGTCAAAACAAAAACGTTGCACACAATAATGCCCACACCACTCAACCGATGGATGAGCTAAACAGCGAGTCTGAAAAAAATCGGAGTGGTTCTTTAACGGAATAACAAAATGAAACTTTTCATCCGGAAATATAAAAACCGTTCACTTGGCTTATCCCTGATAAAAGTTCGGCAGTGAGAAAAAGTGTCATAAACAGTTTCGACGAACCCTGCCGTTAAATAGACCGAATTTCCTGCACCCCACTTTCACGCACGGTTCGCGTTCAAGCACCAAAAGTAATATGAAAATGTCATTTTTGGAATGGAATGCGTTGTTTAGATCGCCACTTTTCGACAAATGGGCCGCACTACGAGCGGGGGAGATTATTAGAATGTATCTCGTAACCGGGGGGGAATGGCCCCCGACGCTTCACAACACATAACCGCGTGTTGTGACTGGCTGGATTACACTTTACGTCAGCTGATGTGGATCACAGCATAGTTAAAAAAATATTTTCCCACTAAGAATGTTTGAGATCGGCTTACATTTACAATAATTCAACAACAATTTCTTTTGACAACTTGTGAATTAGTTTTATTTATCAAAAACGATCACTTAATATAGGGGTTTTAACTAAAAATTCATACATGGTGTTTTTTAACGCAATCCAAAACTTTATTTTATCAGTGAAGGATTATTTCTCCCCAAGATCCCCGGATTTGACCCCGCTATATTATTTTCTCTGGGGTTACATAAAAAGTAAAGCCTACGGAAACAAATCACAGGATATTCAGCACTTTGAATAAACATAACAAATTCAATGCAAGAAATTCAAAGATGTACACGCAGATGCAACACGAGTTCGGGAATTTGATGGTGAGAGCACCGTTTTGTATGAATTTCAAGACTGTTTGAACACAAAATGTTTACTAAATGTGATCAAACTTAAATAATAGGTTGTATAAAATATAAAGATCCATAAAACGATACTCATTTATGTGTGCATAATTCAATCTTAAAAATAGGTTGCTTTAAAAAAACACCCTATATAATAATTCATGATTTTTTAGATTAATTGAAAATGACGTTTGACAGTGAATTTTATAATTTAATACCCCTATATAAACGTATATTTCGAAAACAATTAAAAGCGTCAAGTGCCAAATAGATAGCATAATCCATCGATTCCTTAAGAAACTCATAATTGATTCTAAGAGGCGCAACTCATAAACCAATATTAGGCGCAAAAGCAGGATGTGGTATAGAGAAGAAAAATGTGTCAAATAACATATCGTCCCATTTACAGGGATCGACAGCAACTCAAACAACTCGATGGAATATAAATAGGACGATCCCTCCAACATTAGAGAAGTGATAAAGAACTGGAGAGCGCGTCGATACGAGTATAAATCAGCTGAGTCGTCAACTGGTGCATGGAGTCTGAGTCAGTCAATCCGGGCCATCGAGGTAGATCCGGGCACGGCGGCGTTTTTCGGCGCGAGACTCACCGCATTGGCTGAATACGGACTGCTCCCCTTTAGCAGGTAGAAAGAGCGGCCTACGGACTGCTTCCCCTGGCCGTGTTGGAATGTTTGACAATATTTCTAGACGAGACTGTAATCAGCATTCATATTAATGTTTCTATTACAGTAATTAAGCTTTTTATGTGTGCTCTCGGGATATGAATATTTTTTGAGGGAAACGTATTTATACCCATAAAATTAACGATCAAAAAAAATTTAACACTAGCTTATTTGGGAAATAGAATTTTCATTTTTTGTGTGCGTGTTAGTACGATAACTATCGTGTAAATAATCGTATCCTAAAAAACATGTTAAATTATGTTCTCTCGGACGAGTGCGTAAAACAGCCAGATCATCACATCCAAATCGGGGTAAAAAGGAATTCACCCCTCCGCCGGACGGTAACCAGTTTTCATCGGCTGTGCCAACTGGGGTAAGTTAGGCCTCAGGGTTTTCCATACGAGAGAACTTAATCTGAGATTTAGCTATCCTAATTAGTTTTTCTAACAATTATAAAAATCATTAGAGACTTTTCCGAAAATATAAATAAATAAAGATATATACTTTACATATCTAATCCTTGCTGTTTGTTGCGAGAGTGCACCCCATATCTCAAAAACGCCATGACAAATTTGTACTATTATTGATACAGACACGACCGACTAGAAGCACTCCATAACAGCAAGAGGGAGCAATCCGTGTCTCCCTGTCCAAGGCCGACTCTTCTTCTGTAGTAGAGTCGGAGAGTCGGCCTTGCCCTGTCGCAAGCGGCCAAGGGGGAGCAGTCCGAATCCGCCCGCCGCATCACAATCAGCGACCGCGGCGAAATCTACCAGCCTCCTCCGCAACTCGCAACTTCAAATTGTATCCAATCAAACACAGCCGAGAATAACCGATCAACTCCCCGACAGTCTCACTCGATTTCTGTACAGCGTTGCCTAACTTAGGGTTGAAAATTGGTTATTGACGCCCTCAGTGGTTATGGAATAATTTTGAAGTTTAATGTTAATTTGCATAAATAGGAAGTTCTCTGAACCGTCAAAAAAGCAAGTATATCTAATAAAATTAGATCAGGGTTAATTATCGGTCAACACTCTCTAGTTTTGAATTAAATGACATAAACTTTATGCGGTCATGTTTTAAGAAAATCAAAATTAAGAGAGCGCTTAAAAATATACAGGATGGACAACAATATACAGAGTTATTCATTGAACTACTGTAAACTGATACCAAAACCTGGAAAAGGTATAGTACACGATGCTATGTACTGATATTTACTTAGTAGAGAACCGTTTATGTGAGCTGGCAGAAGCGAATGGGCAATGCGCCAGTTGATGTAATTATATTGTTCATTGTTTATTGAGCTACGAACACTACAGTCAGATCACTTCAAGTTCCACTGTAGTCGACACTGCAATCAGTCAATATGACTTGCATAAACCAAGCAATTATCAGACAATTATAACTGCAGTGATATATGTTACTGAGAAAAAGTCTTACAACAGCTTAGGAACAAATTTATCTGTAGTATATTATTTTCAAGATCATAAAAAGGCTGTTTAGAAAATCTTTGCTGGATTGCAAAAAAAAACTGAAAAAACCTTTTTTAGCTTATTTTAGTTTATTACCTTTCTCCCAGGTTTAACGGAAAACTCACTAAAACGGAAGTAAGAGATCCAGCGTAAAGCAACCGATAATGGAAATGAAGTAGATATGGATTCGGTGAGAGTTTTTAATTACGAAACTTTTATCAGTAACGAAGAGTAACGGCATCCGCGGTGGCCGCTCCATCGGCGGAGGGTAGTGTTAATGTTAATGTTAATGCAGGCCTGTTTCCAAACGGCGAAACGGTCTCGGAGAAACTTCCCCTAAACAGATATCGGGCGCCGGTAAAGAGCGCACTTTACCCTTTCAGCTGAAAGAGACGCTAAAAGTGCGCTTAGTGGGCGCTGAAGCTTCGGAAACCGAATTAGCGACTACAAAATAGCAATTAGACCAGCTGATGGAGTGCCTTGTGAGCCGCTAATTTGATAATCTGTTTGGCGGAGGCACTGTATTTTTAATGAGGCCAGGCAGCTCAGCACTGCTGATTAAGACTAACTTTATCTCACTTCGCTCTCAGTCAATTAGCCCGCGCTGTCGGACTTTTTACTCCAACACGTCGATCCGCATACTCGGCGCGCTGCGGAGCATCGGAGGGAAATTGAAAAGTCGGGAAACAGTAGAACAAGAGATTTATTCGGGTACAAATAACTTGAGCTATCTCCACAACTGGATTTATTACTTTGAACTTCTCTGACTAAAACACTCGGTGAGATAAAAATCCGCAATCTCGGCAAGAAGAATGTATTTACGACGTTTTAGCGAATCCGCTTTGTATATGTGTTAGGAGAGATGGTGAAAGTTTCCAAACGGTGTACGCAACTTTCTCTTTGTAATGAAGCCCTATATTGTTTTTATGAATTGGATCTTTGTAAACAAATAAAACGTAATCAATATTACCACTCGACATGGCCAAAGAAGAATTATATTAGGGATTGGTTTGACTTTACAAATCGTAATAAGAAAATGTAATTGCTTTTATTTTCTGTTTGAATACATTAATGTGACGCTCACTTTTCAAAATTACACCATCAGTAAAAATATAAAAAACAAAAGCTATTCAAAAATAAATTAGAAAATTATACCAGTACGTAAATTAAGGGGACAAAAAATATGCAAATTCTCCTCCCCTTCGACAAACTTGTCTGGTCCTGGGGGAAGGATAATTTATCAAATTACCTCATATAGCTCGACCTTGCCAAACAAAAGGACTTCGGACGAGAAAGACAAGTCCAGTCTTTTAATTAAGAGAGCCCTGAGGGTCGGCAATTTACAAAACGAGGTAAAATAGCGCTACAAGGTATTCTTTGAGAGCGCCGCACGTGGACGGACTGGCTGATGCGACGGCGGATAAAGACAATCTCCGGGCGATCGTTGTAATTGATTGTTACAATTACAACGAAATTAGCGAGGCTAACGATAACCAATATAAGACTGGGACCCTCGAGACAGATGTCCCCCAATTTAGTGTCCCCTCCAGTCGCGTAAAACTGATTGAGCATGATCGGCAACAATAAATTTAGATTCAAGCAATTTTAAAGGGTCGAGATTGAAAACAACACCTAAGCTTTTACTTGCTTACATGCGTTAAGTGAAATATTTTATTTTGAAACTAAATGAATACAAAAAATAACGTGGCGCTTAAATATAGCAGGTCATAAACGGTAATTTTCTTCTCATAGGCAGTGTGAGTAAGCAATAGTTGACTGTTATTTAGGGCTAGTTTAGATAGACTCGACTGTCAACTCGAACAAACTTAATTGACTCGGCCGAGTTACTCGACCACTGTGATGTGGCCCTTATTACCTACAAATGTGTTAGCGTAAAGTCAAATTGAGTTGTTACACCACAAAATGTAAGGCACTGAATTTCAAAGCTTTGTAAAAAAATTATAAGAAACATATTCTTTTGATTTTAATCATGTAAATTATTATTTTAGTCTAAAGACAGTTGATTTAGACTATTTTTTTGGGCCAATGACGTTCAAAATACATAAGCGATAAAATATTTTAAACATTACTACCTCTCGACGATAAAACTACAATTAACTTCTCTTTCCAGTCAATATATACGGATAAAAATATGCATATGAAAGCCCCGAGTTGTTTTCAGAGCTGTCAAAACAACGCGACGTTCGGTGTGAAAACTACCCGGGCTATAATCCCCGGTACACCGGGCGGCGTGGCGGAGTGATCGCCAATTGTGACAATGACGGCGCTGTTTATATTCCATGGGAAACTGCGATCGGTCACAACAGGGTTTAAATATTTAAAACGATACTGAATCGTATAATTACCGAGTTGAAATTACAGTCGACTTGATTACTCGCACCTCAATAACTCAAAATCATCAATTGCTCGAATAATTTAAACTCTTTAGAAAAAACCTGCCTAAGTCGAAATGAACATCATTTACGAATGATGTTCATCGTAAATGATGAACATTTACGATGTTTAAACTTACTTCAATCTACGGATCGAAGTAAGTTTACGATAATACTGTATCTCTTTACTGTATCTCTTTAAGTCGAAGAAATGCAAACATTATCTCTATAATTCAAAGTTTACTCTACGGACCTCTGTAAATCAAAACCACGGCGTGCAAGTTGAAGGACTCAATGAGTCGCATCCGGTCCAACGTCACTATTTCTTACCTCTGTAATTTCAATTTCCATTCGGTTTATCTCTAAATCTCGAATTACCTCTGTCAGTCAAAATTAACTAAGAATTACATCTATATCTCGAACTATGCCTAAGTCGAACGATACGAAACTCGAAGAAAACTCGTACACTTGGCGCATTATATCTTGACCCTTGGCCTAGTCCATTGCTGGAGCTGTCAGATATTGTTTATTGTCAAAGTTTTTGGACAACAAACAATATAAAAACGAATTTCTACAAACATCAACTGTATTTTGTGTACAAATGACAATTAAGATATATACTGGTAGCTGTTGCAAAATGCTTACATTTCAGGCTAGTACACCTTTGCGTATCAGCTGTGGTCTCCTGATAAATTTCACTCTACCCCAATTGCTTCAGGTTTAAATGGTTCCCAAGTGTCAAGATATAATGTGCCAAGTGTATTCCCGTGGTATTTTCGAGTTAGACAATAATATAACTCGACTGACACTCGACTGTGTAACGATTTTCTACGAAATCTACCGATACGTTAACGCGTTTATCACAGTGTATAAAACAAACGGCGCTCTAGTGAAACGGGACGCCGGACATTTCACAAATACGGCGTAATGGCAATGTTATTGAGAATTATTTATGGCCATGTCACCAACATAGCCAGGTTATAATACACAAGCCGCTATTATATCATAGGCGGTGTATCCCGTGTAGAGAGTCGTTTGACGGTATATATTGCTGCATTTCTACTTTATTGCATTATATATTGGTATCTACTAGTTCACATTCGGTTGTTATCTAGTTGATGATCGCAATCCTACACACTTAAATACTGAAGAAAAGGTTTTGTCTATGTGCCCCAGTTTTACCTCTTTCAGTGAGAGCGATAGTTTGAAGTTCACGTGGTTTACCATTAATACCAATGTATATGATTTTATTAAATCATAATGACGTATTATGTATGATTTTACTAAATCATAATGAGAATTATTTGTATGATTTTACTTGAGTTATTTATACAATATTTGAAAATGCTGCCCCCTAGAATGCAAGAAGGAGTCAATAATTCAATTTATTTCTTCTGCAACAAGTTTTATTTTAATATTACACCTTCCTGATATCGTTTTCATGAAGGACTACTTCGTTAATTACACTTAAATGACTATAAGACCAGTTTTAATCCAGTCTCAGAGATCACTTCCAAAGCAAGATTAATTATAACAATGGTTGATAATGACAAAATCGAAAGTCTATATTATAGTCAGTTATAGTAATATAAATAATTTTATGAATAATATATGTCAAAGAACGGCCAGATTATCTACTGTATACTTTTCTTGACTTTCTTCTGTGTACAAGTGATTCCCTCACTTTAGCTAGCGACACCTAAACTGCCTAATTACAAGTCGCCCACTCTCAGAGTCTTTGATTTATCAATAATGACGTCACAAAGCTGCTGCAAAGGTCTTTCATTTAGCTCGGCGGATTTTTTTTATGAAAAATTAAATTAAACTCGGATCCCTCCGTTATTGGGATTGGGAGATCGACGGGGACTTGATCTTGTTTCAATTGCGAATGGCTTTTTAGTAAAGAGAAGCTGGAAATCGATGGCAATTTCGAAGTAACGGTGAACATTGAACATACTGCAGCGATTGTCGCGTAACAAAGACATCCCGGGCTTTTTATGTTCAAAGCCATTCTGCATCCATACAGCGGACGGCGGACGGCTCATTTATATTTTTGGCATTATTGTGAGTCCAGTGCGGTCCAAAGCATTGCTGGAATCACGTAACGCCATGCGCAATGTACTACGAAACCAAATTTAAAGTTTTAAATTTTAAGTCAGGAAAGTGGTACAGAATAGTGATATACAGTTCTATTTTGGTTTTCATCCAAAATACCATTAGCGCGTTGTATACAATTATCTCCATCGGTTAATAGGTATTAGTGTATTACGTGAGCGAAATGCAGGTCAATTCAGTTTCCCCGTATCGTCGTTTAAACCCCACTTGTTTAAATACTCGTAAATAAATACACGGTGCATAAATAACTATTGTTTTGTCACGCACGAAAAATGCGACTATAAAAAAACGGACTGTATCGAATAGATTGACAGGACCTCAAACCCTTACTTGTCACAAAATCCGCTGCTATGATTCTGTTGTATTTTCATTGCCACTAAGAGGCAACAAATTTGAATGTCTAAATTATTGAATTATTGTCATAAATATTATTGATACGGGATTAAATTATTCCCTCAGGATGAAAAAGTAAGACTAAAAAAACTATTAAACAGCTCATGGAGGGAAAATATTTTTTGGAAAATACATTTTAAGACTAAACTCTCGCATTTATCAAAGTGATATGATCTGCTTGGATTTAGTTTCAAATAAATTGAAAGTGATTCCGTATGGTCGAATGTAAAAAAAACATATTTCAAATTATTGTTAGGAAATTATTACGTTAGTTCTGTTGCAGATGAGACCATAAAAAGTGATTCTCCATCTTTCTAATTAAAAACAACAAATCAACGTGTTTCAGATTACAGTCTATCAAATATAATGACAACATTTTCTTACACAAGAATACTAACATAATTCCACCTTCATGAAATGTTATTTTTCTTTATCTTCATCAATTAAAACGCCCACAAACTTTAAAAACGGGTCTAAACCCACACCTTTAATCGGTGACGTGCGTCCAATCCGAGTTCCAGGATCAAACCCTGCCGCTAGCTCGAGAATATAGACCACAGAACGAAAGTTTTAAGCTTTAAAAACGTGACAAGTTTACCGCGCTTAATCGCTTCTGCCGGGACACGGATTGACTTTTAAAAAGTTTAAAACTGGTCGCTCGCAGGATTTTGTTCATTTCGCCGACCTCGCCGTCGCGGCGCTCCGCTCGCTCATTTTAAATGTATGCCTCCAGGGAGCTAGTGTATTCTTTAAGGTTCCCCTGAACGCGCCTTATTATGCCCTCCCCCTAAATCATGTATAAAGGTGACTTGTACGTAATACGCCGCCTGCGGCGACCTCCTCCCCGGCCCCACGTTGTACCTGTCTCGACTTGTGTACTTTACTTGCGATATTGTAGGGGGTAAGGACACAGTGTGTAGGTATTCGCTCTGTACAGAATAGGGGGAATGTAAAGATGGTATTAAAGAACAAAAAATAGGTTGTTTTGAACGAAATTATGTTAAATGTTATTACCATATCGCGGACTAAGAGTGTATATCATATTATCGTCGTGCCGTGTTTTAATTATATATAAATAAAGCATTATCGATGTTAGTATCATCTAAGAAACAATTAAAAACTGAAATTATTACAAGTTGCAAATTTCAAACAGATCTTTGATGTAGTTTTTAAGAAAATTGTTGTTACTCTTTTGTGTTTCAAATGTATTATATAAGCAAATATTATGTAAACTGCCCATTCAGTAGTTTTTTTATCAATCACAACTTTATTATTTGACATGGTAGTTTCTGTTTTTTCAATTTCATTTCAATATTTATAAGTGGGCTCAGTAAACAGTTTTTAACACATTTAAAATCACATATTATCTGACTTTCATGACACAAATTACATCGACCTCAACAATAGTTTAATTAACCTACAAATATACCTTACTATTCGAGCTTCTAGACTAGCAGTATAAAACTGAGTAAAATCACACGTTATAACCATTACGACATAACGTATTTGTTATGCTTATGATATTTATAGACTTCCCCGTTACACTCTACCTGTGCTACAAGCGGAAGGAACGAGAGGTGCAGAACAATAAACCTCTCAGCTAGGAAGTAAATGATCTCAGCAAGCGACTAACGTCGGCTGCGGCCGGGAATGAAGACGTCTGAGCCGACATGAGAATGCTCACCCCGACAGATCTACTGCAGCGATGGCGGTCACGTAGCGACCGAGGGTAATTCGAGACCGAGGTACCAGTGAAATAGGAAACGGATATAAACAACAGTTTTATGCTCGATTGGTCGGAATTTAAAACGATTCTAGTAAAAGAGAATCACGATTTTTCTACTCAACTGTGTCTCAAACAGATGTCTCGAACAGATTGTGTACAAATGCGTTAACTCAAAGAATGAGACAAAGGTATTTCCTGCTAAATTAATCATAAGTAACAATTTGAACATATTTGTAACGATTTTAAAATAAAGGATGTTCTAAAGATACATGGCGTCGCAGGTTTGAATCTTGATTTTCCAAACGTAAACTTGTGCCAAATTGTGTTTTTAAGCTATCTAATGAAAAACCTTTCGGTAAAACAGAGCATCATCATATTTACTGGTTTCTAAATTTCTGCCATTATTGTAATAAATATTAAAAATTTACGGACTACACTGTATCTTGTGAATCTCAAAATAAATATTTTAATACATGTATTGCTTTGTAAGTAATATCAAACATCAATCCAAAACAAAATAATCTTAAGAGCAGTTTGTGAAATAAACAGAACCCTTTAAAATTAATAATTCTGTAGCAAAAACTATGGCGGCTCGAAGATATTACTTGCTCTATGGTTACTTTAAATCGTTTGTGTAATCTTCAAACAGTTGACTTGCATAGTCATATCTACAACAGTTTTGAAATCAGCACTACACAGGGGTAGCAGTCGTAGATGGAGGGAAGCAATTATTCCCGTTACCTAAGGGCGGGAGGGTGGAAATCACAGACGACATGTAGGAACGGCTACAGTAATGTTAGAGGCTTACGCACCTGTCAGCGAACTGCTTGACGAGTTTCACCCCGTGCTAATGACTTACTCTAGTTTTGTGCTCTTGCACTCTATAAGAAAGGATTTATGTCTTGCCTCAAGCGTCAAGGATGTTCGTATGGTTTTTGAGTAGTGCCTGATTTAAATATCTTGACTGGGAAAGGGGATGGGCATTGTTAACTTTCTCAATTTAAACAATATTTCAAGCTTTTAGGAAAATAAAGAGCTACAAGAAGTAAAAATAAAATCATAGCGTGACTGAAACAAAAAGTCTTATTCTGAAAAGGCTTTTTGTAAGGTAGACAATAAACATTTTATGCAGTATTAATGAATTAGCAAAACATTCTAAATCGATACGCTATTAATATGATCAAATTACACTTTAACCTCCTTCTCGATGGTCTTTTGACGTCAACCAACTGATTGTGAAAAATATTATGAATCAAGATTTTAATCACAGTACATCAACTTCGGTTCAGTAGCAATTCCAAACTACAATTTATTTCAAATTCTAGGAAAACGATGATGAAAATGTTCTTTTTGCGTAAGAGGCCCATACAAGTATTGTGGAAGAAGATGGCCACAACACAACGCCTTGGGCGGAAAAATCTCACCACAATGTCCAACATGCTCAACGCCAACATTCTATTGTACACTTGTGTGCGGGGAAAATAACATGGACCGCAAATGGTTCTATAGAAGAGAACCATTCTATAGAGCCATAGAGCTTTGTAGAGCTGTCGTGGTTTAAGAGGACGTTGGTTGAGTAAGGCACTAAACAAATTAATTAAGTTAACTTGCTCAAAAATACAAATGCTTTGATTTAGACATAAACTGACACGAAAAGCGATCTGGAGGTACAAATGAAAATTTCAAAAGATCTTCATCACGAAGGTTATATTTAACCGACAAACTTAAACTAAGTTTATAAACAATACTGTTTCACAACTTCGGGCATTCTGTACATCTGTATAATCCAAGCTCGTTATGAATTATTTTGAATTATAATTTTGATACTTGGTTAGTTCCAAGAAATAAGATAAGAACTTAATTGACACATGACGATATTTCGTAAGGCGTAAGACTAAAAACGCACAAAGATAATTTTTTCTTAGTATTTTAAGTCATTTGAGTTTTTTAATAATAAAGTTTCTTTACATTACTTAACCTGTATATTATAAAAATACATGTTTCATCTTCAACTTTTTGTCTTCCGAAACTTTCAATTTTTATAATTGTTTCGTAACTATGCGGTTTCAAAAGGCCTTCAAACAACACAAATAACTCTTTAAACCTCATTACCTACAACTACCAAATTTTTAAACAATACAAATTTTATGTAATTTCTCCAAGAGTTTTGGATGACTATCCAATTTTCATAATAGAAACTTAATTGTTACTTTTAGTAATAACGTGTCAGTTCATTTTTTGTCGAAATAGTAAATATTAAAAACAAGCAATAAAATAAGAATGTATACCGAGAGGCGCGTCGCATTGGGGGCAGGACATCCAGCTCTTGACTATGGTAAAATATGGCTTTTTGGGCCGATATCGTAAATCTCCGGGCACTGCGACAACTTTCTTCCCTTTCCCGTTTTTTTAAAGGACTCTCGGAAATAATTGTTCTTAATGGTCCCTACTTAACCCGCACCGCTGCCGAGTTAAAGCACTCTCAAGGTAAGTACATTTGTCGCTGGTTTACTGACAATTTGTCTCTGGAAAAACAAAATAATTGATAAAATTGTGTTGTGTATTCCCTACAGTTTGATTTAATCTTTATGAACTATTTTATTTAAGCTGAAAAAACGTCAACTGTAGTGTTATCACGTTTTCGTTAAAATTTTGTGGTTTTGGTGTGAATTACAATTTTACGAGGTGCATTTAAACAACACATCGTTGGGTCTACGATATGATGCTGGCCGGTACATTAATTGTACATATAGCTAGCATTTGAACGATTGTATTATCTAGTTAATATATTTTTAAAATAGTGACAAACCTTTTTGAATGCGCTGTAACGAACGAAGGTATCTATAAGTTTTACGGAGGTCTGAACAAATCTATCACCCACATGTGTTAGTTTAGGTCTTAATCACCCCTACTAGCTGATGGTGTCCCGCTTCACTGGAAGAAGTAAGCAAATATTTGCTAATAAAAACAAATGCAACAGCTTATTAGCCCTTTTCTTTATATTTGTGCCCTTAGGGAAATTACCAAAAAACTAATATTTTTTCTGACATTTTCTCAGTGAGACTTTTCATTCAAGTACGGGGTTGATAGATTGGGGGACTTATGGTTTTCTAAAAAAGGACGACTAAATATTTTAGCCTTTATAGATGCACTTGAGCGAAGTATCTATTTTATAAAGTAAAGAGGAAAAAATTAAGTTTTGTACAGTTTTCAACCAAACGAAAGACTTAAGTTTCTAAAATTGAAATTGAATCACATATTCACCACCCTATGGAAATATTAGAAACAAACACAATCAATCCTAACTGTAAAATTAATGGTATAGCCAAATGCACTCGATTCATAAACGGCACCCCGTAATGTACGCAGAGCATGTTAATGGGGTGGGTTAATCCGTAAACAGAAGATACAAACGACCCGTCACACACTCACACATCAGACGCGGCGGAGCGCAATATTTTAAACGAAAGTTAGATAAATATCGTTTGTCAGACGCTCGCACTCTAGACGGATCCTCCTCGTCACGAACTCATTTGAATAATGTTCCCTCCCCAAACTGTCTTTCTTGTACTTTCCGTCTGCCCGGGAGTCGCGGCTAATATGCGAGTAGGTGACGTATTGCGGTGTTTCCCCAAACCCGACGTTGCACCTTCGGGGTGGGTTTAGGTGAATTCCTGGGTTATTTAGGCCTCTAATACTGTTAATAGTAAATAATTTCAAGTAAAAGCATAAAAGTGTAATGCTTTTCATCAATTTTTTTGTATGTTTCAAACCATCCACTAAGATTCCTCCCCAAATCCAATGTTGCACTTTCAGGGTACTAGTTTAGGTGTATATAAGGGTTGTTTAGGCTTCTACTACCGTTAATGCTTTTATAAGGTTTGTAGTAATTTTTAAATCATATACTTAAAGATTAAATTTTTCCTAAGTTATAAATTTATAGTCTTGTCAAAGAGAGATTTTAACAGTTTAAGTTACTAAATAAATTAGAGTGGAAATTAAAATTTGGGAGTTTTAAAGATGAGTTTTTTAATGTCGAACAAAACTTTATCTTGAGTTCACGAACATCTGATGGTCAGAAACAGCGTAAACAATTTTGCACGATATGGACACGAAAAGTAGCAATGCCGTTTGTCTCTTCGTCTGGACAATCTTTTAATTCCATTTGAATTCCGTTGCGGCGAAGCACTGGTAAACACCTTTATTTTGAATGGAATATAAAAATTCTATTTTTTAACACCGTTGTTAAAAAATCTAAGTAAACTCGAAGGACATGTTAATTTGCTCGCAGAATATGCAATAAGCGACAAATTACGTTTGTTTACCTCTTGGATTACATTACAAGTAGCCGAATAGGAAGAGGTTTGCCTACGCTCGAACACGACGCGATAATATTCATGATTACTAGCTAGGATCATTGTCAGTGGATTTAATTAAGATTTCATTAGTACGCCTTCCTCCCGGGTAAGATTCAATTTAAGTAAATGGAACGAAATGGGATTTCGTCTTGCGACATTTTTAGATCACTTTTTAAACACAACTGTAGTATCATGGTCAGGAAAGGAAACGTAATTTGGAATGAATGAGGTTAGAAGCCAACCAGTGATAAAATGATTAGGTGAATACTAAGTTTGTCAAAACTTATATTATGACTTTACAGTTAAAAAAAATTAAAACGTTAATCGTTTACCATTAAAACAAAATGCCACGTTCTGTGATAGAATTCTCTACATCAACGAAATCGCCCCTACCATATGTTAATCCTTCCTCTTAATTGGTTTTACTGTTAAAGACAGTTTGTTATAATAACAATCATATTATAGCAATAATAATAATTATATAATAATACTAATAGAATAATTACTATTAGTATTAAATTATTTTCATTTTCAATAGCCTCATTTCTCTATCAATATTACCTTCATGCCTTGCTTATCTTCGTTATCTCTGCTAGTAATCATATCAGTAATGTCTAACTAATGCAATTTATATCATGCTATTATTTATCAATCAAAAACAAAAACAAAATTGTTTGTACATTATCTCTTTTCGTCTTGTTTTACTTTTTAATATTTCTAATTTTTTTAATTTGTGAAAATAATTACTGATTTTCAATAATGCACAACTACAAATAATTTGAAGAACTCGATTCTTAACTCAAGCCATATTTAGGCTCTTGAGGGGCTGTTTCTGTAAAGTTCTATGTAAATAATGAATTTGAGGTTGAGTCATGTTAGATGAAGTGAAATAAATACATCTGATTCCTTGGCTACATTTTTTCAATAGGCAAAAACACAGTTGTATATTTAATGTTGAAAACATATTAATATTAAACATTTAATATTCAACAATTCAATGTTAATATTAACACATGATAAATCGTGGAAAATCCAGGTGCACTTTAAATAAAGTGGCCATTCTATGTTTGAAGTAAAAGAAACGATGTCGCTTGCCGCGGCACGGCGCAGTGGTTAGGCAATATTGCTACATCAATGTGCCTATATTGCGTCGCTACAAGATTTCGTCTGAATATGACATATTGTAGATGAAAGATGTCAAAGCATTAGCAATAGAAGAAAATAACACTATTATATTCTTAAAAGTAAAGTAAATTATTTTACCAAAAATAAAATTTAGTTTCGGCTTTGTCACTGGGCAAGTTGTTATTAAACAGGCAAGACGGCGCTGGGCCTCACAATGAAACTGCAAACCCGTTGAACGCCGCTTTTGTCCCGAGTGTATGGAAAGCCTATAGGCTTGTTCCATACTAGTCCAATCTTTTCACCACCATAGGCGTTATTGGTTTACTTTTTACCCGTTCTACACAACCAATTTCCCCGAGGGAGCGCGAAGTGCTGTATATTGTGGCTCAGAAGGTTCCAATCTAATAACGTATTTACTGTGGATCCGTTCAATTTGTAAAATACACAAACTCCTTGCCCTTATCAATTTCCGATCGTGTTGTTTAGTGTTTATTTGAATTGCACATGCCATATAAAAACCGCACACGTGAAATATTAAAAAAATATAGGGGGGTAATCACTACAAATTCGAATATACAGTACTATTTAAAATAAATTAATACCAATTTAATACAGCTAGGTACTTTAAATCAAAAGTAACAACAGTCTGTCAGGAGCACGATTTGTTTTTTTTAATGAATTACATTTTAACTTATCTTTAAATAAGGAGTTCATAAGATAAGATTAAACAAGAAAATGACTAAATAATTTTGTAAGTTTTTAAGCAATAACTTTTAATTAGGTACAGTATTAACAATAATTTATTTCAGAAGTATCTAGCTGATATTAACCTCACTGAAATATATTTCCTTTCAGAATTAAGAAGTAAACATGTACTATTATGATAAACCATGCAAAAGCTGAATGATTTTATTGTCAAAGAAGTAAATACTCATATTATTTAGAACAATTTGAATTTCTCAAGTGGAATCTCATAAATTTATTTTTACGCAATCCTCACCTATAATTTCATTACGGTTAGCTTAGAGTTTCTTAAATTCATAATTACGTTTCCTCACCTGACAACGATACTATAATTGTGTTTAAAAAGTGGTCTAAAAATGTCACAAGACATAATCAGGCGGTTTGACCTTTGGATTTCTGTTCAAGAGGTTACAGGTTCCGTTTCCAGGATGCCTGTAAAGAATTGGTCAAATACGACTTTTGTATCGTTTCCTCGTAAGAAATCTTGAACTTTTATCATCGACACTACAGTATAAAAAAACTAAATTAAATCAATATACTACTAAGTGACTGTAGAGACTCACCCGTATGCGTTCTCTGGTGGGCCTTGAGGTGGGAACTTTTCGTGTAGACCTTCTTACAATTGGGGTACTGACACTTGTGGATCTTCCTCCTGGAGTCGGGCGAGTGGTCGAGGCGGGCGTGTAGTCTGGAGGCGCCCGAGTCCACGGACGATACGGAGATGAGCCTGGCGACGGAGGAGTTCCGCGCGGTCAGTCGCACTATGGGCACCGACAAGAGTCCGCTCATCTCCCCACAACTACTGCTGCTGTTGCTGTGACCGCGGCCACTCTCGGGGGACGAGGGGGGCGTCAGGTTCGGCAGGATGGACTCCCCCGCGGACGACGCTCTCGCCACGAACCTCAGCTCCATCTGGTTGTCGCGGTCGTAGAAGTCGTCGTCGTCGTCGTCCACCGGTTCCTTCTTGACCAGCACGGCGCAACTAAGGCTGCTGTCCCAGCTGACGCCGCTGCACGCTGAGCTGGCGCTGCTGAGGGAGAGGGAGTCCAGGTGCCGCTCGCTGAGGTTCAGCTCGTCCAGCGTCAGCGGGTTGACCACCTCCACCTTGGTCCAGGAGGAGAGCGGCACGGGCGCGGTGAAGAGGTTCCACGGCGTGTCCAGGTCCGTCGGCAGCTTCTTGTAGGACTGGAGCTTCGGCTCGTCCTTCAGGTACCGCTCCATCTCGTAGCACGTCTGCAACAACACGACTCCACGTTAGACACCGTCTGGGACACTTGGTCCAGGAGGAGAGCGGCACGGGCGCGGTGAAGAGGTTCAACGGCGTGTCCAGGTCCGTCGGCAGCTTCTTGTAGGACTGCAGCTTCGGCTCGTCCTTCAGGTACCGCTCCATCTCGTAGCACGTCTGTAACAACACAACTCCACGTTAGACACCGTCTGGGACACTTGGTCCAGGAGGAGAGCGGCACAGGCGCGGTGAAGAGGTTCCACGGCGTGTCCAGGTCCGTCGGCAGCTTCTTGTAGGACTGGAGCTTCGGCTCGTCCTTCAGGTACCGCTCCATCTCGTAGCACTTCTGCAACAACAAATCTCCAAGTTAGAAAACTGTCTGGGACACTTGGGTCACTGAAATGTAGCCTCTGTCTGGGACAATTTTAGGTCACTTGTCCCAGACAGAGGCTACATCTTCCGGGTAAAATCTTCCGGTTAAAAAGTTGCGAGTCCTTGGAGTCCACTCCGGTTAAACCGATGTCCAGTAGAAAATTATTCGGATAAGAGGAAGTATACTGACCTATAGACAATATTTAACTTTTAGCTTATTAATTTCATTATGCGTCGTTTTGCAATAATCTGACCTGACGACAAATAAAACCATTGGTAAGTTTTGACGTTTAAAAATCAAAAGCTGATTGATAGAAATAAATTATAAACGTTGCTGTTATCCTTATCAACATACACAAGAAAACAACTTGTTTCGTACTAGTGCTTTAATTAAAATTGCTTCGGGAGAGTGTCATATTTGGAAATGTGGATTTTTTGTGGCTAAATCTTAACTAAAATAGTTTTACAAAAAGTGATCAATCCTGGATTTCTTTGTGACTTTGTAGCAAAAAAACAAACAATTAAAACACTACCACTTTTTTAGTTTAAATCGAGCAATTTTATTTCCCAAAATATTACTTCGTGTGAGTGTCTTATTTGGAAATTTGAGATTTTTATGGCTAAATCTGAGCTAAATTAGTTTTACATATGTGATCGATCCAGAATTTCTTTGTGACTTTGTAGCATCGACTTAACTTTAATATTATATTTACATACGAATCTTATGAGACACTTCTAATGTTGGAAAAAAATTATCTCGAATGAAAAGTATTTTGTCATAAGTTATGATTAGAAGTTTGAACTTATCACGTTGCAAATAAAATAATAAAATAGAAAATTTGTAGAAAGAATGTCGGATGGAGATTAAGCATGAAGAGAAATGAATAAGAATGACGCGAAAACAGTTTGTGGAGATAAAGTGTGGGTGTATGCATCAAAACAATTACAAGTACGCAATTAATTAAAAAGAGCGTTTGCTCAAAATTGGACCAATAAACGTAAACAGGCTCGTTGCAATGTTCCAATTTCTATGGTAATTACTGAATGGAAGAGATGTTTAACCTAATTTACTTTCAGCCCGATAAAACACGTAGAGTCAATACAAAAATTGAGAGCTAGAATAATATTTTGTTGAAAACAAAACAGTTAAAAAAACAATGGAATTAAAATGGCATTGTTTAATTTTCACCACGCATGATTGTAAACAGGTGCGAAAAGTACTGCTTTCAATCAAACTGCGGCCAAATATCGGCAAATATTGACGGGATGGCTTTAGATGCAAATATAAATAAAATATGAGCGAATACTGGGTTGTGTGAATAAAATATTGGATTGGCATTGTTGGACAGCAATCAACCTTATGTTTTACTCAATGGAAAACAAATTGAACTTTTGAAAGAGGTATAGTATTTTCGTTGTCAGAGTGTTGTACTCTCAGATCAAACTTTTAAGAAGTAATTACATTTTCTTTGTTTGAAATTCATTGTCGTTGATTGTGATTTTATATTTTGATTTTGATTTTTGTGGACATTTGCCATTACAGATTAGTAAATAACAAGTTTCACGACGTTTCGGGATCTGGATTCTGATCCCGTCTTCAGGTGGGAAAGAACCTATCTTATTATGTTATAGGTTCTTTTCGACCTGAAGACGGGATCAGATTCCATATCCCGAAACATCGTGAAACTTGTTTTTTACTAATCAAAGTTGGCAAATTTCCGCAAAAATCAAAATCAAAGTGATTACATTTAATTGTGAAAAGCCTTTTTTTATTGTATTTCACTCACTAAATGTTACAACTTAGTTCAAGATCTCCCTTACATACCATCATTTTAAATTAAGAACGCGAAAACACTGTAACTGCTTAAAATAAATTAAAACATAGAATATTACGATTATTAGTTCAATCAAGGCCTAAAAAGTAAAACACAGCAGTGAAGTGAAATAAAATCACAATACCAGAATAAACGTAGGATGATGACCGGTGGGTGGAGGCAGTGGGGGAAAGAGAGGGAGGAAAGATTAATCTCGAGCCAGGAACCGAAGTCGGGTAACACAATATAAAATACCTGTGGAGCAGAGCTGCCTTTATTAAGCGAGTTTCATATCTACCAAGTCAAACAAAAACTTGGCCCGGATAGTATTTTATGAGACTCTTTGAGTCGGTCGAAGCTGTCGGCACGAGTTTTGGGATAACCCTTCCTTCGATACACTCTCACTGGGGTTTCCTTTGCGAGTACAGGGCATCCCAGAACTCTCTGGAACATTTCATTAAAAATTGTTCCTTAGATTGAGACAAACTTATTTCACAATATAAAAATGGCTCTCCGATGCCTAATTTTTCGTCTGTCAGTCTGTTGGTGTTTTTTACAAATTATCTTATAACTCAAGATTGATTTAAGATAGAAGCTTCAAATTTAGTATAAATGTTTGCCTTAATAGTTAAAACAAGTAAATAAAAACTTTGTGGCTGTAAATAAATCCGTTACAAGATGGCGGCCGATTAAAGATTTTAAGTCAAATTTCACGTTAACATTAAGTATTCTAATCGGCCGCCATCTTGAAACGGTTTAGTTACAGCAACGAAATTTCATTCGCCTTTTTACCTTTTAAATAAACATTTATCCAAAATTTGAAGTTTCTATCTTAAATAAATCTTGAGTTATGAGGCAATTAGTAAAAATCACAAACAGACCAACAAACGAAAAACTAAGCACCGGAGACCGATGCTTATATTGTAAAATGAGTTTGTCTCGACCTAAGGAACAATTTTTAATGAAATGTTCAAGAGAGTTCCGGGACACCCCGTATAATAAGTCGCAAATGTTTTAATGTATTTAAATTTCAACCTTGAATAATAACTACAATAAAATATATATCAAGATTATTTCTAGATACAAATAAATACAATTAAAACTGCATAAAGATACATAAAGAGGAAGTATTCCTTTCCAGTACTTCGCAATGTCACTATTGAAATTCTATTCATCGACATGAAAGGTGATAAACATTTAATTAGTTTAACTCAAATAAAAAGAACTATAACTGCTCGGAAATGAATGAGGAAAACGCAGTTAATAACTATTCCCAAAGAAATTCATTCTTACTGACCATAAACAAACAGAAGTGTTCATAAATTAACCGTACAAACATATTGTGTACAACGAGCGTGATTTGTATGGCGAAACAAGTTTATAGTCATAGAAGAGGACGGGACATATTTTGCTTGTCGCCGGGTCCGTAACACACACGGGTTGATGTACACAAACACACGCAGTGATGTACTGTACATGACGACATGGAGTGTGCTCTCGGGTCCATACAAACTGCATGGATGTGGTGTCAACGGCGGAATACGTGCCAGGCCTGCCTCTGCTGCACTCCTGAACGTTGTCAATACGGATAGCGAACAGTGAAATGCTCACGATGAAATAAAGTAAAAAGTAATTTGATTTTGGTCAAGGTATAATATAGACGCTTATATTGAAATTAATTATAGTCAAATCTAGATTGATAATATATTGAAAATGTCTTTGATTTAATTAAAGTAAGGGGAAGAGACTCCTCATTAATGAAGTAGACTAAAGAAGCAGTCAATTTGTTTACATCCAGTGAGTACAATAACTCATATCATGCTAATCAAGAAACTAGCAGCATTCATTTATCGATGACATTTCCAACTCGCCCAACCTTATCGACGATGAATGGATATTGTTGAGAGAAAGATTTGTTACTAAGCAGAAAAGTGTAGAATTTAGCAGTCAAAGTAGAATGTAGAAATATGTAGTCCAAATAGTTTTTCTTTGAAATACCTTATTGCATTATGTATTTAACTTTACTTGCTGCTTTGCATTGGTTTTTTACGTTATTTTTTGTTAAAACATTCTTTCTTCATAAAATAACTGCATTTTTCTAGTTATAATTAGCATTCAATACCTTTTTCTCAGTATTTTTTTTTGTTGTGCGCTACATTTCTACATTTGTGCGCTACATTTTTTTGTTTGAAGCCCTTTGACATTAGCTTTGCAAGTTATTCTCTAAATATTTATTTTATTAATTGTTCTTTCCTGTTAATTATCCTAGTCATTATAAGACATTTTTCAATTGCTGCATATATTTATTAGTAATTTATAATTAATCTTCAATTATTTTACCAATATTTAAATTATAATGTTATTGAAGAGCCTCCGACATTTTGCCATATTGTTCATCAATTTGTTGCATTTATTAGGTTTATCTAGTTATTACGCTAATTTATTCACTGGTTTTGCTGAACAATTTATGGTAGCATACATGTATTTACAAGTAACTAGTACGATTATGAAATATGTTTTTATTCGTATGTATGACTTGTATAAATTGAGAAACCGTTGAAATACATAAACAGAATATTTCTGCTTCCTATTTGCAAACTATGATGTTTCTCTTTTATTTTTAATTTAACAAACAAAACTCAAAATCGGTGGTCATTTAAAAAAATGCCCATCTTCAAAAATAATTAAAAGCAAGAAAATAATTTCCCACGGCGGCTCAGGTGTAGGTAGAAACAGTTAAGCTTTCAAGTAGCAACCGTAAAAGGTTTACAATTCAATTAAATGTAAGCCAGAGGAAAACAAGTTCCGCAATAACGTACGTGTCCATTGTTAAAAATTTTCACTTATGAGTCCTAAGAATGCAGCACGTGTAACTAGCACAATGAGCTGGGTTATTTAAAGCAGACGGCGAAGGAGGGGTGCATAATGAAAATGCAAGTCTCGTACTTAATAATACCGTCCTAACTCATAACGCGTTTCGCACCGCCCGGCTACGGCTGCTAGTTGCACTACTTTTAAAATATTACTTGTGTTCATTGCTAGATGTAAGTAGTACAATAAGTTAAAATATCACTGAATACAATTTAGGGAATGTAAATAGTAGGGAGATAAGGGTTCCCTCCTTTAACTAATATCTGCCTAATTAAGTAATTTTTCTACTTTCACAATAATACTTCCCGATCTAAACTGTGCTGACTTGTCGACTAAAATACTAAACACAAGTTTGACATGAATATGGATAAGTTTGTCCAGAACTATATCAAACTGAAATAAAATTCTGGATTAGTGAAAATATAGATTATTCGATGATGACTGAATATGTTGTTGGAGTTCAGAAAACTTACATTTACAACAAAAATTTAACTCTGTTTAAAAAGCAAGAATCACCCTTGTTTTCGTGAAGTGCGTGAAAACGATTCGCTTAGAAACAAAAGGATAAAGCCGAGGTTAAAATAATAAATAAGAACGTATTTTGAAAGTCGTGGGTATTCTCAAAAATGTTATTGAAAATAATAGGACCATAACAAGAAAATTAGAAGGAAGTATAAATCATCGGTAAAACTGTATAACAGAAACATGTAGTTGAATAAGGATAATTGTGCAACTCTTCGACAAGCCAAAGCATAATTTAGGTAACAAAATTTTGTTTTACATCATACGTCCATTTTTATCCGTGCTAGAAAGGACATAGGAAATACTTTTGCAATGTATCATGGAAAACAATTATAGCAATGTATGATGAAAAAGCTGCCTTCACAAACGAACTGCGCGTGATGTTTATTAAATGCGATGACCGTGAATGAAGCTACGCAGTCGGCGAATTAAATAATGAACCAAACCTTCGTTCTGAGTTTGTTTTTTATTTACTCACTTCCGTGTGAGCATTTATTTTCATTTTTTCATAAACTGGGAAATGCATTTATAACTTAGCCCGGAGAAGGAAAAACTTTCTCTACGATGGCTTATGGTTGAATTCATTTTCTCTACGATGGGTTATGGTTTGTTTTAGTTTTTTTCGAGGAAAGTAACTGTAATTTTCACTTCATCTTAAAAATTATACTATAAAGACAAATATAAAAAAATTACGAAATTTTTTTAAAGAACACATTTAAAGGCGTGTTCACCTCTAGAATGCAGATATTTTAATAGGTTCTCCGAAGAAAAATCAGGTCGAGAAATTCATTCTCACATGTACTTAAAAAGATTTAACAGTTCGCTACCTGAAACAACTTCAATCCACTTGAGTACCCAACACCAACCCACCCCTCTAAACACCATGAAGCACCTGTTCATAATGCAGGTACTTGTTATTCTCGTAATTCCGATGTTTTTTTTTGCGAACTTATCAATAAAGACGATTTTATCAGTCAGAATAACAGGTATTCTGAAGGAGACGAAGAGTCAGATAAATTGCAAAGATTCTTAACAACCATTAAAAGGAGCTCAGCTGCCTCGACCTCGACCTTAAGGAAACAAACTTATTTTGATGACTAAATATAATTAGAAAAATGAAAAACCTGCAATCTAAATCATGCTTTGACTGCTGTAAATTAGAACAGATAGTTAACTTTAAACAAGCAGCTTCGAAAATTGATTTCATATGCTACGTTTTAGCGAATTCCCTGAAAGGAATAAGCTATTACCGTAGGTCTCATGAAAGACCTAAGCCCAAGAACATGTTAACTTTTCATTTTGGGGCCCCCAGAAGCACAAAACACTATTCGCTCGAATTTGTATGTGTATATGTATGTATGTATACCGTATATATATATAGATGTCTGTTAACACGATAGCGGCCGCAAATATGGTTCGATCTTAATGAAATTTGGTCTAGATGTAGTCTTTACGAACTCAGACGAGTTCGTAAACCAGCATGATCGGACCATCGGAAGGAGGGGGGGGGGGGGGTAAAGGGGGAGACCCCCCCAAAAATGGGGTTTTTGAATTTTTTTACATAGAAAAATAAAATTAATCCAATTTTTGTTGCCACCATTGAATTCAGCTCCAAAAACAAACAATTTAGTATTTTGAATCACTGCTCTACGTCCATTGGTTACCGAGATATTGAAAGCGGTAAACACAGTACGTTGCCCCAATGTTAACCTTGTGGGAAAAAAGTAAAATTCTATATCTCACTTATTTCTCAACATATCTAGTAAATATTTGGTAAATGGCTTTTTCTAGCTCAGATCTACTATACATTGAATTAAAACCACCCAGTTTTAATATACCTGTAGCAGCAAGCCTGCATACTCGTTCCCCATGTTATTCTAATGGAGCTTACAAACATTTGTCAAAACTCGCTATGATGGATTGAAAAACGTTGATTTCCATTTGAAATTCGCTGAGTATGCAGGTCTGCTGCAACGGGGGTATTTTGTTTTGTTTTAATCGATAATGACTCAGGTAGGAGGCATATAATATCCATCAACATGAACACGAGCGCTATGACGTAAACCATGCACGAACCCCGCGCGGCGTGTGTTGTTTTAACACTGCACCACGCGGCTTCAGCGTCACCGGGTCCAAAAACTGATAATAACAGTTATTAATTACAGCCGATTGAAAATCAGCGGCGAGTCCATAATGCGAACCTTTGTTGTCCGCACAATAACGACGATTTGTCTCCCGCCAGCTGTCTACCACCGAGCTTTTTCTCTGTTCGGTTGCTTTGGCTGAAAATGCGTTAGTTTTAAAAATATAACCTGTACGCATCGAGTGGGTTTAGTTGGACTGCTAATGTATGTTCTTTGTTTTTTGTTGGTTTTTTTAGTCGAATGCAGAATGTTTTTTTATGTTGAAATAGGTGTTGCGTTCAAGATTTTATTTGTTTCAAAATAAATATTGTCATGTGTTACTTCACTATTCAAAATTATAAATTACATATGTTGACATACTGGCAACCACTGTAGTTAAAAACATCTTGGAAGAACTTAAGAGGGGAGGACTATGTTATTTGCACAAGGTTTTAAGGAAGAGTTCAAAATTAGGGAGATGCTTGATTCTTTTTAGTAACAAGTCATCCTTCGACTAAATGTCGTACGGACAAAAACGTTTCGGGCAGGCGTTTTGACTCGCCTGTTCAACTCGCCTGGTGCGATCAGTGTGCGAGTCGAGTAGCGTTATATTTAAAAGAGTAAAGCTGGAAATATTTAAAAGAGTAAATCTGTCAACCATGACGTGTACGTGGTTTCAGTTTGCCTCTCTATTCTGTCATCAATTTGGTTAAAATTTAAGTCAGTGAATCCAAAAACCTACTCGACCGCTAACTCGCTCAACTTCACTCGACCATCTAATTTGACTCATGGAAATCCGACCTCCTTAAAAAAAAAGTCTATTCATGGTACATAAGCAACCTAATGGCACAAATCTTTAATATTAAAAATACACTGAAATTGTGACTTTAAAAAGAAGAATGGGTTCAGAACATGTTTGAATGAAGATAATACGCTTTCAACATAGTTGTCCCAGTATTAACAGGCTGAGTTTGTCTTCCTGAAGTCACTTCGGGGATTTATGCACCGGAAGGAAGGGATCCTGAGGAACGGAGCAATGAAGCTGGACTTCCTACTCCTTCTCAACTAGCCTATCACGTCCTTGAACTAAACTCTGGACAATATATCCAGCCGGTTGATTATAAGGAGTGTATCCGATTGGTTGAAAACACAGGCGCAAGCTTGCACGCATTGCCGGCAAAAATGAAATACAATGGTGTCACGTTTATTTTTGTCGCATCTTAGAGCCACTTTTATGTGTCATTATTAAGACAATTAATAGGCATTATTTGGGGTTATTCGATTCTCACTATCCAAGAGTTACATATATCTCTGATGTTGATTAACCCGATTAAGGAATAGAATACTCTGATACATGGCTAACTAAGACTATGTTCTGACTATCGTAAACTGAGTCAACTAAGGTCTAAGTGGTCTGCTAAGATTTTTTTCATTAAAACAAGAACTGAAAAAAATTTCAGCATGTCGCACAAAAATAACTACGAAAGTAGTGTGTATGTAGATTTCGGCGAGAGGACCCAGATGCATGCGTTTCCTACTATGTCCGTATGTTATTACCAGTGGCTGGCCATGTTTCCTCGCCTCTATTTCGAGCCGAGGGCCATTATTTATTCACAACAGCCGCTTACTTCCATTTGCAGTCGCCGCAGACCAGGAGAAACATTATCATAACTAAACAGAGCCAAGTAGAGATAAAACATGACTAATTTGTTCCGACCACACGAGGATTTCTGGGAGTATTGTATTGCATTCAGTTCCACAAATGTGTCATGAACCTGTTGTATGCTCAGAGAAAACAATAGCTTCGAAACATCGGCCCTGAAACTAGGTACCGTACTTTTAAAGAGATTTAAAAAATAAAATTAAATACGTTGGAATCTAAACATGATTATACTCCAATTATGATGGTCTTGAACAGACAGTATATCCAAACTAACAAGCGGTAAAATTGAAAGAAAACCAACAAATACTTTCTCCGTTAAAGCTAGTTACAATAAGGAAACTTACAATAAAGAATTACAATTAAATTCATTCAAAGTTTCATCAGAATCAGATAGTAAGTATGGGAGATTTCGGTTTTAAATATCTTCCATAAGAATAACAATAGACAATGTGTTGTGGTTACCACTTTAAATATCAATTTTCTCCACAACAGTTTAGAGTAAACTAAAACCATTTTTATGAATAGGTAAGATTGGCCTTAATGTTGTAACAGGTATTTTTCTTATCAAAGCTGAAATGCTGGCCAAAACAAGCTCAGGATTTTCTATCTTCTTTTAGCGAATTTCCCCTATAGGGAAGAAGCTGTTACCGTAGGTCTCATGGTAAGACCTAAGCCTAAAACCATCCTAACTTTTCTTTTTGAGGTCCTCAGATGCCAAAAACACCATTCGTTCACTTTCATAAATATATATATATATATATATATGTCTTTATGCACGATAACTTGCGCAAAAATGGTCCAATCGGAATGAAATTTGGCATAGACGTGTAAAGTAGTAATTATTCGGACGAGTTCGTAAACCAGCCCGATCGAACCACCGGAAGGGGGGGTAAAGGGGGGTAAACCCCCCCAAAAATGGGTTTTTTGAGATTTTTACATAGAAAAATGAAATTTATCAAATTTTTATTGGCGCCTTTAAATTCAGCCCAAAAAACAAACAATTTAGTATTTTGAATCATGGCTCTATGTCCATTGGTTGCCGAGATATTGAAAGTGGTAAACACAGTACGTTGTCCCAATGTTAACCTTATGGGAAATAAGTAAAATTCTATATTTCGCTTATTTCTCAACATATCTTGATAAAACTGGGTAAATGGCTTCTTCTAGTTCAGATCTAGTAAATATTGAATTAAAACCACCCAGTTTTAATATACCTGTAGCAGCAAACCTCCATACTCATTCCCCATGTTATTCTTATGGAGCTTACAAAAACATGTCAAATCTCGCTATGTTGGATCGAAATATGTTGTTTTGCACTTGAAATTCGCTGAGTATGCAGGTCTGCTGCAACGGGGGTGTATTTAATTAAAATTTAACTACATAGGCTACTTACGGAACAAAATATTATCAACGTTTTTTGTTAATGTTTACATCAAACAAAATTATATTTTTAAACGTAGAAATAATAAAAGGGAAAGTTTATTGACGAAGGTCGGCATTTCAAATTAAATCTAGAGCAGTGTAACAGTCTTAATCAAAATACCATCATATAAAACTAACTTTTGGAATGTCAAAAGGAAGGAGTGTTGTAATTCATCGACGAGAACACAAGACGTCTTCAACCGAGTAATGAACGGCTCCATTTATCCGCCCTGCGGCTGAGGCAAATGTCCATAAATGTCTCCCGGAATTGAATGAAAACACGGAAAATAATTCCCAAGAAAAGAGCTACAATAAATTCAAACGCGAGGAGATGATGAGGCGCGGGGAGGGGGTCCGAGGTAAACATAAAACTGTCATTTAGTATTCAGTCTCTCGCCCACACAATATCCGGCATAATGGCCGCTATTTATTACAACACGGTATTACAGGTCCACATTACGCAAATAGGGCCTATTTGTATCAAAGAGGTCGAGGCGTCGTAAGCTAGATTCAACGACGACCCAACGACCAACTGGAGCACCACAAGGCACTTGAAGGTGTAAGATTTATCTTTTTTAACATAACACTTAACTTAATAGGCTTATTTAAATTAAACGCAAGTGATCGCGATAAAGTGTTTTTATGTGAAGAACGAAAAGGGGGAACTAAATTTGAATTGAAATGATATTTATAGCTGATTCATAAGACTTGGATACGATTGTAACAATTAAAGGGCACTTCTGTCCTTTACAGTTAGAGGGATTTGTTGGTGTCCCAAGTAAGATGAAATAAGGGAATCCAGATTTGAAATAAAACGTCACAACGTACACGAGATGGAAAAATATATGAAGATAGTCTTCAGCCTTCAAATTTAGGTTAACATATTTTAAATGTATCAACAAGTTATGCACTCATTCAGACTCAGTTTTCAGTCAGTTTTTCGGAACGGTCAGGTATTGCGTCAATACAAATTAAGGGTCTGAATCAATCCATGCATAAAGAAACTTTTCGAATACTTATAATATTGCAATGTATAATTTCAAATAATAATCGCAATCGAAACCAGCCAATGCAATATTTTCTTAAAAACTAAAAAGATTAACTCGTAACAAACTTCTAGAGTATACTCAAATTGCCAATCCCCTGCTGTATCGTCCGTTTCTGGGGAAAAGTCGAAAAGATTTCAAAAGAAAACAAACTTGATCAGCGATTCACTTTGAGTTGGTCAAACAAAATCAGCTGATGTAATTAATATAGTCAGCGGTCTGAGGTGGAGCGGAAATGCGCTAGAAAATCTAACGAACCGGAAACGGGGCATAGCTCAACTTTTAAATCAACAATTTGAGTTTTAAATCGGCCCAGGCACGAAACAGTGTTGACCAGCATTAGTTGAGGTGGCATTACCGCCATGTCTGCAATTGTGGATACGTGATTTGTTTGATACCGATAACATTCCATTTAACATGTTAATGAAACAGAGTGCACTGCATCAAATTCGCGGCATAATTATTGTTACACAGATGGGCAGTTGCTCTATAATCAGTAAACTCAACAATATAGCATGAAAGAATCAGTATAATTTATTTAAGAATGCACAGTAGGTAAATTGGTATTCAAACGCATACATTCTATTGATAAAATTTGTTGAATTTAGGGGAAACAATTAGGTAAAATTATAATACCAAACTAATTACTGTAAATTACATAATATTTTCAGGTGAAATGTTCGTTTGTTAGCAATATGCTCGTCCTTTAGGACGAGCTGATTAAAATACTTACTTTTTTACGACTAAAAATCTCAATTAAACAATAATAAACATTTTTGCAGTGAAAAATCTCAATTAAACAATAATAAACTATGCATTTTACTTAACATTACATTATATGTACCATTAAGACGCCGACCACCAGTAAGGGGTATTTTGAGGCGAATATGAGTAAAGGATGAGTGGATGCGATCTTGTAGTCTTGTTACAGTATTAAGGCCGACATGTTCCTTAGACAGGACTGATAATTAATAGCCCAACAGCCAACGGCAACTTAACGTGGGATACGAGCCACAAATTCGCCTTGTTTACAATTTGTCTGTTGATTTTTCTTCGATAATTCCAATAAAAAATCTGGTAGTAGTACCGATTTAGTACTTTAACAATCTAACTATAGAATAATTTTTAGTTGTAAAAATAATTTTCAATATACTGTACCCCCTTTTGAAATACAATTCTAATACCAAAACTGTTTCAAGAGGAAAGTGTATCTTGTTTGAAGAAGGTTTATGGAAGGGATTCCCAGACATAAAACCCAACAATAACAACATTTTGTACCTGGGAATTTTAATCAAAAATGTCGGCAGAGGTAAATCATGTAAACAAACTGAGACCTTCGGCCAGACTGGTGGCCAGACCGGGGCATTACGGGTAACACTCGCAACTACTTGCATTTACATTTACACTTACTGCCTCCCCCCCTCCACCCACCCAGCCACCCCTCCCTCGCCGGCGGAATAATATTATCGCCTCTGGGAAATTATATTAACTCCTTTCTATAAAATCCCTGCTGCCGGATAAGTTTATCAAGTTTTACGCAGATAGGATGTATTGTCGAGGAAGTGTTATCTGTTCTTTCAGTATTCTTATGCGTTTACTTCTCCATAAAACTGATGAGATGCATACAGATAGTATATAGTGCAGGGGGAAAACTACGGCTGCAAATATTTGTTATGTTCCTCTATTAGAAGTACACGTTTATTACTGCTTACTGAGGTTTTTCTTAGCAAAAACTTTCATATATACCCTAAAACGATTGTACTAGTTTCCTTTCTAGTTACCGAGATCAATAGACGATTTCGGAAATAGATTAAACATTTACCAAAACTATTAAAATAAATTTGAAAACAAATTAAAGACTAAGATACAAGATCACCAATTAATTTTCTCCGAACCTCGTAGCTCGCTGGAGGAAACTCCTTTATCCAACTCAAACGAAAAAAGGTGGTAACTCGAAGCGCGGTCCCAGCAGGTAAGTTATCGAGAGTGTAAAGTTTGTTCAAGTAGGCACTCCGATCGAGTCCCGTTCCATTATGATCGAATGTCGGGGGCGAAGGGGGAGGGGGCAGAAGATGGATGACGGTCTCCAAGATGTCTCAACTCCGGCCTGTGTCGTGCATAATGGAGCAGCCACGAATAAACACACCGTGAATCTCGAAAGCCCCGAACGCCGCATTCGGAAATGGAGTGAAGACGGCGAGTTAAAAATGTATGTCTAACGGCGGTTAACGGCGGCCGACGCGTCGAGGTCCCTGGCGTCATCACCGAAACACTTCCGGTTAAGACACTTCCGGAAACGTCGGCTTGCGATGTGGTAATTAATATTTCAGTGACCTACCGACACGGTCCAATATCCTATGTTGTACATATTGTGCGGGGTGTATTTACGAGACAGTACCGGATTATCAAAAACGATTACGCTGTTGTAATTTATGAGATTAATTTGTGTACTCTGACAAACGTTCGATACTGCAACAATTGAAACCCAACAAGATAATGCACGCAAGTCGAACTATATAATAGCAGATTCGAATAAAACCTTTCATAGACGCATTGGACAGATTTGTTCTTTGATTTGAATATAAGAATACAAAAACTAAGTTAAAATGGGTGTATGAGAAGAAACCTAAACTGTGCATACTGTACTACTCAGATCATATATTCATTAAAAAAACTCAGAGGAAATATCAATTTTATAGAAAACATTTATGTTAAACAGTCAAAATTATATGAAAAAATCCATCAAGGTCCGAGTAGAAAGTGTAAAGAATTACCACAATTCCTATACAACGCTGTAAATCTTAAAATATAGAAAATATCTGTCATAAAAGCGATTCTCGATCGGAAACTCGAATCGGAGTGAAGTTTAGCAAGAATCGCAGGATGACAGAGGGAGGATGCATGAGTTGCAGGGCGAGCGTGTAGTTGGCAACTCGAACACCCGGAGTTATGGGGCGACACGCGGCGAGCGCGGCAAGACTCGGGAATAAATTCCGACGCGAAGGAGACGACCACCTTGCAGCGATGTCTTATCTGGCCCTTACTTCCTTAATTTTATTTTTTTCGTACAATCTTTTTATAATTATTATAGGCAGTTAACTTTATATTTAAAATCAATTCAATCAATGCCAGATTTGGATTGGGCACAAATCGAATAGAATACAACTGATGATGATTACCAATTATTTTTTCAAAAAAAGTTTAAACTATTACATGAATTGAGAAGATAACAAATTCTAGTATAAATGTGGGAAAATTTATATATTAATAGGAAAGCGGGATTCTTTTTACAGCCAAATCTCAATAACGCGGGGCGGATTTTAACGTTTAAGGTGTTAAATTGAAGGGGTATAAATGTGTATTTATATATTTGTCAATACCTCTCAAAATTTAAAAAGGGCGTCACTAAAGTACAGTAAAGGGCTGAAGTTTCGAAATAGTGGCGCTATCCATCGACATTTACAAAGCTTAGTTCACTATGATTACAAATAAACATATGGTACTAAAGTAAAGTAAAGTGCTGAAGTTTCGAAACAGTGGCGCTATCCATTGACATTTGACCAAGCTTAGTTCATTATGATTACAAATAAACATATGGTAATGTTTTTAATTCTTTCTACAAAGAGACCACAGATTGTAGTGTTTGCGAGCGAAGCTGCAACCGAGAAATCTAGTATAACTTTAAAAAGGAATAACTACTGTATTATTAAAAAAGATTCTCGTAAAAATATTTCCCTAAATGTCTTTTTCTTTTACTAACGTTTTTGAACTAGGTTTGTTTAAAAATTATGATGTTGTTTCATAATTAGACTTTGAACTACTATTATAGATAGTAAATCTTAGTTAGGCTTAAAGGCAGTTTGAGTTAGTACCTGAACACAAATACATCACCCAACCAAAAACAATGGCATGATAGAAGACAACGATTTTACAAAATTGAGTTAAACATTAGAATTAGTCGAAGAGGATGTACATTAGCGAAAACCCGAGATCGCTTTATGAATTTCAAATGTATCGCAGAAAAGAAGTGAGATAATGAAGAGCAGAGCGTGCTCAGTTGACGGTTCGGGGTACATTTTGATGAACTTGAGCTAAATGACCCTCACCGAGTGGTAGAGCAGGCTAACGGCTCTTACACCCCCCCCCCCCCAACTTGGGTGTAAACATCCCTTGATGATGTGTTTTTGTGGCCTCACTTATTATTGCCAACGTGGTGAATAGTGATTCCTTGAATAAAAAGCCGCTTATTCTGCATTGTGTCATTTAAGAAGATTTTCTTCAAAATACTTCTTTTCTTTAAATTTCCATTGTTCTGATAAACTCGTCAGGAAGTTGTTTACAAATTGATTTCAGTTTTATATACATGTTTTATATGCATGTTTCTTCTGTATCCTACTAGCCTACAAAGTATCAGGCTTTATTGAGTTTGAACGTATCTAGAAAAGTTAAGAATAGGCCGAATCTGAAAATTCAAACTTGTGGCTCGCAATGTGTTCCCACAAGTTTTACAGCGTTTCCGATTAGCGACATCACAAGAAGGGATCTAAAATATATCGCTTTAAGTAACAAGGAACAAATGTTGTTTCGATTTTTACTGTCGAACGAGCAATACAACAAATCCCATTTGAATAATACACCGATTTAATTTCAATTCTCCCACATTCATGGCTGGAGAGTTGTTATTTTAATGCAGTATTGTATTTGTTAATGCAGTATTGTATTTGTTAACTACTAAACCAGAGTAAAAGTATGCGTAGTACTTTTGACTTTTATTCATTTTAATTTTGTGCTGAAACCTATACTCTCCCAACCTAAGATCGAAATTTATGGCCTTATCCAAGGTACATAACATGAACCAATAAAAACTAAAAAATGTTATGATTATATTGGATTTGTTGTTTGTTTTATACATAAATATAATGGATAAAATTATATAGTGATTGAAGACATAAAACTGTAGTCCAAATAGTGGGGTTTCCAGACTGAAAATAATATTATTACAAAGCTGAACTCATAGAGTTTTAATGTTATAGGGAATACATCTTAGCTCTATATGCACTTCACTTTTCGGGGCAAGTTCCCAGCTGGCAAACATTTACCTCAACGATCATAGTAGTTTTATAGACGTTCTCTAACATAGCATTGTTGTTTAGAGTTTAAAAAAGTTTTTTCTTTAAAATGTTTAAATGAAAAAGCGCGGAATCCAAGATTCTCTAAAAGTAATTAATGTTTGTTAAGTAGCTCTTAAAATAATAGTAAACTCCTGCATTTCTTCAAAACACTTGGTCATGGTTTATATCGTAGTTTTGGAAATAAAAAAGAGTTGGATGAAAAATTTTTCTACAGTTTTTATTGTTACTGAATATACTAAAATGAAGCTTTAACATTAGGTAGCAATCCAATTATCAGCACACCTATCATAACTGGACTAAAAATTAAATGAAGTAATAAATAACTGCCACAAAATTGATCGACTCTTCCAAAAAACCTTATTTCATTGTTGTTCTTAATAACGTTTAGTTATTCCAAATACTCAGTGAGCTATGTTGAATTAAAATTGTGCTGTTAAATTCTACGATTATATAGCTACTTACGCTAAAGAAAGTTAAGGAAGGTATTTTTACATGATATTCATCATATTAAAAAGTTTTTTTTGTTCAATGTATCATTGTTATGACATCAAATGTCGCAAATTATATTTAATCCAATAGGATCTATTGGAAGAGGACAATATAAAAGTATGTTAACAAGTTTGAATAAAATATGACAACACAAATTAGTCATGACTCACATAACCTTTAGTCTGCTTATCCTAGGCAGTGACCCTTTTCAATCTTGTAGTAAAACAGCACTGTTTCAATCATTAAATTCTAAGTAAGATTTTTTCTAGACTTATTAACCGATGATTGTTAAAAGGCTTTCAGGTTTTGAGGATTTGTGTCCAATAGTCTCTTGGTGAAAAAAACCTAAAATTGAAGTATTTGAAGTGATACGATCAAATTTATATAAATTTCCTCCAAACATTAATTGGAACAAATAATTAATTTAAGGAGTGACTTCAGCATACTGTAATCTATATATTTTTAGTAGGATTGAGATTTCATTATGAATAAAATCGTTTATTTAATTGAGCTGGTTGGCACGAGGTGCCGACACCCCTTAGTTAACAATTTAATGTAAACAAACATATTAAAATACAAGGTCAAAAGAGGCCGCCACCATATTTAAAAAATTAAAAATACTACATAATTATTCAACTTTTGATTTAAAAAATGCACATTTGGAACCTTAATCCGTTCTCTCCTTAGATTAACTCTTTTTGAGAGCCTTCTCAAAGCAAACTTTCCTTAAATATTCATAGAATGCGTTGACGGACTTAACGCTGGAAATTAAGTGAGGGGGGTTTGAGGAACGGCTTATCGTCAATAGGGTGGAGGTTGAGAGGGGTGGGGAGGGGGGGGGTTATATAAACAGTCACCATTTTTGAGCTACCTAACGTTGCATAATGGCACGTTATTGCCTGTGTAATTACAGCCGTGGTCGGGAGCTCGCCGCACTCTACCGTCCTATGGTTAGGATCTGCGTACCAAACCCAAAATAATCTGTATTGGTTTATTTCGGTAGACCATTTTATTGCGTTTGCTCTTTAAATATTTGTGTTAAATTAAGAGAGGTGCGGTTATATTGTGTTTCAGTACATTTACAGATATGGTTCATTTAGTGATCAGTTATTACTCATTCATATATTGATTGTAACACCTAATTTACACTAGAGCGAATGCAAGCGTACGAGCAGTAGTGAACGCCATAAGGAAGTATTGCGTTCAGTACTCCTTGTTCGTCCGTATCACTTTAGTGTAATCTAGGCCTTAATGTTACTTTATATTCTATTTTAATTTAATTAGTTGATTTGTTTATTCGAAATTATTTTTTCTTGTTTAATCTATTCACACCGTAGATGTATTGGCTAAAAATACTAAAATCACGTTACATTATTTATTTAAACAATTATTAAAAATATAATATATAATAGTGAACATCCTAGACTAATCATGTAGCGTAATGAACAAAATCTTATATAGTACAATGAAAAATATTTTATACCTAAAGTTAAATCTTGACAATGAAAAGAAAATTCCTTTTACGCCGCGAGTAAAACGCAATAATAAAACAACGGCCGCCGTAAGTAGCTCGCTTACAGTAAACGTCACGAAATCGTAAAACAATATGAAAGCATGAAAAGGGTCATAAAGGATTAAATTATGACGGCGGTGTTTTCAAAAAACTTTGCGAAAGCGTCATATAAAGTCGGAGGAGAACACATTTTTAAATAAAGAGGAAAACATGTTGACTTCCGTGTAAGTCGTAATATTTATGAATCTTAGCGGGACCAGGACGATAAATTCTAGAAGACTTCTTTACGCTATTATAAAAACACGAGTAATACGAGTATTTATTGGCCCTATGTCAGCTCCCGGCCCGTAGTCGGCGCTTTAACGGCGCTTTTGATTCGATGCGAGTTGTTTCATTTGGCGGCTGTGACGCTGTATTCTCTTTTGATCTTCCGAGTGATTCATCGACTCGGTATTGTTTATTTATTCCCTCTCAACACTCGTTCACTTCTTTCCGCCCTCTGCTTCCCTCTGAGTTGCGATGTTTGTCGAAATTATTATGTTTAATATCGGATGAAATACAATAGGCCGGTAAATACTGGTTACTACTTACTTATTAATATTTATTTATTTCAATATTAATACTAAAAAACAGAATAAATCCAATAACATTGTGGCATAGTACAAATCTAAGAATAAATTACAGCACATGCAAATGACAAAATATGACATAGTAAATAATAAACGATCATGCACTGACTGAGGCCGTCCATATTATCATGCAGTACGGTATCACATACAAAGCTCGCCAAAATATACAGACTAGGCTACTTCTCTTTCATTATCAGTAGCAAGCATTACTTAATCAGAGCCATAACACTAAAATCATCAATCAATAATGCAGTTCAAGCAAAGTAATTTTAAAACATGCTAGATATTAACAATATAAACAATGAAAAGCTACGAGACAATAAAAAACAATAGTATATCATACCACAAAATTACATGTGGACACACAGGCTTAACTGAATGGCACCGCAGTCAAGCGATATAATTAAAAATGATACTACAAAGTTATTACTCTAGGGAATTTCGTGTTATTCTTATTCTTATACACGTATGGTGGAAATGGCGATCGATTTCGATTGGTCACACCAATCATCATCAGGCCCAATGAGAGTCTCTTTGGGTTTATTTAGTGATGCTAGTCAAGCAAGCTTAGCAGTGTCTTACAATCAAAGTTCACACAAAAATGACAGATTACTTCAATAAGGAATGTATTAGAAATGAAGTGAC
This sequence comes from Flexamia atlantica, assembly GCA_035578135.1. Classification (NCBI taxonomy): domain Eukaryota; kingdom Metazoa; phylum Arthropoda; class Insecta; order Hemiptera; family Cicadellidae; genus Flexamia; species Flexamia atlantica. Next base: position 2,578,195 of record JAQJVK010000042.1, read on the forward strand.
ACCACAAAAAAGTCTCTATTTTTACACTACTTTTTTTACATCCAGTCATACAATTAAGCAGTTTACCAACATATGATTAAAATGCACCCGGATGATAGAATAATCACTTGACAGGCACAACATCTTGTCGATTTGCACCGACGCGAGATGATGTCGGATTATCCTGCAAATTGTTACGGAGCCAAGTCTGAGCATTACCTGAACGTTGGTACCCCAGTCTCCCGCAAGGGCGGGAGGGGGAGGGGGAGGGGAGCTTCGTGACGATGATCTCCGTTCAACTCCTCCAGATATGTATGCAAATCAATGCTAAACACGGGATGTTGAGTGAAGATTACCACGACGACTGAGGTAACACTTGTTAATGTGCGTAAAACGTGTCTTGGAAAGTGTTAACATGGGACTGAGCTGCCCGCGAGAAAGGTACATTAAAACACTGAAATATAATATTGTAATATTATAAGGAACACAATCCAGGCGAAGCTTGGTTACGTTCTTCAACAGAGTTAATAAAAAAGGCTTCTTTAGGTTGTAAACAATTTTAAGTTATAACGACGACGGTTAGGTTTTAGTATGGCTGAATGTGATTGAATTTGCATTTTTATTCATGGTAACATGGAAAGCACTGTTAGTGAATTATGGGAGAGCGGAACATTTATTAATAAATTGTACAGTTTGAAATTTTAAACCCAAAATTTATAAAGAAATGACAAACCTAATTAATCAAGTATTTAATGACACCTAATTTTGAATAACTCAATAAAATAAAACAAAATAACGTGACACTTTTAGACGAGTAAAACCATAAAAAATTTTCATGATAAATAAAAAACTTTAACTGAAACTCATTCTTTACCAGTTACTGGCTAACATATAGCATGGTAAATACTTATTGGAAATACTCTTTACTTTCAAGTTCCTCCGAGCAAAAAACAAATCGAACGTCCCTAACGTCACGGTAAAAAAAACCTCTCTCCCTAAAAGACCCTGCTCCGAACCTTAAAACCTAGGTAATGGGACTCAGGTGCAGAGGTCTAGAGCCGCGGGCGACTCCCGCTAATTCAATTACAGCATCTTAACTGGCTCGTCGTCTGCAGAAGACGGCCGGTAGGACGACGGGGCTTGTGTGGCCGCAATTATGTGGCTCTACTGAGAATCTCCTTTGAATATTTATCTGATCGCTCCCTTTGTGAGGCGGATGTCAGAAGTACGCATTCAGAGAAGAGCGCCGAGTTGCGTCGTCCGTGCAGGCTAAGAATTTCAATAACATTAACTGGGGGTTTCTTTTAAAATATGTAAAGAACTATATGTAATTAAAATAAAACTAAACCAGGAATTAAAATCACACGAATTTATGACGTTTTTTTGAAGTTTTAATCATTTCAATGATACCAATTTGGATATTTAACCATTGTTTTTGAAGCAATGTTTTAGTTTTTCCAACGTTAATATTACGTTGGCCCCTGCATCTTTAATATTTAAAAAATAATAGCTGGTTTTACTCGTGGAAGAATGTAAAAACTTCCTTGAATTTAGGATTTTATTTGTCACACTTTTAAGGTTGCCATGACAACTTCATATCCCCTATAGTTTAAAAATTGAGTCTTTAAATAATACCCTAGAGCGAAACCCTAAGTAATTGTTGTGAAATCGATTCTTAGCATGCATTTAGGACCCAAGGGGAGCACGTTTGCCAAATTTCAGCTATTTGGGTCTTATAGTTTTGGAATTTGCTGTCCGTTAGAAAATCCCTGCATAGAATTTAATAGTGTAAAAGGAGAATTTTCGATAGTGTGAGTTGGCTTGTGGTTTGAAGTACATGGATGTGTGTGTGTGTGTATGTGATAGGGTGTCTGTGTGTGAGCTTGCTCAATCATGCATGTGTGAGTGATTGTATATGAACGTTACAGTCCTCCTAAATTGAAAATATACATATCCAGTAATTATAATTCATCCCTTTTCAATATAATTAAATTATTTTTGTGGATTGAATGTAAAGAAAACAATTATTGTGATAATTGTCATTTATTTAATTTTGAGGTAAGTGTAAACTTCACCAATATTCCCCCACATATAACTTTTTGATTTACTTTGAGAGACTCTTTAAGGTTTACGCCCGCACGTAGAGGCTTTACCTATTTGAATTACCTTCTCTATATGAATTATGTTTGTAAAAATGTTTATTATTGTAAGAATAAACTAATGAGAATTGAATTGAACAATTATCGCTCACACAAAGCTGTAAACGTCAAAGGCGCGGGAAGAGCGGCAAGCGTCATTAGTCTGGGGATCAGCAGTTGAAGCTGTGGAAGTCTCAGACAAGGGTATTGTTGACGTAAATAAAACAGGATTGCATTAAAACAAGAATAAATCACGAGCCACGATTGTGGCGGCCTCTTCGCATTAGCGACTTTGATAAATCAAGATTGCTCCTTAAATAAAAGCCCTCGCCATGAAATATGGCGCTGGTTTCGTCTATAGTAGTTCTCCTAAGAGGGATCTTTGCGGGGACATTTCGCTGATAGCGTGCCACTCGGGTTTTCATATTTCACTCTCTTCTGCTCTGGTCAAATGCTCGGCTGGAATCAAACTATAATTTCGTATCTGTTTTCTTGGCAGCGTGAGGAATTATGTTTGTATTTAAATATTGATGTATTTAGAGTTAAGTGGAAAATTATATAAAAGCTTATGAAATAAAATTATTTTTAAGATAAATTTTCATTGAATAATAAAATTTATTAATAAAATAAATAAAAACTAATTTGGAAGTCCAGCCTATAGATTTTAATGTAATAATGTATATATTATATGAGACTGGTTTCGGTTTTATGACTAACCATCTTCAAGTCAGGTCTTGTAATTAATTTATAGTATTAAAACTGGAGAACACTTGTGTGATGGTCGAGATATTCACAACTTTTTTTAACACTACACAAACAAATAAGTATATTTGTTTGGTATAAGTATTTTTTAATGCAAAGTTTTTTTAATATCTCAAAATCACAAATATATGCTCCAGCTTTAATATTACAAATTAACAAAAGACCTGACTAAAGACGATTTGTCATAAAACCGAAACCGGTCTCATGAAATTCATATATTTGATTGATATCTATAGATTAATAAGATTTCAAGGCTTCAGCAATCTGATGCAGCATTAATGTTTCCTACAAAGTGCTTTGATAGATAGACCTTCATCAATAATTGTTATATATCATGTAATACAACATTTGTGTAAATTCACTCAAGCTCGGGGTGAAAAACGTAACAGGAACAAAAGTGGTTGTTTGATCATAAAAACCCACTAATGAGTGCTATTGTGTTTACTACCACGATAAAAGTACAACAACGGGCTCACGCGACCCCGCGTAAATTTATTTGAGGAATTATTTAATTTAATTGTTCCCCATGTCGATAACCGAGTGCGTGTGGCGTTAGTGTTCAACAACAATCAGAAGTTGTAAAATATTTCTGGTGATTTAATTCATTTTATTTATAATTTCAGATCGAAAGTTAGTTTTGCGTAAAGTATAAACAGAACTAAACCCTTCTTAACAACGATATTGAAGAGAAGGCATTTTATATTAAAAAGTCTGCCTTATGTTAACAAGTTAAAAAAATAGTTTTAAAGTTTTCTTGAGATCAAGAGCTCCATATATCCTTTCATATCTTGAGTCCAACCATCAGGGTTAGCAGATACATTTTTAAATTTCTTACTTTTTAGGTGTTTTTTAAATTCTTCTATGAAAATAATTTATTAAATTCTAAAAAAGAAAATGAAAATGTATGATAAATTCATTTTAAATACAGCTATAAATGCGATTAAACTCATTAAACAACAGTTAAATCTACGGGAGATACAAATGTGCCCGTTTTAAAAATTCACTTCGTGCCGAAAGAATAGAAAGTTACGGTTTGGAACTATACATTCCTCCGTCAATAAAATACAGGATACTCTCGCCCTCGCTAACTCCTTTCTCACTTTTTCCCCGTTTTCAACCGCATCTCTTTCACTTTATGCTTTTATTATTTCACCATGTTATAACATTTTCCCCTTACAATGCGGAATCGGATATCTCTTTACAACGAAATTACCCAGCCTTGCTTTATTCTAATATACGACATATGTTGGACACAAATATTTTTTAAATGTAAGTTTTTAAATTCCCGATACATTTTTGTATTACTTATAATAACAGTCAAACTGGAATGAATCGGATTATTAACTTCAGTTTATTTTAAAAAATTTACCGAGATATAGTTTTATCGATAATATAATATGAGTAGTTACAAAAATGAATTGAAACCCAAAGTTTATATTTGGAGTAGTCAGATAGAAGGTATGTCAACAGTTGTGTTTGTACAGTAAGGTGAAATAGGGGAGTGAATAAATAATCATAGGAATTAAAGTAAGTTATTTATTTTACGATAGTATTCCTAAACTGACGGTGCAAGGTTTTAGAGACGTATTATGTAACAACAACTTTCAAAGCCAGAATTAAAAAATATAAATCAATATTTTATTTTATATATTTTTTTAACTACATTTATCACGAATACAAAAAAAACATAAATATAACAAGCTTTTTACAAATAATACTCGAAGCTTAAAGAAAGAAATGTAATTCCCCTTCTCAAATCCAACTTCAATAAAGAGGAGATCAAAGCGATTATTGCCAAAAAGCCAAGGCTCGCCACACGGACCGGGGACATAATCTGGCCATAAAAGTAGTCCGCAGCAATAAACAACGACCTAGATATCGCGGCACGTGATTGGAGCCTGGTGACGGATGGTGGCCATATTGAAACTTAACTTGGCAGACGGTCACCGAGCCGGCAGCGATCGGCCGCGTCTACGTCTGCACCGAGCCTGGCAACTTTTAATGGACCCAGGAAACTTATTGCTTGTCGTGTACGTGAGGGTCGACAAGATGGGTATGGTTGTGAGAGATTTAAGGTAGTTGTGGGAAATTTATGAATTGATTATTGTGATATACTTTAGTAGAAGTGAAATAAATGTTTGACGAGACTCAGTGGTGTCAAACCAAAAAATTCTTGAGGGGAGGTCACGTGATTTTCCAACTGTTGACCTTGAGTTTCCCAACTCTTACATCTTAATTTCCTAACTGAAATCATTCAATTTAAACACGCAAATTAATCGGGAAAATATTTTTGAACACACTCCCTTAAAGACTTTAAGAGTTGGTAAATTTATAATTCCAAAATTGTCATGCGTAATTACTGGATGCTTAAAATGTCATGACCCGTGCTTCTGTGCGTGATCCTCATACTTTGGAATTATGACTTAACCAAAAATGAATAGTACGACACAATATCACAACACTGGAATGACAAGAGCTAAGAGTAGTAAGAATAGAGAAATTTGGTTATTGTTGAAGTAGGATTAAAATATTACATTAATTTAAACTTGGTTGTAAAATTACTGAAAATTATACAAATAAAATTTAGTTTAAACCGAATTAATTGAGCAATTTACATTCAATTTCAGCCCATTTTTTTCAACTAGCTGGTTGGAAATTCTCAATTCTTTATTTTCAAAATTTAGGGGGAGGCACCCCCTCACCACTCCCAGAGTGACGTCCCTAACTTTACTGGGTTAAATTTTGGTTCCTGGAGGTAGAGAACGTATAGTAAGAAATTTTGTAAATTAGTACAGTCTGTAAGAACAAGCCGTACCACCACGCGTTAGATAATGATGCCACGTTTGAGGGAAAATGTTGTTTGTCTCAACCCCAACTTTGTTAACCCATGTTTTTGACTACTGAAAAGTTGCCTGACGAGTTGTTGCAAATAAAAACGACACAAAACAAAAATGCAAAAATGCTCGGTAGTTAACAAAAATGCATACCCTACTTTTTATTATAAATTTACATTAATATTCAATGAAACAAATAAACTTACTTCGCCCACTGTTACAATATGTAAACAAGAAATTTATTTTTGAACCCGATGCATTTGTTTGATAAAAACTTCGAAACCATCCAAGAGGATTTCACCGACCTGTCACGAACTATGCGTCTAAGAGCATTGCTGTGGATAGATAACCCTGTCAGGTGAGAGTGGAGAGATAGTGCTGCAAAAACTGGGACATGAACAAGGAGAGACAGCCGACAGCCCCTACCACTTGCGCCAAACGAATACAGACTAATACAGATCATTTAACTAACTATGCACTTCATTATGGTATTCTAATAATTTAGTATAATTATTGAAATTAAATTATTGTTAATTTATTCCTAGGTAGTTTTTATCGATATCTTTCTCTGTTCAAATTTGTCATCTTTTGTTCTCATACACATCAAGTTGTTCGTTTATTTTTCATGTTATACTTGCATGGGGAAAAAATAAAATTGTAAGAAATTACAAATTATAAAGCGTTTACAAAGGCCTGGGTAGGAAAGAAGTGAAGAACGGGAGGATGAGCTTTGCCGGACTATGTAATAATAATAAATTACGATAATGGTTATAGCTGTAAAAATGTACAGTTAATTTTTTAGGTTTAATTTCTATGGATTATTATGACTTGTGTGTTTTGGTTCCTAATTACATTATTTTAGCATATTATTCCAAGATTATATCACTTGAAACGTTAGATTACATTTAATTTTTTTTATGGTTATATTGTAGTAAAATAATTTGTAACAATTTTTTGGTTTGTTATATTGATTGAAATATTTTATTTCACAGATTTCTGGGCTGAAATTTATAGCTAACAAATTATGATTTTCATTTTCACTTTATCATTTAAACGAATCATAGAATAGCGGATGCAATAACAAGGAATGCACCAGGAAACATTTTCAAGACAAAAAAATACATAAATATAAAGAGGGAAATATTATTTGAAGTTTAATAAAAGCATTTTAGTAAAAAAAAAGAAAATACAGCAAACAACTACCAAGAGGTGCATAACGGAATCCAAAGTGGAATAAGTCAATTTCGGTCTGTTCCCTTGTACCATTTTGTGAAATTTAATTTGAATCGCAAGGGAAAGAAGGGAGTCTGACGAAAATGTTTTCAAGAACGGATGTTTATTTAATTGTGGGAAGGCAATTGAAGTTCACTTTCAGCCAAGCTTTGAGAAAATTAAATTAAAAATTAGTGTTTGAAAGGGACGTGCCCCAAGTAGTGTTGTCATTAGTCCCTGCCCTTGGAGAGGGCTGAAAACCTTCCCTTGAGATTTCATAAAAATTGGAAAAAAATTTGTAATCTACACATGTAGACATACGTCATGCAATACTTAAATAAAAATACTTCCGCAATACTTAAATAATAACCAAACAAAGGAGCGTTGGTTTTAATACGTCAAACAGTAAAACTAATTTCAATAAGTGGTTTCCTGATGGCATATCCAATTAAACAGCTAATCCGGTTAAATACTCCTCTTGCTCCAACTTATGTTTGTTCAAGCCAAATAATATTTCACGGCATTCAATATAAAAATCAATTTCAAAAAATCTTTCAAAAATTATAATTCGGGTCGTAAGTAACTTTAAAAAAAATTACAAAATTAAGAAAAGAATGAAAGGTACACCACGTTCTACCTTCCTGATAAACAGTAAAAAAATATAACACGTTCATGAAAAAATAGTTATAAATATCTTGATTATTCTCGATCGAGTCAAAATAATAAAAAAGAGATATAAGAGTTAGCAACATCAACAATAATAGATATTCGGCTTATTAAGAATCACGACAAAGCACGACCACCCGCGGAACACGGATGAAACACGGAGTGGCCGCGGGCGACGAGTAAGAATTAAAAAATATTCAAGTAACTCGAGAGGAAACTTTTTAATTAAATTACTTCTAAACAGATGATGTTTTCAGCTTCCGGCAGCGCGGAGGGGGAGGGAGGGGGAGGGGGAGAAGACGCTCGGTAGACTAGACTAGGAGACATCAACAGAACATTACACTGCGGTGAAGCGGTGAAGCGGTGAAGCGGTGACCGGCCGCGCTATCGCCGCAGTTCGCGGTAATTCACGGAAGGTAACGACGCGAATAACGACCATCACTCGCGCCCCTCGGACGTTAATTGTATTCTGTAAAATGGGTTGCGTCTGAATATTACGGGGAAAAGAAATTGTACTGGAGGAGGTGGGGGTGGGGGAGGCAGTGTGTGGTTGTGACGTGACGTGATGCTTTGCTGTGTTACTTGCAAGATGTGATTTTTCTTTAATTTTTTTTTACCTGTCGTTTTAACTTAGAAAATAATGTAAACCTTATATATATATTAGGTACACGAGACAGTCTGGGCTCCAGTATAGGTTTGAGGAAAAGAGGGAAACTGGAAAAATGTATTTTCAATTTGAAATTTATTGGTGTAAATATATTTTAGAAAGGAAATGAAATAAAATGTACAGCTTTGATTTATTAGGAACCGCTAAAATTTATTAGAAAATGCTCGGCGTTCCACGTCTATATAACGTTCACTAAGCTAAAATTATATCAACAATTGGAACTAATAAAAGCTTACTTCAATTTATACTTCAATTTAATGAGGGAATGTGCAGGGGTCCAAGGACGTTGAACACTGCACGTTGTGCTGATGTTTTTTACCACACATTCATAATTTAAGTAATGTTCGCGTTAAAATACTTGTATGAAAACTGTATAAATGATTTATTATGTACCTATTACAAGTAACTATTAGAGAAAAAAAATACTTAATACTTATCTGCTTTTTAGTGTCAGACAGGTAGGCTATTACATTTTTAATCTCGATTAATTCAATTTAAGTCTCACAGTCAATTTTAAAACGCGGACCGAAATAAAACTTTGTAAATATCGTAAGAGAGGTTCAAAAATGAGAAAAGGAACTAATAAAAGCGATTCTTTGACTTTTAAAAAGAGAAAGAAAGATACTTAAGACTCTTAACTGAAGTGTTTGAGCGGGGAAAGTATCGGAGGCTGAGGAACATCCAGCAGAGGCTAATGAATTCATAGAAAGTAACTTTGGCAAGTTAAAGTAGGTAAAGGTGCAGTTAAAAGTTGGTAAGCTGCAATTATAAGAGTTAGAAGCAAATAATGAACAGACGCCAAAGTTTGCCGTTGCCGCCGACATTTCAAAGCGTGTTATCTCCCAGCACGTTGATGGACGATGATAAACGCAGGAAGATAATAACCTCAGCGCCTGACTGCAAAGGTTCTCATGTAATTTAGACTTTGGGGAAATTATATGTTTTAAGATCAGTAATTCTTTTAAATTTAAAATAATAGCGTTCTTATAACTGCAGGTAAATTGATGAAACGTCTGTGCAAACACTTTTTAGTTAGTTGGAATTAAACAAAAATATAGTTACTTAAAATACCCCCGTTGCAGCAGACCTGCATACTCAGCGAATTTCAAGTGTAAAACAACATATTTCAATCCAACATAGCGGGATTTGACATGTTTTTGAAAGCTCCATAAGAATAACATGGGGAATGAGTATGCAGGTTTGCTGCTACAGGTATGTTTAAACTGGTTGGTTTTAATTCAATATTTAGTAGATCTGAACTAGAAGAAGTCATTTACCAAGTTTTATAAAGATATGTTGAGAAATAAGCGAGATATAGAATTTTACTTATTTCCCATAAGGTTAACATTGAGACAACATACTGTGTTTACCACTTTCAATATCTCGGTAACCAATGGACATAGAGCAGTGATTAAAACCACTAAATTGTTTGTTTTTTTGAGCTGAATTCAATGGTGCCAAAAAAATTTGACAAATTTTATTTTTCTATGTGAAAAACTCAAAAAACCCATTTTTGGGGGGTTTATCCCCCTTTACCCCCCCTTCCGGTGGTCCGATCAGGCTGGTTCACGAACACGTCCGAGTGATTACTACTTTACACGTTTGTACCAAATTTCATTAAGATCGGACCATATTTACGACCGCTATCGTGTTAACAGACATATATATATATAAATTCAAACGAATGGTGTTTTTTGCTTCTGGGGGGCCCAAAATGAAAAGTTAACATGGTCTTGGACTTAGGTCTTACCATGAGTACTACCGTAACAGCTTATTCCTTTAAGGAAATTCGCTGAAAATAAACTCCTGCATCATTATTTTTGGCTAAACTTTAGAATCCGTCTCCACCATTAAAATTGATGGTTGAACAGATGTTTTTCGATATTTACAATCGCGATTACATTACTCATGAAAACGTTTCTCGATGTCGTAATCGAAACATCAGTACTATACTTTTGACTATAACGTGGTGAAACCTGACAGTTACACTATGTGAATAAAAACTAAGTTAAATTATAATGGTATCAACGTATCTTAACCCAACAATAGTTTTAACTAACATGACGAACTCAAAACTTTATAATTTCACATCTTTCGCCACATTGCATTAGTTCCATTGACAGTCGTTGTCAGCGTCGTGCTTTGCTGTAAGTAGTCGTGCTACCTGCAATTGAGAGTATGAAAATAGCTTCGCATTCAATAATGATTCATAATTTAACATAATCACGATTGTAAATATTGAAAAACATCGATTTCAACCATCGATTTAAACGGTGGAGACGGATTATAAAGTTTCGCCTTATTTTATTTTAAATTAGATCTATTTCTAATTTGTCTGGTGTTATCATTAAATTAAATATTAAATAAATATCAGGGTTTATTCTAATAAACATAACTTGTCGTTGAACAAAACAACTTATCAGCCTCTCAACGGTACATTTTAATTGTCATGAAAGTACACCTTACGTCCTTATGTGTTCTGACCCAATTAATATTGCAATACGTCGCGGCGCGGCGCGCCGAAGCTAAACACAATAGGCTGCCGGCGCCGGCGGAGTAAGGCTCAAGTTTCGGCAATTAGAAGTAAACCTTTTCTCCCAACTTCGGCTTTATCCCGTGAAAGATCCCCCAAAACTCAATTAAAACGACGGGAATGCGAACGTGCCGGGCGTGCTGAGCCCCAGTCATTAGGGCTTACTTGTTTATATGCTTCAATCGAACCTCGTTATGAGGCTACGTATAGCCTCGTCCCCTCTTGTCGCATACGTAGGGTGCTGTGGGGAATGTGGGCCGAAAGTGCTTCGACAATTGGACTGCGTTCGACGTACGTGAAGTAATTAGTGTTTCAGACGAAAATACGGAGACCAGTTGGAGTGATGTATTTTGTTTGGACTTACAAAAGGTTGGTTTTAAATAATTTATAAACTTAGGTGAAAATAAATTACCGATGCTTACAAATTTGGGTTAGCGTTGATACATGAGGCGATAAGTAAATGAACGATGAAGTTTAATTCGGGAGACATCATTCAGCAATGTTCACAGAGTTTACTGTAAAATCAAACAAGTGTTAAGAAAAGAAAAGCAAAATTACGAGGCGGATATTCTCACCGGCGGCGGAGAAAATAAAGAAAAATTGGCAACAAGGTGTTCGCGAGTGCAGTTAAAACTTGCTAACGCGGCAATTAGAAGAGTTAGAGGCAGATAATGAACAGAAGACCTGAACTCGGGCAGTTACAACAGTTCTAACAGCCTTCTTCATTTGGCCTTTACAAGTTCGAGACAGCCGGATTTATGTCACATGTGAGAAATTGTAATCATTACCTCGGTAATTAACACTTCGAAGAACTTTTGGTATGAACTTTATTCATAGAACTTTTTTTCAAAATCATGCGGATAGGATAGTTTTATAATGCATGTATTCGTAAGTAAAAATAATCAATAGTGAGGTGTGCTAATTTTCTAGTTTTAAGAAATTCCGCTACCATTTATATTTCAACAGAAATATATTTCATTAATATTATAAGGTCTTACGTTATCAATCCTAATATTGTAGATTTAATGAAATCTATTTCAAATTAAATGGTTTATCATCAGTCAAGATCTATGTCGACAAATTTCAATGGTTGCATCCACCCGTAGGGTTTAGTTTTCTATAAAATGACACTGAATTATTTACAAAGACACTTAAAATATATTTGACACTTCAAAACCATGGTGAAAAACTATACTAACCTCACATTCACTTTGAAACACGTTAACGATTTTAGTAACATTTGTCGGCAAGTGTTTTACACTAAAAGTGAGATTAGGCTAAATTTTTTTAAACCAAGGTTTACTGTCCGTAGTTTAAGTGTCAAATTGATGTTCAGTGTTTTTGTACATCCTGACTGATGATGAACCTTCGGGTTTGAAATCGATTTCACTGAATCATGGATTGCTAAGGGAAGACCTTACAACATTAATTGTATATAAGCAATCAAGCGGCTAGGACGATTGAAATATATTCACCGGAAAATGAGAGTTTGAGAATTAAAATCAAGTTAAAAACTTTGTTCATAAAATTCGTCTGTAACACAAAAAGGCCTTCAAAAGCAAGATTCTCGCTATTTAAACTATCCAACACGGAGGAACTGCACAAAGAAACAACTATGAGGCCAACTCGGCGAATTCTCAAAGGTCGGTCACTGCGGAGCCAAGTTAAACACAAACTTTAATGACCAAGATGAAGGGGGGCAGCCGAGTAAATAGAGCGTTTATCAAATATACATCGGACCTGCGATGGTAGAACCGTGACGTCAAAAAGGCCGGGCTCACTTACGTCCTGACAGCAATTAAATGACGCGCGCTTTTTAACATGTAAATGTATGGAATCACTCGACAATGCCACATTTGCAAATTGGATTCGTCTGCAGTGAAACGCCGTGCCGATGTCGAGTGTGAGCTTTCACAGGAAATTCACGATTCCGCATTTCATAACGATGTGATAACAGAGAAAATTATTTTTTACTGAGTAAAGGGATAGTTGACCTTCGGAAACATCGGGACGGCTCGACTTTAGTTCGAATACGATGATAGGCCAATATTTTGGTTAAACGAATATTTTTAATTATGTAATGGTTACTGTATTATAACTGAAATGACAGGATCGCAGCAATGTAAGAGCATTCACTACTTCGTTTTTAATATTTATAATTAACACTTGTTTTATAGCTTTTGACCTCAAAAACATTTCTTAAGCATACTTATATTACAACTTTTCAACATTGATACAAAATTTAAACATTATAATTTTGCTTTCTCTATCCTTGTGGTCAATGAGTAGATACCTTTAATTTTAAGTGGCGCACGCACAAATTCGATTTAGCATGATTCGTCCTATGCACGGGTAAAAAACATTATGAACAAAAAGAACTTGATCAGTTTAAAATCAAGTGAAGATTTTTAAAAGTAATTATTTCAAAATTTCATTTGATTAAAAATAATTTGATTTTTCTGACATACCCGTAACTGATACCTCGTGACTTTTACTAACTTGCATTGAAATAACAACTAAATTGTAAAACAGTAAATGTGAGTTGATATACTAGGATGCAAACGTACGAAAAACAATTTTAATTAACCCCTGTAATACATTTATTAGGGAATTATTAGGGTTGGATATCTATTTTTAAGTCAATTTATTTTCATTTTTCCTGTTTATTTTAAGCAGATTCTCCATTTCCATAACAAATTGGTAAATAACGGTCGCGCTGCACGTAGATTATATTGTTTTTCAATTTCGTATAAAAATCAAACGCGCTCGAATATGGGCGGGAGGGAAGGGATAGGGGTGAACAGGAATATTGTGGGGAGGTTGGAAATGATTATATTGGGTTGTTATATTGTGTTATTTATGAGTTTTAACTATACCAATTTTTGAAATGGGAACAACGATTTCTATGGAGGAGAAGTGACTGAAAAATACTGCTGCGTTAATTAGATATCAACCACAGGTGAAAGTGCAAGAAATTGAACGCACTGATAAAGAAAAACAAACTGAAACTCGTTGAAATGACATTAAGTTTCATATCGGCAAAACTACGTAATTTAACAACATAAAATACTATGCAAACCACCCTGAATCTAATTTTCAGTAAATAAATTAAGAACATAAATTATATAGTCAACGTTGTTTAAAAATTTATGTAATCCAGAGCACTAAACTGAAATATGACTACAAAGTAGAATTCGAATTCTATACAAAAACAATGATAGTAACAAACAAGCAACAACTATCGGGGTGACTTTTATCGGAAAGCGGTGACGCAGTAAGTGTTTTGATTGTTGAGGACCGACCAATCAGCTGATGGGACAGTGGATCGTGAATGACGTCACACACGAGTGGGAGCAAACTGTTGACATTCCAATTACTCTCGTTATGTTACCTTTAATGTAACCACGCTCTTCGCGTCATCTCCAACCACATCTACATCTCAGGCACGTCTTTACTAAACGACAGCCTCTTCAGTTAATTTATCTTTATTGAATTTTCCTCTCGTGTTAAAATTTACGGTTTATGAAACAATTACTTCCGATTGATTTTTAGTAAAATGTTGTTTGACCAACTGTGGAGGAAAAAAAATAGTGTTCATGAAAAATATGTTCAACTAGTAACGGCCAGACGCTACAACACGATATGGGTAAAAAACGCTGTCAAAAATGTGCTTTGGTTATAGATTGTGTATCATATTTTTAATGTTAAGGTATTGTCTTTTGACTTACGTCAAGAACATAATGTTTGAGGTTAAGTATTGGCTTTTCCTAAAGCTGATGGTGCCCCTAGGACATTAAGGACGAAGGATTAATTGTTCAAGCTAACTGTTACTACTTTAGATCGCTTCAGAAGGTAAGTCACATTATAATCTAATATCGATTCTCGGTCGTCAATAAACCGTAAAAGAGTAGGTGCAGTACATTACATGCTACATGGTACATGGTTACATAGTACATTTTATGCTTATGTCAGCTGAGCTGGCTACCCCCAACTGCACCTACTTAAAAGGTTAAATATTTACTTCTAGAAAGAAATTTAAGGAAATATCCAATATTAATTCAGGCATCCGTAATCTTTGTGTTTTTGGCATATTAAGAAGTAACTGTGTGGATCCTTCAATTGTCGATAATGGCATAGTAATAAGAAGTAACTATGTGGATCCTTCAATTGTCGATAATGTTATCAAACTAATTGGCGGTAATCGACTAATGTAATTGGACCCAATTCCTGAGGGCGAGAACGCCCCCTTGGTTAACTACAATGTAAATGGCATATAGGCAAATATATATTGCAAATACATCATGCTAGATTGTATGTACAATGCAATGCAGTAGGGCAGTCGGTGCTTTCTCCAGACGAATTGCTAAGGGAGACAATGATTATGTTGTGTTCCTAATTTTTTTGTTTATTTTAATTAGTGAAATCAACTTATATCTTGAATGTGAACTAAGATGTATATAAGTAAATATTAACTTGAAGTGTGAAGTAAATACGAAAATATTTCAAATACACATATATGGAGAATTCTGGTCTTCGGGTGATGACCACGATGGTGACGAGTTGGAGTTTGCCAATTTTTATTTAGGCACCCGTATGTCATTGAGCTTTTGGAATATTAATAAGTAACAGTAAATATTAACAGTAACAGTTTGGAATATTAATAAATAACAACCTCCAACTCGTCACCATCGTGGAAATCACCCGAGGACCAGGATACTCCATATTATGGGTACGAAGACCATGGAAGCATTTCACAACGTAATATTTAAAATATCTACTTTTTTCAATATTTTAAAAAAGAACGCGTTAATAGTTAACAAGCTTATTTATGTTTTTTTGAGTGCAAGAAAGTTTGAAAATATATAAAAATACATTAAAAAATAACAAAAAACGAACTAAATATAAAATACATAACAATCAAAACTAAAAACTAATTTTTATTGACCATATAGCTACCGGAGAAAAGGACACAGCATTTGTACAATGTTTGAAAGCGAGAAGCTATAAATATTGGCGAAAGCCGAAGATGGCGAGACAAAGTGTAGCAAGCTGGAGCTGGATATCGTTATTGAGCAAACCCAATTGTTTGTTGGTTACGGCACAAAGCGTTGCGTTGCTTCCAACTTGGAGAGAAATTAGCATTCTCAAAGCTCGCACGACCCCCTAACTTTTAAAAGGAAAAACACTTTTGTTATTTATGCCTCAAGAGAACAACATTGGTGGATCGATGGAAGGGGTAATTTCTCCGGGAGGGGGGGGGGGGTAAAAAGCTCAACTCGCCCTTAGTAATCCCTGGTTTTGTTTGGAATTTAAATAATACCTGGAGCTGAAACATTGGGAACAAAGTGTATGAATTTTAATGTTTTCATTAATAGTCCGACTCGTTTCAGCCGGAAGTATTTTCAACTGTCTTATTTATGACGTTTGTTGAAGTAAATGAGATTTCTGAAAGAATGGTAATCGTATTTTAAATGTAACAAAACTAACCATTTTTATGTGTTTGTATATTGTGATCAAAATATATTGCATGTTTGGAAAATAATTAACATTTTACATTTAATATCTTACATTGAATTTGTTTGGAAAACAAAGTTTGCATTTAGAACAATTTTGAAATATTTTAAAGTTGACAATCATATAGGAAATTTTAACTAAAACTGCGATTCGAAACAACATTAAATACAGTTTATTATTATTAAAAACATAAGTTTTCTTCCGAAAACACTCCTTTACACGATGTTTTGACAGAATACAATTTTTGGTTTTAGTAGTGTAACGAAACGTTAAAGTGTTTTAATATTGAATGAGAAATTAAATTTAAGAATTAAATTAGATGGAGTCATTTTCCGACATCTTTCAGCGATGAAAATTAAATATCAATTTATGTTAAGTTTATATTCCAAACTACACGTCTATGCCACCCAAAGAACCTATTAAACCGATGAAATACAGCCGAAGAAAATGTGTTCACCTTGCTGTGTTTGTTCAATCACGAAATTATGTCAACAGGAAAGCGGTCATAAACTGAGAAATGATTCACGTTTATTCGTCTTCTGAAATACATTTTAAAATACCCAGAGAAGCAGTAAAGCGGTAAAACTGAATAAAGCAGGTTTCCGTCCGACGCTTTAAATAAGGAAACAAAGGATTCCGATATTATTTTTATTCCGAGTCGGTCGCACTGCTCTGTCCCTAAAGACAAATTTGATAACCTGAAGCCAATAATGTGCCCTTTGAGGAGCCCCCTCCGCGACTCTACCCCACTTTTCTTTCCCGTTTCCAGACAAACGCACCCCATCCCTTCTGAGTCATAGGTCAAACGCTCCCTCAAATCTTTTCAGGCCGAAGCCGTGGAAAATTACCAAACTTTGTATTTCCAACATTTAAAGAGTTGTCGATCACTCCGGAATGATTCCTAAAGAAAGGGGGAGGGCGACATTTATTTCATCGCGGCGAATATCAATCGCTCGAGGAAGTTATGGAAGGCGTTATTGTGTTGCATTTATTATTTCTGTTTTAGTGTTAAAGTGAATTGGTTATTATTATTGGTTGTTATTATTATTATTATTGGTTATTATATCATGGATCTTTTGTTTTCTGAACTATTTATTGAAATGTTCCAGGTAACGTTAAAAAAAATTGTTTGACTAAAGCATAGGCAACTTAAAATGAATTTGTCAATTGTGCGAATTAGTTAAAGATGAATGCCGGTAACTATTTAGAAAATAGACAGTAGTCATCTGGCAAACCAGGTTAATTTATTATTGCAAAGGACACCATACTGCGAATCTGATTCTATTTAAAACTTTTTTAAACAAACTATTTGATAAAAGAAATTACTGTTTTCACTAAAGCAATTATTATTAGTACTAAAATTTAAATCACCAAAAATAAGTCACCTTTCATTATTTTATCTGAATCCCCTCTCAACCGAAAATGTAGGGAATTAAAATGCCCGTGGTTTACCGAACCCACTCCCTAATCTGGATAGTGGGTGAACGTGCTAGCTACATCGAGTGGGATCAAAAACCAATGCTCCTACATAAAAATCGACTTATCTCGTGTATTCATCTCAAGTGTTATAAATGCATTTACGGCGAATTTATAAATGTGGACAGTACTATTTCACAAGTCACGTTATCTTTTTCACATTTTTTCTTTATCGATGTGGTAATTCAAGGACCACTACAGGAGTGTTTATTTCTACCCCACGAAAAAAAACTCCGCAAATCCAATTAGAGCTAATTAGTATTATTAATGAGTTACATGACAAAAATGGCCTGTCAAAACTCAGAGACGGAGACTGTTGTGGCTAATGCGCGCTGTTAGTGTATAAACACAATGTAAATCAAGAGAGGGCGGGCGGCAGCCATGAACACAATGTGTTTTGTCCCACTCCAAAACGTATATTATCTCTATGGAGCATGTCGTTATGTGCAAACTGTACACTTGAAATTTAATTTATGCAAATCGCATACGCTCTAGGTTTTTTGTCTGGTTTCAGTGTAATACTAATTTGGTAAGGAACTAGTTTGATGTTGTTCAAACTGAATGGCTGAAGTATATGAAGTAACAAAAAGTTATTATTACAGAGGCCCATTCAAAAATTCAATCCAAGTAAATACTGTTTTTAAAGTAATATATTATCTAATTACGTATAATCTTAAACTGAACGTTTCCCCACAAAAACACTGAAAAATAAGAATTCCTTTACATAAAACTAAATTTACTAATAAAGCCAAATAAAATTTGGTACATTGTAATCTAACTTAACGAACACACATATATTTGGGCAACAAACAGCTCTTCTGCGGCTTACAATGAATAATATCTTACTTCTTTCAGTGATGGGGCTACATCAGAGTACATCACAATAATTGATAATGCAAGTTAAAAGTTCTGAAGGGGTAGGCAGGGAAAAGGGTTCAATAACTTGAATTGAAATCGCAGAAGAAGTGCGCTAGGGCAATACAAAGGAAGTAGCCAGCTGTGTTCCTACCCTCTCCCCCCAGACAGTCACACACAAACACGTGCACACTGAATATCAGAAATCACCGACACTTTTTATCGAACTGGCCTCTATAAGAACGGCAATCTTAATTTTTCCAACTTTCCTGACTCTTGCAATTCTGAATGCTGTCTCTAGAAACCATTCTTACTTTTTGGACTAATATAAGTGTTGTGAGAAAATGTATTTAACATTGCACTAAATAGAATTTCAACCAGCAATTGAACAACCAGCATTGTCACTGCGATATTTAATTACTAACAACCGTGGATACAGAGGCACTTTGATTTGTTTATATAACTATTTTCATAAGAGTCTTGAAATATATTTGTGATTTACGGGAGTACTCTGTAATTAGGGCGTTTTTACCTTCTACGATAAACGACAATCTTTAGTCCTCAACATTGCGTTAGATGGAGAAAATCAGCTGAATGTATTCACAGTGTCGTTTTACCTTCGTTTACAAAACTCTATCAACCAATCAATCCCTATAAATTAACCATAAACGGATCACACGAAATGCATAATACTAATTTATTTACCAACGAGCTAACTCAATTATTCCCAAAACGTCGGAAGAGCTAAAAACGCTGGAAGGCAAAACAATTATCACCCCAGCGGTGTTTATCTTGCCGGCGATAATTACCCACCCTTATCTTGTCCTTGTAAAACGCCCCTGTAATTACCTGGGCCCCCACCCCCCCCCCCCCCCCCCCCCCACAGACAGACGGACAGCCGCCGAGACAGAGACAGACCCGGCGGTAATCTAGGTAAAAGTAGCTCAAAAGAGAAAATAAGGGTGGCGTTCGGGTATAATGGGATACACGCGAAAGTCCGCTTTCCGCCAGCGCTCTTTGAGCCCTAAATCAGATTAAAACCGATGTCGATCTTGTAAGAAAATGGAAGGAGTTTTTACTTAACGCGGAGATCCCCGTTTGCGAAAAGCGTCTCCGGTTATTCTACGAGTAAATGTTTTATGCTCTAAGCTCGGGCGAGTGGTTTAATGCGGAACGTAAGAAATTTTACTGGCTTTGCTTAAGAGACCGGTATACCTTGAATGAATTACACGATGAACAGTAAGCTATTGTAAAGTACGCTTTTGTAGAAAACTATCATGCGCGTACAGCATCAAACGTACATTTTGATTTGGATTTTTGCGGACATTTGAAATCACTGTTTTTTTACTAATCAGTGATGGCAAATGTCCGCAAAAATCCAAATCACAATAAACAATCACCATCATCAACAATGAATTTCAATCAATGAATCAAAGGAATTTGGGTTTTTTGCGTCATTTTGGGCAACCACTTTTATTTCCTTTTTAATAAATGCTGGACGATGGAACAAACAATAATAAATACGTCATCAATAACAGGAGTAAAAAAACTGATAGAGATAAAATCAACAAAATCTAAAATCATAATGATTAATAATCTGAGATCAATTGTAAAAACGGGTTGTAATAACAGTTAAAATTAAATAAAATTAAAGTTTATGTAGCCAAAAGATCAAAATACATTTTAAAACACAATCAAGTACCAATTATCAATTACCAACGTTGAGTACTTTTGTGACCACGATTTATTTTGCGGGAAAAGTAAATCTCCAAACATTTTCCACCAGTCATTAACACAAATCATATCACAGGGAAGACAATTAATTTCCGACATTTTAATAGATTAAAACAAACATTTTTGGAAAAATGTGAAAACTATAGTTTCCTCAGGCACGGTGAGGTTTTACTCGGTGTTGAGGGGGAAACCAGTGTGTCACCCCCGTGAAGCCTGCTGTATTATGGAAGTGTCAGCCTCGCCGTGCCGACTCCGATCCCTGGGGAACCCCGTAACGACTTGCAGGCGGGGAGACCTCCCCCGGGACCTCCCCCAGACATGTTTTCTTTACATTCAAATTCGAATTACATAAGACATCCGAGCTAAGAAAGCATTCGTTTTTGCTGAAAGACCATTATTTACGTGACTTCTCAAGCGAGGACATTTCAGTTGATCTTCGTCGACAGTGTGAAGGATGTTTTTCTGGTTAAGACAATGGTAGAAGCGGTTTGGGGCCGATTGGAACATTATAGTTTGGAAATAAGAAGATGAAATAATTATTATTAAAATTGTTAGGAACCGACTATGTGCTGCTTATGCAGGGATTACTCTAAGGATATTTAATACTATTAAATATCTTAACACTAATACTTATACTATTAAGCTAATCTCATACTATTAACACAAATCGAATACTAATTCTATTAATTTTGTAATTAAGCTGATTGACAGTTAAACTAATGTATTGTCTGATGTGGTTGTCATTCCAAGTATTAATACTTAACTATTAAAACGGTTCTAAAAAAAAGAGGGGATCAGTTCGTATCACTTTTTGCCTCCCCCCCCCTCAAAGCCCTAAATCTATATTGATTGGCATTCATAGTTTCAGTGACAAGGTTTGCTAAAGCGTAGTTTGAAGATGCGGAAGCTTATTTTTCACATAAGCTCAAACAACTTTTTGCAGTTGAGACGATGGACAGTTAAATTATTCGTACAGTGTCAAGTTATGTTTTCATCTTACACTGAAACTTAAATTCATTCTTGGAATTCCATGTTTACGATGAATCGGCTTGTTTCCAATGATATGAGAGTATAAAAACAGTGAGGCATGGATCACAGCTACTGTTTTCTCTCTCGTATCCATTGACCCATAACTATGAAGAGCGTAATGCATGCGTTCTTTTGACCACCAGAACATTATTGGTTTAAATTAATTTTACAAAGTACGTCTTAAAATTTTAACTGTTAACATAACAAGTCTGTTTCTAGAAAACCCTTAGTTAAGGTAACGACACTTACTTAATCTAGGATGTTGTTCCTAATTTCATAGAACTCTTTTCCTTTCTCCAATGTATACCTGAAACAAATAATGAACGAAGTTAAACATTTGATTCAAGGAATCGGGAGGATTCAAACACTAAAATCATTATGATCCATACCTAGTTACATGAACTTTCTGTGATGTCACTGTCAAAGGCAGGAAATGTCAGTAACAGCAATTGTATATGATTGGAAATTAAGTTCCATAGGGACAGGAAATATGAGTAGTTTAATGCTATTTATTATGTGATATTAGGACGACCAGTAATCATATGCTAATATGAACAGATATTCCGACGAATGTTAACTGAGTTATTATTTAATCGCTCTTAAAAAACTAACATTTTTAAATCATCTGACGTGGATGTAGCAAAAAAAGTTGTAACGTTATTTAAATTGATTTTATTTTACTTTTTATATATGTAGACAATGGCAGCGGTCGTAGCTATAATTAGTAATTCCCACTTGGGAGCGGACCGACAACTGTTTGAGGACAAACTATTCCTATATTTACCTTGGCCACATGTACTGCTAGTCAAGTTGGCTTGTAAATATTATTGAGCGGTAGCTCTTTGATTCAGTGATTTCTCGTTTGACAGGCTAACCTCATAAGAGTTCACTTACTTATTGAGTGATGTTTAGCAGATTATCTACTTCCGCGTACAATGCATTCTTAATGTTAATATGAGACGAATCAACTTTTTTAGACGTTTTAAATAAAGTAAGATCCTTAATACCAAAATTACTTCGAATCAGTTCGGTCTGTGTTGGGAAACGTGTAGGTGTAACAAAAACACAATAGCATTATGAAGAAATAACTCAAATTTACGTTGTACCGAAGCATCCGGCGGTATATCATCGCCAGTGTGTGTGCAAGGAAGGCTGGCGAGTTATTGCGTTATATTAATTGGGTTGCAGATGTTAGAGGGCGCCGCGGCGAGGTATTACCGAGAATTACTGGACCAGCGTGATTCCGATCTTGATTTATTTGCACTTGAGTGGTTAAATTGACCACAACCCTTTCTACTTGGAGGTGAAGCCGTTTAGTGGAACTACTGCAGATCGTAAAATAGTTTAAGGTAGTTTAAAACTCCTATTATTTTAACAAAATGAGGATGTAAATATAATATATAACCTACAGTAAAAATCTAAAATGAAAATAAAACAATATCGAAATATTTTTTTAATTTCGAAGACAATTCCAATTGCACTTCAGATACATGAAACTGTGTGTATCCAAGCAATACTCATGACACTATGTCATCACGTTTATAACAATGCCGGTTTTACGAGGAGACCTTTTAGAGGTATAAAAGTATCATTGGAATCAATATTACGATCATAAAAGTGTAGTAAGTGTCTTATGAAGTCGTTCACCGACGTTCGTGAACGGTGATTTGAAGCTTACTTCTCGTTTACGCCGTTCGAATGTCTAACACATTTGAAAACAGTTTTCCATTAACAGCCGGTGAAGCTGGATATTTTATATTCAATATTCGATTTATTGGAAAAGTAGAATATCGATGTTGCACTTCTTAGTCAAGAGAGGGAAAATAACCGTGAGTAAGTAATAACGTGAATCAAAGTATTTCATGGTGCATTGATTTTTCAACACTATCTTTATTTACTCAGGCTAAAAGATGACATTTCAGAATTTATTTGGTGTATAATTTAAAGTAAACAATTGTTGTAATCCCTATTACACTCTGCCACAATTCTGCTCTTGCTCAGCACGTAGCAATAAAGGTTGTTGCAGTACAAACAATGTAGTTTGTCACACTATGTTCTCTGCAACCTACTTCTTTGTTACTTCTACTAAATAATTCCAATTGTGATTTTAAGTATTATTTATACTGACAGTATTTGATTCCTTCGTATGTCCGTTAAACACTTTGGTAATTACATCTTTCTAACGTAAGTAATACTTATTCCAATAACGCTTTCTTATGTAATTTTCTGTGGGTAATAAATAATGCGATTATTAATTCGAATGTGTTTTGCAGGCGTTACTTCTCATCCTTGACGATGGCGCACTTTTCATATTAATCCAACTTGTCTTTAAAATTGGCCATTAAGCCTTAAATTAGTAATCTAAACGTTAGTACGCAAGCAGCATTCTTTTCACAGTCCAACTTCAATAACGGCTATGTGGATTTTAACGTTTGAGGAGTCAAATTAAAAGGATTTTGATGTAGATTTGTCAATAAGTCTCAAAATTCTAAAAAAGGCTTCGCTAAAGCACAGTAAAGGGCTGTAGTTTCGGAACAGAGGTGCTATCCATCGACATTTGACCAAGCTCAGGTCACTTTGTTTACAAACGAACATGTTTGTGCCAACGATAATATCGATGGTTTGTGTTTCGAAATCGTTCTACGAGTCAACTACAGAATGAAGTGTTTTTTTTTGTTTTTTTTGCAAGCGAAGCTGCAACCGAACACTTTAAATAATATACCTACTTTTGGAACAATTTTGTGGCTGGTTTAGGGATTCAGTTAAACACTCTACTACGTAACTTCTTATTTTTCAATAATTTCAAATAAAATTTCTGATTGTAAGAGGGTGTTAAAAGGGATTGCTAAAGAATGAAAATTATAAAAAAGTTATTACTAAAGATAATATTTGGGATGAGTGTTTAAGTAAATAAAGTAAACAGGAAACAAACACTGGAATATCAAAGTTGACTGATGGAGTTGAATATTTAACCTTCTTCGGTGAAATGGAAATAATGATTCAATATTGCATAAAATGGATACAAAGCTGGATTGAATCTTTTGTCGTTTGACAAAACGCTTAAGCGCATATCAGATCAAACTATTGACAATGTGTTAGAGCATTATTGTCTTTCAAGAATTTTCCTTAAGCTTTTATAGTGACTCTGACTACAACCGTATACGGTTCTGTCTAAAAACAAATGTAGGTGTCATTTTATTTCTGTGTTTTTATTATAAATATCTATATCTACAAAAAAATAAACATAGATTTTTTGCTAGCTCTCCATAAAATCAGTAAACCTGGTGTTCCACATAGCAAAATCTCGTGAAATTCTCTTGAAATTCACAAAAATTTTACTTCCGCTTGCCGTAGGATAAGAATAAAATTGGAAACATTACGGTGGCTGGGTAGCGCATTGTGGCCGCTCATTTCGTTAGGGCGGTATAAAGGCTTGTCCTTGTTGCAAGGTAACGTTGGCTGGCCCACTCGCGGCAGTTAGAATATATGTCCACATAAAGCTTTGTGTACCGGCCGCTACCACCGCGCGGCGCTGCGAGCTCGCTCTGTTTGACGTCATCATGTCGTAATATTGTCGGACAATGAAGGCACAGCCATATACTACTTGTAAAACTTTTTAAAATTTGTGAATATTTCTTGAATCATTGTTCAACTGAAGTTTAGGAATGGTCTGTTTACTTTTTACTATGTAAAATGTGTTCCTGTTTTGAGACAACTATCAAAGTTGAAAATTACACATAAAATTTACATACATGAAATTTTGGGTTGGTTGTAGATTCCTGTTGAATTACGACTCGTTGACAATGTTCATGATTTTGAATATGCTTTCAGATATTTCTCAACGATTAAAGAGTTATAAATCATACAATCAATATCGAATACAGGAACTCGAATAAGATATGTGAAAATCCGCGTGAATAATTTAATAAGAAAGGGGACAGTTTCGTTGACTTTATAAAAAATAATTTGGCTTGATCTGCTGATCGTACCTGATTCTTTATATTTTATAGTCACATTAGGGTCCATGGCAAGGCTGTCGGCAACGTCGAAGTTGAAAAGTACCTCTTAGTGGAATCCTGAAGAACAATTGTAGATTGAGTATTCGTCATAAATAATATTTATTACTTTTATTCTGTAAGGAACAAGTTAACTGAGTTTTGTGCCACAAGTCCGTATCGAACGGTAAAAAACTGAGTCTGAGATTTGAGCCACACAGGTACGTATCAGGTATCTAGTGAAGTTTTCTGTTTATAGGTTTAATATAAAACGTATTCAGACGAGGGTATTCGATTCAAGCAAAATGTGCTACTCTAAATAAACTTTAAGCCTCGTATCTAAAAATCAGATATTTGTAAACAAAACACATCACAAATGAAGTCTACGTCCCACTCACATACGAGATAAAATAAAAAACCAAACAGCAATACAAAATTAAAGTTCAACTCGTGTGGGTAAGCTGGTGTGAAAAATAAGCCTCCGGATCTGAAAACTACGCTTCAGCAAACCTCGTCACTGAAATTATGAATGTGAATTAATATAGATTTAGGGCTTAGAGAGGGGGAGGCAACAAGTGATACTAGCTGATCCCCTCTCTATTTGTGTCGGATCATTGGTGCAGAATAAATTAGCAGTCTGTCGCTAAACCCATCATTTTGTTTGCACACTATCCCAAACGCTCCACATCTGACGTTCTCTGTCTCTCTCTAAATTTCTCATTTCAATGCACCGACATGTTAAATAATTTGCTGCGAGTTCTAGGGCTTAAAACTTTGAAAAAAAAAATACTCGTGTACAATTGGTGTTAAGCGTGTAAATACACAAAAGTGTTCACAAAAAGGTGATTTTATATTTAAATTGTTTTCTGATAAATAGAAAATGTTATTGATTGAATTGAAAATTGTGGTTTTACACCAGAAAAAAATTGTAAGCTGTCAGAATTCTAAACTAAAATCTGTAAAATTTTTAATTTCATTTTTTTAAATAAATGAACTATAAAATATCATATACAAATACTTAAAAATTTTAATAACAATTTGAGATCATCACACGTTTTTATCAAGTTGTTGAAACAAAGGTTGATGAAATATTATTTATTTAAGGTCAAAATATTTAAACTTATAAAGCGTGTACAGTACATCGTTTTCACAATATTCTTTACTATCAACTATTTAAAAATTATGTTCCACTTTAAAAATAAATCTTTCTCAACAATTCGAGAACTAATAACATAATTATTAACAAAAACCAACACCTATCCGAAATCAAAATAAAATCACCAACACATCCATTTAAACATAATTTGTTTTAGCATTATTTGCATCGAATGGATGGCAAAACCTGTGCAGTTTTATTTCGATAGATTGGGAAAGTAACTATAAATATCTCCTAAATGTCAGTTCAAATGTAAGATTGTTGTCCATCCCAAGTGATGGTTATTGCATGTGCGCGGCGCAGACCGTGTGGACACGTCCATGTCGTGGACAGTGTGGACAGTCGGGACTAGGGACTGAGGACAAAACACACGTCCGTGTGGACATTCGAAAGTCGGTACTGTGAACTGTGGACACAACACACGTCCGTGTGAACAGTGGACAGTCGGTACTGTAGATTGTTGGACAAAACACACGTCCATGTGGACAGTGGCCAGTCGGTACTGTGGACTGTGGACACAACACACTTCCATGTGGACAGTCACCAGTCGGTACTGTGGACTGTGGACACAACACACTTCCATGTGGACAGTCACCAGTCGGTACTGTGGACTGTGGACACAACACACGTCCGTGTGGACAGTGTTCAGTCAGTAATGTGGACTGTGGACACAACACACGTCCGTGTGGACAGTCGTTACTGTGGACTGTGGACACAACACACGTCCATGTCGACAGTGGCCAGTCGGTACTGTGGACTGTGGACACAACACACGTCCGTGTGGACAGTGGACAGTCAGTACTGTGGACTGTGGACACAACACACGTCCGTGTGGACAGTGGACAGTCGGTACTGTGGACTGTGGACACAACACACGTCCGTGTAGACAGTGGACACAGCACACGTCCATGTGGACAGTGGACACAGCACACGTCCATGTGGTCAGTGGACAGTCGGTACTGTGGACTGTGGACACAACACACGTCCGTGTGGACATTGGACAGTCGGTACTGAAGGTTCTTTGACCGCCGCCTTCCCTTCCACTCCATTTGCCCCCCACAAAGCCCTTCCTGCATGTGCCCTTCTGTACCTCTCACGCTATTTTACTTTCTTATTTTACATTAGACCAGAGGCGCGATCGAGTTTTGAAATCGTTTTGCACGTAAAGTATGCGTTGGTGTTTTAGTTGAATAAATAAGAAAACATATATATATATATTTAATCTTGTTAAATTATAAAGTTAAAACGCATAGAAAAGGTAACGAAGAAGTCTTTTACAGTAAAGGATTGAACTGAAAGTTTTACCGTAATGAAAATTAAATTACATTATGACTTGGACACCAACCAAATTTCTTTATCTAATTAATGATTTGTCTCTATATGAAAACCCAAAAGGAACGACTATATGAACGAGCTAAAGAAGTAATTTTTACAGTTTATTGCATTCCAAAGGGTGATAATTAGTTATTTAGGTATTTATTACAATTCCCAACTCGGTAGCATCAACTCAGGAACATGCAGAGGATCCAAATGAAGGCTAGTATTGAACTCAAATAAATACAGAAATAAGAAATACTAAATATGAAAATAACGTTGATACAAAATATAACCCTATACTCATAAATAAGGCGACAGAGACAATGTCCTACACCCTCCCTAATCAAACTAAAGTAAAAATAGGTAGACCTAAAGATATTGGGTATCATAAAGAAACATGCGAATTGTTATTTTCAAAATAATAGAACAGACTAATACCACAGGGTGTTTTTCATTCAAACTAAATACGAATTGTTCCACAAAATCGCAATAAAGTTGTCTATGTACATGAAGTTCCGCACCTAGCACCTTTGATTACTTAACTAGCAAAGTCGTTTAAGCCCAGACTTGGAGTTTTACTATCAATTTGAGTTTACTGTGTTCGGATTCTGTGCCACTTGCAGTAAACCGAGTCATGAAATTGTTTGATCACCTAAGTTTAAAGCAAAGTTATACGGTTCACGGAAGGGGGAAGTACGTGTAATTGCTAAACCGCGGAGATGGTTGCAATTGTTGTCGAATATACACGAGTGTTATTGGGGAAAACAAGGATTGAATTACTTACTGTACAATCTTGTTTTCTTAGACTTTTGATTGAATATGAGGACATAGAAGGAAAACAAAATAACAATGCAGGAGAAAATAACAAAAACAATGCAGAAAAATTATAATTTTTACCAACCTTCAAGCTAAATACATTGTAAGGACATATAATTTATTTTCTATGTTATCTAAAATAGTTCCCAAATTTTAATACAGCATTTTAATTTTAATCGAAAATTGTTTTCTTCAACATGTGAAAGACATAGTCCAACAATTAATTAAAAACATTACCGTTAAAACACTTTGAATGTTATTGAAATCGTTACATATTTTTATCATTGTTAAAGATTAGAGACGATCATAAAAAAAACTTTTGGTCTAACAACACAGCTTATTTTTTAGAAACATTACCTTCCATCTAAAAAAAATCTATAATTTCCGGTAGCAATGTTTACTTGTTAAAATGAACGGTCTAGTGACGATACTAATTTAGTCATCCAACCAGAGTTAACATCTCGATCTGACTCGAACAATTCATTGGCAATACCAACAAGGAATATAGCGCGGTACTGTCGAATACGGTCCAAACGGACGCTGCTTGCTTGCCCTGATTTTCGACGAAGAGCTGCCAGTCGAAGAACTGTCTGTCGAAGAACTTTCTGTCAAAGAACAGTCTGTCGACGAACAGTCAAAGAACAGTTTCTCGAAGAACGGTCTGTCAAAACAGTCTGTCGAAGAACTGACTGTCGAAGAACTGTCTAAGAACAGTCTGTCGAACAGATTCCAAAACTGGATGAACAAATAGGTTCACGCCTCGGCCACAAATTAGCTGAGAGCTCCGGCGTTCGGTCCCACCCAAGTTTAATTAGTGGTTTTGTCCCATCTCGAGGCAGACTGACGCGTGTCTCAGGCGTTGCCAACTGTTGATTGTGCAGTGACATTTTGTACACGTAACATTTTGTATTTCTCTGTGACGGAGTTTTATTTTTACGGAGAAAAAAAGGAAATTATATCGTTTGACACTACAATCTTAAAACAATGGTTTGGTTTCAGACAATTATGTAGTAGTACCTAAAACTGTTGGAGACTAAGAATTTTTATTTTTAATACTGCTATTTATTTGACTGATGCTTAAAGATAATTGTTAAACGGGTCATTAAGACATGTATTTAATTTAAAAGACTTAAAATGTATTCTTCATATATTTTTTATCTAGACAGGGCATTTTTTAAAAATGAAAATGCGACTGAATAATCTCGTTGTGTGAATTACAAAATTAACGTAATCGTATACCATACTATAAATAACATTTGCCGATGTAGATATGTAGTAAAAATTAGACAAATTATATGTAGTATAGAAAAAAAGTGAGAGTTACATAAAGATTGGCTGTGTGCATCTGTAACATAATTCCCACAAGTTTTCAAGTCACACACACACATATATATATATATATATATATACACACAATAAATCTTGTTGATGTAAATAATATTCCTATATTTAACTGTTTACACTAGGCGCCATACGACTGTGAACCTTGGAAATTACTACATCGGGTGGTAAATTACATATTTTATATAGAGAAAGAGCAATCTGTTCAAGAAATGTCGGTGCTCGCATTTTTTTATTGTCGCTGAGTGTATGCTCTTTTTATCATTATTGCACGTCTACCAAGGAATAATTTGAAAGCAATTTTTAAATTTTTAATTTGTATTCATTTTCAAAAATTAATGTTGTATTACACAGTTTAAAAAATAGTAAATAATCTTAAGCCTCGCAATGAAATATATTCAAAGTTGTCACAAGAGTAAACCAAAAGTTGCACTTTTTAACGATGAGATTTACCTTTGTTAAAATCCTATTTATCCAAGACTAAATTAACAAATTAAAGCGAACATTGCCAAAAATGACATTGAAAACTTGTTAGCAATTAATCACACTGTTATTCAAAAGACTTTAATCCACTTAATCCCGCAAAAATAACCGTAAATATATCAAAAATGCAAACACAAAAGGGATTACCGCAGTGCAATGAGCGTTGTGTAATTGTTTAAATTGACCGGGCCGGATTTGACGCACACAACGTAGAAAAAAAATCTTGTTGATAAAACGGAGGAAATGGTAATGCAATTTAGCCGACTCGATTAAGGGACTGGATGTGTGAGGGCGGGTAAGGTGACCAAGTTTTAATTGGATTTCTGCTTGGCGGACATGCTCGCTCCCTCGGCCCTAACTTTTAAATTCCACTAGATTAGAAGTAATGACGGTGTAGACCATCATCCACTGTCTTCCGGTAAGGAAGTGCTCCGACACCGAAGGAGGGGCGTGATCGTGGATATGTAAAAAGAAATCGGGTACGAAAATGTCTTTCAGAATGATGAGTAGCTTGGTTGTAAGACTTTGGAAGTGAAACTGCTATGAGTTCGTACAAGACTATCACGCCTCAACAACCTTACAGTGACACATTGTGTTTTGCATCCCTAAAATGTTGGTAACAGATGTTTTCCCATACAGATGTGGAGCAGATGTAGGTGTGTACATAGGTCGCTTGTGCAGTTACTTGTAACCTCAAGTTAACCCCAAATAATCGGTAACTGTATTTGAATAGTAAAAATATAAACATGTAAAATAAATTAAAGTAGCCAACGAGCGTAAATATGAAAAGTCCTATGAATGAACCAACGAATAGATACGTTTTTAAATATAAAACCTTTGTGTAGTCAGTATTCCTATGTCCTTCGTATGTCAAGGTCTATAATAGATGATTTTGTCTGACAAGACTAATAATACCTATTAAATTTTGTAAATTAAGCTAGCGACTATAATAATAACCACCTTTGATGTATAACGTAGAATTATATACAATTTATTTTCATGGGAGTAAGAATTTATTTTATATACCAGCCAAGTTGGGCCAGGAAGCTGATTCCAACGATGTTGTGAAGACTTGATTGGAACGGGCCTCAGATACGTGCGTGGGGATTCAAAGATGACGCTCATAACCTGATGCCGAAGGGGGGAGGGTAAGAAGTAGAAGGGCAGAAAAAATATCGCCGACCTGCATCGGTGATTCACATAGGCATCGGGGTATTGCGAATGACAAATTGTAGTTCATATCAAGGTTGGCAAGTGTGTGTGGAAATGGATTTGGAAACCTCATTTTGGAAAAAAAGCAGCTTTCGTTTTTTTGGAACAGTTATAAAAAACTATTTATTTTTAAGATATCTTTATATTCTCAAGAAAAAAACTTATATTCATTGATATGAACTCCGTATTACGTCTCAAATGATTGTTAACTGAGTCGAGGCCCAGCGACGCCACAATTGTTTTGATGGCTTAAAGTAACTGAACAAAATATTTTGTTGAGAATCAATTTATGTAGGGGAATCTCTGTTACCTCTAGTTGTAACATATTCCCGAAGTGTATATAAATCGCCAGAAAAACAACAAATCGTTGGTTGAATCAGCAAACAATAAATTCATGACTATCGAAACTAATGGAGATGGACAAATCAAGAGGGGAAGTAAGACTTATAAAAGGGGAGTAGGGAAGTAAAACATATAAAATGTAAAATGACTTTGATACTATGGTGGTTCATTGCACCGGATGAATTAGTGGCGGGCAGTCGACAACGGAGACTGCGGTTCGCCGGCCAAACAGACGAATCGACTGCCTTGCGGTCGATATTTGCGGTGTGTTACTCTCCTGACTCCGACACAACGGCGGTTTGGTTACCGAACAAAAGGTTAATTAATTAATTTTTAACCACAAATATTCATATTACAAATCATTGGTTAAGTCAAACAAAGAAATCTTACAAACAGGTTGGCATTTAACTTTCTTTAACTCTTTTTAACAAACTTTCTCCTAGCGCTTATATTGTACCAGTAAATAGTTTTAAGAAATCGTTAAAGTCTTGGCTGATTGAACATACAATTTATGATCTATCTGAAATTTTTGACTACAACTTAAACGAGATTAAATTTTAGTTTCCTATGTATATTAGAAATATGACTGTGACATGTAACATAAAGCCGTGTATTGACATTTTAATTCCTGTAAATATAATATCTATTGACATGATCTATTGCTGTATGCTTAATGATCAATACATATTGTCTATTGTCTATTGTCATTGTAAAGTATTGCGGGTTTCGGCCTTGATGAAGGCACTTGTCGTCAAAGGTTTTAGATTTATTTTATTATTTAACATTCCTTTTTTGGTGCCTAAAACGTGTTCAGCGTTGTTTTGTGAAACAGCTTGGAAGATAAACAGCAGTAATTACGCGGTCAATCTTTGACTGACGACAAGATATCAAATATTGACTATTAATAAGAGATCTGTCAACTGTGGATATTAAGCCATAATTTGGATACCAATTAAATAACGTTGTACTATGGTTGTTTTAGATGCGACAACTTTAAATATGCACAACGTGTATCCTTGGTTAGATTAAAATAATTCTTTTGTTCTAGCATTTTCATTGGGATAATAATTTTTCCATAATTTATTTTAATAGTATTTTCCAAATTATTATACAATAACAATGCCAGGAACAATTGGTTTTTCTCAGCAACACAGGCTTAATACATTGGACAACGACCAAAGTTCAGCGGCAAAAAACCTTTCCAGGCTCTCCCAAATTATTAAAAACATATAAATAAGATAGATAAATTTTAACATGAAGTCAACAATTAACTCATATCTAAATGTTTTTATCCCTTCCTTAGAGGCCTCCCTGTCTCCTACTACCCATGCCCGTCCATTAAATCCCTAAAAAAACCGTAGCCTGCCAAAATATTTGACCTACTAATTTACCAAGTTTGGTGATCTTAGCTAATTAAGACACTATAACGCCCTCAGTGCCTCAGTGATGACGGCATACAAAGAAAAAATATGTATTTATTGGTATAGAATACGTTAAGCTTTTAAAATAAAATAGTTAGATTTTTGTGCGTAAACATTTTTTTAGTCCCCGAACCTAGGTTATTGGAGCGGTTTGCGGACCATTGTAATCAGAGAACAGTCATGCATTAGTCCACACTATTACACACGGTCACTCCGACAGATCAATTACTGCTTCATCTGTTACTTCTCCTCTCCTCGTCCCTGACATTGATCAGTAGATTTGTCGTATTCATAATATTATCGTAGTGATCTATCGTATTTCATCAGTTTTTTTATCGTATTTCATTCCCATATACTCTATGCTTTTACCCATTGGGCGAAAAATCCTGATAATTGAACATACAGTAATGATCACGTGATATTTGTTAGTGTTAAAATATGCTTGGATAGTGTTGGAGTAATTTTTTAGTATGAACATTCACATGGGCCTTGGCCAGCAAGTATTGGACAAAGGGAACTGGGAACTGAGGCAATGTCAGCTTTATGTTCGGTACTGTGTACTATGACTGTATACTAAGATGGAACATCACCAATATTGAACAAACTACATTCATGGAAGTCCTTTCGCCAGTGCTACATAATAATCATCAGATACACCCACAAACTTTAAATTTTAATGCTGTTTATATCAATAATAATTATGTAATCAATCTACGGTTCTTCCTAAAAAATTATTACGATGCCCGTATTTCGAAGCCAATACTCTTCAACGCCTTTTTACAAATTATAATATATGAAAGTCTTTATAGTCGTACAAACCATTTCGATTTAGCCATTACAAAAAAAATATATTCGTAGCCTTTTTAGTTTGAACAACTGGGTCATAAAATCCGATTTGTAGTGTAAATATAGCAGTGGCTTATCTATTATAATTCACTATTATACTAAGCCAAAAAATAATAAAATGATAAGTCTCGAACGTACGTTACTGTGACACGTGGGAATGGGACAAAATAAAAATAAAACGATCCAAACAAAACCGAAATTCTAAATTACGAGTTTTAAAGAAAGAAAGCCTTTTCGAAGCAGCCATAAATGATTAAAAATATTCAAAGTTTAACGTCAAAACATTGTGAGGCCTTGAGTAAAGCAAGGGACGGTCTGTAACGCTGTTAACTCACTTTAGAGGGGAAGCCGGCCAAAATAACGGTAACGCAACATCTGAGGAGGGGCGAATTAATTTATGAGGGATTATTTTTGAAAGGCGGGAAAAACAAAATGGTATTTTTGATGCGGATAATCCTATTACAAGGAACTGGACGATCGCCCTACCATATGCCCGACCCGCAAAGTTGGGCAATGTTTAATTATATTATTGCATTACGAGGGATTGTTCGGTTTTCGTTCTCTCTGCTGGAATGAGATTCTTACTCATTCATCCTGACGCGATGAAGATTTCTTGCTCGCCCTTGCAAGTCTTAAGAAGAGAGTGCGCTTTGTAAGTTATATTCAATGATGGCCTTAAAAAAATAAACAAGTTTTTTCGTTTTGAAGCTACATGTTTTGTTTATTTCAAAAAGACAACTTCAGTAAGAATTTATAATTACTATATCTGTAATATAATTAAAGCACTTTATCCTACTTTTTATATTTTTATTTGACCTGAAAGCTTAGCATGCATAAAATAATTAAGTCACCGATTAAGTGCATTAAATTTGCGATTGATACGTAAAATAATGTTGTTTAGTTGGCAAACAAATGTTGCGTTCGCACTCTCATTTTGTTGTTAACCGGTAAAATACAGTCAACATTTCAATTAAATTTGACTTTCAATTAAAAATAAGGACTTTTTATTATTATAGCAACTAGCAAGCAAGAATACCAATTAAAATAACATATACTTTTATACAGTTAAAATAAACTTGTACCTTTGCTTATTTTATTCATGGGTATTTAAATGTTCATGCAATTTACTCATTAAGAAAGGAGCTTCTCTAAATCCCTTAGAGCCTAAACAGTAAGCTTGTAAGCCCAGTGCGTAAGAGTGGCTTTAGCGGGTAGTACAGAAAGCCGCAACGAAGCCCAAGCCACAAGTCGTCTGCAATAACCACCTAACTAGGGTCAAGACAGGGCGCCTTCACGAGCTTGGTAGACTATTCCCGCAATTCATCTGAGGCTCTATATTGCTTGCAAGCGCCGTTGTACATTTTTTAAGCGAGTAGCTATGGTGTAGTCAGTTCTTTTATAATTAACTAGGTCTGTGATTTGTGTTGTATATGACAATATGTTTCTAAAATAATTTTAAGTGCTTGCAAGCGCCGTCGTACATTTTTTAAGCGAGTAGCTATGGTGTAGTGAGTACTTTTGAATTATATAGGTCTGTAATATGTGTTGGATATGACAATACGTTTCTAAAATAATTTTAAGAATCGACCCCTATTGTTTCTAACTATGGAAACCTCTGATATAAAATACAGTTTTAAAGGCACATGGTACATAATATAACAAGCCAATGAACGATATTTTTAATAAATAACAAAAGTGTAACTTACGGTAAAAGAAACTTAAAGATAATTTATAAATTTAAAAATTCTCATGGAAGAGAATATATTATTTTGTTAGGTTTACCGAAAAATAACTCCTTAACTCCCTGAATTTTCGTGAAAAAAGTATACAGATGCTCGGAAGACCGGAAATTTACGAAGAGACGAATAATACAACAAAACTTAATTAAATTACAACAAATTATGTAGGAATTTGAATCCATTGACAATCCTGCCAACCTGGCTGATAATAATTCAGTTACCATTACATCCTAATTCCCAAGTTTGAAAAGGGAATATTCGGTTGAACGGCGGGGAAGAGTAATATTGCGAATTGATCCGCAGTTGCAGACAAGATATATGGCATAATCCTGGCCGGGAAGCAAGTTTTGAGGCTTACCAGCGATGAGTGGTGGAATCGCGCGGACTTAGCGCTCGTCCGACAGAGTGGCGGAATCTCGCGGACTTAGCGCTCGCCCGACACAAACTCAGGACACCGGCTGACGGCTGACGCTAAATGTCCCCACACTGGAACATAGTTAATCATATCTCCCTCCGGGCTACTCAATTTCAATAATGGGACGTTTAATTTGGAACGTTTGAGTACAGATTTAATACCCTATGGAGCAGACCTTTTCCATTGTTAGAGAGGAGAGTTTGTTTGGTTACTCGTTGACTTGAGCTTTTTTCAAGTTAAATGCTAATAAATAGTTGAAATGAATAGCAGATAATTAATTACTAATTGATTAATAAAATTAATAAAGCTAATTAAACAGTTTTCTGAATTTTAATGTACTGTTCACGCCGGAGATATTGTCTAACAAAAAGATTTGCGTTTTGGACTTCAGTTCGAGATTTAAGTAACCAAATCCTCGGAAGGATGATGATAAAAATTAGATTTAAATTTGACGGCTTTTGCTCAAAAGGATTTATTTTTTTATTTTCTTTTCATTTTGAAAAGAAATATCATCGAATGTCATAAAATTGTAAAAAAGATTTGAGTTTCAATATGTGAAATGTAGTTTTTTATAGACTAGAAAAATCACATAGACATGACGGAGTTTGACCAACATGCTAACCATCCAAAATTTCGGAGTGAGGTTAGGGTCGTGGGGTGCACGCAAACTTACTGCTTCTAGTGGAATACGGAATTAATATTATTTATAGTTATACTTCTCGTGTTTAACGGGGCAGTAACTGGCAGTACAAAATATACAAAACATAATCGCAAAGAATGTTTTAAGATATTGAAAAGGGTTACTTGAAAGGCTCTAACTTTGAATATCATATATTTGTAAAACCAAAAACTTGTGTATTTGTTGTGAAAAAATAATGCAGAGACGATACAAAAAAAACATAAGATCACATTTAGACAGAACATTATAATTTAAACATGGGTAGTAATGTTATTCAGACCCAGACAACCGGAAAGCGAGGTGTTTGTATTTGACCTGTGTTTTCAAATACAAAGTCAACGGTAAAATTATAATGGTACTTTAGTCTTACTACATGACAAAAATAACCAAAGTAATTTTGATCCTACAGTAAGTTCAAAATAATAAATAAAATACCAGGATTTCAAACGCGTCTTAAAACATCCTGCCCAAAGCCCACTTCCGGTGCAACTTCACAGTCCAACTTACCTGTGTTTTTTAACTTTACCGCCGCGAATTCATGGCACACTCCCGGCAGAGCAGTAACGGACAAAGTAAGAAAACATGTTAAGGTTTGAGCCGTAAAGTTCTTAAAGCGGCGCGAAGTTTGAGTAACTTGTCGTGTCGGCTCGATAAACAACTTTATGCGGCCGAGACCGGACGAATATTCGTCAAAGATGAGGAAAAGTACGACCCCCGAGGAAGGGGAGCGTTCCGCCCCATCAGCGGCGACTAAAGCCCCCTTAAGCAGCTATAACTCAAATTATGTCCCTCAGCCGAGTAAACAGCCCAGGGCTTACCTCCCCGCAACAGCTGGTGCGTTTTGATAAGGACCGCTTTGATGATTAAGGCGTAAGAGGTTGTTGTGGATGTACGTACCGTTAGTTCCGTTGTGGGGTTTGGGAGGGTGGTTGTGGGGCACACGCAGTTGCTGCTTCTAGTGGAATTCGGGATTAAGATGAGTTATAGTTATTCATCTTGCGTTTAAAATAAAAGTAACTACCGGTAAACAACATCAAGACGAGTACCCACTCTTCCCACGTCAAGGCATAAAAAGTCTTTACCATTAGGCCTACTTCTTTTAATCACGCGTGACAACACATGAATTTTATAGTATTATTAACAAAAAAACTTTCTGAACAACCAATTAATTTAATACAACGTCTTAAATTAATTAATTAATCGTTAATTATAGACGGCGTTAATATATGAATAGCTTCCAACCAAATAATATTGAAAATATAATTTTGTTCAGTTTTATGCATAGAAGCCAACTTATATATAGCTTATATTATAGCTTTTACCGAAAAATATCGAAAGTATTTTATTCAGTTTGGTGCAAAGAAGCCAACTAACTAAAAAGCTTCCTACCCAAAAATATTAAAAGTGCAATTTCGTCCAGTTTAGTGCAAAGAAGCCAACTTACTGTACCTCTAAACGAAACGTGGAGACTAAAAAATGTAGCAATAAGTAGAGGCGGAGTGGGGGGAGGTCGGAATATGAACAGAAACTGAATATAAATTCGTATCCGGGCCGGTTCCGCCATATGCTCCTCTCCTGACTTCCGCCTGTGTAAGTGAACCGAGCCCCGTCTGAGGCAAACCCAAACAAAAAACGATGTTTTTAGTGTGCAATATTTTGAATTCTTGACTTATTTAAATATTGTTGTAGTCTGCAAATTAATCATCGCTTCCATTTCTATTTTGCCCGGTACAACAATTTTTATTGAATGGTATAGTTTCCAAACATAGCTTATGAAATAAATTCTCAATGTTAAAATTTAATTTTTAATCATGATTAATAATGAGGTGCTGTCAATAATAAATGAATGTGTATTTAGATAAAAGTGGGACATGATGAAAATGGCGTATAAGGCAATTGAGAATTGTGATTGCAACTGATGAGTACAAAACCAAGCAATAAAAACCGATCAAGTGGTCAGGAAACATATGGAAATCAAAGAAACAGAAATAAAAAATGAGGTACCAAGTCTGGAAATCATTTTCGTAAAAATACGCATCACTTCCACCAGTGTAACACTCAAAACATCAAATCCTTCCAATTCATCGGACCTCAACCTCGTTGAACATCCAATAAAAATCCATTTTCGAGACCTCCAAAGACAAATGACTCCTCACTGAATCCCGGTAAAATTAAATTGCGAGGGTGAAAAAAATACCTAATGGACTAAAAATGAGACTGGGGCAATTTTTCACAATCACCGGGCATTTCTTATCTCGAGGGGCGAACGCAAAATCAATGGCGTGTGACGTTAA
This sequence comes from Flexamia atlantica, assembly GCA_035578135.1. Lineage (NCBI taxonomy): Eukaryota > Metazoa > Arthropoda > Insecta > Hemiptera > Cicadellidae > Flexamia > Flexamia atlantica. The sequence continues at coordinate 2,617,650 of JAQJVK010000042.1, forward strand.
AGCGAGCCGGTTATTGGAGTGATAATGGCGGAGATAGCGGGGCGCCGGGGCGCTACGGGGGCGCTCATTTCGGCGCCCCCCGCCTCGCCACGTATAGATTGAACTATTCCGCAGAAATGCGCCCACTTAGCGGCTAATGCGCCCAATGTGGCTCTAAGTGCCGCCTGACAATCAGTCAATTCCCGCGGCCCGAGTGGCCTCGCAGCCTCTCCTAGTCGTCATTTTGGTACAAATGATCAATTTCTTTGGAGAGTATATTTTGATAGTGATAATTGCTAACAATTTAAGGTACGAAACCCTATAAAATGTTGGAAACGCACTAAGTATATACTCCTACGATTCCTAGACTTACCCGCTGCCTGAGTTTGACGGAAAAACTGAGATTAAAACTAAAATACAGGATTCTATTTAAAGCAACCCAAAACTTTATTTTATCAGTGAAGGATTATTCCCCCCCCAAGATCCTCGGATTCGACCCCACTATGTAATTTTCTTTGGGGATACTTAAAAAGTAAGGCCTACGAAAACAATTCACAGGATATAAAGATAACAAAAATAAACATAACAAAACAAACATAACAAATTTAATGCAAGACATTCAAAGACGTACCTTACAACACGTGTTCAAGAATTGATGGAGAGAGCACAACTTTGTACAAATGTCAATGGCAGATTGTTTGAACAAATAATGCAGACTAATTGTGATCAAACTTTAATAATAGGTTGTATGAAATGTAGAGGTAACTCAAACAAAACAATACTCATTTCATATTTATATGTGCATTATTCAATCTTAAATATGACTTGGGTTAAAAAAACGCCCTGTACATGAGTCAGTTTAAGAAAAAAATGGGCAACATCAACTTATTTTACTTATTTATTTCAACTTATTTTACTTTTACTTATTTACTCAAGTTTTTTTTTTTATTTTAAGTTCTGAGTTTAGTCAAGAATTTTTTCATAAAACAGATATAGCAACTTTTAAATTCCCTACCGTACTTCAACCTCAACTATTCTTATTAACATATTTTTAATTATTCCCAATTTTGTGGTCTTAGTTATAATTTGTAAAGCAACCCAGCGGACGCACAGGCAGTACCTGCCTATGTCTGCTGATTTCCTTATCTTTCATTTTCACTAAAGGCTACAACAATTATGTATATTTTAGTTTAGTTTATTATTTATAAACGATTTATGTTTACAATCATTTTGTTATTTTTCATGTCAGTAGCTTAAGTTTGTATGGGAATAAACTTTTCTTTCATTCATTCATTCATTATCGCATGAACTATATATCACTCCTGGTTATTTGTATTACCATTAATATTCACGAAATCTTCAAAAAAATCATGACACCAACATTGTAATTTGTTTAAATTTTATTTGCTAAACTAGAAAAGTCAGCTACTGTACACAGATTTAGCTAAGTAATCAACAGTGTCACAAATATTAACATATTGTTTTGAAAATCTAAACGGAAGTATAATTTCAAGAAGCAGGTAAAGTTATAAACACTTCCTCAAGATATCGAAAATCATTTCCTTAACAACCCCCCTCAGAACTGCTGTTTTACTGAAAGGAGTTCATTCAAAGGTAGTTGGATCTTTCATTAATTTATTTGCCTCTTTTCAGCGCCATCCCAATCAAAGAGTTGTTACATTACAGTATATTTAATTGCCAAGCCGCGGTGCTGTGACATTAATTGTGAGTTTAAAACATAATTAATAGCTTTAGCATCAGAGTGATACCAACCGTTTAACTCGAACTGCAGTTTTAACTAAACGCTGTCTGTAGTATGTAATACTAAAATATATTGAAAATTTAAAAACTAATTCCCTTAACATCTAATTTTAAACATTTTTTACTTAGGTCTAAGCTTCATGAAATTAAAATGCCTAAAAAGCTACAGCACGAAATGCAAATGAAAAGATAAAAACACAAGTGAAAACGTTTACTACCTTTTATAAATCACCTACACAAAAATAAAAACAAAAAATGATTCAAGGTTGACAAAAAGCTGTTTCAACTAAATACTCCTTTTTGGAACAATGTTGACCATTTAACATCTAAAAATACAAAAAAAACATAACTGTCCCGCTTTAGAAAATCATTTAAAAGGCCGGCGGGAAATGAATGGTGCCCTCATTAAAAAGTGACCCGCCGATGCGATAGTGTGATCGTGTGGTCTGGAGGGCGGGTTGCTGGTCCTATGTGGGACGGACATGCCCACGTCATTACCAGCTCTTCACTACGAAATCACCCCATTAATGCCCTGCAGCACAGAGAAGGATATTCTCTGTGGTTGCAGCTCTTAACTCGATGTGCACTTTTCACTGTCAACGCTTGATTTGCAAAATGTTAGTGAAAACTTTGCATTATTCACATTTTTATTCTATAGTTTCTTTATCATTGTGAAAAAGTGTTTTGGGACATAAGTACCGTAACAACGAATAATATATTAAAAATTTGAAAGTTAAAGATGAGAACCTCATAAAGAACAGAAAATAGAGTAAACAGGAACCAAACAATCGTTCATCTGGCAATGGTTCGGTTGTGTTTTAAATTTCTTAAGTTACGTCGACAGGTTTCAAAATACAAAAGATAAATGGTATATTGAACAATTTGCAGCTGTAAACTTACCGTTTAACTTAAATTGTAACAATTTACGTAGCGATGGGAGTTTTAAGCGATTCAGTGGCCTAAGAAAACCCTGCCCTTTGTAATTTGTGCTTTCTACGCCAGTGGCATTTTATATCGTTTTGATCGGGAACGGTCCAAACCCGGGTCTTGTTACTATCTAACGGCGACCTTTTGTTAGATAGCGTCATTAATTCATAGCCCAATAACAAATGGCAACTGGACCCAGTTTCTATCCTGTCAGGAATCGAACTTTTGTGATGTATACATTAAATGATATAATCCTTTGAAAATAATAACAAATTTTAAGACAAAAATGTGACAAAGGCCACAAACATCTATTACTTCAACACGTACTAAACAACTGAAACCATCGTTCGACGAGAACTATAAGGTTAAAATCGAACAATAGTTGTTTTACAGGTTACCCGCATAAATAAACATCATAAAAGAACAATAAATATGTGGTTATCTGGCCGAACGAACAACACATAATGTTTGTAGAACAATACGTGTACGGGGCTTTGTTGGAGGTGTCACCATCCGCATGCATGCGCGCCGCCACTGCCTGGGTCGAGGCGACTGTACACACCCCCGGGGCCTGACGATATTCACCTACTGTTTGTATACGCTGCACTGTGTTGAATGGTCAGTTTAAATGTTTTCGGAAAATAAAAGAAAGACGTTATAGTATTCCCATTGGACCTGTTTGTGAATTAAGAAAATACGGGGGGGGTTAGGGTTTACTGAGAGATAGGATGTCGATATAATTTGAAATAGAATAAACTGCGTCAGTTAGCTTCAACCATTGTAATAATTATTTTTAAGAAAGTAAATTATACTTACTGACAGGAAATCTCGGAATTTTGATGATTAATAATATTTTTGTTTTACGGTTGACTGTTTTTAACAATTTAAGTTAAAGACGATGAAAAGTCTCAATTAAATTATAAAGATATTTTTTTGGTTACATTGATAATTTTAAATTAAAACGTAATTATCATTGATAAATAAAAAGCGAAAAATTCATTTAAACCTTAAAACATGGGAATAGAAACAGAAAACGTGCATTTATATTAATTTACCGAAATAATACTCAAAGATTTAACACAAAGATTTTGCAGTAAGGAAGAGACGTACGGCAAAGCATGAGGCACTAGGTTAATGTAACAACTGAGCATTACGGTGATGTATGCGTCCATTAAACGGCCTGTTATAGCCGATTAACTGGGACGACCTGATCCTAAACCGCCACAACCTCCGGGACAACACTGGCCGCATGTCTGGACGATACAGGGCTGGGACGACATGATCCGACACCGCCACAACCACCGGGACGTCACTGACCGCGTGTCTGCACAATACAGGACTGGGACGAAATGATCCGACACCGCCGCAACCACCGGGACATCACTGGCCGCATGTCTGGACAATACAGGACTGGGACGACATGATCCGACACCGCCGCAACCACCGGGACGTCACTGGCCGCATGTCTGGACAATACAGGACTGGGACGACATGATCCGACACCGCCGCAACCACCGGGACGTCACTGGCCGCATGTCTGGACAATACAGGACTCGGACGACATGATCCGACACCGCCGCAACCACCGGGACGTCACTGGCCGCATGTCTGGACAATGCAGGACTGGGACGACATGATCCGACACCGCCGCAACCACCGGGACGTCACTGGCCGCATATCTGGACAATACAGGACTGGGACGACATGATCCGACACCACCGCAACCACCGGGACGTCACTGGCCGCATGTCTGGACAATACAGGACTGGGACGACATGATCCGACACCGCCGCAACCACCGGGACGTCACTGGCCGCATGTCTGGACAATACAGGACTGGGGCGACATGATCCGACACCGCCGCAACCACCGGGACGTCACTGGCCGCATGTCTGGACAATACAGGGCTGGGACGACAGGATCTGACACCGCCGCAACCACCGGGACGTCACTGGCCGCATGTCTGGACAATACAGGGCTGTGACGACATGATCCAACACCGCCACAACCATCGGGACGTCACTGACCGCATGTCTGGACAATATTGGGCTGGAACGACCTGATCTGACACCGCCACAACCACCGGGACGTCACTGGCCGCATGTCTGGACAATACAGGGCTGGGACGACCTGATCCGACAGTGCCGCAACCACCGGGACGTCACTGGCCGCATGTCTGGACAATACATGGCTGGGACGACATGACCCGACACCGCCGCAACCACCGGGACGTCACTGGCCGCATGTCTGGACAATACAGGGCTGGGACGACATGATCCGACACCGCCGCAACCACCGGGACGTCACTGGCCGCATGTCTGGACAATACAGGGCTGGGACGACATGACCCGACACCGCCGCAACCACCGGGACGTCACTGGCCGCATGTCTGGACAATACAGGGCTGGCTCGACCTGGTCCGACACCGCCGCAACCACCGGGACGTCACTGGCCGCATGACTGGACAATACAGGGCTGGGACGACATGACCCGACACCGCCGCAACCACCGGGACGTCACTGGCCGCATGTCTGGACAATACAGGGCTGGGACGACATGATCCGACACCGCCACAACCACCGGGACGTCACTGGCCGCATGTCTGGACAATACAGGGGTGGGACGACATGATCCGACACCGCCACAACCATCGGGACGTCACTGGCCGCATGTCTGGACAATACAGGGGTGGGACGACATGATCCGACACCGCCACAACCATCGGGACGTCACTGGCCGCATGTCTGGACAAAACAGCTTTGACGACCTCAAAAACTCGAACCTCAAAATCCCGAAATCCCGAAATATCTCGAAATCCCGATACCTCGAATTATTTCCGATTCTTAGGGAAATCCTGTCAAAAGCCAAAATAAATAAATACCATGCTAGACTCGAACTAATTTTACGGTAATATTTTACCTCCGCTAGAGATGAAGCAACGCAAAAAATACCTATATTACTCGAATATCAGTAGATGATTCGAATTATATTTGGAGTTACCTCAAAGTCGAAGTTTACCTCTATCTCGACGTTGACTTAACGGTCCTCTGTAAGCTTAACCCCCAACGTACAGGCCACAACGGGTCAAGAGTCATATCCGATTCGGTCCAACGTTACTATTCTCCACCTCTGTAACTCGAATTGTCATTTTACCTCTATATCTCAAATCTATCTCAAATTAACTAGCTCTTTAAGCAGAAAGTAACCATGAATTACCTCTATAACTCGAACTATGTCTAAGTCAAACTGTACGCAACTCGAAGAAACATCGTATTCCCGTGGCATTTCGAGTTAGAGGCATGAATTACGTCTATAACTCGAACTATGTCTAAGTCAAACTATGCGAAACTCGAAGAACTATGTATTCCCGTGGGATTTCGAGTTAGAGTCGACTGTATTCGATAAACACGAGTGAGAGGTTCGCTGACAGCGCGTGCGACGCCGCGGGAACTCCGTAATTATGAGGCGGGTCTGCGGTCGCCGACACGCTGCCACTCAATTATGTAATGTTCTTGCCGAGAAAACAATAATGCTGCTTCACAGGACCCAAGTTAATGATACATTATCTCTTATAAGACAGTGCGACTTTAAAAGTGCATTATAATATCTATGTTTTCTGTTTTTCTTTCAACCAGTTTCTATATCAAAGGTGCGCTAATGTTTTTTACTATGGCAGGGTTTAAATTAATTAATGTTTATATTTTTATATTGAAATTCAAAGCTAAGTAGATTAATTTAGCTCGGAAAAAGTTCGAAGCCGATCCTAGCTATTGTTTTAATAAACGAGGTCAAATAAAAAGCCAACTAAAGTTTACCTCGCGTTGCAAATTATTTAATCTTCATTCACACCGTATTATATGATAATTAATTTTTTCGTTGCCTCATGAGTAAATGAATGAGTAAATTAACTTAAATTAAAGAAATACTACTCTTATGTTAGCTATAAATAAAAAAATTAAAATTAAAATTATAAGGTATATTTATCAACCATTAAAGTAAACAGAATTACGTTATCCTTTAAACCCATATCATAAAATTTCCGCAAAAAACAAAGAGCGAAGAGTGGCCGCGATAATGGAATACAGATGACATCAAAGGTCAAATAATTATCCTGGACGGCCTGCTCTTGTCAGATGATGAAAGGTGGGTCTCCCCCCCCCCCCCGGCCACGGGAGAACAAAGGTGTTGGAATCAATCGAGGGGACAATGGGACGGCAATTAATGCAAGGATGACCAGTCGCCGACCGCCCCGCCCCGCCGATAATAATAACTGTAAATAACCAACCCTTCCTGGCCACCGTTCCTTAGTCACCTGCGGCGGCACTTTACTAGATCACTTCCATTGATTATTGTTAGTTGGAGAGTCGGTTAGGTGAAAAATTTAATTAGGTTTGATAAAAGTTGATTGTGTGAGTGGTTTATGTGTGTAGGGGGCGGAGTAGGGATTGCGGATGTCAGGGTTGTGATGTGAGCTAGAATCTCATTATTGGGTTGTTAATTTTATCATTCATAATTGATTTTCTTCCATCGTTGTCCAGTCGTTTACTGAAGAAATATCGTAATTTTTTCCCGAAAAACTGCTACTTAAATTGTTGATTAATTATTGACTACCATTTATTTACATGTGTGAAAATTGGAGGCAGCCTTACTATATTATGTTATTGAGCGATGCGGTTAAAAAAACTCATCAATGGCACAGAGTGACACCTACTTCAGCCATTTTTTTATTGTTTGATGACATATTTATTCAAGTTCCTAACTGGATAATAATACGCTGAATCAAAGATGAAGTATCTGATCCCTCTGTAGCTGAATATATTAATGGCCAAAACATGGTAAGAATCCTCAGTCTTTCTCAATATGTAGAAAGGAATGTCAATCAAGTCTTTTCCTCTGGTGCTGTGGATATCTTGGTCCACTGTTACTGCGAGTGAATTGTTTCACTTCACGTAGAGCAAGCTGGGAAAGTCGTATATACAGTTGGATCCCAAAACTAATGAAAATACGCAAATTGAACATTATGTCCTATATTCTGTAGAAATGTTAACTGTTTCCTTGCCTGTTTCACGCCATTTAAAAGACAATACAGTTATATATTGACAATATAATTTTTTAATATTATATTTAAAAGTTCAACGTTGAAATATCTGCCACGACATAATATGCGATTTGTATCTCAGGGCAGAAATATTTTCATTTCAACCCGTAACTCCAAATCGGAAGGCACATGAAGCAGTTTGTTCCAGCCATTGCATTGTCTATGGATCACTTCAGAGCCCCTGGGTGACCTAGAAACACAGACGAAAAACCTTGACTAGGAGGATAAAGGTACTTTACATACTTAAATTATTTAATTACTGTTAATGCAAGTGCTTGTAAAGTGCTCGTTTTTATTTGAAAACTAATAAGTCTGAAACAAATTTTATTTATAAACTATTTTGTTGTTTCAAACTATTAACTATTTCGTTGTTTTGTTAATCTATTAAAAGAATTGGCTATATAGTTTTGGTGCAATTACGTTTTACCTTCCCTCCGTGAATTCACGCATGAACTAAAATGATATAACTACTTCTTTACGTACGATCGTGTTGCTATATTTTCAGCAATCTTTGTTAAAATCTCGCCCGTCTCGACCGTAGAAGCCAATATGTTTAAGACAACTTGGCAAACAAGTTAGCTCGAGCCCAGATCTACAAAGTGTGCGGAAGTTGAGAATATTAGCATGTTAGCTTAGCAAAGTTGACTCGGTAAAGTTGAATACTTCAATTTGCAAGTTGTTGTGATGAAGCCTAATCTATCGATAACGTTAAGTTGACGACGCCGAGCGGCAATTTCTATCTACATTCCCGTGGATTGTCTCTTAAGACAACTTTTCTTTTCCTGTACTTTTTGGAATGAGTCTAAAATACCGGACGGAGATGACGTTTGTATTATAACTGAACGGTAAAGGATAAAATGCTTTGAGTGAGAAAATTTTTTAAAGTTGAAACAAATATTATTTCCAATTTTAGATTAGCCAGTTCCGTGATTTTATACGAGCTCGTGACCTTTAATTTTTTATAAGATTTTTTTAATGCCATTATATATTTATTCTTTTATTTCTAACACCTCAAAAGACACAGACAGGTAGAAAATCTATTCTATTCGCGATTTATAGAATAAATTCATTGGCGGTTTTCATAATAACGATTAGGTTAACATATAAGGATAAAACTCTACTGTCCACTACAACATAACTAACTGATTAACTTAAGAGCAATGCATTTTTCAAAATTTGATTAATTATAAGAGGGAGAAATATAGATAAACAAAAGCATAGTAAAAGTAGAAATAAACGTGTATGGGTCATTTAAACTAAAGAAAGAATGCAAATATAAAAGCATTCGAACATGAATTTAAGACTGTTAAAACAAAATGATTGGAGTATGGCAAATAATGAAAGTCCTTACCAAAACAGAATTACCGCCAAGTCATCAAAGATTGAAGTTTTACCTGAAATTAAAAAAAGTTGTTACACTTTATTAAAGGGCAAACACAGATGTACTAACAATAATAAACAATATTCAAATGCCATTGAAATACAAAAAGTGCGATTGAAACTGACAACAAAATATAAAAATATTTATTAGGATACTTATATTAATAATACTTGGGTTTATTGTAAACTAAAAATTTATTTGTTTACTACAGTACTATAATAATTTATATATAACATGTGCTTGATATAACATTCATAACTATATCGATCATGATAACAAACGACAAAACTTTAAAGTTTTTAGCTCACGTGGAATTCATTTTTCTCACAGACATATAAATTAGTTTTTCAGAAATGTAAATCCACTATTAAGTTGAAATTTTGACATTTTATGGGTAGACAGCGCTTGATAAAAACCATAAAATGTATTTTAATGTGTTCCAGACAAAATATTTATTCAACCAGATTCGATTTCAAAAACCAAAACTCTAATTTAATACTCGTAAATCCTATTCTATAAACCGATCCCCCTAAAAAATATATTATAATTTTTTTTATATTAGCCTATATCAAAACATTTACAGTTACGCATACCTGTTGCAGTATGAACGTTGAAAAATTACCTACACTGTAGTTTTACATTCAGACTTTCACAAAAAATATTGGCCTTTAAACTAAATAGTTTTTGCATCATCTGCACTGGGGCATTCACGAGAAAACTTAATGCAGAGCCATTATTGTCGGAAGAATGTGATCAGCGTGGCGGAGCGACTACGCTGCAGTAAAAACAATCTACTTCATAACGCTTTGTAATTCATGTGAAAGTCATTGTTTAAAACTTACATTAAACTTTGTTTAAAAAATCAATCATTTACATTCTTGAAAAAATTTCAAATAATATATTTCCGGACTCCGTATATGGTGTCGGAAAAAGTAATAAAAACACACTGGAATAAAAAATTGTAAATACATTAATAACATTATTAATATTAATGAAAGGAGAATCTTGTATTTTAAGATATCGTTTCCTTGAAATAGAAGTAAAGATTCTCTCCAAAAATTGATTTTCTAAAACGTCAAGGCAGAAAAATGATTTATAACAAAAAAATTTGAATATGTGATTCTTAACTCGTGCTTTTATAGAAGTATTACTCAATACATAAATTAAGCGGAACGCTACAGTTACAGGAAAGTTACAGTTTTTGAAGATTTTGCTAAAATATATATAAATGACTGATTAAAAGAATGGAGTGCACAGCAACTTTTTAAAGTGTGTTTTACATTTACATATCGTTATGAAAAAATATATGTATTTACTGCCGCGCAGTCGCTCCGCCGTTCGCCTTTTCAATAATCAGGATCTAGAAAGCTAAAAGTGTTTTGGGAAAAGTAAATCCAGTAAGAGAACATTCGTCTGCAGGTCTCGGGGGATCTGGGCAGTTACTGCACTTGCATCGCTACTGCTCGCGAGCTGCATTCGGCATTCGTCACTCGACAAAGTTGTTGCAGTTTGTTTCCAGCAACTACCAGCCTTGCCCCACTTCTCGGCGACGGCGACGGCGATCACTAAACAGCTGTGCATGTAAACGGCTTTGCTGGCTGGCGTCTTGTGCCAAATGCAACGTTGTAATAACGCCGAGACTGTACACAGAGTGAGCGAGGGTCGGGTGCTATGTTTATATTGTTTTGCAGCTATGTAGAGCTCGTTGCAGCTTTGTGTTGCTCTACATTTATTGAATGATCGGTGTATTGTTGTAGGATCCAGTAAAAACTGTGGGCATAAAGAGAAATAGAATATTTTAATTATTTACGTTGATATCATCGTAGTCGTACTAGTTTCAGAATTAATCGTGGGATTTCAAAATATTTCTTATTGCATTCGCATGGATGAAATAATATATAGTTTATATATAGCGTATTCAAAATATTGAAAAGAAAATCTAAAGAGATGTCATTGACATATTTAGGATATAATGCACTTTTCTAAAGTCTATGGGAGAAAAAAGGAAAAATACAATTTTTAAAAGGGGAGGGATTTGCTCGTAAATACATTTTTTAGAAATTTTTTAAAGTGCCTCCACGGCAAAACGCTTGAGGAATATTGTGTTGGGAAAGAGGAAGATTGTCAACATTAAGTTAATGATGTAACTAAAGCTACATTAAAACTATTCAAAACCAATTAATGTAAATCATAAATTTTCATTGAAATTACCGAATTTGGAAGTTCCTTATTATGAAGTGACAAAGTCAAATATATCTCACTCGTGAAATATGATTTGTTGATTAAAATCAAGGCCGCACTAAACAATTTAAATCCTCCTTTATTTGTTTAACTAGTAAACAAAAAGATCAAACGTAGCATTCACTCTTGAAGAAGATTTACAAAAATAGTTTCCAGAAAAACAATTGCTCTAACAATGTATCAGATAAGAGAAAACTTAATTAAAGAGCAATCGCTGAACGGTCTGTAAATAAAGGTCTGCAGTGGTATAAAACAGCTGGGAAGGACGTGGCGGGGTGGGGGGAGGGGGAACGGATCAGCTGATTAATTAGACATTACTGTGTTGTGATTTCAACCCACCTGCAACTGAATCTCCGTCTCTTACTTACTATTTACGATTGTAATGAAATTCAACTTGAAGCTAACGCCATTTTATTAATTGCTTTTAAACGATTGAAAACCTTGTTTACCTCACAGAAGCGAGTGCAGTCAAAAGTGCATTTTAAACTAATTCTGATCAATTATTTAGAAAGCTCTCTTTGGTTAAATACGCCTATGTATGCGCACATGTTTAATTGCCCCCTCCCTGCAGCATGTCACTACAATGTAGGCCATTACTTCATCTGTCAAGTCAAGTACAGAGGGAACAACCAGACATCATGTGTGGAGATGTTTATGTTAGTGTGCTCATTGTACAACGACATCCTCGCTTAAGTGCATCACATTACTTTGTGTTACATATTGAGAATATAAACTCTAAAGATATCTTAAGTATCGTAAAATGAGATAAGGTCTTTGGGTAAGAAGTGGGTCTTGAGCAGATTTTGACGGATACTTACAACTAACTATATGAGATATGTCTGTTTTTTTTAATATTTATTATTATTTTAATGCTAACACTTTTAAGATATTATAAACTATTTTACTGCCTGTAATTAAGTATTAAATGGATTTATTATTAAGAAACAACGGAAGCGAATAAAGCGATTGTTTACTCTGACTTGAATATTCAAGGGTATAGTAAATAGTAAGAAAGAAATTCTGCGTAAGCATACTTAATTACAAACATGCGGTTACATGCTATAACCCGACTCATTATCACGACACTAAATAATGTTTTTATAAAGTACATATTTATTTTATTACATTTTAATATATATGAGATTATAAATAAAATAATATCTCAAAGGAAAACCACCGTTCAACGGTGGGGAAGTGATGACAAGGCGGCTGGGTTGTATGAAAAGAAGATAATCATAAACCGGATGTAGCGTTATACTACATTTACCCGTAAGAAGTGGTTACATCGTGTTATCACTATCACAGGGAAAGAGGAAACGTTTCACGCTCGCACTTTTGTGCAAGTAATACCATAGATTACTTCGTATTTTTCCAGTTTAAATATGAGGAAAATGTACTGAATATTTGTTGTGCATATATGTTATTGGAAATATTAGTTTTTTTTTAAGAGTGTGTAAAAAATATGATAGTTTAATGATTTACAATTGAAGTTTTGCTAGAGAGCCTTAAAAACGAAAGTTATACTTCATTGATTAATTGAGAGCCTAAGCTTTCCGAAACAATCACATCAATATTTTCTCCAAAATATGAAGCAAGTGAAAGTGAAATGATGAAGCAAGTACGTCTCCATTTGCAAGTAATAATAATTTTTTTTCTAACTAGTAAGAAGTATACATATTCAAACACTTGTAAGTAAAATGGTCTGACTTAAATGAACTTTCACGCTAACTCTCCACCAAAACATTCCTAACCAAAGTTTTCATTGTTGTCCCACTCGAATATCGATTTCCGGTCAACAGGATCTGGCGGACGTCTTTAATGAAAACCGCATTTCCAATTACAATACGAGACGCATAAATCAATTGTTGTCGGAATCGACGGTCCTCCCTGTCCGCCGCACTCGGACAGGGCAATTGACGCTCGGAACACTCCCGGACAGCGCTCAAAATCAAAAATCGGCATCGACAAGAAATTACGAATATAATTGGATCGGCGGACGAGAGGATGGTGACGGTCCATAAATTGGGTGTCACACTACACCATTAATTGTACATATTGAGGCTTCGGGACGTGTCGCCGTGGCCGAGTGATATTAATCGTTCCCGCACGCGCGTGCATGTAACACGCGTGACCGACGTGTAACAACACGCGTGACCGACGTGTAACAACACGCGTGACCGACGTGTAACAACACGCGTGACCGACGTGTAACAACACGCGTGACCGATGTGTCAGTGGTCGAATTCGCAACTGACATTCGATTGACAATTGTCAATCAGGTAAATTTTTAAAGGGAAGATTTGCCACGTAAATCTGTTCATACACTGCAATGTGAGGAGGAAGAAGTGTTTAAATGTAACTACTTACTTTTTAGAAACTAAGCAAGTAGTATGATGCCAATCGATATAGTTCGGTCTCCTTACAGGATTTTAGTTAATAAAAGCAGGCATAAAAGCTTCAAGAGAGGGAAAATACGATCGGCATGAATTACTAAAGTTAAGAACCTTAGATTCCAGATGAATATTACATATATTAGTAAAACCGATTTTAATCCCCTGGGTTATTTACTGAACAAAGTAAGTAATACATTTGCATAATAGTAAGTCAAAGAATAAATAGTGATTTCACTTATGTAGTTTACAGTATACTTACGTACATTTTTGCTACAAAGTTAAAGTTGCCACAAGAGGGATCGGGTAATACAGGTTGAGAGGGAAGGGTAGTTAGGTACTGCACTGCTAGGATTATTGATGGTGGTCTTAAATCCTCTCTACCAAGGCCCAACTTCTTCCATCGAAACAACGTATAGTGCGGGTGTTTTAGCTCTTTTTTTAATTATTTGGGTAGAGCTCGACCTTTTATTAAATTACGTAACATGATTTGATTGACAGTAAAAACTCTACTATTACTTTTAACGGTGAACATTTTAAGAAAGTAAAATATCCTCTACATCCTCATTCGTATTAGTAATAGTCAAAATTAAATATGTTAAGTGACTTTTAGGCAAATATATGTTAGTAAAACATTAAAAACTACTTATACACATTTCTATAATTTTTTTTCTTTCACTCACCATTACAGAATCCTATTTTTATCATTTCTTAGTATTACAAATGTTAAAGTATGTGTGAATATCTGTCTTTCAACCACGTAAAAAGTCTGGACCAAATGAGCTGAAATTTTGCAGGAATAGAGCCACTAATGAGAAAAGGACATAGGCATATTCACTTCCCTAAAATGCCTTCGGGCTACGTCCCGTGAACGTCCTTAGCTTCAATGTTTACATTATAAGGATGTAAACAATCAAATACTGGATTTTAAACGGCTGTGAATAATAAAATTTGACAGTTCAAAAAACAGAAGTAAGATAGCTGTAATTTTTATCGTGAGCGAAGCCACGGGCAACTGCTAGTTATTTGTAATATGATGATTTTTAGAAAACAAAGTTTATATAATCTTATACGCGTAAAGCTATCTTACATTTCAAATCGAAGAGGATCGTTGGTTAAAAAGCAGTCTTTTAATTTACGAATAAGAAAACCTCCACGACTACCACAATGAGTATTACAGAATCGACCGGCTGCTACTTGATAGTCGCAGCGCGTAATATTACGTTGGCCCCTTTATATTGGCCTGACTCTGTGTAATAGGTAATCACTATTCAAACTAATCGCCAATGACCGTCGTGTCGGTGGCTTGACAGAGGGGGAGAGGGGAGGGGAGGGGGGGCAACACCTACCCAACAATAAACAGCTCATCCCGTCGCCCCGTCTCCGGCGAGGCTTACTCTATTCAATACTAGTTAATAGAGTTGGGAACTTGGGGCCTAATACAGAGCCCAACTTGGCGCATACTTGCCCCCCCCCCCACAGTCGCCCTCCAAGGAAGCACCCCCGGCTTGGAATTTTCAATATCACCAAATACGATCTCTTTCTCATCCCATCGCCTTTTATTGTATTGCAAATGTATTGGTTGCTAATAGGTTTGCGCCGGTATTCCCGGAGACTTTTCCTTAATTGAAATTGTTCGGGTACTTAGGTGATTATTTTTTACCGTGGAGTGCTTTTGGCAGGGGCTAAGTGGCTTTCTTGGAGGATAAATAAATTAACTGTAGTACATCAAAGGAATTGTATTAATATCAAACCTTTACCTCGTTAATACATCTTGTACTTATATGAGGAAATATTTTAAATTAATTTTTAACTTGAATGAATTTCCACGGAAATTACTGATTAAGGCACTATAGACAACAAAAATAAGTTTTGGATTCAGTATAATGCAAACACAAAAAAAGACCAAAAATATTGCACAAATAATATCCTAAAAGGAAAAATCTTGCGGAAAAGTTTAACGGGAATACTACAATCGGGCACACAACTTGATACTAATTAAAACAAATCACATCCTGTAACCGACTACTGTGACCGTAATTCACCATAATTGTTTGCGTTGTTTTTGCACTTGCTGCAACTCAACTTCGCATTAAGGGCGATGTTTTAAACAGTGGGAGATTCTGTGGCCAAAAGTTAACTGATTTTATTGAGCACGCAATACATTGTATTCCAATTTTTCTGTGGGAATAAATATCCACTCCATTAAGCAACTCGTAAAAACGTCTAATCCTCTTTAAAGTGAAGCAGAAATCCCTTGCATTGTCCACGGACATAAATGTGTCCATAATGTTTGCAGGTGTGTTATTTTAACAATTTGGGGGAATCGCTCGTTGACGCGGTAACAATATAATAATAACGGGCCCCGGCTCCCAGCTAATACGCTGCATTGATTTGATCAGATATGCAAACAAGACTATCAATGGCAGCGACGACCCCTGCCAAATGGGACATTAATTAAAACATAAAGGGCCTATATCCGACGTAACGGCACCGTGGCAAAAGGTTACAGCAGTTTGGATTCAGAGCCAAATGTATTATTGAGTGGTGTGACATACCCTGCCAGCATCTTATCATGGAGATGTATACTGTATTGTAAATGTAAATCGAATTCAGCTTCAAAAACTATATAAAGTAAGTTCTGTACGATAGTAAAAAATGCTATGGAAATAATTAATATATGTGTTACTTAAATCTAAGCGTTGGGTAGCTAGTTTAAGGTGGATTGTTTATGAATTTAAATTTCTACCATCGGTTAAAATTATATTCTTAATTAAAACTTAGTTGTTCTTGAACAGGTATGAAAAAGAGTTACATCATATTTTGTCATCAATTACAAATGGAACCCAATCGCATGTGCCAAGGTCTGGTGTGAATCTCGGTAGAGAAAGAAAGAGTCAAGTCAAATTAATGTAACATAGGCCTATATTTCAAGTGTAGATTTATTAATTCAACAATAGTGATTTAGCAGGGAAGTGCATTCGTAGCGTTTTTTTTGTGTAAGCAATATTTTTGTTCTGGTTTCATAAGTAAATTGCATTACCAACACACACAAAATCGGACCGTATAAACCGGTGCGTGTATAATTTTTTATGGTTTTGTAGAATTATTAAGCACATTATTTATTTAATTAAGGAAATATAACGCATTGAAGTTCATACACAAAACATCGAAAAATATTTTTTTAAATTTTGACGTAATTAAGGTATAAGTATAATTGTCGTTCTGGTAAAGAGCAATTTCTAACATTGATTCTACTTCAAGGTCCGCCAGTGCAACAATCAAGGTGTCTACTGACATCTGATTTTGAAATTCCAGTATATTTCCATTATTTCAAGAACAATTTTTTTCAAAATTGTTCACTCGCCAATTATTTATCTAACTAAGGAGCACCATTAATAATTTTTTTTATCAATATGAATAAAGTTTATTGTTAAAATTAAGTAACTGATTTAAAGCATTGACAAATAAGCTAAATATCAGAATAAAAACTGGTCAAAGATAAAACATACTTTACTTTTGATCAGGGTATCCCAAGTCCCCTCGTAGCCCTACGTTCCTCCTACTTCATTATCCAAATAATGAATAAAAAATTACAATCACAAATTAAAAAGTTCTTATTTACTATGAGTGTCTTTCGACACAGTCTCTCACTTTTATACCACACCATTTGTTTAAGGAAAATAATATAAAAATGAGAATAGATGAAAAAGTAAATGTTGAGAACATCTCCAATCTAAAAAAAAATTACTACATATAAAATTGTAAATCAGATTAAAATTGTAAATTAATATTGGAACTGAATTACAAGTGGTTTAATTTCGGTTTGCAAAAACACTGCTAAAATAGTGTTTTCGAGCTTTTTATAACCGAATGTATTAGACAAAACTATTTTTAAGGGATTTCATCTCTTGTATTTCAACAAAATTCCAGTACTAAATTAAAGATTCCAGTATAAATCCAGTATTTCCAGTATCAAAATAAAAATCCAGTATGATTCCAGTATTTCCTGTATCAGTAGACACCCTGAACAACAATAAATCGCCACTGTAACGAAAGTGCGCGACCGAAGACCCCTGGATTCACTTCAGTATCGTTAAACTCATTACCATGGAAATTTACAGAGACCCCGCTCCCGACCGCCCTCGATTCGACCCGGATAATATCAATCTGATGCAAATTCAACTATAATATTAGCTCTTGTTTGTTCTACCATATAAACGAACTTGTTTTACATCCAATTCTCTGTAATGTTTAAACTGAATTCTGTTTCAATGTTCTTCCTCATTGAGGACTACATTATTGTAGAGTACGTTAGTATATTTATGGAATCTAATGCGTACTACTCTTGTTATTTTTGAATGTAGTTAGTTGAAATGTTATTGTGCTATTTTATGTTTTTTTTGTAGTTTAGTTAATTAAAATTGTTGGCATTTTTCTTAATGTTTTTCATTGTTATCTTCATGTCAAAGGTATGATTACGTCAAATTACGCATTTCTTGATTAAAAGGTTCCAGGTCACATAACTTTGGAGTACAACATTTTTTTCACCACACTACGACGAAATCACCTGTTTTACAAACGTCAAACGCGGACCGAAACACGCTGTTTGCCGCCTCAGGACCGAAAACGTTGGGGACCCTAGGGCCGAGAGTCAGCTGATCGTTTATTTGTTTGAAACAACGTCAGAACATCACACAATTATACGGCATTCAATAGGTTTCAAAGACAGGATAGTTGCGATCGTATGATTTTCATAGCTGTGTTTGTTTGAATCATGATAAAGAAGTTGTATCGTCGCTCATAACCTTAAAGTTTTGTTTTCAAGTGAGTCAAATAAATCTGTTTTAGCGAATTTCCCCTATAGGGAAGAAGCTATTACCGTAGGTCTCATGGTAAGACCTAAGCCCAAGACCATAATAACTTTTCGTTTTGGGGCCCCCAGAAGCAAAAAAACACCATTCGTTCAAATTTCTAGATATATCTATATATATATATGTGTGTGTGTGTCTGTAAGCACGATAGCGCTCGCAAAAATGGTCCGATCGGAATGAAATTTGGCACAAGCGTGTAAAGTAGTAATTATTCGGACGAGTTCGTGAACCAGCCCGATCGGACCACCGGAAGGGGGGGTAAAGCGGGAAAACCCCTCCAAAAATGGGTTTTTCGAGTTTTTTATATAGAAAAATAAAATTTGTCGAATTTTGGTTGGCACCATTGAATTCAGCTCGAAAAAACAAACAATTTAGTAATTTGAATCATTGCTCTATGTCCATTGGTTACCGAGATACTGAAAGTGGTAAACACAGTACGTTGTCTCAATGTTAACCTTATGGGGAATAAGTAAAATTCTATATCTCGCTTATTTCTCAACATATCTTAATGGAACTTGGTTTGTGGCTTCATATAGATGAGATCTAATTTATTTTAGTATAAAATCCCGGATATTTCCGTTTTTATGGCAGCAAACCTGCATACTCATTCCCCATGTTATCCTTATGGGAAATAAAAAAAATGCAATATCTTCCTTATTTCTTAACATATCTTGATAAAAGTTGGTGTATGGCTTCTTCTAGTTCAGATCTACTAAACATTGAATTAAAACCACCCAGTTTTAAAATACCTGTTGCAGCAAACCTGCATACTCATTCCCCATGTTATTCTTATGGAGCTTATAAAAAGTGTCAAATCTCGCTATATTGGATTGAAACATGTACTTTGCGATTGAAATTCGCTGAGTATGCAGGTCTGCTGCAACGGGAGTATTTTAATTATTTAGGGTATATTTCTTTGTGTAGTGTGGTGAAAAATAGTGTTCGCACCTCGGCCGAAAGGGTTTTGCAGCTCTCGATCGTTTCAAATTCTCGACTTCGTCTCGAATTTGGAACACGATCTCGAGCCTGCAAAACCTCATTTTCGGCCCTTTTTGCGAAATATACTGCTAAGGTTTGATAATAGTATATTTCGCAAAAAGGGCCGAAAATGAGGTTTTGCAGGCTCTCGATCTTTTCAAATTCGAGACTTCGTCTCGAATTTGAAAAGATCGAGAGCTGCAAAACCGTTGCGGCCGAGGTGCGAACGCTATTTTTCACCTCACTACACAATAAAATATACCCTAAATAATTTTAAAACTGATTATTCTTTGACTCACTTGGAAACAAAACTTTAAGGTTATGAGCGACGATACAACTTCTTTACATGATTCAATCAATCAACTATAACTATGAAAATCATATGATCGCAACCATCCTGACTTTGGAACCTATTGAATGCCGTATAATTATGTGAATAAAAGATCAGGAGACTTTCGGCCCTAGGGCCCCAAACGTTGTCGGTCCTGTGGCGGCAAACAGTGTGTTTCAGTCCGCATTTGACGTTTGTAAACAGGCGATTTCGTCGTAGTGTGATGAAAAAATTGTTAAGTTTCAAAAGTGTACAGCCGTAGTATGTTAGCAGTATTTTGTGACGTTATTGTCCTCATTCGTGACCTAATGACGGTACTGAATCTAAGAGTCGATAATAAAGTAATATGCAAAAAACATTAAGTAAGCACTTAAATTCCAATGACAAAATAAACAAAACTTACGGAAGCACAGATGTGAGCTGAACCTCTCCGTGGGAAGCTGCGGATTTTTTTTACTCCGTCACTCATCAGAGTCATCAGCCCCTATAACTACGTTTTACCCCAAATTCGATACCCGTCCCGGTTGTGCGTCCCTTGCGACTCGTTGCTGGAGGGAGACGAGGGCGCGTGCGTACAACAGATGCGCCGCAGCTGCGACTTGGCTGCGTAACACATCTCAACACCCACACCGCCATCCGTCACTTCGGCTCATAAATAACAAGGGGAACTGTTTTTTTTTTTTTACTGCTCCATCTAATGGAAATAGCACTGCTGTTTCTAAAGTGAAACATGTGAAGAGTTGATGATTTACAATTTTATAATGGAAGACAAACTTTATTTGTGTACATTGTAGAAATCTTTGAACACTAGTTGGTGAATTATATGAAACAATAATGTATTATCAATTCTGCTTTCCTAAACAAATAATGTATCATCTAATAGAACAAATGGCTAAAATGAAACACTTAAAATACATCGTAGGTTGATACCGACTTTTAAAAAATTTGTGTAATTACTTACTTACTTTACTTGGTAATTATTCGAATAGTTTCGAATAACATCATCAAATTAACTAATGGATAAAAGCCTAAAACTGTAACCATTATCGTTGATCTCTACAACGGTAAATAAACATTTCCGTGAACATGAACTAAGTTGTAGTTAGGGAAGACGCTTTAACCAACAATAAACGCTCGCGAACGATAGGGGGGTGGGAGGGGGAGGGTGGAAGTAATCAAGAAGCCAGGATGAATGCACTACCTGGAGTCGAATGATCATCCTTAATTCAATATCCGATCCGCAATATTGCAAAAATATAAATAGCTCCCCGGAAACTGGCTTGCTTTAAGATATTATCAAATCATCAGCATCTCTGCTGCGCCGCCGACTACCATTTTCGACTTGAATATTTTATAAACCCTCCCTTTAAATAATGTATAAATACGCCTCTACACTGATTTTATGTGTAATGAAACGATACTTGCCAAAGTCGGATTTTGGAGGTCGAAAATAAACCTGTATAACATCACAAATTGCAATACATATGACTTTTAAATAAATAACAACATTATGCACAACATTACAGCTTTAATGTGAGGTAAATTGCATGTTTGTTTCAAGATAAGAAATAAACAATTATACGAAATGGTTTTTTTCTTAACTATGAAATAAGTAAGGAAATGGTAGTTCATTACGGTTTGAACTAACTCTATATTAAAAGCAGGCAAACATTTTGGATAGGTACAGGAAAAAGCATTGCTTTTGATAAATATAGCATTAAACTTAGTTGCATTTCATACGAATCGAAAGCGAAGTGAAAACTTTCACTGTTAATTAATGTATTAGGCTCGAAATTAAAACACATAGACCACAGTGCATCATTAAAATCTGATAATAAATGCCCAAGGCTTTAATGTTTACAACTGGTAATTTCAATATTGGTTTGAAATTTAATGCGTTTCCTATTGATGAATAATTTTTAACACCAAACTAATTTTACATTAGTGTTATTGGAATGTATTATAAGCACTTGAAATAGGTGTTAGCTTTGAATAAATGTACTACATAATACTTATTTAGCCTACTTTAAAATATTGATATCAAACAGGAACTCCTTTGCTCAAAAAGCAAGTAATAAAATAAGTTATATCGTTTCGGTTTTTATTTCTCCTTAATTTAGGTTTTTATTGGCCATTAAACATTTATATACCCTGGATTAAGCATCTTACATCGTTTATGATAAACATACAAATAATGGATTTACATATAAAATAACTATCAAGAAAGATGGAAAATGGCGATCGATTTCGACCCATCACACCGATCACCATCAGTCAGGCCCAATAAACTCTTGTACCCATTATATAAAACAACATAAATACTTTTAAGTTAATCATTATTTGGCTACAAATATCGCTGGGCTCAAGCAATATTGTTGAGGGGATTGTGATAAGGCGAACAATGTTTAAAGGCGTCATGAAAATTATGTGTAGCCCTATCATATATTTTGTGTTGGAGAATTACTCTTACAGCAATTCAGACGGAGAATTGTTTTTATTACACAAATAAGACATTTTATGATATAAAAGTCAAAGGAGGAAATAGGCAGAGAGCGTGGAAGAGAGAGCCAATGACAATTATGATGGAAAGAATTAAATTCCTTGGTCAATTGTTAAGGACACCAGAAAATAGAATAAGCAGAAGATGATTTGGGATGGAATAGAATAATACGAGCGGCATAAGATAAATTATAAACATTTAGGGAGTACTTGAGAAAATGTCGAGCTACATTTGTATAGCACAACAGCCGATTAAATGTTACTAACAATGTACTTACGATGGAAAAATAATATAGAAATTAAAAATATATTATGTAAAAGTAATATCTTTCCTAGTAAATACGGTCAGAAATTTAATTTCTCAATTACATAATAAATTTCTATATAATTAATAAAAAAAGTAAACTGCGAAGTAGAAAACACGTATCGAAAACATAAATTAAACAAAAAACAAATGAGGGAAATATAAGAATGGAATCCAAGCGGTCGGTTATTATTGAATCATTCACGGATGAATAAATCTTCTCTGGAATTTCCAATGTGTGAATTGGTTATCGGTCAGTTTCAATTCTAACTTCCACAGTCTTATTTTATCTTTTGCCTTCTGTTCATTATTTTTGTAACAGACGTTCTCATGCCGGTTTACCTCTTGTTGTATATAAAATCAACTGTTAGGCTTGAAGTTTGTTTATATTGTTAGATTTTTACATTCTCTGTATTAGATTGTAAATGAAAGTACCCCCTTTGCTGACGCGTTTTGTATGGTTTAATATAATACTAACGTGAGTTAACGTCAACAACATAATTTTATTTACAGTTCAGCTAACGTCGAACAACGTAGTTTTAACTAACAGACTAATTTGAATTTTTTCAATATTTCACGAAAAAATGTATTTAAGGAAGTATTGAAGTATTGATTGTCTTATCTCTTGGGGTCACGGCTATGTGCGGCACGTACGATAGCGTACTCACTATTCTTTTGTTATGCGAATGCTCCTCTCCCCACACGAGGGAGGTCGTTCCCGGCCAACGTGCATGTTTGATGTTATCGGACAGAGTTTCGGCGAAAAACGGCGGAACTGGAAGTTGTACCCCCTCATTATAACAGGGAACCCGGACCCGCTACAACCGCCGAGGAAGTAGCGACTTCAACATGCTACCGCTTCGGAAGTAGAGGGTATCACAACATGACATAAGGAGGTGGGGAAAACGATCAACCGTATATTTGTTTGTACACCATTCTCGTCGTTACGTCTTCAATAACGCAAACTCGTTGAGCTATACCCTCTTTAAAAATTTTCAAAATCGCGAAAATAGGTTATTGCAAAATTATGTCCCATTTATTTACAAAGCTGTGGGGACAGACATTTTGAAACTGTCTATATATACTTAAAGTAATTCAGATAATTCAATGGCTTACTATGAGACGTCTGCGCCTGCTGAAAACGTGAATACATCATCGTGACAAAAAACTAAAACACTTCATTAAAATAAATTTATTGCCATTCAAAACCATCTTACTAAATAGCGATTTCTTACAAAAAATTAACAAAAATTCAAAAAATTTCTCCGCGATCTTTCTATCTAAAAAGTTACACCGTTGGATGAATCTAATCAAGACATTTTGTATATACTGTAGTGACAATTTTGTATTGTTTTAACAAGTTAATTGTGTAGGAGCATGTTTTGAAAAACCTGCGCAGTGTCCCAAATCATGATTTGAATCTAATTCAAAAAAAATATTAGTATCATCGCTACAAGAACTTCAAAGTTCTAACGATATTTTCAGTTAACTCTAGAAGAACCCCACAACCCAAACAAATCCCCATACCCTCTCAGATCAAATAACTTCTTCGGACTCCGAAACATTTAATTTCAAGTAAACATAAGCACAACTTAACATTTACACCAAACGATCTGTGTTACAATTACCTGAAAATTGAGATTTTCACAATTAAATTAACCATAACAAACCGAAATTAAGGCGAGTAAAAGGAAGGCGAGGGGGGAGCAGTTGGGCTAAGTGCCGTTTCCTGTAGCAGTCCTGCCGCCGCTTGATGCCAATTCATTTATTCTCCCCGCAATTTAGGATTACCGGCTACAAAAAGGTCGGGTTTACTTTGTTAAGTAACATTAACCTTCGACTTTCAAATCACCCGAGGGCGGTCGAAGTGCGACCGATTTAGTTTAGATTTGTAGTAGGGTAAAAGTTTAAAATTTCTAAATGATTTCGTGTTTAGGAGATCCGAATTGCTTTTCCTGATTGATTTAGATGAGCGTGAGGTACACCCACACTATGATTGTTTGCGAAACGTTTGGTAGGTCAAGAGAAATTTATACTTTAATACTAATTGAAATTGCAACCTAGAAGTTATTTTAAGCAAAGTATGATTGAGGGATGAGTGTAAGACGTGTCTTGTTACAGACTAAGGCCGACAGTTCCCTTAGAAAGTACTGTTAATTAATAGCCAAACAGCCAATGGAAACTAAGGGTCTTATAGCTTAACGTGGGATCAGAACCACAATTTCGCCAACTTCACTTACGAACTGGTCTAATTATGAGGATGGTCTTATGGATGAACGTGGTATTCACCGATTCGGAAGTTAATCCCCACCAGGGAATATCGCACCCAATTCATCGCTTATAACTATCCACAATTCGTCGTAACTGAATTACAAGACGCGCAACCGTCCCAATCTACTATATTCACTGAAATTCCTAAACGACATAAAAGAATGCTTTCGAGTTTTATAAATCGTGATATCGTACTATGTTAACCAGTGTATACTATAATTAATCCCATTTTTGTACACGATATACTTCCAGACACAAAGTTAAACGCTCCTTACCAACACATCTTCAACCGTTCATTAATTTCTCGAGTATTTACCGCAAAACAAGCTTCAAAATCAAACTAACAACGCCAAAGCTTGGATATTAAACACGCGATTCATCTCGCACGGTAAAAGCTCTTCAATGTTCTGGGTTGGCAACTCTGACAATTAAACCTGCTTGGGGTTAGCAATAAAATGGAGAACCGCTGTAGAGGTTGCACACAACAGAAGCGAGTTTGCATTCGAGTTTATGCACACATCTCAACTTGTTTACTGGAGGTAAGAAATTAGATCTGTTCACGGAGTTGGTGTTTAAGTAGTTCCACTACTTAGGAGGTTACAGCGGCTTTTGTATCAGGCTTTTCATTACGGTCGTTGAGGGATGAAACGAGATTTTTGAAAGTTGGAGGAAAATAACATTACGTTTCCTTGGAAAAACACCAGAGGAATTTTTATGAGATGTTTTCTCCCTAAAAGGTTTTAATTAAATTAATTTTGAATTTAAACTTGCTTACTTGATGAATACAATAAGTAGAAGTACGAATATATTAATTACATCTCCTACAGTTAGCTAGTTGATGCCTGCAGAAAAAAATGATTATTGAGGGGAATAGGTGGAAATACCCCCGTTGCAGCAGACCTGCATACTCATCGAATTTAAAATACTTAAATAATTTAGATAACGCCTCAAATCGAGTAAGATCAACTAAAATCAAAAAATGAGCATGCAACTATTAATTTTATCGATAAGAATATGCATTTTCTCCATGGAATGAGTATGCAGGTTTGCTGGCATGGAATTGAGAAATTTAGATATTTTTGCTGTAATCCACTAGACGTCAACTACTTCAACTACATACATCTTTCATTTGAATATGTTGAGAAATAAGCGTGGTATAGAATGTTATTACCCACAAATAACATGAGAAACACACATAGCGCACATAGCGTGGGAATTTTGTAATGTCCCATAAGGTTAACATTGGGAAAACGTACTGTGTCTACCGCTTGCGATATCTCGCTGACCAATGGACATAGAGCAATAATTCAAGATAATTTGTTTTTATGGGATGAATTCAATGGTCTAAGCCAGAAATTTATAATTTTTATTTTTCTGGTTTCCAAACTCGTCCGAGTAATTATTACTTTACATGTCTATGACAAATTTTATTCAGATCGGACCATTTTTACGCGAGTTATCGTGCTTAAGACACAGACAAACACACATGTATATATATATATATATATATACATTTATATAGTCATAAAAATGAACGGGTGTTTTATTGGCGCCTGGAGACCTCGAATGGTATCTCGGGCTTAAGTCTTACTATGAGACCACCGGTAAAAGTTTCTCCCCATAGGAGAAATTCACTAATATAGGGGACATTTTCTAAAAATAAATGAACAAAATTGAGGCCGTAACCAAAGGCGCGGTAGGCGGCGCGGAGATGTGCAAAATGGGCAGTGTACGTTTAATTAGCAATGCTAAATCAGCATCCCGCAGTTAATGGACCCTTGGAGCACCGCCCGCCGCCCTTCTCTATCCTAATTATATCAATTATACACCTGTTAATTAAACAAATATGAAGCGTTTCTTGCCCTCGGCTCGTCCGAACGTTATTGTGTTCCCCAAACCAATTATTTTGTACCTGCGAAGGTTTAGTTAGAAAATTACTGGTTGGAACGGTTATGTGTCTTTTGATATCTGAACAATAATGTGCGTATTCAACGGGCGTTGTATTTTTATTATAATTATTTTAAAGGGTTTGAGAAAATACAAGAGAGGATAAAGTGATTATGTTGTGCTTAAAAATTGTTTTTTAAGTATTAAGGATTTTACTAAATTTAATTCTGTACGATTTTATTTTGATTCTATATTAAGTACTGAGCTTACGTTTCAGCAGACCAAAAAAAGTGAATTTCAAACGATGGAAATAAAAAGCACAAGTGAAGCCTAATAGATAAAGCGTTTACTCTAGTTAAATTAAAAGCCATACCTTGGAACAAACATGCAAAAATATTCTACGGAAGAATAACAAGAAAAGTGAGTGTGCAGATTTTCTACCAGGATTTACAAAGTTTAATAATTTTTTATATAACCTAGTTCAAACACATATCGATTATAATTCTCTTGCTACGTCGATAAGGTATGCACACTTGTATGTATAAATAACAACAAAACGATAATTAAAGGAGGCAATAAACCGTCAGGTCGGGAAATTATCGACAAAAGTTAATTATTCATGAGAAATGACGGGAGGAACAAGATTTCCTCTGTGGGACATTCATAAATATTTAGAGCCAACTTAATTTTTTTTTTGCCACCGAAATGCAGGCTTTGAAATAAAAGCTACGTATTCAACAGTTGCCACGACTTTTGTCCACTGCTTTCTAGGAATATTATATTACTTAGTTTTATATGACTGAATTTTTGGGAGAACTGGATTTAACAACCAATCGGAGAATCGGAGAGCATTGTATAAATAACAAAACATATAAAAATGATATAACCATAATTAAATCATGATTAGCGGGCAAATAAGTCTGTATTCGCTCTCGGTATCAATCAACTAAGAAAGTCTTGAAATACTAAACTGGTAACCATATTATGTTCTTATGG
The DNA here is from genome assembly GCA_035578135.1 of Flexamia atlantica. NCBI lineage: Eukaryota > Metazoa > Arthropoda > Insecta > Hemiptera > Cicadellidae > Flexamia > Flexamia atlantica. The sequence goes on from JAQJVK010000042.1 coordinate 2,645,567, forward strand.
ATAAAGAGGGAAACTAGGCTTTAGGCACTAAAAAAACTTAACAAAAATTATTTATTTAACAAAAACCACAAAGTGCATTTTAATTACAGCCTATACACAGAATCACAGGAAAAATCTATTTGGTGTAACAACAAAAACATTTGCAGGTTGTATATTTGCAAATGCTTTTTGCTCGGTTTACCTATGTTTTTGTTGTTCTAACAAATCTATTTTGTTTTTTCCACCAAAAACATTGGTAAACCGAGTAAAAAGCATATGCAGATATACAACCCGCAAATCTTTTTGTTGTTCCAACAAATCTATTTTATTCTGTGTACGTAGCTCGAGTTTGGATTGGTCAATTGGATTTTAAAGTCCCTAAAAGAATATTATGACATCTTAACCATTATAGACTTTTAAAACCCTAATTCGAAATAACTCAAAAAAATCATAAAAAATGTGATTCGCAAAGCTAATTTAACCAACGTTTTGTCCTGGGCTTTGCAAAGGCTAGAGATTATTATAAAATTATACATTATAAAAGAGTAAACCCCTAATTAAGTTTTATATGACAAGTAAATGAGAGCTAGGGAAAACGGGGTTGCGGCAATTTCCGAGCCCAAGCTTTACGTTACGTTAGGGGTTGTATGGCGGGGGGGGGGGGGCGCATCATACCCGAGTTCCGCCCAATTTCAGGTTACCCGGCGCATTTTAATTGCCCGACCCGCAATAATTAGTAGTGAATGCGACTCGCCAATCTGTATCCAATCAATTCCCCCCAAATCTCGTTTCCCGTCGCTGAAAACAGTAATAAAAACAGTTTGCGCTCATTGCTTGACAAGTAATTGTGTTAAGCGCGAAGCTTGCACCGGCGATCCGGTTATAGTTGCCAATACACGGAACACAACCACACACCACCCTCACTGTAGTTTTGGCGGGAAATAATTACATACGTGGAAAATTGTGGTATTCACTTAAAATGTTCTCAACAAAAATACAATTGGAAAATGAAATATTAAAAATTTTGGGCATTTTCTATCCGGCGTTTTTCTAGCAAGATGTATCAAACCCATTTTTTTAGAACTCATTATCAAATTAGATCTTTCTATCACATTTTAAGCCACAGAATTAAAAGATTAAGACCTGTGCATTTTATTTTCTTCGATGAGTACAAACCTTAAAATAGAGAATTTATCTAGTTATATCCAACTGGGCTGGTAAAACATTGATCATGCTTTTTCCTTCCCCTACTCTAAGATAAATAATTATTCACATTAACAATCATGATTTTTAATGACCGAGTACTTTATGAAAACAAACATTTAACTAAGAAATCATGCAAAACTTGTAGGTTACTGCGTCTACATAATTCAAAAGGGGGAGAGTACAAATTGGTAATAATTGTTCGTAGAACATTTTTGTTGTGTAAACAACTTCACAATCCACTGGACAGCAGCCCTTGCTCGTTATCACCAGGGTGGGGTATCGGTGACCGGAGTGGTAAGGGTCATCTCGGGCTGGGGTTGTTACACATTGTCCTGGCTCTAGTGGACTCGTCCTGACCGGTGGACACTCCGTTGTTCACAGATTATGTGCGGTTTCCATCATCTTCTAGTGGGTGTGATACCATTAAGACGAGATTTGTAAAAGTGGAACAACTTTTGGCAGCAATGGAAAATTTAGATAGATTTTATTATGAAGCCATTGTAAAACTATTCTTACAATTATGTAAAATTATAATTACCGTTTAATGATAAATTTGTTTACTTGTACAAATACTTACCATCTTTTCTCGCAACCTTTTACGTTCAACTTTTCACAACGGACAAACCATAAATAATAGAAGGCTATATCTCTAGCGATTTAAGTCAGAATATTGCTCTTAACTTAGGTAACTAACAATCTTTAGACAAATCTGAATATTTAAAAGTCATTAAAATCCCAATACATTAAAAATATTCTTAAAACTAAATCTCAAAGAACAGGGGATTGTTGCAAGATATTATATGTTCTTAAAAAGAAGTTCAATAAAGCATGATTAGTTTTAAAATATTTATAGGCGGTACAAGCGTTGTTCAAAATTAACAAGCACAAAGCCGCATGCATGATCAGTCAAAGACGCGAAACTAAATTAAACGAAACGAACGCCATAAAAAGGTAATTGATTTAAATACGATTAAAATTGCATTTATTATAATTACTGGAAATCTACGATTTCAATAAGTTTACCTGACTCAACGTCCATTGTACCAGCTACAAGGATGGTAGGATAAAATCGTTATAACGTAGGTATCATTATTTTAGTTTCGATGTATCGATAAAAAATCGATTTATTGTTCGATATATATATCATCTAAAGAAAAAAGTAAGACAAATTTTAAAGACGTTAGAGTAAATGGTATTACTGAGACTGTTTTCAGGCGGTAAGTTCATCGTAGCCTAATGTTTTGCAATTTAAAACTAAAGAAATATTCCGGTGTAATATTGTGAAAAATCTTGAGTTCCGTAGTGGTAAACCCTGATTCTTAAAATATTTCAATCCCTTTGTGAGCTTCTAAAATCATCCTCTTCGCCAGAAACATTGGTTTTTCGATAAATCGAAAACAAAGATATTTTGCTCTAAATTTATCGCATGTATCGATGTTTATGGTTCGGATATGTGGAAAAATCAATATATTGATATTTAAAAAAAATCACCATTCCTACGGGGTTACTAGCCGCCAGGGACAGTCAAGCGGCAGTGTACTTCTCCGTCCAGACGCAATGTTCCAGCCTCATTAGCCCAACAGCCCCCACAGGAGCGCCAGGCAGCAGCTTACTCAACACTTCATCACTGGAGGACGTTAGAATAAAATTCCAATTTCGCACAACGTTTCCCGCCGCCGGCGCCGTCCCGGAAAATAGGGGAGAGTTTAGTTTATGGAAATTAAAAATCTAGTTTTAAGTATATTTAAAACAGTAACTTTTATTTAATTGGATAATAAGTTAAATCGAGGGTGATTTGTTAACTGACTAGCGACTAGTGGAGTAGGTACAAGAGGTCTAGGATTAAGTTTCAAGGATGTTTAGGATTTATTTAGGTTTTAACTGTCACTCTATGAAACCGTATCTCTTTTACATACCCTCTGGCGACAGAATGAAACATTATATCGTGTCAAAGACAATAAACCATAAAAATGGATTTTAAAATTTGAAAATCATGTCACTATTTGTATTATTTTGTTTTTGTGAACCCCTCCGCCAGCCACGATGTCAGACAAACACAATCCAACGAAAGGCCACACAAGAATAAAATCATACCAATACTTGTATGATTTTTGTTTTAAAATTCAATAAACTCCAATATTAACAGTTTCATCAACCAATAATTAAAATTAATTAATTAACAATATTTAAAAGAAGTCCTTTGATACATTTTATGCCCCCCTTTGCATACAGGCACTCATAGTCATTTACGATAAGGCTAATAAACTTGGTGTTGAAAACGTTCGAAGGTTATATTGTCAAGTTATATCTTTAAAAAATCCAAAAATTTCATTAAGCAAGTTTTAATTTCAAAAGGATCAATGGATAGTTAATAACACAAAAACTAATTAACCAATACATTATTTTAAAAGGTTTATTTTAATTTGAATAGATAATAACACAAACTTCAAAAACATTAAAATTGATCGAGGAGTTCAAGTTATCCCTCGTACTAAAACTATCTGGGAACAACTTGAAAATTAATAGATCCGTGCTCAATAATTTAATCAGTAGCGTATTCTGTCGATATTTTCACAGTTTCCACTTAATCTTACTTAACGAAACTTCAATTAGCGACTCAAGAGCAGCTTTCCATCACCGATATTTACAGAGGGTCCAATAAACAGGACCAAACTGCTGCTCCAAATTAGTGCCATACATCACTTAAACGCAAGAGCCGTTCCTTCAGCACCGGCACGCAATTTCTGCAGCGCTGTGTATGGCGGGCTGCGTCGGCCTTTGGCCGGGCGCAGGAGATGAGCTGAAAGGATTCAATAGATGATTTACTCGTGATTTATTTCTAAAATTAATTAATTATCTGATCTATTACTGTGCCACTGCTGCAACGCAAACTGAAAAATATTGTCATTATGAGCAATAACAACATGACTTGCCATAACAAAGACCTTATTAATCCGTTCTTTATTTTTTGGGATTTATTATAAACTTATTACTATTTTAGTTCATAATACCCAATTTATAGAGCACACAAAAGAGGCTCGAATATTGACTAGATAGATTTGGGTTGGATCTTCGTCTAATAACCTCATAAGTCCAGCAAACTCGTTTTTCTTTATTTAATTCTAACTCTAGCGTTTGTTCTATTGATCCGAAAATAATTTTTAACTCCAACCATCGTAGTGAAAAATCATTAAAATATATTTTTCATCCAACGTTATTTCTATTACTTAGAAATATATACAGAATAAACCTATAGTGTAATTAAGTTTATGGACAATTACAACACAATATTACACGAAGAGTGCCAATTTACGCAATGTTAAACCCATTCGAGTAAATATTTACTATTTTAATTGAATTTGCCCATTACAATCAGTTGTGTTTTTACGATGTTGGTATTTCCAAAACCAATAAATGATTACAGAAGCATTGTAAAACTCATACTTATTCCTGTACTGTTTTAAGCATTATTTTACCTAACTTTTACTTTAGACTCTGGACTTTTATGGTAGGCCTAGTTTACCTAATACAGGGTAAGTAGAGGGTGTCCAGAAGGTAATTAAGATACTTAAAAATATAAAAAAATAAGTAAACACACCTAAGCGTCACCAAAATAAAAAAATAGAAAATTAAGACGAATTTTAAAATACATTAGCCAAGATGCAAGCTATCAGGTGAGGGGTGGGATTGGGTTAGAGTCAATCGTAAAAGACACATGGAAGCTTTGAGAAATATCGTTAAGCTCAATGAAGCTTTATGAACAAGATCTGGACGTTGCATCTACAACTCAGAGCAACAATGCTGGGCTATAACGAAGTTTGCGGCAGTTTGCGTTGTAAGAGAAGGTTTATAACTTGACTCTAAGTCCAGTAAGCCTGAGGAGGACGTAGCAAGCATAACGTTGAAAAAGAAAAAAGTTTTTTTTGAGTAGTTTAAAATTTGAGATTGGTAAAACATGTGTATGGTTAAATGACTGCGGGAGTAATATGAGAAATCAGAATAACCCTTTTTTGTGTAGTGTTTACGTTCAGTTAGAGTAAATACAATAACGATTTTGGTCTCTCATCACCCCACAAAGGTATATGTAACTGAGTTTACGACCGTAATAAGAAATCTGTTAAGTTTAAAATCATTTATATGAGTCGCGCAATCTTTAAGGCAGTTAAGTGTAGCCTTGTCCTCATTAGTAAGTGCAATAGTGTTATAAAAGTAATGGATTTGGTATATTTTATGTAGAAAGATGAATTTTTCTTCCATTAGTATTTATTTGCTGGCATATCATAAGGTAATGCGGAACAACCTCAGTGCCATTATCAAGTTTGCTGTAATAGAATTGGGTATATTATGTACGTAGCATGTTTGGCGGTTCTCAAAAACAAAAACATGTCCTAAATCAGTTTTTCAATCTTTATGTTTCAGCTTGAGAGAACTTGTATCCATTCATTATTTAGCGTATCATTTTTTAATCCTAAAAATGATTTCTCATAACGTTATTAATATAATTTATTACTCCAAATAGTTATCTTTTGACCAGGTAAAAATAACTGAGATAAAAAAAGTTGGTTTTATGAAACAAAACCCAAATATGGCGTCCGGCAACTACCGGTGATAAAAACAAATCCGGATTCTGAGCTCAAAACCTCTTCTTCGGGTACTTCTAACGGATTATTCAAAACGATGTAGGGCCTATAACGTTATACCTCACACTTAACTACGATTCTTATACATGACTATGATTGTTAAATTACCATATCTTAAAGTTAACTTTACGTTACCATATTTTATTAATACATTAAATTTAAGTTTTTATATTATCTCTTAAACAACGATAATTAGTAACATTCTTATTACAAACAACATTACTAGCCCGGGCTCAGAATTATCTAGACCAGGGACCAAAAATGGTCCTGTTGCAATTAATTTGTTTTTATAAGCTTGATAAATATTATTCAATGTCCTGGATGTAAATGAAAAACGGCTTGCAAGACGTAAAATAAATTTACACTCATAATATATATAAACAAGGCGGTAGATACACTTGAAAGGCACAAAACCAACAACAATTTTATATTCAGGGTGTTTTTTTATCGCAACCCATGTTTAAGTTTGAATAATGCACACATATTGATAAAATAAATATTGTTTTCTTAATATTTACATTTTATACAACCTATTATTTCAGTTTGTCACTTTTAGCTTACAATTAGTGTCCAAACAATCTACCATGGATTTTTATATAAAATACTCTTTCATCAAATTCCTGAAAGAGGAATTTATTGTGAAAGTACTTTACGTTTTGTAAAGTACCTCTTTCAATTTCTTGTATTAATCTTTTTATGTTTATTTTCGGCTGCTGAATATCATGTGGGTTGTTTTCGTAGGCCTTACTTTTTATGTATCCCCAAAGAAAATAATCTAGTGGGATCAAATCCGGGGATCTAAAGGGGTAAACTCCTTTTACTGATAAAAAAAATTGGGTTGCGTTAAAAAAAAAACACCCTGTAGTTTATGTCTCGTATTTTGTCTGTTGTAAGATGGTTTCCATTTACACCGACTGTTTGATCGTACTAGTACAGTGAAAAACTTCTTGCTTCATCACAGAATATCAAGAATTATTTTCGAAAACTTTAAGGATTCTTGCGTAATCCATGAGTTGACGTGTCAACTGTTGCTTCTTTTCGAGTAACCGGCGTTAAAGCAGTTCATATCAGAGCTGTAACAAAATACAGGTCACTCGTAATTAAACTAGTGGTAGGCAAGGCCACTCGTAGGTTACAGCTACAATAAACATCAGTCAGCAGCGGATCACCTTGAAGCGGCGCCTATTGGCCGATTCAAACAACAAAGCCCACTTCGCCCATAAGACTAACGTAAATTTTAGCATTGGGCTTATGGAAGGCGTAGGCCACAATATTTGACTTGGACTATACCTCCTCTTCTGTCGTTCCTTGTATAAAAATTGAAATGTTTATGGAAACAACGGAAGATATTACTTACAGTTTTTAAAATGTGGAAATAGTTTTTAAAGGAATCGAATGGTAAAAAAACATGACTTAATGAAAAAAATATATATAAATAAAAAAGTAAAAAAATTTATCAGTCGTAATTTGAAATAATTGCTGGATCGATCTGTGATAGGCCTATTGCCACACACGCTGATCATTTTTTCGGTTACGGAATTTTTAAATTTCAGCATTACCATTGACTTAATAATAACTATATATATATAAAAAAGAGTTGTGTGTTGGTATATTTCGGGCTACAGCCAAAACTACATGTCGTAGAAACTTGATCTTGGTGTCAAATTAAAGCTTGGAATCTCATGATGTGCATTATGGTGGTTTGATTTTAACATCTTCAAGGGCTTAGGTACAGGATCGTCCGAAAGACACCCATGTCAAGGATTTTGGAAGATCTTTGAATAGTTGCTATGGTTACCATTTGAAATAGCCTCTATGGCTACTATCAGAATGCACCACTAAAAAAATTCAAGAATACGACAAGAAGGAAATAATCTCCCGGGCAAAGCCGGGATTACCAGCTAGTAATAACTAAAGGAGACTGCTCATGGTTACTGATGATTTGATACCATGTTTTTGATATTGAGCACTTGCGAAATTAGTTCGGCACTTGCCTGTGCAGACTGCGCTAGGATTGAGATTTCACGTTAAATTGTTTATCCCTGAAAAGGGATATTTTTGCTTCTACCGGGTTAAAACATGGTTTAGGTTTCTTCTACCGGGTTTAAAAACGTGGTTTAGGATTAAAAAGGGATTTTATTTTGAAACGGTCAAAACTAAAAGTTCAAAAGAGAGAATGAAAAAGGCATTTTGAATTTTTTTAATGCCAAGATTCTCTTCGAGAGGGCGCTAATTTTTGTAGCATATGATCACACGTTTGGCTTGGAAATTCAACATTACTTAGACCTTCTATTTTTTCTTTATAATCAATAGCAATACATTTTGACATAAAAACATTAAATTAGAACCAACTACAGTTAGGAAACCGTGGGCTAGCGGGCGCGGTGTGCGGCGTCTGAGATAAGGGTGATAGCGGCGGTCAAGGTCACCACACCGGTCCGTGAATGGAGACCCGCGTAAACAGACGCAGGTGAACGAACGCCGCCCGCACGCGCGCTCGCACGCCGCCGCGGGCCCGCATACTCTCGCGCCGAATGCCGAGGCATCTCATTTCGTAACATCCGCTCCACGCTCCATGAATGGCGTCCGTGCCGACTCGCTGAGTGTGATGGGTAATTTTTGTAAACAAATGGAACGTGGCATTTTTTGGGTAGGGGCATGCTAAATCAGTGCACATTTTGCGATTCAAGTTTCGCGCGGGCCCATTTAGCGCCCAATTTTAACATATCCGTACTATACGATATTATTTGAAAATATAATACTCTAAAACTACTGGAATTGCTTTTTTATTTTTTGAAAAAGGTCATAAAACACGTTATATTAATGTCCAAGGTTGAATATTTTAAATTGATTGTAGGAAAAAAACTATTTAAATTATCGAAATTCCAAATAGCAATTCTAGTAGTTTGGACGTTTCCCGTTTCAACTATATTGAATTTTAAGTGTTCACTAACCTCATGGGGCGTCTATATATGGGTCCGCGTGAGAGCTGTTTTTTTAACATTTTTGGCTGGGTAGGGAGGATTCTTAAGTTCACCTATAACATGGTCATGATCAAATTCTTTATTTGTGTGACCAATTAATGCACAATCTAGCACAATAATTAACACACTTTTCTGAAAACATTTTCTAAGCAGCTTCAAACGATAAACTAATTTAAATTACACTAGTGAATAGTGTGTAATATAGTTATCTCGAATGTGTTCTTGAGTCGCTAAACTTAATTGTTTAGTCAATTTTAGGCACAAATATAAATCAATTCGAACCGACAACCGAATTATTGGTCGACATTGGCAACTTTTAAAATTTCATTTTCAACAGGAACAACAATTAGTAATTGTCAATTACCTAACAGTTTTATAAAAACGGGTAGAGCGACAAGCGATGAGTTAATTCAGCATTATTTCTAGGTATTTTAACGAGCAGGAGATTACATACAAAAATACTTATCTTGACCTTTGACACGCGTTATCGCGCGGCCTCAGGGTGATAACATCAGTCGGCGTCGTGGGAGACAGGCTGGGCCGCGTGCGTTATCACTGCCACAATCGGCAATACGCGGTGATTCACACGATAGAAAGCCGCTGCGCCTGCGCCGCGCCGAGCCGTGACGTAATCGCCGCAAATTGTACGCATGCGCGTTGCTTCCTGGTCAACACCTGGTCGCCCAGCGGTCACTCAGAGTTCGCTTGAGTCACATTCTGGTCACCACCTGGTGTCCCAGTGTCACCCAATGTTCGCCCGTTAGTCACATACTGGTCATTGCGGTTCGCGAGGACTGACATACCTGTCTAAAAGACCGGGTTACGGTAGTAAATTTTTCGATAAAAATTATATTTTTTTGTTGTGGGCAGGACTAGCCGTCACTATAATGCCTCTCGTACTTCTTTCCAGGAACATAGTTACCGTGACTCACTTTCCGTCATTGATCCTTACAGTCAGTTCAATGAAAGTTTCTTTAGAGGTCCGGTGTTTTCGACCGTGAGTCGCGTAAGGCTTCATGTTACATATAAATATGTTTTGTGTTTTTTGTACATATTTCTTATATGAAATATTCAAAATACTGAAGTAAAACACTTTTGTGGATTTTTTTGTACAACAGACGGACGTTTTTAACGAAATAACAATAATTATTGAGGCCTGCCGTACATGTACGGCCTATTAAATTGTGTAACCGAATGTAGAAAAAAACTGATAACTCGGTTGTTTGTGATCCGATTTTAACAAACAAGGTCTCATTTGATTTGGATTTAAATTCTCTATCTTTTTATTGTAAAATAAATTTTCCTAATATTTACGATTTTCATGAAATTTGGCCTTAAATATTTTAAATGGCCGCCATATTGAAACGGCTTGAGATATTTGAACGAATTTTTAAGCTCTTTTTAACTTCTAAACTACACATTTGTACCAATTTAGAAATTTCTATCTTGAAAAATGCCCAAGATAGAAAATAATTTTTAAAACTACAAACAGACCGACAGACAGAACTCTATGCATTTTGGAACCATACTTATATGGCATTTTATGTTTGTCTTAGCCCAAGGAACAAGTCCACAAAATATGTCCAGACAGTTTGTAAACACCCTGTAAACACAGCGAATAACTTTACAAATGGTTGGTCAGTTCACGTCCTTGAATAGTAAAACTATACAAAAGTAAGAAAAATAACGATTTTTTGCGAACACAGGCTAAGTAAACTTCAGTATTTTCCTGAATGTTCGTTACGGTTCGGAATATTCATTCAATTGGCTATTTCGTATAACCAACAACTAGAATTACAGTCATGGATATCTCATTTCTAAAAATAGAAACTGTTTTAAATAAACTGTATTGCGGTGATTTATAAAGTTAATTCCATCTTACTCATATAATAGATCACTGAAGACTTTTATAAAACCGCTTAAGGAATAAATTAAATACTCGGTTAGAGACTTTTAATTGATAAATTATAAAACTATTCATTATAATTTACAAATCCGTTCACAGTGGTTGACCCAAAGAAACAAGGATCAATATTGTAGTCTAGTCAATGTTCAACTTGACAGTACCACAACAATACAATTAACAGAATTCTGGATAATAAGGAAAACCTTTTGTTCCAATACTGTCTTCGAGAAAATTAGATTATTATCAAAGGCAATGTTCGTATATCATACAAATACTACAAATTAGCAGATCAGAGCTACAGCAGAGATCAACAGATCTGATAGTTTCAGATCAGAGAGCTGTGTGATTATCATCTTCCCGCTGAACATAGCCCAGAAGGAATTTCAAACTAAAATTAGAAATTAATTATCATTAATTAACTAGTTACCCTTTTTTATTTTTCAAAAAAAGGTAGTAAATAACACTAATACGAAACTTAAGTTTTAGAGTACTAGATACAAAAGGTTAATTTGGACTATGGTATTTTGTTTTGTTACTGCATATAAAAATAATGTCATAATATTGTTTTTATTATACAGAGGGGTGCAAAAGAAGGCATACAGTTTCTAAGGCAAACATATTGAACATAAAAGGAAGTAACTGTATTGGTCAAGTACACTTTCAAGAGTTCATTTCTGTTCTTAACACCCTTAAAATAGATTGTAAAATATTTCCTTTTTCTATAAAATATTTCATTACTGTATACCTACTTTGGCGCCCCTCTGTTTACACTTTTTAAAGTCACTCAGACTGTCATCCTTTTGCCATTATTTTGATTTACCGCGATTATGACAATTTTGTTTGCTTGATATAATTCTTGTATTTTAAAATCATGATTATTAGGCTATTAGTTTTCATCGCTCAGCCCGGATAGGTGATTTACACATTTGCGAAACCAACCTCTTTATTTAAGCGGGTTCTAATTATTTATCTCTAAAAAATAACATCCGAAGTAAACAACATTCTAGACGCAATCAAAAGGCAACAAAGAAGGCCGAAGAGTTTGTTAGGCATGCGAAGAGCCGCTCACTCATGTTTTTTACTATCCATCTATTAAGAGACACAATCAACTTCAAATTAACAGTGTACTTGTGATTAATGATTCTACGGTGGGAGGGGGGGGAGGCGGGAGGTGTGAAGGGGGGAGGGGGGGATCGGATCCCCACGACCGCTTGTAGCGTTCGACCATGACTTTCAAAGTATCAAAATCAGTAAAGTATTCGTTATTTTAGTTTTACTATAAAAATAATTCATTATGTCAAGCTATTTTTATCAAATCTCTCATTTCTTTTCATAAAAATGTCACTTAGTCATTCCTCTTTCTTATTTTGTGTACGGTAGCATAAAACACAAACACTTAAAAAAATTATTACCTCTGATTGAGAATGAAAAAAACCTATTATGAGGGAGAGTGATTATTTTTGACATAATGGGCAAAATTTCATAATTAGATGATGGTTGAAAAATATATATACCACGCAAGAACATCCATATACAGAACGGCCACTTTTTCATAAAAATATTCAATTACCTGTGATTGAGGTTGAAAAAAGCAATATCAGGGCGAGTGATTTCTTTGGACGTTATGGGAAAAAATCATAACTATATGTTAGTTAAAAAGATATACACCACGCGCTGGAGTTATCCATATTATGTTATTTTTATTTCTACTCTACAACAAACTTTCCTTTCAATATTTACATATTGATCCTTCTTTTCCCACTCAACATAGCACCACAAGGAATTTCAAAAGAAAACTAGAAATTAATTAGCCTATTATTAATAAACTAGACCCTCAGTTAAACTGTTTTGGTAAAAAAAAAACAGCCTGATTACTTTGTGATCATCTCATTATACATAATAAACAATTAAACCAGAAATTTAACTCCATAACGTGTAACAGTTCAATGGTACATAGAACGCAACAATACACAACTCCGACAATCCGACTGCGACGTCTACACATTTCTCTGTGCAATTCCGAAACATGATTCTCAGTCATTCAAGTATCAACAACTCCAATATCTCTTCGTCTCAACGTGCGACTTGTGAAAAGATTTTCAATTGAAACGCGTGACACTCAAGAAACAGATTATGTATGTTCGAGAAAAACATTTATCTACTAGAGAAATGATATAGAATGTTCGCATATAAGTGAAATATTACTATAGTTAGTTAGTCTAGTATTGTTTCCAAGACATTATGTTAAACAAGTACATTGTTGGTCATAATGTTTTAGTTGGTGCATAGATATAATGGGGGTTTTAAATATAACAAAACATAAATTGATTAGGTAAATAAATATGTTTAATGCTCTGGATTCATCCCATATGTTATTCGTGTGTTCTGATCTATTTCTATCGCAAACTCAAATTTTGGTTACTTTTTCAGAGAAATTAGCTTAAAGGATCAAGGTTATAATAAAACATTTACAATTGTCATAAAAACAAAGTAATTAAGTAATTAAAACTTAGTATAGTACGGATGGAGAACTCGCACAGTTTGACAAACCAATTAATTTTTCGTACCAGTTTTTTTTCGGGCCGTTTCAAGGGTGTTTAGGCTGTCTCTCGGTCCTTATTGTACCGATGTCAAAATAATAATTACCGGCCAAAATCAAATCTTTAGGACCTATTTGACATGGATGAGGTTTTATCCAGTGCAATAAGGGTGGCGAAACAGTCCAAAAAACTAGGAACCGCTTGTAATAAGGGTACAAATAATTCATTGGGTTTCCAATCCGCATTTATTCTTCATTTGTGGTAATATTTATTAGTCATAGTGATCAATAATTTTCTTAAGTCTAGTTAGTTGAGCACTGAAAGAAAATTACCTTATTATGTCTCATGCTGCCTCCAAACATAACTAAAAAAGCAAAAATAAAACTAATGTATACATCAAACTAAGCATTTGAGTGAGCAGTCCAATCACAATAAATAATCATAGGAACAACTCACAACAACAGTTGCCGATTTTAAATCTGATGTGCAATTTAAACAAAGACTAGATTGACTGTAAACAACCTATAGAAATTGCAGAGCAAAAATGTTTTGTTATGTTTCCAGGAACTGGGGATTTCACTGCGATGCGTGATTGGATGTCCGATCGTTTATTAAAGGAGAACTGATGACGAGTTGCACTCGTCAAAATATATTCACCTGTAAATATGTTATGAGGTAACTTTAAAATTTAATTGTAAAACTCACATTCGACGGTTTGCTGTGAAATGTCGTCGCCTTTGGCGTAAACACCGATTGCCTTTAAATGGCATTCATGTGGGCATACCTGGAAAAAACCATACATGAATTATTATTGTTTCCGTTGAATTAATGATATATTTATTATGTCCAATTTAGAACCCTTACGAATTGGCAACTACAGTATTCACGGTGAGTAGAAAATATTAAGGACATGAGAGCTTCAAGCGGTTAAAAACATAAAAAAATATATAAAAAAACAGAGAAAACAACATTGTTAACCATAGCGTTTGTAAATCAATAGTTTAAAAAATCAACAGTGCTGATATGAATTAAATCGAAAACAGTTTATTCTATGAGTTATCAAAGGAATAAAGCTCCTTAAGATGTCAATCGTGGCCATAAGCTTATCAAAGAGGGTATGCCTGTTTAACTGAAGCCATGTAATAATTAGTTGCTTGATCTAACCAATAAACGGCTCTCTTTACGGTACAATTATTCGATCTCACGTTTTCCGCGAGCTTAACGATAATAGCCTTGTGTACTTTCATATATATGTTCAACAAAATTATTCACGGGAGAAAAAATAGTTTTAAAAGTTCAGAGTTTTACATTAAATTGCGATGCGGTATGCATATTTTTGTAGATATTTTGAAAAATTTAAATTGCACAATTTCACAAGGCGAAATTGTTGAAATTGTTGATGTTGCTTAACGTCTTTGATACCCAACTCCAGGAAGTGCGTATTATGCACTACATTAATGATTTTGTCTAACACAGATGACTTATTAATTGCGATTTTGGATAATGGATAAATCATGGATAGTGGTTGTCACAATTATTAAATTATTTTAAACAATTTCACCTTCGTAGTAATGTGTGCAGGATATTTAACCTGAAGATCCTGAGAAAAAACACAAGGATTTGTGTGAAGATTCGTTACTATAGCAAACTAGCTCATTAGTTACAAGGATATAAATTAGTGATGATACACAAATCATCACATGGTCTTTTTTACACTATACGTTTAACATATATAATTGTCTATTATTTCTTCAATCAATTAATGGTATTTAGCAGGAAACAATATACATAGCTTTGACAAATATTAACACTAACAACAATATTTATTGGGTCTTGTCAATGTAATCTCCGTAGCTAGACATAAGCTCAAGAAATTCGTATAATAATTATGGTTCGCATTCAACAATTTCTGGCGAGTGAAAGTGTACATTGAAAACTGGAAAAAAAGTTTATACCGGGAGCGAAATCAGAACCGCTGCGGCCTCGCAAAAAGCGGTCCACTGTGTTTACAATCCCCAGAGGTGTCATGGCGGCGGGGGGGGGAGAGGGGGGGGGGGGTGGTGAAGAAGATGATTACGTTGTCGCGAGGTAAAATATGGGCAGGCCACCGATGAATGATAATGTCGCCCATATTTACATAAGGGCGACAGCAGAAATACCGTTTCTCCACGAATATCGGCTAGATGGATATGCGGTTTTTTTAACTCCCTAGGGCTAAATAAACCAAGCGGAGATTCCTGTTTGTTTTCAAGCGTTTGGAAAAACTGAGTTGAATATTTGTTTTTAGCATGAAATCGAAATTATCCATATCAAACTTGATATTTTTGAGAGCAATCTCAAAAAAAAATCTTTTAAGTGATTGAAAGATTTTTATTCTTTGTCTAATTTTAACTTGCAAAAATACTTATCAAGCAACATCTGACTTAATAATAAATACAATATTTTATTGTTTTGCAAGTCAGAAACATTAAAACACAAAACACAAACTAGCCCTAACCAAAAAAAACCGTTTTCTAATTAAAATACAGCGTGTTTTTTTTAACGCAACCCATTTTTAAGATTGAATAATACACATATAAATATGCAATGAGTATTGTTTTACTGACCTTTACATTCTATACAACCTATTATTTAAGTTTGATCACATTTAGTTTACATTATGTGCTCAAACAGTACGCCATTGGCTTTTGTAAAAAGTTGTGCTCTTTCCATCAAATTCCCGAACACGTGTGTCAAGGTGCCTCTTTGAATTTCCTGCATCAAATTCGTTATGTTTGTTTTGGGGTGCTGAATGACTTATGGATTGTTTTTGTAGAATAATTACTACTTTAAATGTCTGTGGCGAATTTCATTCAGATCGAACCATTTTTACGCGAGTTATCGTGCTTAAAGACACACACATTAAAAACACAAACCAAAACTTAATTTTATCAGTGAAGGATTATTCCCCCCCCCAAGATTCCCGGATTTGACCCCACTATATAATTTTCTTTGGGGATACATAAAAAGTAAGGCCTACGAAAACAATTCACAGGATATTCAAACAAACATAACTAATTTTATGCAGGAAATTCAAAGAGGTACTTTGACACACGTGTTCGAGAATTTGATGGAAAGAGCATAACTTTATACAAAATCCAATGGCGGACTGTTTGAGCACATAATGTGAACTAAATGCGATCAAACTTAAATAATAGGTTGTATAAAATGTAAAGATCAATAAAACATTCATTAGTCATTTCATATTTATATGTGTATAATTCAATCTTAAAAAAGGGTTGCGTTAAAAAAACACACCCTGTATTTACTTGAGAGAGGAGTGAGCGAGAAAGATAGAGAGAGAGAAGCAAACAGTTTCTCTTGGCAAGTGGATATCACGGGAGGTAGAGGATTAAATACAAAGCTACTCAACTACTCAGCTCGTATACCCACCTACAAAGACGTAACAGGAAACGTTGCAACAAAGTCAAATGTGGTTTAAGTCAAAGAGCCATTAGATCAAAATATGATTTAATGAGATAATTGTTAACAGTATTACTAATTTTTAATATTTATTGTTAAACATCTCTGACAGGCTGGTATTATTTTTTCAAACTTATTACTACATCCTCTTATTTCTGGCTTTGAGACTCGTAAACCTTTCAAGTATGCTTATTACTTTCACTAAACCGACTCAAAAGTACTTATCAAACGACGCAGCGTTTAATGTTTAATGGGTGATTCAATAGACTGTAATTTGTTACGAACAAGCTTTAAAACAAGCGTTAACAGCTTTTTAACAGCTAATAGAGCAATTAAACCACAGTCAAGTGCCGACATCTGGTTCGGGCGAGACACAAAAAAAGTCGATTTCTGGTGGGAAACGGAGCATATAATGGACGTGATAAGAGAGCAGAAGAGGGACTCCTGATAAAACGAAACCGCCCCAATGGCTCTTGAGAGGGCGAAGAGGAACTTCCCCTCAAACTGCCTCCCCTCAACGTTCATTAGTCGCCCCTGCGATGTTTGCTTAAACCATGTTCCTTACAATAGATGGATAAAAGTGTCCAATCTAGTTCATGTAGTCTATAGGCCTACATAGGTTAAGGCCCCTTATATGCCTTAAAGTTTCGAATTGCTCAAAACATGTTCCTTACAGTAGATGGATAAAAGTGTCCAATCTAGTCTATATCCCAGTTCCGAAATTGCTTAAAACGTGTTCCTTACAATAAATGGATAAAAGTGACCAATCTAGTTCATGCAATCTATACATAGGCAATTGCTTAAAACTTGTTCCTTACAATAAGTGGATAAAAGAGTCCAATCTACTTCATGCCGACTATATACAGGTTAAGGCCCCTCATATGCCTTAAAGTTTCGAATTGCTCAAAACATGTTCCTTACAGTCAGTTGGATAAAAGTGTCCAATCTAGCCTATATCCCAGTTCCGAAATTGCTTAAAGCGTGTTCCTTACAATAGGTGGATAAAATTGACCAATCTAGTTCATGCAATCTATACATAGGCAATTGCTTAAAACTTGTTCCTTACAATAAGTGGATAAAAGAGTCCAATCTACTTCATGCCGACTATATACAGGTTAAGGCCCCTCATATGCCTTATAGCTCCGAATTGCTTAGAACGTATTCCTTACAATACGTGGATAAAAGTGTCCAATCTAGTTCATGTAGTATATACACAGGCAATTACCTAAAACAGGTTCCTTACAATAAGTGGATAAAAGAGTCCAATCTAGTTCATACAGTCTATACACTGGTTAAGGCCCGTGATATGCCTTAAAGTTCCGAATTGCTTAAAACATATCCCTTACAACAGATGGTTAAAAGTGTCTAACCTAATTCATGTAGTCCAGCGGTTCTCAAACTATTTCACCTTGCGAACCCCTAAGCCAATGTATTTTCATGAATTGTACCCCTAGGTTGCCCTAGAGCCTTAGGTCATATTTAATACTTAATATTTGAGTATTAGCTTATCTACAGCTTTTATTATAGCCCGAATTAATGAACTAATACGTAAGTAATTTGTGAACAATTAAGTTTATTAGTAAGTTTTAACTATATTTTGGATACATTTGTAAAGAAATGTTTTTTTAATGACAATGGACATTTTTACGAAAAGCTTTGAAAGTTTATGAAACAGAAAAATACTAGTTTTGCTAAAACTATATTTAAAAACAAAACACTTTATTGACAATAAGAATTGGAATTTAAAAAGTTAAGAGTCTTAGTGTGAGCCATGAGCCTGCTTTGATGAAGTTAGATTTTTGAAAGTTGGGCTCAAGAGAAGATAAATAAATCCTCATATATCTGGGGCTGCATCGAGTTTGTTACTATATTTATTTTTAATATACGCATATGAGGAAAATGCTCGCTCTACGAGCTACGTAGTTGAAAAAGGGAGCAGAACTTTGATTGCTAAATTGGACAAATTTACATACTCGTCACTCAAGCCCAACCAAAAATTGACCAAATGTTTTCTCTTCAATTCTACTTTCAAAGAGGAGTCCGTGGAAATTTCAATCAAATTTTCCTTTTCTTTGAAATTTAGGTTAGATGATTCAAAATTTGTTTCAGAGAAAGTGTTCTTGATCAAAGAATGTTTCTATTGAGTTTGGGAAAATATTTCATAAATGACAATTTCAACCCTAGCAAGTGTTCATTGATAACTTCTTTAACTTCACAGTTCAGTTCTAATTCATTTTCTTTTACTTCAGATACAGAACTCATCTAATGTCTCAAACACTTCAGTCTGGCCTTTAATGACGCAAGAGCTCCAAAAATCAAGTTTTTTAATTATAGATTCTATCTTCTCTGCGACCCTAAACAAAGAAACAGAGGTGACTTAAAGGCCGAGATTAAGCTTATTGATTTGCTGGAAAATGTCGAACAACTATGCCAAACATTGTAGCCATTTCCCATCATGCAGCTTTAGTGAAAGGTGAAAAGAGTGTTCTTCAAAAAAACAACTGCATTTAATGCCTACTTAAGCTGTAATAACCGAATTAAAACTTTGCCTCAGGATAGCCAGCTAACCTCTGTGTGGTACAGTAAGTTTAAGTGGAGGCTATCCATTTCTTCACAAAGTGATCTGAAAAGTCTTGTGTTCCAAACCTGCTTTTTAATGAAATTTACAAGTTTCCCAGCGTCTTCAAGAACAATTTTTAAGTTTACTAGGGAGATCCTAGCATGCAAGGCTTTGTGGATACAATATTGAGTCCAAGTTACCTGGGGGGCAACCTCTTTCACACGAGCTCCAAGGCCAATAAAACTGCCCGACATTGACTTGGCCCCGTCAGTGGAGAAGCCACAACATCTATCCCAGGAATTGTCGTGTTCAATAAAATGCCCATTAACAGTGTCAAATATATCCTTTCCTATTGTTGTTTCAAGAATAGGGTAACAAAGTAAAATATTTTCTTCAGGTGCGTTATCGTACAAATACCTTGCTATAACAAGCAGCACAGCACATTTAAACACATCTGTGCTTTCATCGACTTGAATAGCAAAGTATTTGCCACGAGCAATATTGCCAATTGCCAAATTTCCAAGTTGTTGCCAACGAGTTTAGTGGTTGAGTCTCTAGACTGACTAATTCTTATGAAATAGGCCTGACGTTGACCTTGTAAACGTCTTTGATTTTTAAAATATTCCAAACTGTGAACAGTTGGAAATATTTTGACTGTTATGGTAAAATTATTATAGTTATTTCAAAGTAATTTTATAAAATTAGGCTACAATTTTCGTGTCCGCCATTATTGATTTATCTCTCGCGAACCCCCGTACACCTCTTCACGAACCCCTAGGGGTTCGCGAACCCCAGTTTGAGAACCGCTGAATGTAGTCTATACACAGGCTAAGACCCCTTACATGCCTTAAAGTTCCGAATTGCTTATAACATATTTCTTACAATAAAAAACAAATTAAATCTGTCTAAGATTTAAGATAAAAATTTTCAATCTAGATCACGTAGTCTATACACACGTTACAGCCACGTATATGCCTTAAATTCCCAAATCGCTTAAAATACATAACAACACATGTTTTTAGTGTCTGACCTAGTTTGTTTAGTCAATACACAGGTTAAGGCCCTTTATATGCCTTAAAGTTCCGAATTTTTCCATCAGATTTAACGGGGGAATAGAAATTTCAAGTCAAACTACAGACTGCAGTACAGTTTTCCAGCAAAACCATGATAATAAAGATGTTTACAGGAATTTTGAATATCAATACAAGCGAAGCTGTACTAGTATAATATAGTTTAATCAAATTACGTGTACTTAACTCTTATAGGTGGACTGGACTAGGCCACGCCATTTAATTCTACCTATATTCGAACCCGGTGGGTACTTAAATTTAACTAGGTTATACTAGTACAACTTCGCTTGTAATGATATTCACAATTCCTGTAAACATATTTACTGTCATGGTTTTGGTAAAAAACTGAACTGCAGACAGCTTTGACTTGAAATTTCTATTCCCCCGTTAAATCTGATGGACAAATGCGGAACTTTAAGGCATATAAGGGACCTTAACCTATGTATTGACTACATGACTAGATTGAACACTTTTATCCGTTTATTGTAAGGAACCCGTTTTAAGTAATTCGGAACATTAAGGTATATAAGGGGTCTTAGCCTGTGTATAGATTACATGAATTAGGTGAGACTGTGGGTAGCTCTTTAAATTTCATAATTGAAAAAGGATTTTCCATTCTTCCGTTAATGCCATAAAAAACTGAATATAGAACCTGTAGTTCTTCATCTGATATTCTCATCTCGTAGTAGAGTACTAATCTATGCGTCGTCAATACTCCCAACTGCCTGGTTGAAAAATTGAAAGTCTTTTAAAATTCGAAGCCGATTAAATGGGGAGGGACCTTTTTTCAAAATTTTAACACTTATAATCTCAATTGGATTTTTTTTCTTGTTAAAATGAAAGGGAACATTCATGAAGATGAGCTGAAGTAAAGATATAGTGGTAAATTTTGTAGTTAAGCCCTAAATAAATAAAAAAATATATTTAAAAATAAGCTACATTTATCTGCGTAAAATAACTTAATGAGTAGATAAATCTATGAGAAGAACCTAAAAACCTTTGAGAGAGGACTTTTCTAGGATGCAAAGCTCTACAAGTTATGAATGTGTCAATACAGAATAGGCCAGAAAGTAATTAAGCAAATTTAAATATTCCGTATAGCGTGAGTAATTAGAGAGCACGTTATGCATGGAATCATCGGCCATGCATATTAACCGCATGAATCAAATATGGCGCCGGCTCTAGTTTCATAAGGGATCGTCAGAAGCAACACACTGTTTTCCAACGTAAATACTCCTGTATTACTAAGAAAGTTGTCAAATGAACAGTGCAAAATGTTACTTTTGTCTTAATAAAAATATGATTCTATGATTAGGAGTTCATTTGAAACAAATGTTTCCATACAATTGTCGCATGTCTGTCCAGGAAAGCGGTTGTTTTGGAACTCAATTTAAGTCATCGCATAACAGGTATTCTTTTATTTTTTACCTTGAGTGTAACAGACTATTCCCCACTCCCCCTCCAGATCTCATCATGAGATCTACGGTAGTATAGATAATATAAAATGTATTATTGTGCCTGTACTGACGACCTTACATTGCGAACTTTGTGCACGAAACGAATTTTCTTATGTCGGTATTGCAATCAGCAATTCTTGTACAATTAAAAATACTGAATCCAAGGTTGTTTGAATCGGTTTTCTCTTTTGAAAAACAAGCCAGCTGGTCGGAATCAATTACTTTATATCTTTTAAATAAAAGAATAAAGTAAATAAAATTTTCATAAAAACATTACAGATAACCCATGGGGTACAAATTTTCGAGTGAGGTAATATGGATATGAACCACTTTCCCTTAAAGGTTTTTTAGTGCCCTCTCATATAAATCTACTTTTGTAACAGACAAAATGTGCCCCCACTAAAAATTTTTTCATAATTCTGACACAGAAACATCTGTTTTCTGTCCCTTGTTGTTGGCTCGAAAGGTATCCATTGGCGAAAAAAAACTTTCCGGCCTAGGCCGCAAACGCAGTTAATCTTTTTAGTAAACAAACAATTAGCTGATTTGCAGCAAACCGAGTTCAATGCGTGTTTATTGATTACTTTTTGGAGGAATGTAGTGGCATCACTGGCGGCAGTAGAAAATGTATGTTTTGTTTATTATGGGTTTATTATGGGTATCGAGAAACTTATACCTTGCATATTGCTTCATACAAGGAATAAGTTGTGGTTGAAAGTATGTTTTTCTGAGTAGTATGATGAAAA
This sequence comes from Flexamia atlantica, assembly GCA_035578135.1. Lineage (NCBI taxonomy): Eukaryota > Metazoa > Arthropoda > Insecta > Hemiptera > Cicadellidae > Flexamia > Flexamia atlantica. The sequence goes on from JAQJVK010000042.1 coordinate 2,668,117, forward strand.
GTATCGTATGTCACAAAGCCGGTAGGTTTATTACATACTCGTCCGGTAAAACAGTACTTTCCAGCCTAATAGCGTAATATATTGTATCATTAATCCCACCAAAATAAAGGAAAAATGCCCAAAATTATACTATTTTAATAAAAAAATCACTTATCCAAGTGTAACAAAATATTTGCGGATGTAGGGGGCAGGCCGCTGACGCAGCGAGGAGCTAAGCTGAGGTTAACAATATCATGAGGGTAACGGACGGCTTCTCATGAAAGAATACATGAGGGTTACGGCCACCACCCGACAGACATGCGGACGCGTTCTCCCTATCACACATAGTGCTGTCCGGGAGGGATTTAAATTTAAAAAAATTGAAGGTTAAAAAATTGAATTAAAAACGCCCCTATAACCTTAAACTACAGGAAAATCAAACCCTTAAATTCCCCACATCATATATATTACGTGGTGAATGCCGGGCAAACATTTAAACTAAAGGAAATTTAGATCCGTCATTTCTATGATAAATTTTTCTATATTAAAACTATCGTTATTTTTGTACGGTGTTTCCTAAATGGAATTTAAAACGCTCCAATAATCACCAAATATTTTCAACTAAGTTATTTATTAAACTTAAATTAGTCTATAGGAAAATTCAAACCCTAAAATTAACATGCCTTTTCTACATAATAAGTATATTATACATCCTGTAATGCGAGGTCAAATTTAAACTAAAGAAAATTTACATTTGTTATTATGTTTAACTTTCTATTAATCAAAATGTAAATAACAAATTAAGTGCTATTATTGTGTCATTTTTACGGTATTATCAAAATGGAATTAAGAACGCCCCAATAATCTCAAAAAATGTTTAACTAAGTTAATTATGGGATTACAATAAGCATAAGCCTATATGAAAATTAAAACCCTAAAACGATCATGCACATTCTTCACATCCTGTAGAGGATTCCGGATAAAATTTAGACTGATGGAAATTTAGAGACGTAATTTCTATATGATCAACTTTCAAAAAGAAGTGAAAAATGCAAAAATAAATCAAATACAAAAAAAAAAAATGCAAAATAAATCATGCCTATTTGATGTTATTTGGTGTTTTCAAAATTAAGTTTAAAAAGCTCCAATAACCTCATAGAATATTTTAACTAAATTATTTGTAGGAAAATCAAAACCCTAAAACCATTATAAGAAGAATCCCAAAAACAATAACTGTTTTAACTCGTTGAAAAATATTAAATAAATGCTTTTCATCTATTATATTAATGCTTGTCATCTTATTATATTAGGAACTGTTTACTCCTGATCAGCGAGAAAAAACTAACTTCTCAGCATTGCATATATTAAACTAATGAAAAACAATCAACCGGTTCTATATTAGCTAATACGCCATCCACCTGTCCCATAAAGGTGTGTGCAGCTAAACACATTTTCTGAATTAAACTTTTACTGGGCCAGACATCTCTTAAGGGGCACTCGCTGGAGAGGCGCCACCCGTTATAAAGCGGCACTTCAATTAGAACTGGTGGGAGTGAAAATATGCAAGAGTGGAGTAAACAGGGCGCACTAGCCGGTTAAGCTGCGCGATAAACTTCATTGCAAGGATCCCAGCGGAGATGGGTGAGGAGCTCCAGACAAGGGCTGTGAGGGGGTTGGAGGGGTTGGAGGGGTTGGAGGGGAGGGGATGTGAAGGAAGACGTAAACTGAGTGCTCAGTACTGTATATGTAGTATGTAGGGGTGGTAATTATTTTTAAATTATCGATATTTCCCGTTTTCGATGAATCGGAACTATTGATATCGATACTTAAGATTTATCGGGAGACAAGTATCGATAGTAGTTATTTAAAGTCTTCTCTGTCCGTTAGCTTCGCTTTTGGAATTCTCCTTGTCAGAATCGTTAGGACGTAGATTTTTTGTAATTTCAGCGACATGCATAAGTGGTATAACTTATTTATTTCAATATTTCATAAAAATACACCTTTATACAATAGAAATTATGATTTTAATTACGTAAGTTTAAAATTTATGTCACTGACAGACACTGAATTGGACATGGATAAAAGATCACTTATTAAAAAAAAATTCAAATGAACCAAACGACAACCAAACTAAATTTAGAATCACGGACAATGAATGATATAGGTTAAATTCATACTTTTGCGAAACCATCGGTTAATAAGTACACATGGTTTCTATACTGTCCGGCAGCGGTTCGTTTCCTTTAATACTTTTTATATTCAAGCTAGATTCAGAAATCTTTTCAGATCTAGATAACATTAGAAACTAATTCCATACATATTAAAACTACTCAAACAAGCCAACTTACTATTCTCACTTGCTATTTCTCCCCCAAACGGTCAGCATAGTATTTAAGTGGCAAGAACAGAAGAAAAGGTTGAACAAAAAGTTTCAAAATGGCGAGACGACTTAATCCGGGGCGCGATAAAAGGGAACTTTGTAGTTTTAATTAAGAAGCGACGTGACCATGGGGCGCGGGCCCGGCCTCACCTTTACTGCATCGTAAATTGTACTTTTGCTAAGAATTCTGCGATTATTCCTCCGTTTTACGACACAAAGACATTACACAAGCGTTCCTTCCCTCTTATCAACCGTTGGTCTGCGAGTTATGTTTACCTCCTTGCTCCTTGCATCGCTGCGTTCATTGTTTCAAATAGGTGGATTGAGATTTTCTTCTGTTTCAATACCTTGAAAATTTATGAACGATTGGGTTTAATGTGATTAAAAAATTCTATCCGAAATGCAAAGGTAGGTATAGAACAGATTAAAATGTCTGACTAACCACTAAAAAGTAAAATAAATAACAAATTGAATGTCTGTTTAACCAGAAAAAATAAAATAAACAATGACAACAGTCTCCATATTTTTTGATTGTATGACATTTTCGAAAGTTAAATTTCATCTCTTTTTTGGGCAGTCGGAGTTTTATTTATATACATTTACTTTGCATTCATAAGGTAACACCTATAAGAGGTTGACTTCCAATAATTCATAACTATAAAGTTGGAAACCAACAGACCACCAATACTATAAACACTCAAAAGTCAGGCACAAAGAAAAAATTAGCACAAGTTTTAACAGATAAACATTTAAGTAATTTCAAACAATGACAGGTTCGTACAAATGCATTTTTCAAAACAAACTAAACTTTGCTACCCAAAAGGAAGTATAGTAAGCATACGTTGGTTCTAAAAATCAATAAAATACACTCCACATAAAAATATTCCCCTTTAAACCATCTCTGCATTGGAAAAATCCCGCTGACACCGTCATAACAAGATACCAGATTGGATTCATCATGCAGTAAAAACAAGGCTGCAAAAATACGGCTTGAGGAAGCAGTTTGGCACGCAATGTATGCGAAACAAAATTATAAAGCCCTTTGAGCCCAGGGCGTGGGGGTTTGGGTGAGGGTGCGGGTAGGGGGGGGAGGGGCTCTGCATACGAATGCTGAGTTAATCCACAGTTAGCATATAACTGTAACAGTGTGATCGAGATATCCGAGCACCACAGTACCGAGCGTACATCAATGCTTGCGGAAATTTCAGTTTATATTCGCCTATTTAATGAAATTGCAATAAAACGTAAGAAAAGTGTCGTATAGGACCGACTTTTAAAATGGTGATTTATTAATTGAACGTTTTGACTCGTGGCATGTAGCAGGCTGAACGCCTTGATTCGTATTTGATTTAATGATTACTGCTCGTTTAATAGCTATTGTTAATCACTAATATTGTTGCAAAATTGAGTCATACAAGAAAAATTAAAAAACAAATTTTAAATTTAAAGGGGCCGAATGAGGATATTTTAAAAGTTTCTCACGAATGGTAATTTTAATTTAATAATCGAAATACATCGCCATTTTCCGTCATTTGTGTATATTTACCGCCTTGCATGTATATACAGTAAGAGTGCATTATTTTGTAGTGTTGTTTTTTATCTACTTCAAGTAAAATCTATCAACCTTCTGTTCTTTAGTGCCAAGTAGGGGTGTGCGAGTATTGATTTTTGAAGTCGAGTCGAGTCGAGTCGAGTTTTAAAAAATACCCGCGAGTTTCGAGTTTTTTTCGAGTCGAGTATTTTGAATAGTATAAGTTAATAGCTATCATGTTTATTAATGATCACTTAAAATGCAATGTTTTTTATTTACTAAACTGGATTGTTTTCTTAAGCATTAAAAGCTTAAGACCCTGTTTTCATATGAAAATAAACGAGAATCCAGGCCATCTTTAACATGACTTAATATCATTCCTCAATATTTTGTTAAACTTTCAGCCATAGGAGGTAAAAACTAATGCGCTTGTTGCTTTAAAAAGGGGTTTTTGTAACAAATTGTTATAGGTTTAAAAATTAAAATTAAATCAGTCTCATTGAGCATAGGTAAGAAAACATCTCAAATTATATAAAAGAAAAAGACAAATCTAAATTTATTGATATTTATAACTCAAAAACCACTTTAATTAAAGAAAAATAACAAAAGTTTTATGGTGGCTGGTCGTGAGGGTGTTGACTGTGTGAAAAACAACCGTAAAATGCGATCGCGCGTACCAATTCCGGGTAATCGGCGGGAATAACTACTCGACTCGAACTTCCGAGTATTTTTCAGAACGTCGAGTCGAGTAGTGTAAACTCGGCTCGAAAAAGCTCGATAATCGAGTACTCGCACACCCCTAGTGCCAAGCTACGTTAGGTTAGACCAAATAGTCGGTAAGATATATCCAAATAAAATTTAAACGTACATATCAAACAATTTCGGTGAGAGAGTGAGAGTGGCCCACAATTAAATCATTACCATTCCCGGCGACATGGCGGCGCGGCGGCGGCGCGGCTGATAACAGCGACATGTCTTATCACCTCTTACCACATCTCTATCGGCCCATTGTGGCCGGTCGCTCCAATTAATTCCTGTTCCCGACCCTCGGCTGGTCCTGACATCACATTACCCTTCCTCCACCTTCCCTCGCCGCCTTTTAATTTCAAGTTTCGACGAATTTATTTATGAGTTTTATTTTGAAATCGGGGTTTTTAAACTTTTATGGGGATGAAAATTTGTGAAAACAGTGGGTGATGAAGATTAATTAGCTATTTAAAATGAAGAAAAGATGATGTATGTAATTATGTGGGTGTTTAAGACTGAAATCTCAACATTAAAAATTTAATTTTTACTTTTAAGCAAATCATATCTTTTTTATTTTCAACAAAGACATGAATTTTTTCCAGGTAAAATAAATAATCCTAAAAAATTGATCCTATAAGCAGGATATTGTAACAATCTATACCGAACAGCCGGGTAAACAAGTTACCGAGTTCATTATATTTAAAGGAATAATGATAGCACAGTTTAAATTTGTTATGACACGTATAACCAATACAGTTAGACTTTAGGACAAGGGACAGGATAAGGGGAAAATTAAAAGCTTCGACGAATTTATTATTGAATTTTGTTTAACCGGAGTATATGCACTTTTATTTGTGTACATAAATGAAAACTAGGGAAAACAGTGTGTGTTACAACAGCTATTTAAAATGGAGGAGAGATTATTTAGTTTGTAATTATGTTGATGTTTATATAATTATGTGGAATATAATAATTAAAAATTAAATGTTTAATATTTTTAGCAATTGTTATTTTTTTACACAACCGTTTCTTCAGGTAAGACGAATAATCCTCTTTGAAAAGTTATTGCATCAGTCTATACAGAACAGTGGATAAAGCTTAATAAGTTTAACAATTAATAACAGATGGATAATGATTGTGGACTTTAAATTTATTATGAAACGTAATCACAGTCAGACTTTCCAAACAGGATAAGAGAAACACAAGTTTCGGCAAATTTATTCGTAAATACTTTTTAATCGGGATTTTTCCTCTTTCTTCGGGTAAATAAATGAAAATGAATTAAAACAATGTGTAGTACACCACCTATTAAAACTGGAGGATAGTTAATTTAGTTTATAATTATGTGGGCACTGAAATCCTAACGATTAAAATTTACTTTTCAATCTTTCAAAAGCTAATGTTTTTACCTGTTTTTATCACAAACATTTTGTTTTAGAAAAAACAATAACCCAGTAAACTTGTTGTAACGATCTATACTGAACAGTGTATAAAAAAAGTTTAACACTTCATAAAACTCTTAAAGCAATAATGATGTGCAGTTTAAATGTGTTATGAAACTTATACACAGGTAGACTTTACGAGCTGATTGAGGGGAAAATTACAAGTTTCGACAATTTATTCATAAATATTTTTTTCGGGGTTTATACTCTGTGGTTCGTGAAAATAAACGAAAAAGAGTGAATAAAATGTGTGATACAGCACTATTTAAAATGGAGGAGAGTTAATGTAGTTTGAATCTAAATCGGTGTTTAAGACTAAAATTTTAACATTTACATTTAAATATAAACCCTTTATGCCATTGCCAATGTAACTTTTTTCACACAATTCCAAGTAAATGTGCTATTTTAACAATATTTACAAAACACCGGAAAAAATTATCAGTTTAAAGTTTATAACATGTAGAGGAATAATTATTGGACAGTTTAAATTTGTTATGAGACGTGTACACAGATTTTTCGATTAGGATAAATGGGAATATTACTGTAATATGTCATTACAATCTGCATTATAAAATATTAATTAAAATATTTCACCTGCGCAGTCACACGTTCAAAGGACTAATTTTTCACATTCACAATGTATCATGCGCATTGCATGCGCCGGGCGCCGCAGCGTCAGGGGCAGAGAAGCGTTAACTTTTAAATGGCGCCGTTTGCAGAGTGCTTGTCCAGGTAAATTATTCATTTCCTTGAGCGCCGGAGAAGGAACACTCAACGATTGCAAATGGTCCTTTGACTGTTGATATCAATCCTATCCCTTGCAAATACCGTCCTGCCATACGCAATGCGGTGCCGTATTCCCTCTCTCCTTTAAAAAGTTCATCTTTAGACCATAACTCAAGTAAGTAAAAGATAATTTCACAGCATAAAGTGCTTGTTGAAAATTGATAAGCATGTTATCAATGTTATAGCATGTTTAACAAGCTTAAGAAACATTTTAATATTAAGATAAAATATTCTTAACTGTGATTTATTTATTTTTTTAAATGCTTGTTTCTTTCTAAAACCATCAAATTTAGTTTTTGAAGTGAAAACATCCAAATGGCATCATAATATTATTATTGTTAAATTGGTTCTCGTGGATAAATTAGTTAAAACGTTTTAGGTTAGGCCTATTTAGAAATATTTTTTCGTATATCGGTGTACAAGAAGACTGGGACGATTATTAAATTCCCTAACCAAATGAAATCCACCTGGTATTTTCCCAAACCGGTAAAAAACAACAAATTGCAACTACTAACGCGCGAATACAAAGGTTATAAAAAATAGTTTAAATCCCAACCTAACTTTCTTCGCTCTCAATCCTCATATATAAACGAATACTTGTTTGTTTGAAGGAAAGAATCCTTGTCGGTGTTGAAAAGCAATATCGGCTGCAAAGAATATTTCACTGCCTGCGAGGCGAGTAATTGTAAGCTGGACAGCGTTTCATAAACATTCCTGCAGCTTTCTTTGAGAAAGAATCCGTCTGGAGCGAGATCAACTTGAGGGGGGGGGGGAGTGAAACAATATTTCACTATGGGGTACGTTATTTCCCCCTCCCCATCATAGACTCCCCTCTAAATCCCGGTCCATTTGCTGGGACGTATAAAAATACCGAGATGCAAAACGCCGGCCGCATAGTAAGTACTATGGAGGCCAGGTGCGGTCTCTTTGTTTACGTATACTTAACTTTCCCTCCCCCTGACGGTCTTGACTTTCTGTAAACATGTCCATTATTTCATTACAGAGGGTTGAGTGAAGGGTTAACTCTATTTGTGTCCATTGAGCGGGTTCCGTTGTTTGTTAAGGGTTCAAGCGACTTTTTCCTTTGTTATCACAATTAGCTTATAACTCGTGTCTGGGTGTTTTCTTAGTGTTCGGTGTTGTTATTTCCAATGCTGCAAAAATACTTTGAAACAATATTTAATTTGTGGTTTGAGTATTAAATCACTACCCTAAATACGATTTTAAGACTACATTATTTTCGTCAAGGGCTCAAATTAATTCTTGTTGGACATGTTTCAACGTTAAAAAAAAACATTTTCAGCTTTACAAATAGATGTTCAGAGTATTTATATGGTCTCATCAATAAAAAAAAGAAAAAAACTGTACAAAGAGACCACTGAAAGGTGGGCCTGTCGACATGTCTACTGACTGGGGAGACAACAAGCCCACCATAAAGTGTTCTGTATTGTGGTGTTTAAACTCTTCTAACCTGGTACTGTAATAATATTACAGAAAATTAACTTCGTTATTTGTATCCACTGAATATGACGCTTTAACACTGAAACATGTTGTGACTGAACAAGAAATAATTGTAGGGGTTTGACAGGTTTACAAAATATTTGTCAGCTCAACAGGGACTAAGACCATGTACTTAACACGAGTCATGGTTACTTTTTTAATCATTTCCAAAATTATATAAAAAAATTGGTTACAAAAATGTCTTTAGGTTTACGATTGTTATTTAGTTGACCTTAAATTAATATAATGGTAATTTAACCGAGGTTTTTAACATTCGTCATTAAAACCTGTGTTTAAAGACAAATATCTAAGGTTTCAGTCCTTACTGTACTAGCTTAAAATTTTAACTTTTTATGGGAACTGTACATCACAGAAGTGAAAAAAGATTGCGCTTCGATTGAACTCTTTTAGGAAAAAAGTAATAATTTGTTAGTGTTTTATTTCTGTGTGTGTTAGTTCTTTTGCTAGTTTTAATTTTAATGTACCACTGAATACTGCAAATATTTGAAACTCGAATACTGTATAGTTTTCGAAACAACCAGCTTAACCAAAAAATCTAAATTCTATCCTTTATCTTTTATTCTTTTTACTTTTGAACCTTATTATGTTTTTTCCCAAATGTTAATGCTTGGATAAAATTGAACGATGAAAAGAAAAATCGAGAGGTAAGCGCTGAAATTAAATTGTAATTCTAATGTGTTCTATTCTAAAATTGTTTTGATAGTAATGTGTACTTATAGTGCTAAGTAGGTCACTTTATGGAATGCAAACTTGTATTGACGTCTTAGCATTTTATAGCTCCATATAGGTTATCAGTACTCGAGTGGCATTAGTTTATTGGTTGTGTCGTCTAGAACATTTCATAAAATAGTAAATAAACGTTATTCTCTTAAAAAAAGGTATATATTGTCGTAATAAACCATTTCCTTTTCAATGATAAAAGTGGACATACTGTTAATAAGCTTAGTTAGATTTTTAACTATCGATGTACAATGCAGATATACTGGGGTTTGATGTAGACACAGTTATGTTTAACAAAGAAGTTTGTGAATTTATTAATCGCTAGGGATTTACAGGTACAATTTTCGCTGCTCTAAACTATGAGATGGATTTAAGATAAATGTATAAGAGATTAATACATTTTTGAGTTGTTTGCTTTTATATTCAACTGCGAGTTTGAAAGTGCAAGACTCCCATGAAAGGTAAATTTGCAGAGCAGGGCCATAAAATAACCTGTTTTATTTTCCTTATTATTTATTACCATTTAAATAGCTGTGTATACATTTCCCAATAGTTAATCGCTTGGATTATGTCAGTTTGGCATTGTGACAAAAAGAAAATACAAAGAAGAGAAGAACAGGGGTAAGACTGCCCTGTATTATGATTTTTGGATAGCCGTAGGTGCGACTGAACTGTATCGTAATTGTTGGATGGTCGTAAGTACGACTGTCCTGAATTGTGATTGGTGGATGGTCGTAGGTACGATTGTCCTGTATTGTAATTGGTGGATGGTCGAGAGTAGGACTGTCCTATATTGTGATTGTTGGATGGTCGTATGTACGACTGCCCTGTATTGTAATTGGTGGATGGTCGAGAGTAGGACTGTCCTATATTGTGATTGTTGGATGGTCGTATGTACGACTGCCCTGTATTGTGATTGGTGGTTGGTCGAGAGTAGGACTGTCCTATATTGTGATTGTTGGATGGTCGTATGTACGACTGCCCTGTATTGTAATTGGTGGATGGTCGAGAGTAGGACTATCCTATATTGTGATTGTTGGATGGTCGTGTGTACGACTGCCCTGTATTGTAATTTGTGGATGGTCGAGAGTAGGACTGTCCTATATTGTGATTGTTGGATGGTCGTATGTACGACTGCCCTGTATTGTAATTGGTGGATGGTCGAGAGTAGGACTATCCTATATTGTGATTGTTGGATGGTCGTGTGTACGACTGCCCTGTATTGTAATTTGTGGATGGTCGAGAGTAGGACTGTCCTATATTGTGATTGTTGGATGGTCGTTTGTACGACTGCCCTGTATTGTGATTGGTGGTTGGTCGAGAGTATGACTGCCCTGTATTGTAATTGTTGGATGGTCGTAAATACGAATGCCCTGTATTGTCATTGGTGGATGGTCGTAGGTACGACTGTCCTGTATTTTGATTGGTGGATGGTTGTAGGTACGACTGCCCTGTATCGTGATTGTTGGATGGTCGTGGATGTTGACATTTCCACCACGTAGTCGCCACATCAGCAGTCAGAGCTCGCGAGGTTTCCGGAAAAAGTGACACCTTTTTAAGATTAGGTTACCTCCAGGAGTCTGTGTAAAGAGAATTCTCGATGAGCGAGCTTTCCCTTCTTTCGTTACATTCTTAAGTAGCTCTTCCCTTGAGCTGGGATTTGACGATTCGCCTTCATTTGTCGCTTAACTGCCACTTAAGTTTTACCGGAGCCATACGAATGTTTTATAGCTCAAGCAAGGTTTCTTGTTCTTTATCAAACAGAAAGTTAAAAATTGAGTGGCAATAGGAAAAATTGGGAAAAAGTACAATCTGTTAGATCGGGCGATTTCAAAAGTAGAAAATAAAATATTTCTCTGATATTTACTTTCTTAAATAGTATATTTCGCAACAAGGGCCGAAAATTAGGTTTTGCAGGCTCGAGATCGTGTTTCAAATTCGAGACGAAGTCGAGAATTTGAAACGATCGAGAGCTGCAAAACCCTTTCGGCCGAGGTGCGAACGCTATTTTTCACCACACAACACAATGAAATATACCCTAAATAATTAAAAAAACTGATTATTATTTGACTCACTTGAAAACAAAACACAGCTATGACAATCATATAATTGCAACTATCCTGTCTTGAATGCCGTATAATTTTGTGATGTTCTGACGTTGTTTCAAGCAAATAAACTATCAGCTGACTTTCGGCCCTAGGGCCCCCAACGTTTTCGGTCCTGTGGCGACAAACGGTGTGTTTCGGTCCGCGTTTGACGTTTGTAAAACCGGTGATTTCGTCGTAGTGTGGTGAAAAAGACTTTTCCGTGGAGAAAATAATACTTTAGGTACTAAAGTATTAGCTGAAACCCCTATAAAATGGCTATTAGGATTGGCATTAGCAAACACCCTTATATTCAAACTTACGATTTGAGCAATAATCAGGAGAAACCATTTCAAGATTTATTTCCGAGAAAGGAGGAGGCTTATCCAGCACACTCGGTGTAAAAATCGGTATGAATAATATGTAGAAGGTAAATTGTTAAACATATACACTTATCCTTCACTCATATTCCGGTTAAAATACGTAGCCAGTGCTGCGTCCCGGTCTTAAAGAGGTACTAAAGGCTTTAAAGGTACATTTATATAATCAGGAAAAGTATAAAATAAATGTAAATTAAATATTAGCTGACGGACTGAAAAAACCCTCTTTAAATAATAAGTTGGAAACAACTAAAAAACTATAAAGTTTTTAAAGCAAGAAAACAAAAATCGGAGATGCTACTTGTTCACAATTTGGATTGATGAAGCTGAAAAGTTTGCATTAGAGCTATAGAAAGAAATACAAATAAGATCTGAATATCGCAGACAATGTTGGAGAATCCACGGCATTAAGGAAAAATGAAGCACGGGGCGGCGAAGTGCACGTGCTTAAATCAAATTTGTAGCCGCTTGCTGCTGTTTCGTCGCCGTAACTGATTTTTATAGCTTTAAACTTCCTCGTAAAATATGCCTTCGAATTTATACTTCCTAAATGAAATAACTGACAGCCAGCTAATGTTCATATGAGTACAAATACTTTTGACGGTATTTGTTTTTACTCCTTTATGACATTGCAGACAGTAAAATAGATCATTCTCATCAATAAACAACAATTTTGAAGGCGAGAGGGGATAATTTGTGTTTAAAATATTAAAGTGCGCGGTGATAGGTAAGAACATAAAATCATAACCTGTGTTGTTGATACAATAGTTTTAATAGTTTGTATTTTTATTATAAACAACAATATTTTATTTCAACAAAACATTATTTTCAATCAATAATTTTGCAAAGTTTCCGCTTGCATTGATTAATTCTTGTCGTCGACAATTCAAAAAACGATAAAGCGAGAAAATCAGAAGACTTAATGCAGTAAATGCAAAAGAAGCGTCAGTGAAGGTTATGATATAAAATATACAATAAACAACGTCACAGAAACACGTTATACCATAGAAACGACAGTATTAATATTTGGCGAATAGAGCGCTGCTCCGCCCTTTGTAGTACGTAAGGAGCTTCTACCTTCGGATCATTTGAAACCGGCTGAAAGCGTGAGTGATGCATTAAAACATGTTTATATGTGTTTTTTTTACAGCTAAAAGCAGTAATATTTCTGCCTTTGAGGGATAAACATATTTTTCTTCCCAATGAGCCAACCTTAATTAAAGACTTATTTCATTTTTATTCAGAAGAAATGCTGATTTTATCAATGGGAGAAATTATGTAAAGCTCAAACATGAAAGTTTAAAGACTTTGATTTTGCGACACCTCACCTTTTGGGCAAGCTTTTTTCATTATGATTAGTAAGTACTTCTGCCTTAATTCAAAAGACATTGATATTGTAATTGTGTTTTATAACAATGTTACTTTTATTTTTAGAAATAACGTTGCAAACTGGTCGATTAAGCAACCCCTCCTGCGTTGATAACAAATATTTTAATTTCACTTTGTTCTCAGGTTTTTCTACGTTTCTATCCGACCTTACAGTTTATAAAACCATCAATACCCCGAATTAATTCCAGTCAATCCAACGAAGTTTTTAGACTAATATTCGCCGAAGACAGCAGTCCTGTCGGAGTTGGCCAAGTATTTTCATACCACGCACTTTGTTTAATTTGTTCTGCAAGAATGTGTCGCGGATGACAGTTTGATTGTGGCTGTCCGGCGGCCGAGCCTCCTCCGGTTTAATCGAAATTCCATCGGGCGTCGATTTGCGTGAGCACCTCCCAATGTCTGTCGGGACCTTCCGCTCGCCACATTCCTCCGAAGGGTTAAAAGTATTAGTTATAATACCCCAGGCCCAAGTATTCGTTGTTCCCCAGGCTGTAAAACTTTGTTGGTGAAACTATGTATTCGACCTTATCGAAACTGAACAGTGCGAATTCCTGAAATGAGATTACTAAAAAACCTGAGAAGGTAGCTAATAAGGTTCTTGAAGTGGATGGTTAAAGTTAAATTAGCAACGACTAGAATGTACGGGGAATTTTATCTTTTTCTTTTCTCGTTTTATTCTAGTTGTTTTCAATAAATGATAGGATCGAAACTGGGCCCAGTTGCCGTTTTTGAGATTGGGGTATAAATTAATTATGCTATCTAACGAAAGGTCGCCGTTCGATAGTAACAGGACCTGGGTTTGGAACGTTCCCGACCAAAACGTTAAAAAATGCCACTGTCGTTGAAATCCACACCAAAATAATAATAATAATAATAATAAAGAGCAAAATGCAACCTTAGTCAAATGTGAGCTAATTTTAGAGTGATAACTTGAAAACAAACTTTCAGAAATATAAATTTTACAAAAGGTATGTAGTAAAGGTTACAGAACGGTATCAAAATATATCATGTTTCTTACAGGATTTGCTTCAAAGAATTTCAAAATATAAAAAATTGATAACATTCTGAAAATAAAGTAAAATTGTTAAAACCATGAGAAAAAATTCAAAACAATCATTGTGTTAGTGTAAAATTAACGTTCTAACTGAAAACCATTATCTGAATTGCGGGAATAAGCTGAGAACAGTGTTCGGCGGTCAGCGGGCGAACTGAAAAAGAGGGCTTACCGCGATCGCAGGCTGCGGGAATCGTTAGGCTTACGTAACAATGGGAACTTTGCAGGTTGAAACTTTAAGTCCCGAAATGTTTAGAAAAGTCTTAATGGCGATACCGTGCTGATGACCGTCGCCGAGTTGTTCCCCACTTTCAGTGGATCAATTGCAAAAGTGACACGCACAGGGCGAAGCCGAACACTTTCGAGGGACTTTACATCCCGTTATACCCCCCCCCCGCGATCGGAAAACTTTCAAACGATAAAAATTCGACGGTATGAAATGCAGCAGGCGTTGGAAATCCTGCACGAGGATTCCAGAAAATTCAAAACCCAACTGAAAGGTGGTTCTAATAAAATTAGATAACAATAAATCACTAGTTTATATATTAGGCCTATACGAGAGAAATTTAAAATGATATATTTAATATTTTGCTGCTCAAAAAGTGATAACGTCGAATCAATTTATTAAGGACATTAACGGCACGTAAATCATCAATATTGACCACATGGTTACGACAAAAGCTTCTGCACAAAAATAGCCTTATATATTTTTTGTAGTTTCTTTATCATCTGAATATTAAAAAATTAATAACAACATGTACACTGCAAAGATTTTAATTTTCAAAAAAATATTCATGAAAAATTGGCCAATATAAGGCAAAATCCATAAATGGGACTGATTTTTTTCTGTTTAATTAAATGGAACTGATAGTTTTTCTGTTTAATCTGGCTAGTCTATGGTTTCCTTCCTCTATCCAATCAATGAATGCAATATTAGTAATATTTTAGGTAGTTTGAAAGAATTACGATTTCAAATAAATTTACAAACCTTTGAATCAATGTTTCAATTTGCACACCTTTTTCTAAATAGGTCATGAAAAACACACAATCCTAAGTTGGAATGTTACAACAATAAATTACATAATCCTTAATAACTAGCGGAACTGCGCATCAGTTGGCAGGAATATAATTCTAACGCCACTATAACAGGCCTAACTGCAGGTATCTAACGATGTTCACGGGTTTACAACACTCTCAAAGAATATGTTTGTCTCCGCCACGTGGCCCTTTCAGCACTCGCACGACCCATTAAATTAGATGTCTGCTAGCGTGAAAGAGCTCCATTATATTGTAGGTGGGGTTTTTATGAAGCTATCGCATCTGCCACCTGGTCCGAATCCCATGAGATGGCAAGATAATAGGCTGGGATGAAGGAGTCATCGCTTTGGCCACCTCTTGCACACCTCCAGCCGAAAACGTAATGGAGGAGTGTTTTTGTTTCTTGATATGCAAGTATAATAAAATATTATTATTATATATCATCTTAATTATTTAAAACTTTGAGTCAAAGCTGACCTTGAATTATTGTTTGTTTGGGGTAATCAAGCGCATTACTTGCCGAATCCACCATATCCCTTATTTTAAATATTGCTTTAAATATATTTAGACGGTGTGCTTTACTGTAAAAACCACTTGAAATTAGATATTTCACATAATTTAAGAGAGCAGAAAATAAAAATCGGAGAAAAATAACGTTTGCATGTGACAAAAAGTGGAATGCGTTGCCACAATGTAAAGGCATAATTTGCACAAATTAATTAAGTAATGCAAGAACAGTTCCAAGTTTATAAAGAAAATAAAAATATATCACCGAGTAATTCATCAAAATAAGAGTTATTTTCATATCTGAAACAAAAACCTAAACTTCTTTTCCTGAAATTGCATGCAAATAACAATTTAACTACTACTAACTAGATTTCAACATTGTTCTTAGCTGAGTTTTTTCTTTGAACTGACTTGGATTTCAATGTTATCATTTAATTTAATCTTGTATTGGTTTTTTCCTCTGTTTTTAAATCTATATAACAATTGTTAAAATTATAAAATTCTACTGTGCTGTTATATAATGGATTTGCTTTTTTAATGTTACCTGGTATCCCTATGATCTAAATAAAATTATTTTACCAGAATGTATTTTACTGTCTTTGTAAAACTACAATTTGTATTGTGATACAACCGATTCCATTATGTCCCCAACAAAATTACAATGACATAACTCCAGGATTTTTGTTATGCGAACTCAAGCGCAACTAAATCAATTTAAAAAGTTATTAAACCAGCAAAAACGCCCTAACACAACCGTAAAAAAACGTTCTGTCTCAACCGACATTCATCTTATCGTATTTTTTCGAGTGAAATTAATCACGGCTATAAAGACTTCCCCCGGCCCCGCTGGACAAATGCCCCGGCACCGATAAACAACCGGAAAATAAACATTCGTAAAATATTAGTTTACATTTGAAAGCGTGGCGATATTTGAGTCGCGGGGGAGTGACAGGGGCGCTCTAGACCCGGCACCTTGGTGATGAATTATGAATGCCCTCCCGCCTGACCCTCCCAGGCTACGGTGCCTCGGGTCAAAATAAATGCAATGTTTTCTAAAATTTTTTATAAAAAATACTAACTTGAAGAGTTTAAATCGCTGTCAATGAGTTTGTTCGGTAAGTGGCAATTTTATCAACGCTGAATCACGTGAAATTTATAAATTTGTTTTGCCAAGTTTATTACTTGCGGTTTCAAAATTGTGTTAGTTGCCGTTAAGATAGCTTCATTAAAGCTTAGATCTTTAATCCGTTGAGGAGGTATTGAGTTTGGTTGTTGTGAAATGTGTTTTTTTTCAATTCCCAGAATAAGTGTTAAAACTGAACTACGTCGTTAAATGTATTTATATACTATGTTTTCCATGCACGTTTATGATAAAATTAAACATGAACCTGCCACAAAACCCACCTGTAATGATACCAAAATTGCCGGGGGATTGTTAAAACAAATAGTTAAATTAATATTTAAGGAGGAAAGTAAAGAGTAATAAAACTAAAAGGTGAACTTACAAATCAGGAAACTAAACCAACATACTGCCATGAACAAAACACCAGACAAAAAATACCGTTTTTTTCATCGTATAGACTAAAAATAACTAAATATGAATAAAACATAATCTTCTCTTGTATTTAGGCAAGAAAATTACGGTTAAAACCAAACGAAGGACCGAACGACAATTTAAGTGGTTTTGAAAATATAATTTATACATTCAAAACCTAAGAGGAGGACGTTAACAGTTTGCGTATTCGCTGAACCTCCGGCTGAGAGAGGATTTGTCCCTCAAAAACAGATTTCTCGCCGAGTCACTCCAGCATTCACCGTCGATGTGCTTTATGTTATTTCGATTTCGTTCTTTGTAAATATTCGTTCTCAATACTTACACCAATTGAACACTCGTAAAATATTTTACACTGTCCTAGCGCTTTTAAGATTTTATAATTTTTAGTGCACAGTTGATAGACGATTCGTTTTCTTTTTTTGATGAACACCGTATTATGATTATTATTCTTACTGGAATATGTTCGTTCTTAATACTTACACCTATTGGCAATTTTATTAACTAACTTGTTCCTTTTAAAATTTATTCTATAAACATATTTATATAATTTTTAGTATAATAGAGTTAACAATTTTTTCCCTTTTGCGAATTCGCTAATTTTGTACGCCAGTTAACCGCATTTGTAAGAGGGTAAAGGGCGGTAGTTGTTTAGAGAAATTAAGCTCGAGTAAAAGGCAAAGTGTAGTAATAGCATTGAAGGATATCAAGGGTTTTTGCTGACCGAAGCTTTTCTCATCGTGAGGCGTTAATTACTATTGAACTTAACGCTTTACTAAATAAAATATATGAAAAAGGAGTTTCGAAATTAACTGTTAAAATCACAAAACTTTGAAAAAAATGATATTGTCCAATAAAAATAAATAACACACAAAACAAATTATTAGAGTTTTAAAACGTACTTTTTCCGACCTATAACTGGATTTTTAAACCTTTATTCACGTTCAATCTTACTTCCTCTCTGTATCAAGGCGCAAGTTTCAATATCACTTCAATACTTGCAATATTTCTCTTCATTAATTGTTCGTCTAAAGGAAAATCTGGTAAATGAATATACAATTTCTTAAATTGCTGATCGTGCCCGTGCATTACATTAATACAGTATATTATATACAGACAAGTGATGGGTACATTTGGATTTCAAACTCTTTAGAACTTGATCTTGCAAAGCGAAATCTTAAGGATAAATCTGTTAAATTCAAAATCAGCGAGGATTAGAGGATAGTCAGATTGGGAGGGGAGGGGAAGAAAGAGATACAAATTGTTTCTCCTATACCAACACTACTGCAGTGGTTACATCCTCTCGACACGATCTACTTCTCAGACCGTGTCGTCGGTATTATTTTACAACCATTTTATGTTTCCATCGCAATTCTGATATGTTCTAGAACTAGCATAATAAAAATTTATAAAAACAAAAACCAAACGTATTTTAGTTAGTGGATTTAATTTAGTTACGGGTTAATTTTGATAAATGATAAACATATTTTAATTGAGCGTTTAACAGTAGTTAACGCGCCATAAAATACAATTGCTACCTTTAAAAAATACGTCGAAAGCAATGAGTATATAACTTTTTTACTACGAAAAAATAAAAAGCCCTCTTTTTTAATTTTGGGTATTTAATGAAGCAAAAATCCTGTATAAACGTTGTAAATGCTAATATAATATCAACTCGTTACAATAAAAATTAAATAAATACCCCGTTGCAGCAGACCTGCATACTCAGCGAATTTCAAGTGCAAAAGAACATATTTCAATCCAACATAGCGAGATTTGACATGTTTTTGTAAGCTCCATAAGAATAACATGGGGAATGAGTATGCAGGTTTGCTGCTACAGGTATGTTTAAACTGGTTGGTTTTAATTCAATAATTAGTAGATCTGAACTAGAAGAAGCCATTTACCAAGTTTTATTAAGATATGTTGAGAAATAACCGAAATATAGAATTTTACTTATTTCCCATAAGGTTAACATTGAGACAACGTACTGTGTTTACCACTTTCAATATCTCGGTAACCAATGGACATAGAGCAGTGATTCAAATTACAAAATTGTTTGTTTTTCTGAGCTGAATTCAATGGTGCCAACAAAAATTTGATAAATTTTATTTTTCTATGTGAAAAACTCAAAAAACCCATTTTTGGGGGGGTTTATCCCCCTTTACCCCCCCTTCCGGTGGTCCGATCGGGCTGGTTTTCGAACTCATCTGAATAATTACTACTTTACACGCCTATGCCAAATTTCATTCCGATCGGACAATTTTTGCGAGCGCTATCGTGCTTACAGACACATATATATATATATAGATATATATATATATAGATATATATATATATAGATATATATATATATAGATATATATATATATATATATACAAATTTGAACGAATGGTGTTTTTGGTATCTGGGGGCACCAAAACGAAAAGTTATGATGGTCCCGCGCTTAGGTCTTACCATGAGACCTACGGTAATAGCTTCTTCCCTATAGGGGAAATTCGCTAAAATTTCAAATTTAAGGTTGTTTCTCGCAAAAAATAATAAAAAAAATCAAATAAACCTTCCTACATACGTGCTGTACATGTTTTGCGGAAGTCTTTAGAAGAATCTCAAGCAACCAGAGTTATATCAAAATGTTATCTTCCATCGAGCAAACTGCGCTCCGACAAAGAAAGTAATTTGATGTGCCATTTGGGCCCCAGTCATGCGAATCGCGGCACACGTTCCTTATTACGGGCCGCTTCCGATCTGGCGGCCCTAACCTAATGACGTACTTTAAGGCCTCGACGTCTTCGCTTTGACATATGCGATATGAGCATCGACAACCGTCGTATATTTTTTATATTTTCTCTGGGTCCTGAAAAGTTAAAAGCCTAGTAAACCCAATTGGATGTGTAAGATTTATATTTGAGCACAATTCCTACTTTG
The DNA here is from genome assembly GCA_035578135.1 of Flexamia atlantica. NCBI lineage: Eukaryota > Metazoa > Arthropoda > Insecta > Hemiptera > Cicadellidae > Flexamia > Flexamia atlantica. Next base: position 2,688,156 of record JAQJVK010000042.1, read on the forward strand.
AAAAGTGAAACCATGCTTTGGTACGACCTTTTTATACTTATACAATGTTTGATGCAAAAACAAAAATGGATTTACTTTAGATTAATAATGGATTTACACATCCTTATTCGAAGATTTTCTCAGATTTATCAAAACATTATAATGTACATGGTTTAGGCCTCATTTTATAAAAAACCACGATGCTGCTAAAAAGGCTTATAGCACTGACTTTAAATCAGGACTCCTGATTTAAAGTCAGTGCTTATAGGCTTATCCACATACGAATAAATATTATGTGACTGTCTTCAAAATGTAATATCCAATGATAAAACCAGGGATACAGGAAATAGCAAGAAGTTGACGTAAAAATATATAAAGAATTGGTAAGATTATGTATTTATAATAAAATAGAAAAAGATCAGAAGAACCATTTTCCATGATTTTTAATGAAGATAATATTTACCATTCACCCTAAGGATAACTATACCCTAAATGAAATATCCATCTAAACAGGTTTCAAACCAACACTCTAAAAAATGTTGTAGAAAAAATAATAAACAGTTTTAATACAGGGAATCATCTTAGGGTGAAATTGGAATCGCTTAATTTATAAATAAATAAATAAACTAATTAAATCAATACGATGTACTTCAAAATAGTTTGTACTCTGTGATGATTATTAGAGAGGGACTCCGCCATTTATTGACTCCTCATTTTGAATACCTATCGGATCTGCTTTTAGTGCGCGTCGTAAAAATAACTCGAAAAGAGGCGAATGATGATTCGAAATTGGCGTCCACACCCGCCGATAAGTCGGCAATAAATGTTAAGCTAAATGCATTCGGTGATATCGGGTCAATATAGGTTACTCAAAGCATGGCATAAAGAGCTTTAGGAGTCCGGTAAATTTGGTACCAAAGATAACCGAAACCCATATAATTTGTTTTAACACAAGATTATGAAAGAAATAATTCACGTATTTTGTTACTGAATTAAATTAGTTGAAATAGAAAAGGTACAGTATTCTATTTCCACACTATAACTCTACTAATTCGCATGAAAATAAAAGAAAGATATTATTTGTACCCAAATAATAAAGTGGTTTTTTTCACCCAAATAAATAATTATTATAACGAGACAAATGACATGGTTTGCGGTCAGTTAATATTGTTTATTTTTCTTGATAGCGCATCACTATTTATAATTTATTCACTATATTACTCAAAAACGTCAATCGCTTTGATGGGCTATGCGGGGAGTTACTTTCAGTTAACTCTTTTAACTAAAAGTAAATTGATGTTGATGAACTGATAATTGGGTATTAAATAATCTGCATTGAAAACAAATATTTTAAATAATTTTTATTCTTATATAACAGGATGAAAATTATTTAAAATATTGGTGTGTTTTCAATGTTAAATTAAAAAGTAGATTGAATTACTTTAATAAAAATGTTTCATCAATTAAATATAATATCAATTCCGTCTAGGTTAATTTCCATCTAGGTGTTTAATATTTTTTGAACATACAAACTCACATGTTAAGCGTGTTTTTTGTGTTAGGAACTGGAAACAATCAGCTGATTAGATAGTTTTTACCCAACATTTTTCGTTAGTGTATAGTTTCACCAGTGTTTAATTGTGAACAAACAACCTTCAAAATAAATCATGAGAATAAATTTGACGTAGTAGAATCGATTGAATAAATATAATATGTTTTTCATCTTGTAACGGTTCTATTCAGTTTATTCAGCTAATGGCACTGCGGTGATGTTGTTAGTCTCGGTTATAAAAAACGAAGAAGAAGTTACAAAAATTACTACTTCGAAACAACAGTTCCCGTTAATTGTCGAGGTAACTGTACAGAATTCGGAAGGTATGACAACAAGCAGGATATAGATGTCTTAAAAATAATTTTGAGTTATGTATATATGTCACAGCGAAAGAAACAAACCGTCCATTTTGTGTATTATGATGGGCTATTATGCATAATGACCAAATTTGCCGGCTAAAGTGATAAATTAATCATTTTGGCCCGTCGGTATTCATAATAACCAGCGAGTTTTGGTCCAAGTAATAAATTAGAATATTTATTACTTTGGCCAGAAGTAATAGCAGAAATGATAGCTATCCAGGGTTAGTCAATGTAATTTTCAGTGATCTCTTCGGGTGGTTAGGTAAAGTTAGGTTAGGTTTATGTAAGGTTAGGTTAGGTTAGGTTTAAGTTAGGTTAGGTAGGTGAGGTTGGGTTAGGATAGGTTAGGAAAGGTTAGGTTATATTAATCATATTGACCAAATTCAGGTCTTGATATTATGCATAATGGCTTAATAAAGTAAATTTCTTCTTCTAATTATTCTTAACAAATATATTAAGAATAATTTATCAAAACGTTCTGTCAGCGAAATATGAAAGAGGACCATTGAGAGCAGGTTAAATGCAAGCGCCACTGTAACTGTAACAACCCGACACGTAACTTGCCCACCCGCACATCGCCGCCGTATTCACATACAAATCCCGCCCCGAGCGGCGACTCCCGACCCCAGAGGCACGTCCGTCGCTGATTGAATACCCGGATTTGTCTTCGGCCACAACAACTTCAATTTGTCACGGATATCCCTAACTTTCGGCTAATAGAAACCGTCCGATGCGGGTGATCAATCAGAGGCCCTAACTGCCCCTCTAACGTACCGCAACTGCCATAAAACCGCTCGCTCGCTCCCACCTGCATTTATTTGTCCGGCCAAATCTCCTTTATGGCGTAACGTCTCCGGACAATATACGTACTTCATTTAAAAATAATTCGACCAGGGAATACTTAAGACGTTATAGTTTTATTTTATGTTGTATTCCAAAGGACGACTCCATTTTCATTTGAAAGTGTAATCGAGATTTACTAATAGACAATAATTCTGTACATTGAACCATCTAAACTATAGTATTGCACGTTGAAGCAATGAAGTTAGGAATAAGTCGATTTAAACAATGCATCAATCAATATTGCTACTAATTTAAAATGCTAATAACCACAGAAATAATGCATCTCTATTGCATATGCAGATGTAATGCATATTGCTATCTTACCTCCAAAGATAGAAACCGTCTTGTTATTAGGCAACAAATTATCCTGACACACATGCACACACTAAAACTCATACTTAAGATTATCTTAAAATTTATCCATATGGACAATATTTTTGCATGGTCATTTTTGGATTTAAGTTCATTTTACGCATTTCACATTCACTGAATATGCAACAATCAATGTTTCTACTAATTTAAATGCAACAAACCACAGAAATAATGCATATCTATTGCATATGCAAATGTAATGCAGATTGCTATCTTACCTCCAAAGATATCAAACCTCTTGTTATTAGACAACAAACTATCCTGACACACATGCACCCACTAAAACGCATACTTAAGATTGTCTTAAAATTTATTCATATGGACAATATTTTTGCAAGGTCATTTTGGGGTTTAAGTTCATTTTACGCATTTTAAGCATTTCAAATTCACTGAATATCAGCAATCAATGTCTACTAATTTAAAATGCTACAAACCACAGAAATAATGCATATCCATTGCATATGCAAATGCAATGCATATTGCGATCTTACCTCCAAAGGTAGCAAACGTCTAGTTATTAGACAACAAACTATCCTGACACACATGCACACACTAAAACTCATACTTCAGATTTTCTTAAAATTTATTCAAATGGAGAATATTTTTGCATTGTCATTTTGGGATTTAAACTCATTTTACGCATTTTAAGCATTTCGAATTCACTGAATTCGAAATGATCGGCTGCAACGGGGGTATTATGTATCGCAATAGATGTTTCTCAAAGACAAATGTACCCATAAAATCCGTGACAAAACTAGGACCCATAAAAATAGAAACAATAAATAGTCCGCTATAAAGCTCAAATAAACTGCAGGATTAAACAATAATAAAAAGAATCGAGGGTGCAGCACTGTGTGGAATAATTTTATGAGGCAACAAATCCAGACAGCATAATAATCTGACGCGGTTTATCGAGATATAAAGAGTTATAAGCGACGAGCGTCCCTGTCAATTTTATAGGATCAAATTACATCGTGTCTTGGCAGACGGCTCCTCATAAACCGACACGATGTTGCGCATACTTGTTCGGCGCAATGTAGGTAGCGCATGTTTATGAAAGTTTCTTTTACCCTGTTTTCAGTTGAAGAGTCCGATGTTTTTGCTTTATTTGACGACCACGCAAACGAACAAGACACAATGTTTATTTTTGCTGACATATATTAACAAATAATGAAAATAGCATTTGTTGTTGGTGGAATTAAGTTGCGAAAACTTCAAACTATCAAATTGCAGCCTTATGTTTTAATGTAAAAACATAAAATGTAAATAAATGTGTAAACAACTTTAAGTAGCACATACATTGCTGCTTTTCTTTTCCTTTTTAGCTAGAATCCCATACAACTATTGGTGAGGAACTTTTTTATTTTATGCATTCATTAGCGCATTTAACGTTTTGTTGAGAGGATGAAAACTAGCCGTTTGATTAGTATAAATGTGTTATGGATCCTGTGTATGAGATAAAATAGTCAAAATATGAAGAAGCGGTTAAAAAAAGAGTAAGTAAGGTGCCTCAACCCTTTAACGATGTGGGTTTCTTTTACCACTGTTCCGACTTGTTCTTTTAATACTCACACTTCGTGTGTGTAAAGCAGTAAAACTCTGACCTATTTGTACTCACATTCGAGTATTCAATTGAAGTATCCAGGAGAAGTTACATACCTAAAAGGAAAAAAATAAAAGTTCAGTCTATTTTAGATTTAAAAAGTATTTAGGTTTTAAATGCATGCAGTGAATGGGAAGAAAGTACATGATTTCCAAAGCTAAACTTCTACTGATAATGTTATTAAATTATCTTACAAAAATATTAAGTACAATTTTTTTCTGGCCAAGCCCGTAAATGTGTTTTTAAGTTTTACACAACATTTTAAGACTTACTAAACTAAACCTAACATATTTTCCAGCCACATAACAATTGATCAACAATGTCAACAATACGCCATCAATCCGCCAACAATAAACACACACGCTGCAGGCTAAGGCTGTCGTAGCAAACGCCTCACTCTCCAGCTAACGGGGTCTATGTAATCCCCGGAAAGCCTACATTCGTTCACATTACAGCCGGGGCTAACGCTTATTTATCTCGTGTCTTAAACTACCCCATTTTTTAATATCCGAGGGGGGTCGGCCGCCGCGCTGCGACGGCAATATTCCTTGCTTTATGATACCCGTCCACGCCTCTTGCGGGCCACATTGGAAATCCCTCGTTTTATTTTATTGTTTTATTTTTCTACGGGATCGTATCTACGAGAAGCGTGTATGAATTGCGTTATTAAATGTAGTTCAATATTTGGAAGCTAAATTTAAGACGGTAAATTTTACTTATAAAAACTAGGTTTTAAATCTTTCTTTTTATGAAAATACAATGCTATGCCTATACGTACTACTCATTGAGTAAATACATTGTAAATACATTACGAGTATAAATGTTGTGATGTAACTTCAAAAATGAAAATTTTTGTGAGGTAAATTTAAAAAGTTTAAATATTCAATAGTTTAAGGGCACAAGTTACCTCGAAATGAAATAATCAAGCTTAAAAATAAATAATAAATTCTGTTATTGATACAATTTAACAGAATAAAAAAAACTATCGCTTCCATTTTATGTACAAAATCAATGCGATCTGCAGTTTGATGAACGTAAATGTAAAACTAAATAGTAATCAGAAATTATAGCTATGAATGATACTGAAATATTTCAAATGCACTTTCTATTTTAGTTAAAAAATGTGTTCGTAAATAAACGTATCTTCCAACTACCTATTATCTTTATAGAAACTTCCTTAAGAGGATATTTACCACAAAATCAAAAAATCATATTAATATATTCAGTCTGTTTTATTTGCAGAAATACCTCTTCAAGGATATTATCATCGCAAAAGTGCAGAAAAAAGTACTAGCGTTTAAGCAAACAATCGCTCAACTTCGGCTACAGGATCATCGTCGAGCCCAATACCGGCCGGCAGAGACTTCTATAAATAAGCAGTAGCGTTATTGGTGTTGAGGCAGTTTCATATCAGACCACCGCTGAAGAGCAGCGCAAATAAAACACTTGTCCGCTATTGCCTGCTTAGACCACCCCCCATCTTCCCTCAGACCAACATTTAACCATAACATAGTTCGTTTATTTATATTTCCCGTGAAAATAAATTGCTTTAATGATGGAATTGGGAGAGATAAACTTCAACCGAATAAATTTGGCGAATAGGACGAAATTATATTACAATTCCTAACGTGAAATTAACCTAAAATTGTTTAATTTAAAACTTAGTATAACTCAGTCTAAGTTATTATTCAACATATAACGTTAGACTTGTTCGTAATCCGATCCGGCAGTTATGAAAATTTATCATTACTAAGTAATAGATAAATTTTTTTTAGATAGTTTTTTTTTTATTTTTTTTTTAGTAATAGGTAAGTAATAGATAAATAGTGGATTTAATAGTAAGTATTTTTTGTAAATAATTCAATATAGTTTTTCTTTTACTTTTTGCTTTTTGCAGAATAAAGACAAACCTTGGCATTGTATTTACCACTACACCACCAGCTCGAAAGGTAACAAGGAAAATAATCTTAAACATATATATATAATAGCCCTGGAATAACTCCATTACAGTTCTGATAGACTGGCGATAAAAATAATTCTTCAGCTATTCAAGGAAGATACTGTCAGATACATACAATAGATAGTGATAGTGCATCTACAAAATAGTGAAGTTTTGATTTAGATATTTAATAAAGTATTACTAAACGACAAACAAATATACACAATGCTTTTGAATACAAACATGCGATTGGTTTACGATATTGCCACCATCGATATACCTTATTTCTTTAATTTACATCGAAAAGACGGTACATCCTATACAAAGCTTAACAACATTAAACTTAAAAATCGGATATGATGTTATAAAAGAGTTATAAACGTGCCTTTAACCGGGGTTAAAACAGGGTCCCGGCACATGTGCTGTGAAGGGATAACACATCGCCAAGAGAACATAAATTGGAGGAGGAGGGAGTCGGTCCTAACGTATGCGAGCCTGTGAGCATAAACTGGTGTCTTTGTGAGCCGGACCGTCTCATCTCAAAATGCGCCCTAACTGCTGGCTCTTCCTTAGATTGCTCCACTCGTTGTGTCGTTGTATCCAGCTGTTCTATTACCTTTCTGCAGAGAGACAAAAGTGCGTCCCACCACCCGGGTTTGGTAGCTGGGAACTGCTACAGAATGGAGTAAAGGAAAAAATTGCGAAGTGATCAATATCATAGAGATAAATTTTTGGGAGGTAATTCGTTCTGGTAAATATATAACTTTATTCCTATACCATAAAACTGTGACTAAATCGCTCAATAGACGGTTACATGGAAAAAAGTTCACATGTAGAATGAAATTAGAAAAAGTAAACAACTGTCTAAAGGCGAGCTAAATTTACAACTTATTGTCACTGGATAGCAAATTGTATTATTAAGTTTCTAAGAGTAACTTTTTGTTTCTATCCATAATTGTTAAAGAAAATAAAATTAATGAAACGACGATTTAAGAAAAAACTTCAAACAACAGTAGAACAGTATTATTTGGTACATTTCAGAGTCATAATTGCTAGAAACATATTAAATTTAAATATTTCTTGTACGTTGAATGGTTGTAGGATGAAATATATATATTTTGTGAAGTATGTAGTCCTAAACAGGTTAAGAACTTTGTAATAAAAGGTTTGTAGTAATAACTCTGAGGTTATTAGAAGAATGATAAGGGCACATTATATACTTCGATCATAGACAGAAAAAATGTTTCAGGTCAGTGTGTATGGCAATACGCCAGTAGAAAGACAGTATTATAGTTTCAATACGGGAGAGATGGTATAAGGGAACATTGATAAAGAGGGGTAGGTCACAAGGAGCAGAGCGAATTCACAAGTTGGAGGTCGGGAGAAGAAGAGAAAGATACAACAGGGGGAGGTAAAAAGGAGGAAACCCAGAGAAAAGGACGAATCATAAGAAGAGAGGAGAGACGGAAGAGGGAAGAGGGGGGAGGTCATAGGTCGTGAAACCTGTTACCACGATGGGGGCTTTAACCACCTGTCTCGACGGGACAGATACAAATACAACAGCGGATATAAATCAACCAGTGGCCCCTCCACGTTCCGCCGTTCCGGTGTTCGGCCGTGAGAATCGACGGTTCCTACGTCTTACTGGGTAAACACGGCCGACGACCTTTGACCCTACACCGTTAAAGTCTATAGATATGTTGTAAGCTGGCATAAAAATGTGATTATATGAGTAAAAAAGAAGAGGAAATAAAGAAAAAAGTCCTTTTTTGTGTTGTTTACAAATTATATCACATTACATGCATTGCACTTAAGAAAACAATGATCAGCGACTGTCTGTTTGCGGTTGGCACTTTTTTTTGTACGTTTATAAAAAACACACACTCTGTGATACTCCCTTCTAGGTAAATGAAAGAACCTGCAGACAAAAATGAAACTAGCCCAACATGTTTACAGAGGAAGGAGAGTTAATTGTCCTAATACATTACTTTTAAAGATTGTATTTAAAAAATCGAAGAAAAAATAGATTGTCTCTTCGTCTTTTTCTATTCAAATAAATATGATAATTTGATCAAGGTCGGTTATTATTATTGTGCAAAGGGGATTAAAATTTACGTAGAGTAAGATATTTTGAGGAGGGCCATACTAGGTTTTAAAATGTTGGTTTTTAAATTACTTTAAATCATACCACACAGAAAAAATTGTTTTCAGTGCATTACTCTTGGCTGGAGAGTCACTCTTTGCCGATAACTGCATGGGCAATTTACCATCCACTTGGGAATGGAAATAAAGGAAGTAAACAATCAGCTGATTGCATCAAAGCGACGTTTAATGTATGTTTATATGTTACTTTAGAGGATTGTAGTGGCAGCACAGGTAGCAAAAGCAAATACTTGTTTATTAGGTTAGGTTTGAAGAATTTAGATACGTAGTGGCTTATGCAAGAAATACATTATAGTTAAAGAATATATTTTTTAAGTGCTAAGATGTAAAGTATGGTACGTCACACTTCCGGTAAGTTCTTGACGGTATGTGTTTTTTGTGATGGTTGTTTCAATGTTATTCAAGTTTTGGCTACTCATCACTTTAATTACTAATAAAATAAGAAATTGTTTTAAATTGGTATATTTCGGCTTCTTTTTATCTGAAGCCATCTTCAGCCATAGTAAATAAACAAACGTTTGACAATCATTTAGTCAAAAATCACATGTTTCAAAAAATTAAATTTTAAAATTCTTACTACTAATTTAATATTAAATAATAGTTATATATGATGTTAATGTGCTTAAATTACTGAAATTTTGTAAAGTTGTAAATTTAACCTAGATATTGATTATTTTTGACTTTTTGAATCTATCCTACTCACGTCAAGATCGGAATAGCACAAGGTCTATTTACTAGAGCTTTTAAATTATCATCTAATGAAGAGAATAAACAAACAGATTTAAAAATATATATCAAGAGTTAAAAAATAATGATTACCCATTAGATATAATACACAAAGCATTCAATAAAACTAGTAAAAAGATGTCTAACAATTTTGATAACACCATAAAAGAAAGACCCATAGCTACTGTTGTGATTCCTTACATTAAAGGGAAATCCGAAAAAATAAGACGGGTAAACAGTAAATTTAACATTAGAACCAGTTTCTCAAACAACTCAACATTAAGGCGTAAAGTATCTAAGATGAAGCCAGAAAACATAGAACAACAAACAAAAAATGTAGTATACCAGATCCCTTGTGAGTGTCACAAAAACTACTACGGACAAACATCAAGACCAGTAAGAATCAGAATAAAAGAGCAAAAGAGCAGCATAAACAAACAGCTCCAAAACTACTCCAAACTCAGTGAACATATACATGAAGAGGGTCATAGAGTAAAATGGTCAGAAGCAAAAATAGTATTCCAAGAAAACAATTATAAGAGCAGAATACTTAAAGAAGCTGCATGTATGGTGACGGATAGAAATTGTATATCCCAACCAAGCGCCACCATTCCACCTATGTTTATTCCTCTTATTACTAAAGAAGTTGCAGATAGTTTCAAAAAGTCAAAAATAATCAATATCTAGGTTAAATTTACAACCTTACAAAATTTCAGTAATTTAAGCACATTTACATATATAAATATTATTTAATATTAAATAAGTAGTAAGAATTTTAAATTTAATTTTTGAAACATGTAATTTTTGACTAAATGATTGTCAAACGTTTGTTTATTTACTATGGCTGAAGATGGCTTCAGATAAAAAGAAGCCAAAATATACCAATTTAAAACAATTTCTTCTTTTATTAGTAATTAAAGTGATGAGTAGCCAAAACTTGAATAACTTCCGGTAAGCTTGACCGCACTCGCCTGAACTATCATTCTCGACCGGTAAAACAGTACTTATCGGCCTAGTTACGTAATATATTATTGCTGACCTTGACTTGAGAAAATACAACAAGCTTTAACGGAGCGAAAATAGGAGAAAACTATGAAAATTCATTTATAACAATTACCATTATTATAAAAAAAATACTTCAGGAAATGTTGTAAGGAACATTAAACTTTGATAAGGATTTTTAAGAGACATTAGGGTAGAGCTAGACATACAAAAAATACGAAAATAAATAAAGTATATACCTTCTAATCAATGGAAAGAGAGTAAAAAATTACTCCTTGCAAAAAATGTTCAATTCCGAGGAAACTCTCTCTAGCCACTCCTATGAAAAAAGTAAACATTATTTTTATGCAATGTTAAATGTATTTAAATGAAATTACGTATCAAAGTTTGAGCAAATTATGAAACAGTATCGATTTATAAATAACAAAATCTTATAAGTCTTTGTTTTTAAACATATTAATTGATTAATCGTCAGAACAGTCTAAAACTCAACCGAGAAAATGGGTTTATAAGGTTGGCACGGGAGCAGCGGCAGCGGCAGTGGGGTGGCCGAACATAAGGATTATCACTCCTAGTTGCGAATAGAATCACAGGCTTAACAACTAAACCCACAAATTTATAGCACGATTGCAAACTCATTTTGTGCAAACACTCACGACAGCTTCAATTACTGCTATTGTAGTTACTTTGTTGCGAAATTCATTACGCAAACGTGATAACGAAGAGCCATTTCTGTGTTGGAGCCACAATAAAATTCTGATTCGGTGACAAACACAGCATATTTGTGTATTCACATGTAAGTAATACGATTGTTTAAATGAATGGGTTAAACAAAGAAATACGGAATTGTTTTCCTCGTTGACAGATTATACGTTTATTACACACCACATGTTTTGGATTTAACGTGTTGACTTAATACCGATAATTGAAATACTAACTAATCTGAGAAGTTATAATTTATGACATACTTAAATTCTATAACAGACTTTTTACATCAAAAGTTGGTTGACAGTTAGTCAAATTTACTGAGATTTGAAATATTTGCAGTAATATAATCAATAATATACAAAAACCACATTTGCTGTATTAAGTGATTAAAACTTTACAAGTTGACTTATTTTTATTTTCAAAGGTAACGAGAAAACACGTTTAAAATTGTTCAAACAAAGATGTTAACCCAATAAAAACTATGGGAAGCAAGCGAGCGCCAAATATGCTTACAACTAGCTTCACAGTTTATGCTTCAATGGTTAATCTTTTTGTTTTGATTGGGGTTATCGAATAAAAATAAAAACAACGTTTCTTTAGTTTGTACGTGCTCTTTCAATATTGCAAAAAGTTATAAATTCGTTTACCGATCTAAACCATATATCACACACTAAAAAATGTTACCTCTTTCCATTTAAGTATATTTGGCATGTTTTTTTCAAAAACTAGGAAATAAGTCTTATATAAGAAATAACTTAAGTATAGCGGCAATACAACAATTGACAGTTAAGTCCTTTAATGCTCATGTGCGTTCCATTCCTTTCCGTATTTTGTCACTGAGGTACACAATATTGCATGACACTTGGGTTTCGTAAAATCTAATTCGCAATGAAGGCTGAAGACTGGGATGGGTTTCAAGTTTCAAAGTATCTTCAGTGTCAGTTCTATTCTTTTAAAATTTAAGAGAAAGAATTCGGCAAAAATAAACCTTTGTTAGTTGACATTTGTTTTTTGACATTTTGTTTCCGATTATTAGCTTGTTACCTATTTCCTTGCGAAAGGTCAACTAATGACTACAGTAGTTGGGTGACTAACTAGTTACATTGTTTGTCTTTAAAGTCGAAGGTCGCCAGATCGGCTGCACCTTTAAATGGGTTGACTTTTAACCCAGCTGTCATTTTTACTTTAATATTCCTTATATAATTATTATACTCTAATTTTTACCAAAAGAGGTGTAAATTACCTGAAAATACAGCCAAAGTGATCCATATATTGGTGTGGACTTCCAATGGTTTCGTATCGTCAATGGTTTTGTTTGTCTCAATGTTTTCGTGTCCGTTTTATGTCTGACGTTTCCTCAACCACACCATCAATAAAGAATGTTTTAGCTTATGTTTTATAACTTGAAAATGTACCCATGACGGTACGAAACCTTTCACACCAACAGATGGATCACTTTGGCTGTATTTCCAGGTAATTTACTCCTTTTTTTGGTAATATACAGTGATTCGGAGCCTATACCATCATTTAATTTTTACTTTTATCGCGCTGGCATATCAATCAGCTAGCTGCACCAGAAACAAACTCATTCCACACCTATCCCTCATTCGTAAAACACTTAAAAATACGCACCCACGTTTGCGTCCAGGCCTTAAACAACATATTCAAACTTGTTTTACAGTAACAGCAGATGTAGTGACCAGTGACGTCACAAGATCACGTGACAAACGACGGCGGCTCGGTCGATCCGTGGATGGATGGTCCATGTTAATGCATTAACAATACCACTGGGTGGCGCTAGACTTATCTCCGCGCCGTTGTGCTCCATATATCTTCTCCTCCCCACTTGTCTTCATCTTCACTCAACGTCCGACGGGGTGAAGCGTTAAAAGCTTTTAATGCATTAAATGTACCGATTTTGTACGGAGGTTCATTAGTTTTGTAGATTTAGTAAATGTTCCTTAGGTCATTCTACTAATATTATAAGTTTGTTTGTCATTACCGATGTAAATAAACTATGTTTGTCATATTATGTAAGCCGGCTGTAACAACGTATCCAACAGGTATTAAATTTGTTAAGCTAACTCCCAGCTGCTTAATTTTTTGACCTAATTCAACAGACAGTTTAGGGTATGAAGATAATTTACTACATCATTCTACATATGGCTATCAAAATTAGTGCAGTTAACTTCATTGCGAAAAAAATACTGTCCAGTATATACCAATTTTAAGAAATAATTTGTTTATAACTGGAATAAAAGTAGAATTACTTACATAGTAATGAGATTCGTAAGGAAATTTTAAATTGAAAATTATTTGTCATTTTAGTGCTTCCTAACCTACCTACTTTTTTATTTTAGTGGGCCTACACAAGGGGCCCTAAGGCTAATTGTTTTTGTTCACAAACAAATATTAACTTTTTGCTGCTACTAGTCCTAATTCAAAAGGAAGATGATTATGACGATGATGTTTCTGATTAAATATTCATAAACTGCCTTTATTACCAGAGCACACACCTCTGGTATACAGCTATTGAGTATACACCTCGTATTTGAAAAATTGGTGATTTCTGATGACACGCGTCAAGAACCACTACTACCGAAGTGGCAGCTTGGCAGCGAATTAGGTTCAAGGATGAGCTCTGATATGAAAATATATTGACAGATCGTCTCTCGATGACTAAAGGGTAGAATCAGAGCGTAGTACATGCAGAAACTTTCATCGAGAACGTCGATCTTTGAAAATATGTTTTACAATCCAGCAATTGGGATTATTATCGCTTACTCTGCATAAAAAAAAAAAAAAAAATTTGATGGTAACTAGTTAGTCCAGTGTATCTTGTTATTGTAAGAGTATGCAAATGCTCTTTGTAATGGTTTCAAACAATTACAGACGGTTTGTATAGTTAGACTTGGTACTTAAGGTAATTAAAACTCTGTTCAACTTTCCTCGGATAGTTCTTAAACAATTCTCGGCGGTGTTGGTGACATTTTGGGATTACAAAAACGTTGAATCGAGTTATTGGATTCTAAGTTATTGCCAGGTTAGCACCTTTTCTGTTATGATCTGTTTGATAGAACCTCGGCGTGTAGCCTTCCATGATGATTTTACAAAATAGTAAGGCCTGGTTCATACTGTGAAGCAAAACATGCACATTTGACATTTGACAAAAGTTATACAGCATTTGCTATAAGATGAAAAACTAAATCCTAGTTTATAATAGGTGGAAAAATTTGTTTAGCCAAATTTGATTTATATTACTGTTATAACAATTTTCTGTGTGAAGTAAAATGTATATAGCTTTTGATAAATGTTACATTCAGAATTTTTTTGCTAAAAAGTGAAACCCCAGATCAACAAACTAAGCTAAAACTTACTATAGTTTTAAAAACTCTAAAATTATAAAGAGCATCTATTTAGTTATGAAAAAAGGAAACTCCAACTGTACTTTGAACCACAAATAATATGACTACATAATGGAAACTGAAAAACTTATTAAAAACACTGGAGATAATTGAAATGAACTCCGTTTTATTTCTCATCAACTGATTAAATCTACGTTTTAATAAATATCTAGATAATATTTATTAATTATGTTTAACATATGGAAGTAATTCATTCAACAATAATCATAAATATCATGAAATCCAGGTTACTAGACCAACATAGTCCGAGGTGTCCGCAAATTTGAAATTCTAGAGGGTGAATTTTCGCGTATGTTAGCGTTCAAAGCGTAAGGAAGATGGCGTCAAAAAGCATGATCAAAAGGGCCGTGCTTAAATACATGTGCCGGTGGGTGGGGGGGGGGGGGTACCCAGCTACCGGCCTGTGTCGCAGCTTCTTTGACTCCCGCTTTCATATTTATGTCGTATTACGCGCTTTGAAGATAAATAATATGCTAATACAAGGCGTACACTCTGGTCGGCCTCAAATGTATATTAATGACATGGCCGTGTCACTCCACTTTCTCTAACTAATTGCGTTTGCCGGGAAACTCGCCTCCCCGAGTTGGAGGTCTACCGCGGCCGAATCTGGCGACGGTTACCCACTGCCCACCTGCTTAAATTACTCTAGGTTAACACCCTTGAAGGTTACGATTGTATCGATTTAGTATTGGTATAAAAATTTGGTGGTTTCTTACGTTGTAACTATTTATTTTTAGTTTCTTACACAACTCATGTGAAGGTTGTCGTTGTGATGTTATGGAAAAAACTTCATTGCAATTTAAAAATGATAAGTTTATGTAGCCATATATATACGTATTGCTTTTATACAATCTTTATGAAAAAAACTCATGAAAGTGACAAAACTAACGATGGAGTTTCCATGTATTTCGTTACTTTGTAAGTGCGCTAATTTATTTGCTTTATGTATTTAACAGTAGTTAACAGTACAGGGTACATTAAAATTTAATTTTTCTCTTAACATGCATATCCCAAGCAATTTTCCATTCAACTACATAAATGACTCGCACTTCAGACATTTATTGAAACTTATTATCATTGCTACCTTCTTCCTCCTTCTTTCATATTTAAGGATCTTATCCTTTCCACCAAGAAATATCTTTTTATCACTCATTCAAAAACACTTACTATCGAAGAAAAGTTTACTGTATATAGAAAGAGAATTAAATAACAAATCAATAAAAAATTGAAAAATTATTAACCTACCCTATTAACTAGGTTAGTTAAAAACTTGATAACAATTCTTTAAATACAGTACACAATGAAGCATAAAAAATAAACTATCCGTAAATAGTTATTCGCCACAGTTATTAACATGGCCTCCTACGGCTAATTCTAACTCACTACCCAAGTTATCCGCACGTTATCCGCACGTTATCCGCAGGTTATCCGCACGTTATCCGCACGTTATCAGCACGTTATCAGGCGCGGCGTCGATCGCAGTGTATTTTCATTACAAGGCTCGCCCGCGCTCCTTCCCGCTGTATTTATATGCTAATTTGGATGTCTCCTATGTCCTTTGTTAGACCGTTTCTTTTGTCCCCACTTTTATTGTCCTCGGATCCTCTTCCTGCGGTTTTGTCATTATAATGGTGTCTCCGATGTCTCTGTTTCAGGCTCGATTGGTGTTGATGTTCGGTTAACAGAGTGAAAAGATGTGGGGGAGTCAAAAGTGTTTGGTAGCGAACTGATGTTATTTATGTTGCAGCATGAAAGTTTTATTTATAATTAGTAAAAAATATATATAGAGAGTAATTATTTTGGGTTCAATTGTAAATGATTTTATGTCTGACCAGATTAGTTGAGTCAGTTTATTTTTACATTATAATGAATGATTATCGAATTGAAGTGGTTATCCTCTTAATTAAGTGTCACACCATTGCCACACTTTTTAACCCATTTATAATGGTTTATAAACATGTTGGCACCCTGTACACATAGGACCTGACTAACATGTAACCACAAAAATAAGTGATTATTTTGCTTGCAGCTTAATGTAGTGAATTACGACAACACTTATCATACTCGAACAATATTTCATCGATATTTAGGCGATCCTTATTTTCCTTAGATAAACCGTTTAAATCATCCTCTGAAAAATTTCAACGATCTTAATTGCACCGACATGGTCGGCGATTTCGAGAGACTGAGATAACATTAAAGCAATTTCTGAAATATATTTTTACCTTTACAGACAATAATCAACTTATAACACAACCCTACGAGGTAAACACAAAAACAATAATCATCATTACCCTAATCGAAACATTTTTATTTGGTCTACTAACAAGACAACATCACATCAATTGAGGAGCATTCACCGCGTATTCAGTGAATGTTTATAAAAAATAAAACCGAAGAAAAAACACATTCGCGGCCAAACTCTCACGGCCCTCCCCTCCCTCCCGCGCGGCGCAGGTGGAAGTGAACGACGATCCGCAGCTATCAATTTCGGCGGCGGCGGATTATTATCCTAAAATTACCGAAATTACACTGCTTATAACGAAAGATAAACAAAATCGACGGCGGCGACGCGCACGTCCCAGACAGTGATAGCAGGTAATCGGCGGGCGGGGGCCGTGAATGGGCTGATCCGCGTGTAGTGCGCGCGCATGCGCATAACGGCAGGCGCATATTTTCCCACCGAACCTGTCGGCGCAGTCGGTTATTAAATAATTCTGCAGGAGACCGAGTGCCGCCGCCGCGCCGCCGCTCCGTTGGGGGTCAACGTTTCCGCCAATCCCTGCGGTGTTTGAATCTCTGGAACTTTTCCGTTAATTCACTATCACTATTTTTTTTTTTGCCATCCCGTTTATTCACTACCAATTGATATATGTTCTATTGCTTTAAAATCTTTTTCCCGTCCACTGTGCTACTCATTTATCCGCTATAAATCCGGATAAGCAACTATACTATTATTATTTTTTAATGATATCCTACATTTATATACCCATTTCAAGTCAAATGGTACAATGTAAAAAGTTTTAGATCCAAGGGGAAGAAATAATTTTTTTACCTTTATAAAAACATTTTCCACTTGATTAAAGGTGCTGGCTATATATTCTGACATAACTAAATGAAAAAATAAGTTCTGGTGGTGAATAAACGGAATTGCAATAAAAAAGTAGTGGTAGTGAATCAACGGTAAAGGTAAAATCTTTTCAGTGGTGGGAGTACTTAAAAAACGTGTTTAAGTGCTGCAGTAACTTTGGATTCGAGGTCGATCAGTTTTGTATAAATACCAAAGACGACAACAATGAATGGCTTCAGAAAAGTAACGAAGTGATTGATTACTTTGTTGGGCTTCTTTCAAATATAGCAAAGATAAAAATAATAATAATAATAATCGTTGTGACAAAAAAGATACCAAAGGTACATATCACAAACGTTATACAAATAAAAGGCAATCTTGGAAAAATAAATCCATTTTTAAACTTATAAATATTTACAACTTTGATTAATCTAAAATCAGTACCCTGCAGTCACCCCCTAACATCAGCTAAACACTCCCCCACAGAGTAAAATGGATTGAGTTTGAGGAGAGCTCTGAGGACCTTTCTATAATCTCTTTCAGTTATAATACTGGCGATTCTGGCTGGTAATTTATTAAAGTAAAGTGCACCTTTTTGTGGGAGGGCTCCAGTAATATCCAGCCTTACTTGTACAGGAATGAGTTGAATGGCTGACCTAGTGGGGTAATGATGGAATTGGCTGGCATCAGGAGTCGCATTGTGAAAGCGTGCATAAGTTATTACCTCCAAAATACTAGTCATGGTATATAATTCAGTTACTGATTAAGCACGTTTTTCTTAGATACAAACAACTTATGGATAAAGTAGCACACAGGTACGGTATCTCAATTCTTTTGATCTTTCAACCCTACACCACAGGTTTTATGGAAAACATAAACTCAAAAATACGAAAATTTAACATTGTGCGCCTATCTTATCCATGTTACGTTAATATTGTTTGACAATTATATATGGAAACATGGTATATTATGATTTTTCAAATAAGAGCATCTTCCATTTAAACTGCTTGGAAAATCTACTGGCTTAATACGATCCAAATTAAATAAAAGTAGAGCTATAAATTCATTTAAGAATAAAGTACTTCTTTGTTAATACATTATTTTAAAGCATAATCCCTAAAGCAAAAAATAAGGGAATTTTACAATTGTATTTTTACCATTAAACCTGGTTCTTTGTTATGGTCTGAAATATCAATTAGACCCTAATAATTTGCAGACAAATGGTTTTAAACTTTTGTAAAAAGCGATGCTTCGACGTCTCATGTACAACCGCATTGTAGCAAGCGTACTTTAGGTCACTCGTGCCAAATCAATCTGGAAGCCTTGCTTTGTCAATCGGTAAAGAGCAAAAATAATCTAAAACAATAAATATCAACAATTTGATCTTCCGTTTCACATCAAATAGGTCATAAACATGTTGCCTGTAAGCCTTTACGATGCCAAATAAAATAAAGTCATTGTGTTATTAGACAATAATATCTGAGGTAAGAATAAAATAACAAAACCAAGAACAAGAGAAGGATTAAATTAAGAATGTGTGCATACAAAAAAAACAGCCAAAAACAACACTAATATCTAAAACCGAAAACAGAATTACCTTTTCAGTTCTCAGGAAAAGCGGTATCAAACATTAATGTCAATAACAGAGACCGGAATGATAATCAAGCGGGGGAAATCTCTTTTCCGAAACATTGTAAAACAAAACAAATAACGGCGCGGCGCGGCGGCGGCGGCGGAGTGGGGCGGATGAATCAGCTATAAATAGCGCCGGGGCAGATTATATGTCAAGGTCCGCCTCACTTTCCCAGGTTGAACAACCTCGCAGCCGTGACGTCAGTGTTGCCAACGTTTGTTTACATTGTGTATCAATTCAGACCGGATCGTCAGTTAAATTATTTTAGTTTTATTGATTATGAATAAAAAATTATAGAGTTAAAAATTAATTACGACGGTTGATTTGGATTGTTTACAAGGATTATCTACATGTAAAAATAATGCTTCTGCTAAAATAGTTATTACTCACAGCTGTTCCCGTCCCAATTTGTTTATTTACCATCTTGAACATTGAAACGTGAGAAGCCCAAGGGGCGTAGCCCATAGGGATTTAAGAAACGGAAGTAGGACATAAACCTGTAAAGGGGTATACAGAACAGCTTTCCAAAGTTTCATGATGATCGGATAGACGGTTGGTAACGTATAAAGGACAAAAAGAAGACAAATAGACATGCATTGGAATTTATATATGTGTATAAAGATGACTCTATCTGAAAAGATAAAATAATTTGTTAGCTATCGCATTCTATGTTTTACAGAATAAGTGCATGGCATGAGAAAACAATTAATATTCATGGGACGCAAGCATCACTGTTGTTCGTCCAAGGAAGGTAAAAAAGGTTTAAAATCAAAGACGTACAGATTTAATATTTCAATAAAAATTAAAGTTTTGTTTATGTACGATAACTGTTCGCTCACTTGCCACAATTAATTCAATATGATGATAAATTTTAACTCCAAATAAAATAAACGACAACGAATACGTATAAGATACGTTTTAAAGTAAATAGTTAACTTTTAAGAGTACGACATAACTGAAGCATCACTAGATACTGAAAAGATAAAGGTAGATAAACCTCATCTATATGAAGGACAGACAATGTAATACCATTACTCAAAGTGAAGTCGGAATCAAATCAACAGCGGCGAAGCCAATAGCACGACGAGAAAGACATAAATCCTAGGAGAGAAGTCGAATCGACCTGAATTTTCCAACTGCGAAATCAGGGACTCCACCAATGCGGCATTGCTGGACCTACTTTTAACGACAGTGTATTCATAAATACTGATGTAGAGTAAAAGCGTTTCGTGTGACTAATACAGGGTGTCCGGGTAGGAGGTTTCCTATTCAAAACTGTAGCGGATAAATTTGTACAAGGGAAGTGGGGTTTCGACAATTTTGCTTTTTAAATGAAAGCTATTATCGAGATATTGTGGTATAAGTTTGAAGGCAACATTCCATGGCCATGTGGAGAAAATGAAGTGAAGCAAAATGAAAATATTTACCGATAAAATGCAAATAAATAAATAAAAAATATGGAGCAGAAATTATATTTACAAAAACAGGCGTAAAATGACTCACGGATTCAAAGAAAATTATCCTTAAAAGCTCCCATCTTACGCATCCTTACGCATCCTATTACGTATAACTTTGATATCCCTCTATGTCCATGTGACTGATCGTGTCAAAATCCAATATAATGATAGAAAATGTTGTTCCTTTACTTGACTTTTCTTGACATGGACGATAAATATAACCTTAAAGGTTAAACCACAAAATCTTTATAATATTAACATTCAATCGAGAAATGCTGTGTTGAAAATCCTCTTTTATAACTTCACCTGCAACAGTTTGAAATTAGGTACCTCTAGCCAGGATACCCTTGTATAATTATGAAGCCATGATTATATGTATACATAGCGCCAACCTATATACCAGTGGGACAAAGGTGGGATGAAGATAACAATCATCTTGATCTGTCAGACATTCTATAAAAAATGAAAATAAACTTATTACACTGTTATTCATGCTGGTTCATACCTTATTGGCCAATTGTGAAACATTAAAATGTAGTTCCTTGATAAACCTTGATATGGATGTGACTTGATCCTTGATATGGATGTAACTTTACCATGAAGATAATTCATTACATTATTCACTAATTATTTACAAGAAGCTTGCAAGCTAGAGTTGATTGTGCTATTAGGATGATTTAGAGAAAATAAATAACTTAACAAGTTTACCCATGAATCAACCCTTCCTCTCCCTCATTTTATGCATAATGACATGGAAACACTTTTAGCCCGGTTCCAATAACACTGTTCATGTAAGTTTGTTTGTAAGGGTTTCATTATAAATACGGCACAGTAAAAGTTATCATGGTAAAATATTTCAAACGTAAGAGTCCGAGGAAAGTATTCAGGTTGTAAAAATAACCTTTTAACATTGTTCCACCTAAATGTTTTGATGGATATCTGCGAATAAAATCTAAATTGAATCCAACAATATATAATCCTAACCAAGATATATAAAACAATAAAGTATTTTATTACTAAGTATTTTATTATAAAATAAATAACATTTTACCAGGTCCAGAAAGGGTGGAAGTATTGTGAGATGAGGGAAATAGGTTGAAGGGTTGCGGCAGGGGGGTGGACGTTTGTGACAGGTAGTTTTGGGGCAGCACGCAACCTTGTGGACTGAAATGGAACCTCAATTTGGAAGGAAAATAAATAAGACCGGGGAATAAATAAGGCGGTGAGATCGGTCACACGTTCAGCGCAAGGGCGGCCGCTGCGGCCTTGCAGTACTTTCGATAGCTCGAACCGCAATAGCTGGAAATTCTCAATAACTCGAATGATTTTAGATTCCCTTACGAAAAACCTGTTTGTCAAAATAACAACCATGCATAAATCGAAATAACTTTACGATAATACTTTACCTCTACACGACGAAGCGACACAAAATTTAACTCGATAACTCGAAGTTCGGTTGTTAACTCGGATTGAACCTGGACTTTTCCTCTATAAGTCGAGGTTAACTCTTTATGTCGAAGTTTACACAACGGACCTCTGTAATTCGAAACGCCAGCGTACAGATCGCAAGGTGTCAATGAGTCATTTTCGGTCCAACGCCTGTATTCTTCACCTCTATAACTCGAATTTTCCTTTCGGTTTACCTCCGTGCCTTGAATCTAAATCAAATTACCTCAGCAAGCCGAAATCAACCTAGAATTACCTCTACAACTCGAACTATGCCTCGTAACTCGAAGACAAATCATATTCCCAAAGTATTTTGAGTTAGCAAGAGTCGACTGTATTACGTAAGGGCACGAAAGAAAATGTATTTATTAATTTTACATGTTTTGATCAACATGAGTTGTTGCGGGGTGAGCTGTAATTTAACCGGTTAGAAAATAATTAGGAACATTCGGTGCAAGCGCTTTGTAACGGGGAAGTAATGAGTGGTGCACTTTAACTCTATGTTTCCACTGAAGGTGACTCAGAATCCTCCTCTAAAATCCGGTTTAAGTAAAAAAAATCGCAGGTTCCACAAAAGGGATTTGCAATTTGTCTTTTCAGAATTAGATTTTTACAGGATAAAGCCCATTTTAAGGAGTGTTTTTTATCTATAAATAGTTTTCCTGAGTGTAAGCCTCTTTTTAAAAAGGTTGTGACTATTTTTTTGGGTTAACACATAAAGTGAGGAAAACAGTGTACAAAAACGTTTATAAAACGCTATCCGTTGTATTGTGTACACCTACATGGAATAATCGAAAACAAACGTCAATTCGCTGTTTCACCTCCCGCCAACCCTCCCCTCGTCACAAACAGCGGGGAGTTCGACGAAACAATGCGTCGTGAAAAACACAACGGCGACGTAAAATTAACCGAGACTCGTCTGTGATGGCGAAACAGCTGAGCGGCGCCTAATGAAGACAATTATGACGAAGTCAAAGCGCGCTCAAGACGCGCGCACCACTTAATTAAGTGCGAGGTTCATGAATGATTTGTGCGCCCAAGTGAATGCGTAACGGAGCGCGACGACAGCGCTGCGCCGGATGCGACTGGAAACGTTCGCGTGATGACCCCGAGTATTTTATTAAATTAACTTCCGTAAGATTAATTTACACCCTGCAGAGTATTATAAATTAAGAAGTGTTTTGCACCCTTGATTACGCCTAACTCGCCTTGTTATTCATAAAGACGGTTAACTGCTCGAAATATGATTTTGAGTTGACAGTGGGTTTTGAAAATCTTAAGTTCCGGAGTCGTCTATTTAATTGATTAATCGTCCTTATAAATCATCGATCTTAAATAAATAATAAAAATCGGGGAAGTTATATTTTTTTCAAATACTTAATACTGTACTATGAACTTGAATCATTATTTTGTTACATACAGATGAAATTCTTTCGTAATATTTAATAAAACGTACAACCACCATCATAAAGAGCATTATTATTTTAATAATTTTGGCAAAAACAAAATATATATTCGTTGAAACATAAATGAAAAAAAACACATTTGATTTGTCCTGTCCCGGGGAGAAAAGAGATTGTTTACAGCGAGTGACTGTGGGATCGGGGAATTTCAGCGAAAACAAGCCAAAGCCAATTTCGAACGCGGGGTAATGGAACAACAGGTAGGACCGAGTCAACAACGACTCACCTGAGTCACAAATATTGACTTACACGGAGCTCCACGGGCTGGCCCGCTGGCCCGCGGCTCATTTGGGAACAGGGTCTCCAATATCGCTCCTTTCCTAGGTGCTCGGGTTCCTCAGAACCCCTTACAATGTAACTGTTGAATCCTTCCAGGAAATTTCATTGAAAATAAGGTCGTGAAAATTGTACCCATTATGAAGACGAAATTGCTATCAATGACCAGACCAAAATGATTTTGCTGTAACAGTTTGCATAAATATTTCTATAGCGTAGGCACCCTCTGAAAAGGGATTTTTTTTTTACATTTCCATAGGACTGGCCCCACAGTGGCGTTATAGTTGCGTTGAATATTTAAGGGGAATACCTGTTTTGGATTTTTGTTTTGACAGTAGATTGCTATTTTTTACAGTACACTTACAGCTGCAGCGAAGTGGATTAAGCTAGTTGTACAGCTAGCAATGAGTTATTCCAATGAACAATATACCTGGGGTAAAGTATAGGAAGTTTCAATATTACTATGGTCGTGACAATGCCTTTATCTCGATTTAACTATTGCGTATCGTAATTTAACATTAAACTAAATATTTGTACTTTTTATGAACTGGTACCATTAAGATAAATTCAACTTTGCTTTGAATCGAGGATGTATTTTTAAAATGGCTATTGGCTATAATCAATATCAGACCTCGAGAGCGCAACGTTTCCGTGGTGTAGCGGTTATCACGTCTGCCTAACACGCAGAAGGTCCCCAGTTCGATCCTGGGCGGAAACAGAACTTTTTTCTGTAAAGTCATCCAAATTAAAATTTACTGCTATGAAAGTTTATTTATTACAATTATTTCTATTCAAATTTTAATTTATATCTACGTTATGTACCGGTGAATTAAGGTCAGTCGTACTGCTAGTTAAATTATGTACAAGGGTGTGATGTAAGTTGGTTAACAGTAAGTTATCAGTTGGCTGTTTGAGCCACTTCGCCCCCAAACCGACCGAAACTTGGACCAACTTCGGCCGAGCAACTTGCACCCACTACCTGAGGACACTCGTTTTTAATTAACAGAAACTTCATTTCTGGCCTAGTAAACTTTCGAAATCCATCCGGTCCTCCTATCACGGTTTGCAAAGTTGAGTTTTTGAATTATTTTAGCATAACACAATTATTACAATTCTATATAACACTAATTTTGTAATTTACTATAATGTACATCATATTTTTTAACAATGACAAGTTTATAATGTATAGTTTGGTTAAACTGTAATAACTAGTTCTGTCTTTGTGATTAATTTTGTAGCATTTTTGTATCTTATTTCCTCCACAAAGTCCCACCCCAAATGTTTGCAAAATTTTAACTTTAATTTAAAAAAATTAAAATTACCTTAAGAGCTTGGATTAGACTTATTGGTATATAAATATTATTTTTGTGAAAAAGCACATTTAATGATTATTATTCTATAGTACCAATAAAATCACTTGTTAGATATTCGTTTTGAATCCACTTACAACATTTATAATTTATCATAGAAAATTTTTTTAACAATTCACCTAAAGTTGCAAGTTGCACAGGCATTCATGTGTTAAATTGTAAACAATTAGGTTAAACTCTAAAATCAGACACCTCCCAATTGTCCATCACCTTTTCAATAGGATCAAAGAGACCTGCAACTACAAGGTCCTTGACACTCTACCAATGGGTCATCGGGCCCTACAGGTTGTAGGAAAAAGTAGGTTACATATTCAAAAGGAAATATTTTTGGGATATTTGAAACAATATTTAAAATAACACCCATTCAAAGAATATGGTATGTTACGATTACTTTGAACGCAAAGTTAGTTTTAAACTAATAAAATAAACATTCATAGGACATCAAGTCAGTGGCGATGAACCTGGAACCTCACCTGTTATAAAGAACTGAGAGGCAGACCGGTGGCTAGACAGGGGGTGGGAATAAGAATTACAGCCGTGTGGGGGGGGGGTAGCCGCATGTGACGCGAATATTACCATTTTGTTTTGTGAGCCAACTGTATGCAAACCAGCGGATACATTCTGCATACTGTTTCTGGAAATTTGTGTGCGATTCCACGAACACAAACATATTCTTACTCTCTATTTTCACTCCGTTTATTAATCTGCTTGTTTTAGTGAAGGATTTGTTGACATTTATTCATTGTAGGATTTTTATATTTTTTCCTAGACAAGGTGGTTTTAAAAATGGTACATGAAAAATTTAATTAAATAATGCATATATTTAAACGTTTTAATGAAAAGAGGTTATGTATATCACTATCTAAACAACAATATATTTTTAAATAAACTTACCATAATACCGCATATTTACATATACAATGTCGGGAAATGTTTTCTTTAACAATTGTTAAATGTGATACCGGACCTACGAAATAAGAGTTGATAATTTATCGTTTATTTTCGTGAGAACATAGATCATAGATAATATAAAATCTAGCTATGATCTATCTATCGATGTTGTGTTCTGTGTACGGCTGCAAGATATTTATTTCACCACAAGACGGATGTCGCAACATAGAACGTGAAAAGTACTCAACTGCAATCGTCCGCAGTTGTACACAAAGCACAACTTGAGTTGTGTACAGAGCACAAAGTGAGAATAATTCCACTGGAATCGTCTTCTATTTTATGTAGAGCACAAAGTAAGTTGTGTATATAGCAAAACGCGAGTTGTATACAAAGTACAACGTTAGAAAAGCTACAACGCAATCGCCCTTTGTTGTATACAGAGTACAAGGTGAGAGGGCCTCCGCCTAAATTGTCCTTAGTGGTACAATTTACGGAGCACAAAGTAAAAAGTATTCCACCAAAATCGTCCCCATTTATTTGCAGAACACAAGGTGAGAAGAATTACTGCTTAATCATCCTTAATTTTATACAGAGCACAACGTGAGAGGAACACCTATGCAATCGTTCACAGTTGTATACAGAGCACAACTTGAGAAGTATAAAGAGCACATGTAAGAAGGATTCCAAAGTAATCTTTCACAGTTGTATACAGAGCACAACGTGAGAAGGACTTCAATGTAATCGTCCACAGTTGTATACAGAGCACAACGTGAGAATTGACTCCAATGTAATCGTCCACAGTTGTATACAGAGCACAACGTGAGAAGGACTTCAATGTAATCGTCCACAGTTGTATACCGAGCACAACGTGAGAAGGACTTCAATGTAATCGTCCACAGTTGTATACAGAGCACAACGTGAGAAGGATTCCAGTGTAATCTTCCGCGGTTGTATCCAGAGCACAACGTGAGAAGAACTCCAATGTAATCTTCCGCGGTTGTATACAGAGCACAACGTGAAATGGACTCCAATGTAATCGTCCTCAGTTGTACAAAGAGCATATTAAGAGGGATTGCAATGTAATCTTCCACAGTTGTATACAGAGCACATCGTGAGAAGGACTCCAATGCAATCGTCCACAGTTGTATACCGAGCACAATGTGCAGTTATATATAGCACACGACGTGAGAAGGACTCCACCGTAATCATCCACAGTTACATACAGGACACAAGGTGAGAAGAACTACATCGTAATCGCCCTCAGTGGAAACTCACCTCGCCATTGCTAGCGTCTGCTGTATAAATCCAACAGAACCGACACAGACAATCCGTCCCCGTCCCCGTCCCCGTCCCAACTTCCAATATAAAGCTAATGTTGGCCCACTTTATTCTCTCGCCTTTCAACCCAAGTGGGTTCACGTTTCTACCATTTCGCTCGCCTCTGGGTTATTAGAAGCTGAAGATATAAATAGTGAATCGCGTAAAAAAATTCTAAAAAACGTTCCAAATACTTAATGTTATTTTTTAGTTTTATGACATTAAAAAAATTAGTAGTAGCTTGTCGTATTAGGTATATATTAATGTTGTAAACATTTGAACTATTCATAACAATTCCATCACGTTAGATGAAACTACAATTTTGTTTTCACGTACGTTCTTCGATTAAATATAAAAATATAAATACAAATCCGGAGGTTATAAGGAAAGCTCCCTCAAACTCAAAACATTGTCGATCTATTGGCAAAAAAAACGAAAAAAAATTATTTATTCATTTATCATTGACACAATAAAGACTATTTTATTTCCTCAGGATCTTTCTTCAGAATCACTCCGTTAATTCTAATTTTATAAAACTAATCCAACAGCAGGAACGTTGTCAAACAGTCTGATATATTAACAAAATAAATTATAAATTATTTTAAAATATATTCAATATAAATATCACATATACTATGACAAAAGGAAATCTCATAAGTAACTTTTTGACTCAAATTCTGTTCAGAATAAGAGAGGAATCAGAAACAAATGCCGGCGAATACGAGAAACAATGCAGTGGGTTGGGCAGAAAACCCGGGGAGCGAGGCTACGGGGGCGCTTGTCTAATTCAGACTTTGGCCGCGTCATCGCTTGATATATGGCGTGCCGGTTTCCATGCACCACGATTACAGCGAACTGCTCATCGCGTATCATTTTATACAAATCAAGCACATTTAAATCTTATATGTAATCAATTTGAGGTATTCAGTTCGGAGGTTTTTTTGAAGCGGAGAGGCTTACTTATTGTGACGTGAAATGGGTTGACAGAGAGGCGGAGTTCGCACTCTCATAATAAATGGCAAATGGTATAGTGTTATTAAATTCTAGAATACACTAGTAGGCAGCGGTCGATTATTGTTATTTTTTAACCAAAGTACAGTATATCGAACTAAAACGTTCTTGTACTAGATGTTATTGTAACGTTAAGAGTCCTCCCTACCCACGGCAGTTTCTTTTGCGACACTAGCGGCGACTTTTGGCACTTCAGCTCCATAAGAGCCCATGTTAAATCAGTGCACATTTTGCGTTGTAAGGTTTCGCGCAGACACATTAAGCGCCCATATTTTTTAATATCCATACTATGCGATATTATTTAAATAAATAATACTCTAAACTACTGGAATTGCTTTTTTATTTTTTGAAAATGGTCATAAAACAAGTTTTATTAATGTCCAAAGTTGACCTTATGGATCCGCGTGAGAGCTGTTTCTGAACATTTTTGGCTGGGTAAGGAGGACTCTTAACTCTAAGTACCTCAGTACTTCGGGAGGTATCTTTTCGTAATACACAATTTGAGTTTATAATTTTAAAATAAGGCGAAGAATCTCCACAATAAAAACGTGTTTTCATATAAACTACGTATTTTAAGTAACTCGCACGATAAAATAATTAAAATTGTATACTGCAATGATAAATTAATAATAATTTTTTTACAACGGTCAGTGGAATTCCTAAAAAAATTGTTATAAAAAGAGACAAAAAGTACGGTTGAGTAAAGAGATATGAAGCGCAAACTGTGGGTAAGTCGCCGGTTGGCGCTTGGCTGGCTGACACAGACCCTGCCCAACACGGCTCGCTGCAGCGCTACTGCCCGGCGACTGGGTTATCCGTAAAACGTAACGTATACAGTTCTGACTGGCGATTTAGCAAACAATTATCTTATACTCGTGAATTTAAGTGGCATTATTTCATCCACGATCTTTTGCATCAATAATGGTGTTCAACGGCTGGTTAATGGGATAAAACGTTATATTTATTATTTAACAATGACTTACTTGTATGTCCGTAGAGTTAGAAAGGATTGAGAAGTAGTAAAATTTAGTTCAGCTTTAATTGTGATCCTTTATTAACAGTTTGGTTGGTCAAAAGTTATTTTTTGTAGCCGTTATACTAAAAGCGATAAGACTTTGAAAATATATTAAACTTAAGCGTAGAAACAAATAACAACATCGACCATTTTAAATAGGCGATATATAATACATTAACACACACATTAACATAAAGGGTTGTAGCAATGATATTTTGTGAATGGATTATGAATAGTGTAGTATTTTCTCAATAAAAAATAATTAACTCTGGTAAAATTTAAATAATTATTAACCTTACTATATGAATCGACTTTTATTTTTTAAATATTAAATAGTTTATGTACATGGAAATCCCAAGTTAGGAGGTTTAAAAGGCCACATTCATAACTTCCTATCAGTGGCTACTTACACCAGCATACATTGGCTGATTAATGATAGAACGCTCTCCTGGAATATAGGCTAATACTATATTTGTACGACTCTTTAAATTAAAATCTCCATTCCCAATCGTAAAAAACTTATAACGTTAATGGATTAACTATGTTTAATGAGCACCGGTCATTAACCAGGCGCAAGGTATGCAAAACCCTCAATACAGCGCGGTGTGTAATTTGCAGAGCTGTAGCTGTATTGCGTTCTAATTTACCGGGCGCAAACCCTTGAAACCCGAATGAGTGAGATGATTTCGTTCCTTCGTCAATGTATTTACCAACGTAAGCCATCACTCTTCTGAAGATTGATACGAAAATTCACCCTCAGCTGATGATTAGGGAAAGATATTCGTAGCAGTCTTAGGGGGATCCCGAGTTCACTAGAGTAGGATCGGTTAAGAGTCCTCCCTACCCAGCCAAAAATGTTCAAAAACAGCTCTCACGCGGACCCATATACACGCCTCATGAGGTAAGGGGAAATTTTTAATTCAATATAGTTGTAACGGGAAATGTACAAACTACTAGAATTGATTTTTGGAATTTCGATAGTTAATGAGTTTTTTTATAATCAATTTAAAATAGTCAACTTTGGACATTAATATAACGTGTTTTACGACCTTTTTCCAAAATTAAAAAAGCAATTCCAGAAGTTTAGAGTATTATTTATTGAAATAATATCACATAATTGTTAAACAAAATATGGGCGCTAAATGGGTCCGCGCGAAACCTTACATTGCAAAATGTGCACTGATTTAGCATGGGCTCTTATGGAGCCGAAGTTCCAAAAGCCGCCGCTAGGGTCACAGAAAAACGAAAACTGCCGTGAGTAGGGAGGACTCTTCAGGGCAAGATATCACCAGTGACACCGGCCACATCTACAGCCAATTTTTGTTTACCGACAGGCTGGAAAATTGATTTTACCCGAACTTTGACGGCCCTACTTCCACGCACTCTAAGTGCAAAAGTAAACACAACTTTGTACAAGCGCCCAAACTTTTCTTGTCAAACCGGCTCCAAGTCTGTGAGTCGGTGATTGATTTTGGCGCTTTATCATTCTCCCCTAGCCACTTTAAAAATCTAACTTTAGTTCTCGCGCATCTGAAAACACTTCGATGATTTTCGAAATAGGATTAAATTTAGCTTCGGAAGGCTAAGAACCCGATTATGCATGACTGAATATGGTCAAACCGTGCTCAAGGGACTTTTTACTTAAATATAATAGTAAACTGACCTAACGTAACTTAATTACTCAACCTTGAGACGGTTAAATCATCAAATAAAGGAATGGGAATGGAGATTCAAGTAATATAACACAGACATCTCATCCAAGTTAAAGGCTCTTTAAAACTTTGTCTCTTAGTCAGTGCGTTTAGAGATAAATGACGGTATATGCATTAGAATGGTATTAGCCAATAAAAGTTGTCTTCATTGAAATAGAACGCAAGTTCTTGCTATTATATATTCTGCTCTAAACTTAATCTCACTTTCATGAAAATTTGAGATTAATCGTAGGCAGTGTAGTTTTGCCCGCAATAAAATAATACATGAACAATGTCCCCTTAATCAAACAACGTCCCTTTGATATTTTACTAAATAATAGGATAATTTATCTACAAATGCATGGTTTAATTGTTATTTATTAATTACAGGCCAACGCCAAAAAGGAAGAAATGTTTCCTAAAACAAATTATAATTCACTTCTCTTGTCCACTGAATGCACACGGTAACTTATCTACAGACAACAGGTGAAGCCATTCCTGGAACGAAGAGTTACCATTACAGTTAGTCGCAGTCGTAGTTGGTACACAGCTATGACGTCACTTCCTGTGAGAGACGTCACTTCCGCTTACCTTCCCGCGAGTAGGAAGTGTCATGTGACAATGTTACAATGTTACAATGTTACAACTGCAGCGAAGCTTTGTTCTCGATAACCACTCCGTTAAATTAATGCTGCATTAACGCAGAGGTAACTTTAAAATTTGTTTTTTCTTTAGGTTTATTAGGAGTTTAATAAAAACAAAGTAAGCAGGTAACTATGTAAGGGATTTATTTACTGCATGATGATTAAGTTAGGAAAATAATGCCTAAATTACAGAATGCAGTTTTAATTCTTTATTTATAAACGGTGTCTAATTAAAAAATGATTACGGAATACACGTAAACTAGCCATTGCACATTCGCTTACAGGGAGGGGGTAACATTTTTAACGAGGACATTTTGCTTTCTTAAAATGTATCGCGGTTTATGATAAAGATAATAAAAAATTATTAAATTGATTTTCCTTAGGGTAAAAAGATGTTACTTCATATTGAAATATTGTAAATAAAGCTTAACTAACGTCCACTATCAGGAATTAATACAAAATGAACAATAAATAATATTAAGCTTGGAAATTACAATCTCTGCTCAGTTACAATCGCAAAGAGACTTCAAATTCAATTCCCGAACAAAATAAAGTGGCAATATAAATTGTAACATCGCCAATTGTTTCATTCAGCGTCGATTTGAAAATAAAACTAAAGAAAAGCACAAAGCAAGACGGGGGCGGACGATCAGAGCAACGTTATTAAAACGTAATCCCTCGGATAAAATAGCCAGAGGAAGTTTAATAAAAAAGTTTGCAGATCGATTGAAGGTAGTGATTAATTCGTGAACAGAGCGAGAGCGAGAAGAGGGGGGCAGTCAAGACGGGACTAATTACAGACTGGATCAGGATTGCAGCTGCGATTGCGGATCAAATACAGGTAGCCTCCCCCGGCAGCGATCAGCTGACCGCAACAATGCTACCACCTTAACAAACACCGAACAGCTGATTGCCGTTGATCAGTCAGTGTGTCAACCTTCGGCCGGGTCGATAGAGTTTAACTGATACTGTGAGATTCGACACGATTCTGGGGACTTGGAGGCTGTAGTATTGTTCAAAGGTAATTGAGTGGTTTCATAGCTGAATATTCATAGTTGTAAATGATCTTGTCTGATTTATCTGCAAAAGCCAAAATTTCGTTTTACGGCAAAGGACTTCTTTAAATAACACTTTTAACTTATTTTACTAAAATATTATAGATTGATAAGCTACATGAAAAAGTTGTGATCCTCTTTTTAAAACCTTCATTGCAATTTGCAAATTAGTTTATAATTTGCAAATTGCAAATTATAGTCTATCCAAATTATAGTCTAATAAAGTAGGCCTATAGTTTTTTTATAGGCCTACTTCTGATTTAAAAGCTTAATTTTGAACGCCCCATTTTTCCAAATATTAGCTTATACAATGTAGGGGCCTTTGGATATATTAGTTTTCAAATAAGTGGTCCTTTACGCATCATCTTTCACCAGCAACATTTAATTAGCAATAACAAATTTTTGATGTCACATTATTTTTGTTTAGCCATTATAATGATCCCCATGATTAAACATAAAAAATATAATTGGGAGACAGTGAATAACCAGAGCGATGTGTAAACGCAACTCAGATTACATGCAAATATACTCGTTATTACATAAATATTCAGACTAACTATTTATCTAGTTAATTTACTAACGTTATAAATTTTAGTTGAAAAAAACATTTCCAATGCGTCCTGTCAAAAAGTGAAAAAAACATTTCCACGGACAAAAATACCGACCAAGAAAGTGTGAAAGACAGGAAGACACGATAAGAGAAATATCCAACCTTTCAAAACAGAGATAACATGGGAAGATAAAGACCCACTTACGTGCCCTGCGGGACATCTAATCTCGAAATGGGCGCCATTACCTGAAAAAATAAGAAGACATTAGGCTTTTGATGGGTTCCCGGGGCGCGTCATAATAAATAATACTAATCAAAAATAAAGGGCCCCTTTAGAAGAATAGGGCCGCCATGTTGAAGCAGCCGTTAAAGTCGGGTTTATGGTGGTACGAGACGTATCGCTGCACAATAAGGCTCTCATCCAACAGCCGTATATGACAGCGAACTGCCGTATCAGCTGGGAAACGAACGTCCACTTGATCACATAATATTTGACATTTACTTTTGAGTGAAAAGTTTCTGGAAAAAATAACGTAAATGGATAATAATTGATTTTTTCTCATTTGAATGCCATTAAAACTTTCGGAATTAAAATTCAATTTATCACTATAAGAACTATGGAAATAATGCTAAGATATACTTAAGTTTACCTGATGCAGGCTACAATGTGGAAACTTCTATTAAAAGTATAACAACCTAGTTTAACTTGTTTTACGCAATACAGTATTTGAATTGTATATACCTTTGATACTTTATTTGATAGATGACTACCTAACGAATCTGCAGCATGAGAATTTTAACTCAACGTAGAGTTAATTTAAACGGACGTCTAATCGAGTTTAATTCAAAGGTTTGGTATGGCATTATCTAAACACTGAATTTGTTTTATCAACCATTAAAATGTATTAATATATTTCCTGCGGTTGAAAATCGTCATGCATGTATATTTGAAGAAATAAACTCAATCAGTTAGGATTTAATTAATCAATGGAATTATACGAAAAAAAATCTTCTTGACAAACGTCTAGTTTACTTTCTTATGGCAAAAAAATAGAGCAAGTAAATAAATTGATGAAAAACTAATTATTATTCTAAAACATTAATGAATAATCCATATATCTTTTATAAAACCAAACAATAAATCAAATGGTGTAACAGAATATAGAACTGTTGTTTTATCCTCTGTAGTGAAATGAAATCATGAGTGAAAACTTGACAACTAATCTAATCTATTCACATATAATGTGCGTAGTGTCATATTAACTGACAATATTACAAAACATAGTGTTCATGTGGTAGGTACATACTAAAAACAAAAACACCAAGAATGCAATTTGTATGTTATCTTTAGAGCAAACCTTAAATACAATACTATTAGCCAACAATATCAACAAAACTGGAATAGCATTATTATAAAAAACAAGAAAAATCATTTTCACAGAAAAACAAAGCTGATGTCTAAAGGTATTTAGTAATATTTTTGTTTACTAATTTTTAATTGTTTGTAAATTGCACGGAGATAAAACCAATGCCGTGAACAGGAAAAGAAATTGAACAAAAAATGTTGATATTACTTTTTTAGATTACTAAATCAATAAAAAACTGAAAATATGTTTATTGTTCACCAAAAATGAATTCAAACAACAATCACGTAAGTAACGGTGAATATATGCGTACCTTAGCATGAAGACCCTCACTATTGCACCGTGTGAAAACCAGTGACGTTTATTGTTAAATAAAGTAGGTTTTAACGAGTCTCAATACCGGGATAACAACTAACTATAATCATGTGATTTATTGCTGCTAAACATCTGTTGTAGCATTGTTACGGTGCACGGCATTATATCGCTAACAATAGGGCAATGTGTAGACCTTGCGAATAATTTATATCTACTGTATTAACCTCATGTATTTACTTTTCACTATTTGTTGTTCTACAAAATGCGGCAACTGCTTGTGTAAGCAAATAACATTGTGGATTAAATCAATTTAAACAGAAACGGGAAATTAAAATTATTTTTAATTTTATCAAGAATACTTTTTTTCAATTTGTGTTCCATTGTAACTTGTTAGGACTTCTTAGTAATAGAAAAATAAACTATAAATTAATAAGCGTTCGATTTACTGACAAAATATTACTCAATTGCTCCTATCACAAATACTAGTACATTGATGAATTATAAAAGTTAGAACGATAATAAAAATTAAATATCACAAATTTTGTGTTGGAAAAGAAAAATACTTTCCAGGACACATGTTATTAGATATGTAAACTTATTCCTTACATTCGTGTCATTAGTAAACTATTTTAATTCGTCTCATGAATATGTCGTTTGAAATACAAGCATGTAAAATTTCCTAACCTTAGACTTAAATGACTCGTGACACATTCTTCAACCATTTTAAACACCAGACGTGACAATAATTTTTATAAAACTCACAATACTACAGAGAGGGGCAAGAAGTCAAAATTGAGTTATATCTAGGACAGACAGAAATATAATAACACAGTAGGGGGCAGGAAGGGGCTAGGAACCACGAATTCACCGTCCACAACTCGATTTGGTGGGATCAATCACCTCGATGTGGACACAGCCACCGTCGACCACACGCCCCTCGGGGGGGGGGGGGGGGGTAGGGCCCCCTCCCCCCCAAATGCTCACCTCAGGGGGCACTGCAAGGGAATGTCGTCTTATGGGTTCAACCTCGTCGTTATGCCTAAACCTCGTCTTATCGGTTAAAAAAGGGATTGTTTTTATTAAATAGGTTAAGGAACAGCTTAGAATTTTACTCTTTGAAATGTGTTTACTTTGCTCTTGTTCACTGTCATCTTAATATATATACAAGGGTTTTTTTCTGTTAGATCCCTTTTTCAGCCGTCCTTCCTAACCGATTTTTATGATTGAGGTGTCATTTTAAAGCTTATAATGTAACGCACCGGCGACTGATAATTAAAATGAACAATTCTTTAACGGCTTCGACCCCCAAGCTTTTGATTTATTTCTAGAGGGCGCTTTCAACGCTCCAGCGCTGAACAACTTGCGTTATAACGGTTTTAAAATGTGATTGGTAATTTAACAGCTGATTACCTTCAGATGGATTTTTAACCTATATAAGTCAGATTGTAAACAAAAATAAACAGTCTGCAACTAACTTTAAAAAAGATTTGATACATTTGATGAAAATAATTCTTAAATAAACTTTTTTTTTAATTGCAACCTAATTGAGGAGAGAGGGGCAAAGAGAAAACCGAGTCAATGAGATTAGGGAAAAACATAGTACATTAGATACATGTATCTAATGTACCTTCGACGAGAACCGAGAACTGCCGAGAGACGAGGGACACTGCATCACCTATCTATTTGCAGCGACTTGCGATGATATTAGGGTATGAATACGCGAAGCAAAACTTCCGGTATACTACTGTTGTGCCAGAAGACAAATTAAAAACATAGTGTTATGAACGTGTTTTGTTCAGCTAAACTTTTATTTATTTCGGTGAGACCTTTAAATTTCACTTGAAAGGTTTACATGATTAATAAAGGCGAGTTTAAAGCCATACAATTTCTTCTAATCGTAGCTAATTTTATCACAAGCGGAAATAATATTAAAATGCGCAATTTGCGCATGGGGCCCTTAGTTATTTCATAATATAATAGGGAGGTAGTAACTATAAGCATAAACTATTTGTTTTACAGAAAAAAACGGTTAAGATTATGTTTGATGTAAATGTTAGAAATCACTGTAAACCACTATTTATTGAAGCTAATATTTTAAAATTGCAAGCTATGTATTTACTAAGTTGTTTCACGTATACCAAAAATAGTTTTAGTAACTTTCACACATTAAAAAGTTCACAAGTATTTCACCAGAAATAGATGTGATTCATGCCAAGTCAGTGTAAATATAGCATCACATCCAGCAGTTTATAGAAAAATACAAACGATATTTTTAATTATTAGCTAATAAAATTAGGAGTTTAAAATGTAAAAAAATTAACAAAGTTCTGACCAACCACCTGTTAAACCCCATATATTGATAAAGAATTTATATATGATGTTAGGTTTAGTTTTAGATCTCATTATTTCAAAATCTCTGACGGTGCCATGCTTTTAAACCTTGTAACGACGATAAATTTATCTTATTCTTATTCCTTTGAATTTTGAAGAGTGTATTGTAGAGTCTTTAGTGTTAAATGGGGGGAACTTATTTGCAATACAGTTTTTTGTACGTTTATACTTCAAAAGAATAATCTCTTGATTAGCATTATGCATGTTATTTTATTCACTGGATGTAAATAAAAACGTCTTCAACACTTGAAAATGTATTTGAATGTACTTAATGTATATTCTGAAATAAAGATTGTATTTCTCTATCTCTTTATTTTGTATAAATTGAAGCTCCACGTACTAGAGTAGTATTGTGTAAGAGTAGTTTTATACATTCCACAATAATTAATTTTAAGCTAGATTCAGAATTTTTTCAATTGCATTACATTATCATGTGTTTTTTTTTTAATATTGTCATTGATCCACAGCAGGATTTCAGTTATTTTCTAAGTTAATTATATTTGAGTTTTAATTGTGTATTTTTTATGATGGAATCTCTAAAACAGGCTTAGCCTTAAGAGGCCCTATTTTTCTCGGAACATTTATTAAGACAGCATAACTTTTAATTTGAATGTGTTTGTTTAAGTTTTTATTTTGTTTGATTATGTGTTTTGTAAACTGGTGTTCTTTTTTTAATATAAGTTTGTAAAAAGATCAGTGCTGGCATGGGACATCAGTGCAAGTGTTTACATTAAGGACATAGATACTATGATCTACATGAACGTAAAAGAGATGATTTTGTTGAATATATCCTTTTTTTTAAAGCATGTGTATATTGGAATGAAATAATGTTCTGAAGAAATATATTCTATTTTATTTACACTTATGTGCATTTGCATACGAGACGGTAAATATGCACAAATGGTGGAAAATGGCGATCGATTTCGATTAGTCATACCAATCATCATCAGGCCCAATGAGAGAATGATTGCCATTTTCCACCATTTTTATATATTTACCGTCTCACATGTACATATAGTATAAACGTAAATGTATTTTTAGGCGTTGTAAGACGTTTTTATTTCCATCCAGTTCAAAAGAATGTCAATGTCAGAAACAATTTTCTTTCTACATTTCTTCAAACCTACAGTTTTTCTCGAGTATATGATCCCTTTTCTCATACAAAATCCTCATTTCAAAACTACTGGCTAACCGTATAAGTAAATTCCGTTCATCCCAATCTAACCACTCATAATACATGCTTATAATCTCGATGGTTCTATCAATAAAAACATTTGTGATATTTTTTTATAACATTGAAACTGTAACTCAGAACCGGCTTTTTATTTGATGATACTGACGAAATTTGAACAGGCGTACTTGACAATAATACTCATAATCATAAGTTAAGTTTTAAATGGAAGATTTATCTATGTACTTTATTCATCCTGATCTATTCACTTTTTCAGTCAAAATAAAGAGTATCTGTTCTTTCAACGCCCGGGTTGTCGTGTTTCAAACGAAACATCCTGTACTAGTCGGCTGGGTTGGATTATAACTCACTTGCTTCACCATTAATTAAGGGATGAATGAAGGATTGGCATTCGGCCGCGAGTTTTACACGCCGTACAAGTTAATGGCTTTGTCCGACTCGTCTATGATTAATGGGTTATTTTGCGCGTGCGCAATCCGCAATCACAACTCTACATTCCTATTATTTATTCGGTCGGTTTTAATGTTTTGACTCTCATTGTTCTATTATGAATTCCTGTTAGTACCGAGAGTACCTTTTGTGTATTAATGGATATTCTATTTCAAAACTGCTCCAATGATGTAAAACATTTATAAAAATCATCATATTTCATTACCTTACACATAAGGAAACGTGGTTTAACATAATGGTATATTTAAGTAAAAAATAATCCTAAATATACATCTTAAAAACGATCCTGTTGGAGTGTAATTCTCTTAACAATAAAAATATATCCAAAAAACATTAACTAAATCAGTTTTATATATTTGTTAAATAACTTTGTTTTCATTTACCACGCTAATGAACAGTATTTTAACGATTGGTGAGAATGAACGAACATTCTAAACTCATGATGGTAATTAAGTTAGACTGTACTGATATTAAATAATTAGGAGTAATTGACAAGTTAATGTCCACAGTAGAAAAATACAATTGATCCTATTCCAGGAAATGATTGATAGAGTAAAACGAAATAGTTAAACAGCCACCAAATGCTTTGTTGGTTTGGCACCGACGAGTTCATGCATTGTTAATGTTTGTACTACCCACAATTGTCAATGCAACACAAGGCAGATAATACAAGGAATTTAAACAGCATAAGTTGACTTTAGTCAAATCCTCTTTGCAACCATTTTTATTGTTTTTACTGGGAAATCTAACTGCTACGACCAACGTCAATCTCATAATATGTTTTTCTTGATAGGATTTCGTTCCATTACACAGAAATGTTTAAGACTCATAAAATAAAGTGAGATGAAAACTGTTAGGAAGCTGCCATGTTTTAATAACTGCTAGTTTACGTACAAAAGTCACAGGATATTGTAAAATGTTCCTCCTATCATTCCAACAATGTTCGTTCGTGGCCTTTTAAGATAATGTGATATACTAAAAAAAATAATTATTATAATCATTATCATTCAAATTATACTTATCAAGTAATTTTCAACCGATTTCGTTATAGAATTTTAAGATGTCACATTAATTTAATTTAAATCGTTACTCGTTATATGAGATAAATTGAGACAAATATACAAAACAAGTATGTTTCGGGTAGGAAATATGGACCCATCTTCAGTTTACATCAGCAAATTGTTTACGATGAATAGACGATTTTTTATATTAATATTTCTGTATCGGAAATAAACACGGGTCATTAAATTATTTTAAAGTTTCGCAATATTTCCTAAGTTCATTCTATTTTGGGCAACTTGCATGATAATTCAGCATTTGGGAGACTGCTTAGTCATTGTACGTCTAAGCCTCCAGTTACGATATGTGTGATGGTTCTTCAACTCAAGTGCGTTTCAACTGATGTTTCAGATACAACAATATAGTTCATGTTAGGTTCATGTATCTCATTGCTTTTTGAAAATTGCATTTTGCTTTTCACCGATTAGAAATGTTTCACAACATTTTGCATTAACACATTCATATAATATTGATAGTTCAAATGAGCTTTGGTCAAAAGGTTGGGTTAGTTCAATCAGTCAAAGGTTCAATGTAAGCTCTAAGCAAAAACTTAAATAATATGATCAATTGTTACAAACTTTAAACTAAATTGAATCCCAGCCATAAAAACATTTTACATAAATATCCTTTTATGATCAAGTATCAAATAATTACAGTAAGATGTAGGATAAAACTAATACCATTCAAAAACCGTATTAAATAAATATTAATAAAATAAATTCCAGCAATAACAAATATAACAACCTATAAAAAAACTCCCACGCAGTGAGTTTATTAGATTTTTATAGTTCGAATCAAATAACTAAGCCCACCCCGTCCATCAGCCCATGTTATTTGAATCGGCCTATATCTCTCTAGAAAGAAATGTATGAGTACATATAGACGCAAACACAAAGTAAGCAGGATCTCAGTGTATGTGACCGGACAGTCGGCGTGTAGTCGGTGGCTATTTACAACTGCAGACCGCAAATGCGGTCGTGACGTCACGGCCAGACGGCGGAGGATGTGGCGGCTTCCTGTCTGCACCGTGACCGGACTGCAACTGCAGCTACAATGCACATGCATCTCTACCACGG
This sequence comes from Flexamia atlantica, assembly GCA_035578135.1. Taxonomy (NCBI): domain Eukaryota; kingdom Metazoa; phylum Arthropoda; class Insecta; order Hemiptera; family Cicadellidae; genus Flexamia; species Flexamia atlantica. The sequence continues at coordinate 2,729,566 of JAQJVK010000042.1, forward strand.
ACTGCAACTGCAGCTACAATGCACATGCATCTCTACCACGGACTGCAACTGCAGCTACAATGCACATGCATCTCTACCACGGACTGCAACTGCAACTACAGTGCACATGCATCTCTACCACGGACTGCAACTGCAGCTACAATGCACATGCATCTCTACCACGGACTGCAACTGCAGCTACAATGCACATGCATCTCTACCACGGACTGCAACTGCAACTACAATGCACATGCATCTCCACCACGGACTGCAACTACAGCTACAATGCACATGCATCTCTACCACGGACTGCAACTGCAACTACAATGCACATGCATCTCTACCACGGACTGCAACTGCAACTACAATGCACATGCATCTCTAACACGGACTGCAACTGCAGCTACAATGCACATGCATCTCTACCACGGACTGCAACTGCAGCTACAATGCACATGCATCTCTACCACGGACTGCAACTGCAACTACAATGCACATGCACCTCTACCACGGACTGCAACTGCAACTATAATGATCATTTATCCACCGCGGATTGCAACTGCAACTACAATGCACGTGCATCTCTACCACGGACTGCAACTGCAACTACAATAATCATGTATCCACCGCGGACTGCAACTGCAACTACAATGCACATACATCTCTTCCACGGACTGCAACTGCAACTAAAATGCACACGCATCTCTACCAAGGACTGCAACTGCAGCTACAATGCACATGCATCTCTACCACGGACTGCAACTGCAGCTACAATGCACATGCATCTCTACCACGGACTGCAACTGCAACTACAATGCACATGAATCTCTACCACAGACTGCAACTACAACTACAATGCACATGCATCTATCACAGACTGCAACTGCAACTAAAATGCTCATACATCTCCACCACGGACTGCAACTGCAACTACAATGCACATGCATCTCTACCACGGACTGCAACTGCAACTACAATGCACATGCACCTCTACCACGGACTGCAACTGCAACTATAATGATCATTTATCCACCGCGGATTGCAACTGCAACTACAATGCACATGCATCTCTACCACGGACTGCAACTGCAACTACAATAATCATGCATCTCCACCACGGACTGCAACTACAGCTACAATGCACATGCATCTCTACCACGGACTGCAACTGCAGCTACAATGCACATGCATCTCTACCACAGACTGCAACTGCAACTACAATGCACATGCATCTCTAACACGGACTGCAACTGCAGCTACAATGCACATGCATCTCTACCACGGACTGCAACTGCAGCTACAATGCACATGCATCTCTACCACGGACTGCAACTGCAACTACAATGCACATGCACCTCTACCACGGACTGCAACTGCAACTATAATGATCATTTATCCACCGCGGATTGCAACTGCAACTACAATGCACATGCATCTCTACCACGGACTGCAACTGCAACTACAATAATCATGTATCCACCGCGGACTGCAACTGCAACTACAATGCACACACATCTCTTCCACGGACTGCAACTGCAACTAAAATGCACACGCATCTCTACCAAGGACTGCAACTGCAGCTACAATGCACATGCATCTCTACCACGGACTGCAACTGCAGCTACAATGCACATGCATCTCTACCACGGACTGCAACTGCAACTACAATGCACATGAATCTCTACCACAGACTGCAACTACAACTACAATGCACATGCATCTATCACAGACTGCAACTGCAACTAAAATGCTCATACATCTCCACCACGGACTGCAACTGCAACTACAATGCACATACATCTCTATACAGACCGCAACTGCAGCTACAATGCACATGCATCTCTACCACGGACTGCAACTGCAACTGCAACTACAGTGCACATGCATCTCTACCACGGACTGCAACTGCAACTACAATGCACATGCATCTCTACCAAGGACTGCAACTGCAGCTACAATGCACATGCATCTCTACCAAGGATTTCAACTGCACTAAAATGCACATGAATCTCTACTACAGACTGCAACTGTAACTACAATACACATAAATCTCTACCACGGACTGCAACTGCAACTACAATGCACATACATCTCTACCACGGATTGCAACTGAAACTACAATGCACATACATCTATCTCTACCATGGACTGCAACTACAACTATAACGCTCATGCATCTCTACCACGGACTACAACTGCAACTAAAATGCTCATGCATCTCTACCACGAACTGTAACTGCAACTACAACTACAATGCAAATACATCTATACCATGGACTACAACTGCAACTACAACTACTGTACAGTAATACAACTACAATACAAATTTGTTAACCACGGAATACAACTGCAATGCACATTCATATTTAACACAGATTGCAATTGCAATTCATCTTCATCTCTACCACGCACTGAAACTGAAATGAAATTACAGCATATACCCCATTTTTCAACTTCAAAGTTACCACAAAATTCTTATGAATGACCTGGAAAAGAGGAAGAATTGTTTGGACAACGTGCATGTGGCAAGGAGCAAAGGTTATTTTTAAAACCCATTAGGGCGCCAATATTTTGTTTAATAAGCACGTTTGTGGCGGAGTTCTGGAATCGAGCTATATAAGGTAATTGGAACAGGACGTCTATAAGAATGTGCGCTGGTGCATTGTGTCAAAGAACTACGTCACACGACAACAACACCTGTACATTATTTTGATGACGTGCCTCTTCCTTATGAAGTTAAATCTGACCAAATGTTGTCTAAGTAAGAAGAAATATCGATATAATATATAATTACAAAAATATTCCAAGTCCAGAATACAATTTATTGTATATTATTATAATCATCGAACAAGAGGTATTCATGCATAATGGCATTCACATGTAAAATTTAATGTACCCATTCATTTTTTATAAAAATTGCACTGGCATACAGGGCAATTACGATATGACAAATATTTTTATGTTAACTTAGTGTCAGACCAAATTTTGTTACCATGTTTAGTAGGTTAGTAGCTAAAAGTTCATTCGTTCAACTACAATATCGTAAACGGTACCTAAAAATTTGTATAATTTAGCAAAATAGATAACGAAACTTGTTAATAAAAATTCTCGACGATCCACCTTAATGTAATAACAGTAAGGAAACTCTCAATAATGAATTACGTAGCTTTTAAGGTAATCAATTACGTTTACACAACCGTAAAACCCACAAATTTCTATTATTCAAATTTCATTCACTCAGTTACCTACGGCCTACTAAAAAAAAACCGAAACAATCCATTACTAAGGTATCCACACACGGAACATCGAATACCACAAAGCAATCGGACTAACATTGGACATCAATCGTGCTGAGGGGCAAAAAGGGTGTGACAGTGAAAAAGAGATTGATCAATGGTCACCGCGTGGAGACGCCGCAAATCGAACAACACCGCCGGGACCGCCGTCGACGTATCCGGGCATTCGTCCTGCCAGGATTTACATAAGCGAGGTCCTGAGAGAGGTGTCAATAGAATGGATCCCGTGTTATCTCTTATCTGTCGACGGCCCCGTCATACGTGCTGTTTGTCAAATAAACAGCCCATCTCGCCTTCCGCATCCGGTAAAATATCACCTCGGGCGGGGAACTGTTGATACAGCGATTGGTGCTGAAGACCTGGGTGTGAAGTTAAAGAAGAGGTTGTTGAAGATGTAATTAAATTCATCTTTAAGGTATGTGTTTGATGTTTATCACTATAGCATTTTGATATGTATATTTTATTTGCAGCTTCTATCCTTATCCAACTTTTATTCCATCACGTGAAACCTTAACATTGCTTGAGCTACTCACGCATTAAATCAAATAAATATAAATAAACTTCAACTTTGAATCATGTATAATACACCCCGATCGAGACTTTTTCCAAGAACCACGAACATGCTTTCATAATTTTTAATACATATATTTAAATTGTAGCCTATTAACAACAAAAAATACACAATGTAATCGAGATTATAATTTCTCTAATTAACATCCATTCAAATAAATAAGAATATAATAAAAAATAAATAATATTTTATCTTTAGTCTAATTTTGATAATTGTAAAATTAAATATGATAAAATAATTGTAATGTAAGAAACTATTCTAGAGATACGAATCAAAATGTGACAGTTATAATAGGATAGGTTTTACGCGTTTACTATGCCAAACTTTTTGGACAAAAGAGAGGATTTACAGGAACAAGGGACATATTATCGTGAGAAAATGACTAAAAAGGTGTCAGCGCATATATCCTGTGGCCGCGATACCTTATCAAAGTGGGGGGGGGGGGGGGTTTCGAAGGTGCTCGTTTTCTCATCCCCTACGCCGCCAACGAGCTTACACATGTTGTAATTCCGTATTAGATGTGAAGTTGAGTCATCCGCGGATAAATACCGTATTATATACTACCATTGATTATATACAGCAATAAAATATAATTGGCCTTTATGATCAATGATACTACCGAGGAATTATATTAGAGTTTTTAATTTAAAAAACCTATAAACATTTTATGTTTTTAATCAGTAGAATTTTTTATTTAAATGCTTAATCTCTTAAAAATAATGATACCTATACTTAAACAGTAAATCTAAAAATTGAAGTAAGATGGAGGAAACTTTGCTATTTACTTTGGTAATCCGAAAACAACTGTCGTTTCAAAAGTACCCCATTTTACCTTTCGCAGCATTTTATTAGCTGAAATATTTTCGATTTAATCGAGTGCACGATGATCTTGAAATTACGTGTAAATAAACACTGAGATTTTGTACGTTAACCTACTTCACATTTCAACTAGATCACAAAAATACACTTCTTGTTAGTGTTGTGAGTATTACAATTTATGATTATTACGATTTTAAATTTGCTTGATTCGACCCGTTGTTAGAAATTATGACCTTCAACCTGCCTCATATCCCTATACCCCTCCAAGTTTACAGAGGAATGTAAAAAAAATCAGTTACGCTCTGAGAAAACTACGTTCGACAAGATGATAATAATATTAAATTACCTTACTAATCATCGAACCTTTCATTATAAAAAAATACTATAACGTATACTACAGCAAAATAGATTATTTTTATTCACATCAAAAAGTTATTACATAGTTTCATGACAACATAAATCAAATGTAAAAGTTACAAGTATTTTACTGACTTTAATTGTTTTATTTAATTGAATAAATAACATTATGTAAATTTCCAGTACTTCATATATTTAAAAGACTTAATATAAATTATTTAAAAAAACCAACCAAAATACTGAAACTAAATAAAAAATATGAGAGAAATTGTGATAGAGAGACAAATTTGAAGAGCTGTGATGAAATATAAGCGTATAAACAGCAATGACAAGTCGTAGGAACATTTCAAGAGTCCCCACAGGGAACGTGGGAAATAAAGCAGTGGCGTGTTGCGCCTTGTATTCCACAAATCGTCCACTTACGCACACGTCGTACGTACACTTACGTACACATTGTCCGTACGTACGCAGGTGTACATAGCAAGTTACTTTATTTTGTCTGTACAAAGCAATAAAACACGTTTTCAGAGAGTTGGAGGTGAGAAGTAATTGATAACAATGGCACCCGGGGCTACAACTACTATATCAATCACAGATATGAAATTCAATGTATATATATCAATCTAATTGATTGAACAAATGGAAATATGGAAATCAACATAACTATTGATGTTGGGTACGTATTCACATGGAGGAGACAGATGGTTATATGTATAAATTATTTCAAATGCTTCAATTAGTAAATCTCTGATGGTTTCAAAAATACAGTATCGGTTCGATTGGGTGTTCGAAAATTACTTTCTAAATACGTGTATTCTGCAAGCACAGAACAATTATCATTCCAAAATAGTAGTTCCTTCACCTGCAACAATTATTTAAACAACCAACATATGACTCGCCAACGCAAAAACAAACGTGATCTAAAACCGAATATATTGAGGAAACAGCTACTGTAACGTCAATAGCAGTGAGGTGCCCGATCGTACAACCATGTCGGCATCGTCGCTGTGTTATTCACAAAGGGTGATCTTTGACTACGACCGCAGGGGGGGGCGAGGGGGGCGTCGACACAAGGGCTCACATGATCACATGACTGAGCGATATGTCGTCTCATGGGGAGCTACATACACGGATATCGGAAACTGTTACTTTTTAAGACAATTGTTGTTTGAATGTTTGGGATAGGTGTGTCAGCAAATCTTGGATTGAGGCAGATTGCAGAGCAGTTCTTTTCATAATATTTTAGCCTGTAAACTAGTTAACTACATAAATCAATAACTGAATAAATGGAAATTAAAACTAAATAAAGAAAGAGTACAAGAAAATTTTTTGAGTTTTGAATTTGTATTCATTGTGACACTGGATTGGAATATATAACAAAGAAAAAATTACCTCATCCAATCACTAAGAAACACGATATATTTCGATCCTTAGAACATCATCAGGTTTATGAGAAGCATACATCAATCCAAATTAATCAATGTATTGTTACATTGTGGCCTGTAAATTAATTCAATAAAATGTTGTCACAGTGACAACAACAAAAAGCTACCATGATGTGTTTTAGTGAGTGATAGCAAAATAGTGCTGGTCGAAATACTCCAGTTTTAACAAGTTTTTAACCATATTAGCATCATGAAAGTTTTTTATTATTGTCACTTTATCAACATTTTAATATTTTATTGAATCAACTGACTTGCCACAACGTAATAGTACAATGATTAATGTGGCTGCATACTCATAAGACCCGACGATGTTCAAAGGAACGAAATATATCTTCTTTCGATTACTAGTGATTAGATAAGGTAATTTTATTTATTTGTTAATTGTTAACTGATATTACTACGCATTAAGATTGAGTTAGACCATTTTATATTGGCCCAAAAAGCTTTCTAGCGATGAATATATAGAGTTTTCTATATATTCAAAGCTTCTAAGCCTAGTTCAGAGCGGCGAAGATTCGAACGGCGAGCTTCAGACTGCAAAGGACGCATTGCTTTGGTTCATACTGCATTTCTTCTCGGCTGCTAAGTAAAATCAAATAAATAAGCAAAACAAGCTCTTCCTAACGATCAGTGCAATCCATCGTATTTTTTTTAGAAACTAGATGCTGGTCAAAATAAACGAGGCGCTCAATTCAGAAATAGCAATCGACAATACCGATAACCTTTGTGTCAACGGCAGACAAAGTTGTTTAAGTGCGTGAGGACGTTACGGCGTTAATATGGCTCTCGAATCCCTGGATTACCGTTCCATTCAGATCGGCCAGTGCCGCTTTAATCCCAGATACTGTCTGGAGCGTAAACCTTTCTGCAGTGAGGTGCCGGGCTTACGTATAATCCTGGGTGATGTCCTTTGAGGGGAGTTACGGCGGCAGGACATTCGGTTTACGGCTGTGTCAAGGATACTAGGAAAATAGATGTGTCTTTAAGTCGTGAATGAAAATTATATTTTATAAGATAACTTTAAAACACATGTTTAATGATTTAATGTTTTGATTTAGGCATTAGAATCGACATGATTTTTTCCAACTATAAGGGTTAACCTAAAAAGTGTGTGTAAACGATAAATATGTTCGCTGCCAAGCGCAAAAAATGTTTCTGTTTTACATCTCCATAATCACCTTCACCTAATTACGACACAGTGTGTGCTAATTTAAAAAAGAAAGCACATCCTTGCATGAAAATAACTTGATATTTGAACTTTCACTAAGACCATCGATTGAAGTTGATTTCAACATTTGACAATCGAACAACCATCTTGAACCTGCAAACCGGTGTAAAAACTTCCTATAAAATCCAATGAAATAGTTCTTCAGGACCAAAACCGCTTACGAAACCACCGCTACAACATAAACAATACGTCGACCTTTCCAAAGACACGGCAAACATGGGAAGAGTTTAATAACGACGGAAAGTCGGCAACCTTGTGGCAACGATGAGCTCACGTTTGCATCAGAGCATTGTTCGGTTGACGTCACGGGCCGTAGGTGACGGAATGTGGTTGGAGTGCGTGTGTGCGTGTTGTGTTCCTAGATGTACGATAATTTTCGAACTTGTACGATAATTCCACTGCTTTGTACGATGTACGATATTACTTCCTATCGTTCGCGGAAATGTGCGATTATTTTGATAAATAAGATTTACTTCCTAAGAGAAAAAAAATTTTAAGAAATTTAGGATATATTTTTAGACCAACTATTTGTATTGTAAATAAATAAAAAGCCACATTAGTCACATTTCTTTGTCGTCTGTTAGTTGTTCTCGTATTTATGCAGCGAGCGGTTGAATGGTCTTTGTTTACTGTTAAATACATATTATACATATTTACGGTTATTTGCGTTTATAAGTAGTTTGTCATGTGTTAAAATACAATAAGCTTATGCCACTTAAACTCTAACTAAAATAGCGCTGCTCGCAGCGTTATGAAAAAGAGGAAAGATACATTTTCTTTAATGATTAAATAATGCTGTGTTAAACCATAGACAATATATCATTATTATGGTTAAACGTAAACTTCATGAACGAAAAAAAAACAGATTTGAACAGTCATGTTATTTTATTTTTTTATCTCAATGTCCTGAATTCCTTTTAAAAATTGTTGCCTATGTATATAAAAAGACCAAATATGCATATATTACATTTTACAGTTGACAACTTACAATAGAGCCTTCTACCAATCGATCTCTAGGTTCCAGGATTCCAAAACCGCAAGACCTAGAATCCTGAAATATGGCATTTAGGTTCCTCTTAGGTCCTAAATTATCATTCTTAAACGGTTTTACAAAATTCCCTTGGGTTTTAGAATGCCAGTCAAAAATGCAACTGAGGGCAGGCTCTTTTCAAAGTTGTCGGCCTTTACCATGAAGATTGTTTAATTCTATGTGATTAGATCGTATTGGTTCTTTCGTACGATAATTTCACAACACGTACAATAATTTCAGCTGCTGGTGAAAGATGGGATTTTAAAATCTGATAACACCGCGTGTGAAGAGCCGCGGGCCCATATTTACATGGCGGCTTTCCCCCATGATGTCACCCGAAGGCCGCCGATGCAGATGTTACCTCCAAGACGGGCGAGCCGCATTCTTCCCCGACAGTTTGAAATTACTGTCACATGCAAATAAGCCACGATGTTCTCAGCGAGGCTAGCGGCAGGTTGGAAACGTTGGGAGGCAGCCCGGTGAATGGATTCTGCGTAGAAAAGGTTGGTAGGTGTTAACCAGCTTGTGGAGGTCACAGTGAGGTGTGACGTTTTTTCATACTTGACTAGCTGTTAGAAGTTATGTGACCATTTTTAGTAGTTTGAAGGTTGTGACCTGTAGTAAAATGCCTAATATAGGAATAATATGACAACTATTTAATTTGCTTGAGATATATAGAGATTTATTAATACTGGAGGTCGCCTATTGGTCGAAATTCAATTATAAACTACCTAGGATTTCTTTTCACTCCTTGTAGCGATGAATAATGTGGATTGTTTTGTTTACATTTCGTTAGTATCGCATAACTAACATGTCAACTCAAAAAGTCCGAGTTGATATTTTTTACATTTCAAATTAATTTCTCTACATGCCCTTAAAAATTCAGCATATTATGATGGAGTTGTGCATATACATATACAGGAAAGTACTTTTTCAAGGTGTGCTTACATTTTCCCCGAGACTCCAAGAGCACGAGAAAAGTATTACAAAAATCATGCTTGCCTATATAAAATACTAGGTTTTCTGATATATTTACTTGCTAAACAACGTATTTTTAACACAATGTTTCTGCCTCGAACAACACGCTTTCCCTACAAAGACAAAAAATTCAACCAACTCACCTAATTTGGTGTGTCAGGTTTCTCGAATGTGAGATTATTTTCACACTCGCTATTCCAATGTAAAGAATTTAAAGCATTAAGTAATTGCAGAAAAATAACACCATAATACCAGACGTTTAAGGATTAACTCAAACAGATGCTGCAAGATAGCCGACGCTTGACGCCGCGTTAGCCTCGGTCGGGGGGACATGCAGCCAACCGGCCACTGGTGACGTCAGAGTCACTGCACATGTTTACGTGGCGACTGAATGTGCGGATCAGCTGAACGTTCGGCTGCTCAAGTGTTATCGGCCGATCTCCCGCGTTATTGGCTGGTTCCAACCACAATAAAAGTCACTGTTTGGAAAACAACACAATTTTAACGTGTACATTTTTTTTTATTCCTGTATTGAATTTTGACTACGTTATCTCTTTTTAGTTGTAAAAATAACTGCAAATAATACACAAAAAATATTTGTATTCCATATGAACTGATTTAAGACTTGCATCGGTAAATTATTAAAGTATAACACGTAATACCATTGAATATATCAAGTAATTTTCTATACAATTCAATTGTTTGAGGTTTACACGAGACTTCTTCAACCCCAGACTTTCAAGAATTCATTGTAATGCAAATGCAATACGAATAACATATTTCTAATAAAAAATAAATCACAATTTCTAAAAAAAAATACTTATAAAACGCAAATCTTTATAAGATGGGACAAAAACGTGACTAAATGTTTTAAAAACATTAAATGAAGCCTGAGGGGCCTTCATTGTTAAAAACGGAGTTTTCAAAAGTGGGTGAAGTTGAGGTGAAGAGTTGTGAAGAGAAGAGTGAAGAGCGCAGAGGGGGCACCTGTTGACCGACCCTGCGCCTTTACAACTTACACCTTGCTGATGTTTTAATTTATAAACATTTTGTTCTTATTTAGGTGCTATATAATGTAAGCTTTACTATTTGCCATTTAAAAAGGTGTGCAAACCCTAAATGTTTTTGGATAAAAGGGAATTCGCCTTTAAACCTTAATTGGAATCAACTGAAAATCACAGTGTTCGAAAATGATAACTATCTTAACCGTCGAGGTGTTTGATAGTTGTGATTTCAATTCCTTGTATGTAAGGTTTTCACAAATGTACATCAAAACTGTACATTATAAAACGATCTGTATGTTAATAAATGTTAAAGTTTTAATTCCGAAGGTTTGCTACGATAAACAAAACCTAATCGATTGATCTTACCCCAGACTACCTATATACATTGTAGATGGATACACTAATAGAAAGATAAAATAGAATACATATAAAATTTGTATTATCAGATCCTAGATTTGCAAACAATAACGAATCCAATTAATCGACTTTGAAAACAAAACGAAAGTTGGCTAAATAATGTGACCAATTCAAAACATACTTAACAGAAACTATCCCCTCCCTCTTATTTAGAAAGTTACGCAAGCCGGCAAATAAGTCACACATCAATCAAGTCCATTAGCGTTTGTCGGCGCTGAGGACGGCGGTGACTGCGGTAATGGCGGTAAAGTCGGCGGCCGACCTTTCTACTAAGGTGCACAACCTCAGCAATGTGGGACAGGACGACCGACAACCTTTACCGCTGACGCAACGCGATCGTCCTGAAATATATCGCCAGCAAAAAATTGCGATTTCACTTCTGTGGATACATCTCCACCGACCGGTGGTAGGTTTACTGAATTGACCGGTTTGCATTGGTCGAGGACCTAATTGAATAAAATGCTGGATTTTGTTTTGGGGCGAGTAAATTGTTTTTTAAGCAAGCGTAAGTGGTTCAAAGATCAAAAAACATCTTTTTTCAATACTGAAAACAACTTTTTTGATCTAGTGTACTGTTGATTACTGGTGATTTTACGAACTGAAAATAATAAGGTGTTAAAAGCTAGAGCAAATTGAATAAATCTGTTCAAGAAATTATGAAAATACCAGTGTAACTGTTTTGCATACTACACTTCAAACTGCATACTAGAGCGTATACTTACAGTACAACTATGCAACAGACTATTTTAAATCTTAAATTTTAAATAATTTGCTTCCTTTCAGAGTCATATTATGGACCATAACCTTATATGGAGCAAAATAAAAATAAAAATTGAAAACCGGTATAGAGAGACACTGTTCATTCATTTTTCGTCTCATTTCAGACAAAAATGTGTATAATTACATCCCGAGCGAGTAAGTCTAACGAGTCGAATACAACCCGAGTTATCGTTCAAGCATTTCAGTGAATACCGCTTTCCCTCCCCGATGTCAAAAATGAAAGGAGGCCAAGAAAACGTGTAAGGTGACAACTCAAATTCGATAATTTCAATGTTGTTTAAATTGAACAAATAGTAACAGTAAAAGACGAATATACGGTTTAAAATAACACTTTTTGAAAGAAGTTTTATTAGGAGTAGTTTTAATGACTTCAAATTACAAACTAGTAATTACAAGTACTAGATCGAACTTAACTAAAATTAAAATAGAAGATTAACAATAATTTGATACAACTAATGCAAACTTTGATCACGATTGGTGCAAGTTAATTTTTTTAAATCATAAAACCAGTTTGATATCAACTTCAAACTTATATAGAGGAATTGATTTTTATTTCAATTCATCTGTTCAACGCTGGTTTATTCATGGTCAAAGTCATTCTGACTCGGTCAATTACCTCCCTTTTTTAATTGGTTGAGTCATTTATGAATTCCTGCGCAAAATATTTTTAACGATAAATCTTCTCACTTATCGTGTGTACATAATGTTTTCTAGCATAAAATTAGTTGTACTGTTTCTCAGTGTTTACTAAATGCTAAAAGAGGAGGGTTCTAGAATAACCACAACATGCAGATTTATAAGTATTGGGGAAATCAAATCTGGGTAGCTGAGTGAAAACAAACCAGTGTTCTTTCGTTTATTAAATATTATAAGGAGAATATAGAACAAAGCATCTTGGCAAGCTTGCCAGATCTATAATTTAATTCTCGAACGGTTGGTTATTCCCAGAAGATTCGCCATCTTCAGTATGCAAATATCTAAATGGTACTCCAGTGGCCCGACTTGTGTATCCGGCCGTTTTTGGATTAGGAGTTTAAATTAAGAAGAAAGAACTTAAAGAAAATGAAGTTTTAAAGAAAATATGGTTAACACTCTAGTATGTTTTTTAGTATTTGTAGGATAAAAAATTGCATCTAAAGAATATAAATAAAATTAATTCATAAGCAATCTTAGAGTCTTCAATTTAATTGTAGGAAGTTAGGCATTGACATTATTATACACATTTCACCGTGTATCTCGATTCATAAGGGTTTCGATTATTTAAGCCTCTTGGAATATTTATTTCTTGTTCAATTGGAAAAAGAAAACCATTATTTGAACGTTAAAATTGAGTAAATACTGAAATAATATTGTTACTTTATGATCGGTGTGTCTTATTAACTTTTTGAATGAACTATAAATAACCAATAATAAACAGGTTTACGTACCTTGAAACTTATGTAACAAATTATTGGAATACCAGTCGACAAAGTTTTACCACACGCCCAACTGAGACGAAAGAATAATATATACTGTACTGCATGAAACTGATCGGCGTAACCACTTTACTCCAAGCTCAAGCGGATCTATCGATTGATTTTTAATTAAATAAAGGAAGGAAACTTAATGAAAACGCAGAAGCGGGGAGTATAACAATATTATTCAGTTGTTCTCCAATACACCTCTCATAGCGAGTGTATAATCAAACTGACTGGTGGTGGGGGAAGAGGGAGGGAGGGAGGGGGAGGGAAATGAAGTGGCGAGCACTTCTGGCGAGTGTGTTCCTGATAATCAGTTTACGTTGTTATCAATCAATCCGAGAAGTTATTAACGGCAGCGGATTGATGGCAGCTCCTTGGAAACGCCACACGATTTGACGGGTAGAAATTTAATTGGGTCGATTTACAAGTGAAAAATTAAATCCGTTTTAATCATTCTGATAGCGAAATATTTTGTCGCATCTTTCAGCGAAAATGATTAAAAGCATGCTACAGATACAATGTACCTAATCCAAAAAGGGTTTTGTTTATTTTGTACCTCTTGTAAAATTGTTCAAAACAAATTGGTGCTTTTGAGTCAAGTAATCGATAAAACCATTATAAATTAGTTTAAAATACAAGTCAGGATAAAAAAAATTATGTTGTGTAATTAGTTTTTGGTTTCTAATAATATTACGCGAATACCTTTTAAAACTGATTTGATAATCAACCTCATGTATTCCTTGAGATGTGTGATTTTTTCTAAGGTTTTTCGACTGATATTCCTTTAGTTTAATTTTCATAAGGGTACCGAAGTGAAAGTTATGTTTTACTTCGATTTGTTAAGCACATGTCAGTTTCACTGTCTTACTGCAGTCAATAAATACAATTAATAGAACAATTCAAATTAAATGTACAAAAAATATCCATTAACAAGACCTACAAACAAATCCGGCAAAACCACCCTGAAAGACGAACTCGCTTGATTTATTACCTCTCACTCGGCGAGGTTCGCATTGATTCGCTGAAGTCGTTTTTACCGCAGTTTTCTACGGAAACCGAGTTAAGTGTCAAGAACAATAAAGGTTACTCGAGCCCATTAAAACACCACCATCAATCATGGGTTTGATGTACATTGTCGGCGGCGCAGCTGCGCCTGCCCCCAAAACCCTTTCCCTCCCCAAAATCCCCCACCACCCCGACGTAGCGCCGCGACGTCCAAACTTGCATCATTAACGCTTTTTTGCCCCGGACAAGCCATTAATATTCCGGTCAGAACAGCTCTAATGGAGAATCGCGCCAAGAGACACGCCGCCGCGTTGTCAAGTGTCCTGGCGCAAACTTCTCTTCAACCCCCACTAACTATTTTACAATGGGCTTTGGTAATTTTTGTGCTAGAGTTTCTAACGGGAAGCTTTAGTGAATAGTGGATTCGCAAGGACTGAAAACTTTTAAATGCATTCTGAAAAACATTAAAAGTTAAAAATATTTGTTAGATAATTTATTTAATATTTTAAAAGGGTTTTCTAAATAACCCTTTACAGTAGACTCCCTCTATTCCGGTACCCTCGGGACCGAGGCTTGTCCGAATGACACGATTTCCGGTTGAACCAGGGGTGAACCGATGTTTCCTAAAATTAATTATTAAATCAATACATATGAGGAATATTTGTTACATATTTTATTTTATATTTGATAAGTGTTTTCTAAACAACTCTTTACAGGGGACTCCCTCTCATCCGGAGCCCTCGGGACCGAGGCTTGTCCGAATGACGGGATTTCCGGTTGAACCAGGGGTGAACCGATGTTTCCTAAAATTAATAATTAAATCAATAAAAAATATATATATATTTTAGGATTATTTTTCTAGTACATATTACCAACGGGATCGTCGATATCGTTCGTCAATCGCTTAGAAACTAACCTATTTTACAATTACATTGAAGAGAGCATAGTATTTGCGAAAACAGTTCGAACCGTTCCTTTCTCAGCACCTCATACAGGTTTTTTAATGGTTACGTAAGTACGAATAACAGATTTGCAGCTGTACATGTTACTTAAGTATTAATATTTCTCACTAGATAAACATACTAGAAGTAATGTAGAACACAACAATACCGAACTTAAAAGGCAGTTTATAAGGCACGATAGTTGTAGATGCTCAAACCGCACATCAAACCGTGGAAAGACCTTCACAACGGCATTGAATCTCCTTTCCATTGTCGTGGAATGCATCACATCATGGTGCATCACGAGCTGCATCAAACTGCTACCTTCACCACGGCAAACTGCACCAGGAAATCTCCAGGAAACCACCAGAAGGTCTCTGGGGATGGGAACAACCTCGCCTGTAACTACCAGCAGTTGCAGTTGACAATGACGGAAACAATAGCGACGAGGACACTTTAAATGTCTACAAATAATTAAAAAAATAACAGAGCGACTTTATGAGTTTTACAAGGGAATTGGGAGCTACGACACGGTTATAAGGATTAAACTCTATAACTTGGCTTTTCCCCTTCATTTACATCATTCTGTATGTAATTCATATTTGCTTGTTAGAAGTTCAAGGTGTTGCTACTCCCAACTTTGCCTCGTTAATAAAGTCGTGTCTCATTTTATTACATTCTCTTGCAGTTGGTTTTCACTGCAGCGTTTTAAATATTTACTCCGCCAAGTATCTTTCGTAACAAGATTAATAGTAGCCTATTATTGTAATTACTATCATATTATTATAAAATGTTTTAATATTCTTATTATTATTTGCTTGAAATTACTTTCACAATGCTAAAACAACTAATCAATAAATAGGAATTAATTAGCGTTGGTAAATAATGGGTTTTATTTACCACATGAAAATCGCTGAGGTAGATAAAACAATAATTCCTTTGATTATTCTCATTTATTCAGTTAGTTTACCGTACTCACCTGATATGTTTTTTTCTGTTATTTAAATGGTATGTTAACGGTATGTTTTTTTCTATAAATGGTATTCCCTGAGGCATTTACTACTTTGGCATCAAAATAATACACTGATAAACGAGGTTAAACACTGATAATCAGATTAAAAATTATAAACCTGACTTATATATGATATACAGTACACGCAATATGTGAAATTTGTAATATTATTTTTTATTTGTAATGAATCCAATTATAATTTACCATGAAATTTATGGGCGGATTTAAACAAACTAGAACTTTGTGCATTCTATTTGTGGTCAAATATAATTTTTTTTTATTACTGTATTGTTGCTTGGTGAGATTTTTAACAGCAGTGTAGAACTGAAATCTTCAAATACAGACAAGTCCCGTTCACCCGGACCCAAGCCATCCATATTCCGGATTGTCCGGATATTTGTATCGGACCGCTCGAACTGTCAGCAGCCAACTCGACAACGACCCGGGGACACGGGGACACGAGGACTTTGTAGTTAGACAACTTAGTTAAGTTCGATGGCGCAGTTCCGGCAGAAAACTACTGTGAAAGTCACACTCGCATTGCATGAGGGGCCGATTTGTTGATCAAAGTTGGGCCGTTGCGCTTCGAACTCTTATAGAAACTAATAAAGACGGCTATCTAATTCGCCAGCCACGTTCAACTTTGAATATCAACTTCTCCCAAGCCATAAACAATTACGTTGAGTGTGAGCGATGCGGGCGAAGTCGACGTGACGTACGCTGTCCAGACTTGATGTTGTCACCGACTGGTTGTTCTTTGTTGTAACATAAAACACAATTATAACTTGAGCCAAACGGCGGCACGGCGCGCTGCAACAATGTTTCCTTCTTCCGCTTATCCTAATGCTTCAATTATTCAGATATAATCAAAGACAATTGCGTAAAGGTAAATGGTATATTTCATTACTGAGTGACCTGATGTGACGCTTTTCGTTCAAGGTCAGGTTTTACCAAGACTGTAAGCCGAGGTCCGCAGCAGCCGTAGGTAGGGGCAGCCGTTGGTCCGTGCGATGAACTATATTTTTCGTTATATTGCTCAAAAAAACAAGCAAACTACTTAAGAAAACCAAAATGTTAGAGCTTGTTTACCTTGAAAGATAACTCCGAAAGATGCTTCCATCTTGTTCTTGCAAACGAAAACAATCAGCTCATTGTCTGTTTCATTTGTGTTCGGTAGACTGACAACGAAACACTATCGATGTATCCAACGCATGTACTAATCGATAGGCGAAATGAGCGAGTTTCACAAACTGATCAAACCGACAATATAACAATGAATTGCAATTGATTCGATAACCACTCTTCGATGCTATTGATGCAATTGCTCACCATCGACGCTGACGTACACATATGTTTGCAGTTTATTACATTATAAACGTTCAGCTGACTCCTCGAAATCAGCTGATTCTTTTTCTACCTAGGGCGAAAAAGAGCTCCTTTAACCCGCAACACGTGTAATAAAAACTGCCGTTTTAGCAGCGGTATATCGAAAAATGTGTTCTTGTCTCGTTTACTATAGTTTTATATCAATGTAGTTTTTTATTTAACTAAAGAATTGGATGCGTTGAAAATAAGTCTAGTAAAATGTTTTAGTGAAGTATCTGTACAACAGCTCAGTTTTGGAAATTTTTTAATTACTGAGTATCCTAGACTCTTATATGAGCAATGTTACCTTGTTTTTTGCACCATTGTCTAAAAAACGGCCAGAAAGTCTGTCTCGAAAGTCTGGAAATGACTGATTTCTGACTAAAAAAAAGTGTATTAATAAATATTCTGTGAAAGAATGTTTTATAAAAATAACTGGTTGAACTGCTAAAACAAAATAACATCGAGTAGGGACAGTAAATAAGCACTAGGTGCTTTATTCATTTATCGAGTTAAGAGAGATTGTTGTATTAATTTTTCTAAATCAAAATAACATCGAGTAGGGACAGTAAATAAGCACTAGGTGCTTTATTCATTTATCGAGTTAAGAGAGATTATTGTATTAATATTTCTATGATAGATCAACGAGGTTTAGGCTTAAAAACATGCGAGCACTAACGTGATGGACAAATTAATATGACAGCTTCTAAGTTTCGTCACATTAGGTATTAAAACCCTATTGATTGGTGATTAATTTAAGAACAAATAACACCTGGACAGTTAAGTCTAACGATATTTCATTTTATAAGTCTCTAGATTCAATTTCTAAGCCATGTGTATATTGGACGATCCGGTAAACTAGGGGCACGTAGAAGATTTATGTTGCAATCAATTGTATTTTTATATTCGAAACGACGCTTTCATCAAGTTACATTTAAGTTATTCAGTATCGGCGGTTAATTACAGCTGGACCGGGCTCAATTGTGATTAGGTCGGTCACTAGTTGTACATAGTTGTTAGATGGAGCAAAGTTGGTTATTGTTGTTAAAAGGGATTCGGCTGCACTTTCCTACAGTTTCAAGACTAATAGATTTCTAAGTATAACAAACTAAATTTCCCTTATAATTCTAAAAGTAAAGAATTGTCGTTTTTAAATTAAGAGGGAATCTACTGAAATTTAAGAGTGTATCATCCGTTTTTGTTAAGAAACGTTTTAAGGATTTTCTTAATCCAACTGTCTGTCCCGTGTTAATTATTACATATTGATCCATAGCATATACAAATGTATTCACAGTTTAGTTTTCAATTTTAAAGGTAAAACGTTCGCACTTACTTCCTAACAATAATAACCACATTTTATCAATTTGACTGGTGAAAAATATAATCTTCGATTCTGTAAACAAAATGAATGACTAAATTTACATCAACCTAACTAAAAAACAACAAATAATGATATATGCTTTTAAATTATTTAACTTACAGATCTTACAAACGCACATGTGTATGGTACAGTATATGGCATTCAAAACATCGCAAAAACTGTTACATTACCCTAACTTGCCAACATGATCTTAGTGTTTAGATAGTATGTGGTAATTAGACAGTGCACTTAACACCAAACAGGGTGTTACCACATCCCATCCAACAAACCTCCCACAACCCCCCTCCTCGCGTCTTCAAGGAACACCAAGATCTATCTCGGGCGGGAGTCTAGAGAGATCCCCATTAGTATTCGACAGGGCGAGGACTGCAGCGGCCTTAAATTCAAATCTGGGCCCAGTCGGGGGCTTTGTATGCCCGGACGCTCGGCGGCCGCAATATTGTCGATTTATCGGCGCGCCGTGCCGCCGGCAGATGGCACCGACATTACAGGAATTATTTTTGTAACAGTCTTACCAATAAAGGGAAGATGGAAGCGGCGGAGGGAGTTCGGGGAGTTTGGGGAGGGCGAAGAATTAAAACAAAAGTCGCCAGCTGAGCTTTCTCGCTTCCCTCCCCCAGCGAAGCCCGATCCGGCACATTGAAAACATATGGTCGCCACTTTTTGTTTTAATGAGACATACTTTGCGAAACGCTTTCTCTAAATCTATTAGCGCCTTCTTCCTCCCTAAGCGCTTTTCCCGGCTATTACAAACTTTTCTCCGTTCAGTGTTTCGCGCTGTGGTCGGCCTGTTCGGAGGAAGGGTTAAACTTGGTTTGGTAGAATGATTATAAAATGCATTAAAGGGCTAACTACTTTACATACTACACACTAATTTTTATAATTAAGTTGCTTTTGCGTATGACTTACAGTGAATGAAGTTGCGATCGTTATTGAGTTTATTAATAAATTATGCCAAATTTAATTAATGTTTGTCTCATATAAAATGACCATTAAAAGTACTTTTATCCTTAAGTTATGGTGCACACCATAACTGCATTTCTGCATTGATAAGTCGGCAAAAAGTAAATTGCTAGTTAAAATGCATTTTGATTCCCGCATCAAATGTGGTATTAATCAACTAACAGGAAAAGGAAATGACATTCTAAATAAATATTTTTTTAAATTAAAAGAATATGGAAAGAAAAAAGGTCAATCCGACCACTTATGGAGGACTGACGCTTAAAAAGAGGCCTATTGGTGTCTGAAGTTCACTGCCGTTTCTACAACTATGGTTGGAAACCAAAGAGAGACTTTGAGATAATCCTCTTTTTATTAGTACATCAATTTTTCAGTTTCGAATATTGATTTCTGAGGTAAAAATAAGTTAATAAGTTAAGTATCTTTTTTAATAACCCTGCATTTTACTCCTCAGAAACTGTACAATATTAAGTTGTCCAAAAAGACAGCACTTAACAATAAATTTTATTCTAAGAATTTTATGTAATTTTCAACTTCCAAACCTTCGCTGCGGAAAATATCTGGAAACGGAAGTTGGCCAAGGAGATTGCCAAGGCGGTTTACTTGAGCCGCGTTTATTTACAACTTAAGTCTATATCGGTCTTCTCGGTTTATCCTTAAAGTCCACTACACAAACAGAAGACTTATAATTGTCTGCACTTCATAGTCTTCGACAACTCGTTTGATGTAGGCCCCAGCAACTGGTGGCTTGAATGGTTACGAAATGATCTGTTATGACAATATTTCATTAGATCGCAATAGACCTATATATTGAATTGCAATTTTCATTTTTTCAATAATGCCATTATTTTGGTAAATTTTCTCCTCTCCAAACGAAATCTGATTCAAGACTATGACACAAAACCCACTTTTGGTTAGGACCGATCAGAAAAACAAAAGTATTTTTAATTCCAGGGGCTAAACACCAAAACGTCATGGTTAAAAGTTGGCTTAAGCGTTGTAAAATCTTGTAACATCAGGAAGTGTAAAATAAAATTATCAATATACAAAACCACCGGTTGTATAACTGTACCCAACATTTCAACTTTTGTGATGTGGAACATATTTCATAACGATGTCGATATAGATTAATTCAATTGAACTTGCTTATTCTTGAAATTGAGATTTCTTTTCATTACCGAGAAAGAACAAGTAAAAAGTTAGCACGTAACAATTTCAATAGTAAACACTATAATATTCCTATGTGAAATTTTACTTGTGGTTTGTGATTATTTACAAGTGCTTTATAACTAGTTATTGTGAACCAGCAATGAAACCAGGGTCTGAACCTAAAACTGATACAGTCTTACTTTAAAATATATGAGTTTTCTTTAATTTTGGGGCTAAAACTTTCAGTACATCACTAAATTACCCTTCCTTATGCACACAATTTTAGAGTCAGTTGTTAAGTTTAAGATACCACAAAGATGAAATATTTATTGATGGATAAAATTTCAATATTTTGGAACTTTCCATAGTTTCGGAAACATGTGATATTTCCAGTAAGTTCCCACATGATAAGCATTTTATCACCTTGTAATCTACAAAAAAGATAAAATGTCAAGTAATTATTACAATGGAAATTGAAACAAAGACAATTCAATTAAGTTCAAAGTTAAAACAAGAAACGGAAAGATTTACTTCAAGAAGAAAAACACAGTTGTTTTATTCGCTTAAGTAGTAATGAAAGATGACAAAACGTCTTGAGGAATTCATAAAATATTCAATTACGGCAGGTGATGCGGCAGAAGAGAGGAAAACAGTCGAGCCTCCACATTACGGCCGCCGTTAATACACTCGATTTCTTATTCTTGCCGTTCCCCTAAATGTGCATTCTTACAAATACATTCCGCTTAATTTGCCCTTAAAGGGTCGTTGAGTACATTTCACATTTAGCACGTTTATCTGATAAGGAGTTATAACATTTCCTTTTTATAGAACGCAAAATTTACTGCTTCAAAAACGTCTTGTTACTTTTTCTGTATATCACATCGTGTAGGGGAATTGATTTTTTATAGCATTATGGGGGAAAAATTTTAAAAAGTTCTACATTTATAAAATATATAATACTCGAAATATATTACAGGTTTAAATATTTTAGCATAAAAAAATTTGATTATAAAATGAAAGGGGGTATAATTTACTGCTGTAACAAAGTCTAATAAATGTTAGTACATTAAAAGTTTATCCAAATGAAATATATGAAAATAATTGCCTATCCTTTGAAATATACGAGTAGATTAAAGATGTTAATATTGTTCTGTATTAAATGTTAAAATCTTGTTTAAAGTATTACTTTAACTAACCAATTAAATAATTAAGTAAAATGTAGTACTACGTTACTTTAGTATGTTATATGCAGTGTACAAATGTAAATTCAACTAATAAGATTAAACGAATTACAGTGCGACTAAAGGACATAAACTATCGACTAAGACAACAATATCGAACCATGAAGTTTTTAACGATTGGATTAAAAAAACGCATCGACAGGTCCAAAAAAGAGGGAGGAACGAGGCTCGAGCGAGGGCTCTTGGGCTTTGATCTTGTTCAGAATTATACCCTCCTCCCGGGATCCGTCTTACATTTAATGGAGAGAAGACGTTCTGGCGGGAGCCGTTTTGGCGGGAGAAACAAGGGAGTTGCGCGGTGGCCGGTGCCACCTTTGATGTTCGCTGTGATGAAGAAATCGCGCGCCCCTCTAAATAGAGGTTTAATTTGCTATTTGATGTCAAACAAGGGAGAACCGACTGGGGACAAAATTTCCAGCTGGGGAAAAACTGTGTAATTTGTAACTTCCTAAACTCTGGGCTCAGGTTACTCTTTTTACTTTCTTTATGGCTATAGAAAATTTCTATAGGATTTTCTCTATAATTGATTTTTTCTGTATTTGATTTTTTAATACGATATTGTTGACATGTTCATGTCAAAGGATTGCATATTTAGGGTGTTTTAAATTAAAAGAGCAAGTAGTTTAACAGGTTTACTTACAACCTGTCAAAATTCATGCAAATTGAGCTAGGACAGTAGCACATATCGTAGAACTCACTAATACAATTTTAAACAGATTTGGGATTTTTTACTTACTTAGTGTCCGTGGTGATTTTGAAAAAATAGTTGAAAAAATGCAAACTTATCAAAATTGTTCAGTCTAAATATAAAAGCAGAGTTTCATAGTTGGTAATTTTTGCGTATGCCTACATAACTGCTTTTAATAACCATTGTCATGCAGTCATTCCATTTTCCCGAACAATATATCCTCCGACGCCTAACAGTTAATTTGTGAAATGCTTTCAAACCTATAGTAAATAATTACCATTAATCAATGAACAGTTCAGTAAAACTGCATATTGCACCACTCAATCCGGAAATATTTTAAAACATAAACATCAACTTTTGAAACAATTCGGAATCATGAAAATAGAAACACGAATCGAGCATCGCAAAAGAGCTGTTTAGAGGAAACTATTCGGAACATTCTGGCTGGAATGGTATGAAAACCAAAATAGGTTGTGGGTGAGTTCGGCGCTCATTAACAAGATGTGGCGGGCATCAAACGTTCCAGTCGGGGCTCCCCCCAGCCCACAAAACACAAAACCCATTTAACACATCAGCTGCACGCGTGTGCACCCGATGTTTTCCATTTCCAATCGACCGTCTTCCCCCGCATCGGTGGTAATGTCGGAAGAGACATAAAAACACATCGAGGTAATAAAGTTGAAAATAATGCGTAATCGCTGACGCTACTGCCTTTACTCAGGGGTTATTGTTTATTACATGTCATTACGACTCTTTTAATGCCCGCTAGTTATTTTAAGACCGTAGATCACTCATGGGAGTGATAAATGATATAAATATCATCGGTAATATTTCTTAATGGATCCCTCAGTGAATGGTTTCGCGCATCGATAGAGTAGGTTTATTAATATGAATCAATTGGATGCGGGCGTTACATTACGAAGTGCATTAGTAGTCGATTTTACATAAACGTAACCTTTAATATAGGTCATCTAAATGTAAATCATTATCGAGAGATAAGGGATAAGAGCACTCACTATAGAGATCACTGGATGAAAACCACCTCATGTTCGTGTTTTGATCACCCCCCTTCCCAACCAACAACCAATAACATTTGCCTATTTGTATAGTAGGTATTTGTTAATTTAATGTAGTTTATAATGAAAATTACGAGTGAAGCTATGTCACAGAAGGCCATAGAGCGTGATTGCTGCCATTTAAAGTGAGAACATGTTCATCTCAATAATTTTTAGTTTTAGAGGTAATTTTGGTTCGTTAATCGTCATTTTTAGGGCTCCTTAAAAAAACGAATTTAATGTCATAAGCCAGATTAATTGGATTTCCCTGAGTACAATTATGAGGCCGAATTCGCGTTTCTGAATCAACAAGAGATCAGATTCTTATACGGGTTCTATTCTAAACATAAATGACCAGTTATTGGTCCCAAACAGCGAATGCACTCGACTAATTTCTGACGATAAGGGAAGAACGAGAGGGATAAACAGGAGCACTGTTTGGCGGAGTGGAAACCTAAGAAGATTTAATGGAGTCGGCAGGGGGGAGGTGGAGGGGCAAAGGAGGGGGAGTTAAGTGGGATAGGGCCGGTACAGAAGTTGAAGTTCCCCACAACCGAACAAAAACAGAAACAACCATGAGAGCCGCCTTTCATCGACGGTTCCACAAACAAACAATGCCCTATTTTTACCTTTTTCATCCGGAGCTCACTTTATGTCGTCGCGCTCAGAGAAAGGAAGTACTTGTTATTGTTACATTGTTCGGATAATTTCCGGTTTCTCATTGTCGCCTAAATTGCATTAAACTCGGCATCACTTCGGTCTCTTTGACGTCTCGGAAATATTTTTATTACTTTATGACGAATTACCGACCGCTTTTGAAGGTTTAAAGAGATTTTGTAAAAATGTTATGATATTCTAGACAAAATAACTGTATTAGTATTTAAGCTAATGTTGAAAATGAAACATCAATAGGAAGAAATTTAAATACTTCATATAATATCCTAAACAACAACAACTTCATTCCACAGTTTTATTCCTTTCAACTTGCGAAGCTTTTTTTCTCGTCAGTTTCAAGAATTTTGTAAATTCGTAATCTATATTCAAGAGAAAAACAGATAGGTCTTCCACGTTCCAACGTACCTTATGTATAATAGATACATACAAGGTGCGTTTTCTATCTGACTGTGAAGGATGAATAAAAGAATATGACCTAATGATATAAACTAATCTCAAAATAAAAACCACGTGAGCAGATTAAATTAATTTACTAGAAACACCGAGAAAACCAAGACTTATGTCTTTATTATGGACGTAAATGGCGCATTCGTAAGCAAGAGGAATAAAACTTGACGAACAATAGTCCTGATCTAGATGAAACCTAAAGATGAGAAAAAGGTTATGGGAACCAAACAACCATTTGATGAAGCCAACAAAAGCTGATTAAAATCACAAGCCTAAGTTACTATATTGATTGCAAGGACCGCTCTTATAGGGAACAGTTTTGTAAAAGGAATATAGGAAAACCTTAGATAAGTATGAATAAATTACAAAACCTATTTAAGTGTAATTTTATAGTCTGAAGATGCCCAGTTTTATAGTGATCGGAATGTCGTGAAATTTGTTGGAGCTTTAAATAAGGTTCGTTCGTTCGTTTACAATTTTATCATTTGGATGCACATCTTTACTTATTCCAAACTAAACAAGGTTGACGTCAAAAAACAACAATGTTGGACTTTGGAGCGTTCATTATAAAAATAAAAAAGTCCATTTGCACCAAAACCCACAAAACAAAAATGTAAACACATCCCTGGTTTCAAAATAGTATAGAGATAATAATAAAAAAAAACATGAGAAATAGAGATCCAACAGTGTATCCTTGGACAAAAACACCTTTGACTAGTGCGTTAATACAGTGTGTAGCTCGTTACATCTAATGAGGGTTGGGGGCAGGACAGAGGTGAAGCAGTTAGGTGGCGGGACAGTCGAACATGCAGCACTTGTGACGGGGTAATTGACCAATTGCATTCAATAAAGCGACGACCGGCCGCTGTTAACACGAGCAGACTGCTCTCTTGCGGCCAAATTGAAAACTTATTGCATCGTGTGGTGAATGAGCACTTGACGCCTGCCTTTATGTTCTACCGGCCGCCCCTCTGATTGTTTGTCATCGCCTATCGCTGGGAAGGGTTTCGCGGCTGTTTTATAAACAGGTTCTCGATTAACTTTTATAAGACTCGATGGTTTAGTTAAATCATCGAATTTGAATCTGAATCAGACCTTACAGTTGCATTATTGAACGTGAACCAGGTTATGAGTGAGCCAGGAGTAAGAACTTCTAGTTATAGGAATCGCCAACAGAGAGTGTGTAATGATATCACCTATTTAGGAATATGAAGGAGATAAAATATAATTTGGTGACACAAAGAACAAACAATAGGCGATTGATTATTGCTTCATGAAATGTGGAATTCAACTTGTTAAGTATTTGGCTAAAATAAGGGGTTGACAGAAGCACCCTCTGTTAATTACTAATCAAACTATGTTAACTTTATATTTTGGGTCACCCAAGACTAGCTACAGCTGGGCCACAATAATGTTAGATCTACTGGTTGTTTACAGAAAAGGTTAAATATGATGTAAAGGGTTGAGTCGTTCCACGTTAATGCTCAATGTTAATGAAATTATCTTCAATATGGCCGGTTTAGTATTTTTTTTTATTTATTCAGCTCTTTACCGAGGTAAGAAAGATTAGCCAATGTAGGTGAAGAAAATCTATAACTAGATTTTTACTAATCCTTTATAAAGAACACAAGACTGTTCCATAGCAGTTTTATTTCCGCTCAAAGTATAAATTCAAAACATTTATAACTAAATAATCTAATGTACGTCAATGATAAATCAAAACTGTGATTCGAACGCTTACAAAAAAGGTTACCCTAGCAAGATGTAGACTATAAGTTTATGTAGGAGTAAAACAAAAGAGGAAGATCCACGAGTCTATATCCAAGAAACAAACACACCGTGAACACTTGCTGACGACCCGTTAACTGAAAACCGATACATATTGGCTATCAAGGCGGACGTATAAGTTTACGCCGGGCCGATTATTGCTATGGTGATTGCTCTGTGATTTTTACCTCCTCTGTCTGCGTATGTCGATAAACAACCGTTGGGGAGTGCCGAAGTACAAAAAAAATGGATCGTTATCTTTTTTAACATATATCCCAATTTGGTTTTTAAACATATTTTCAAACGAAAACATTTTTTGTAATGTAACGGATGTTTAACTAAAACTACTTCCTCGTCGGTTCCGAAATTGAAAAGAAACATCAGGGCTTGATTGAATGTGAGGGTTGATTTAATCGTTGTTTAATGGTCTCGGAGATTTTCGTCAAATTCACTAACACAATAATAATCTCATCTACGATTGCACATTTCTATTTGGAATCGTTAAGTGATCGATAAAAACTCCATTTGAAATGATCGATGTTAAAATTAAATCGAGACATCTTTTAAATTTGCTTGAGCTTCTTGCAATACAAACAATCTTGTATAAAATTTCCAATGAAATATTCCGTCTGTACGTACTGATTCACACTTCGTAGGAAACGTGATTCGGCTGTCGCCATTTTCATCCACACCGCATATACATCACTCAAAATAAAATAGTTGAAAATGACGCCAACCGAAACACGTGACCTACGAAGAGTAAATCAGTGCGTGCAGACGGAAGATTTCAGTGAAGATGTTATAAAGATTTTTTCGTTATACTGCTTCAAAAACAGATTTTTTAATGCATGTTTTCCGGACCTAAATACACTGTTTTTATTCCTAGGAATCAAAAGCTGATGTACTCGATACCAGCTGACTCTTTATAGTCCTAGGACTATAAAAGTCAAAAAGTGCCGAGTACGTCGTAATAATCGAACAATATTCATTCGATTACAAATAATCGAAACATTCATCGTTATTAACGAAACATTCATTGTTGTCACTTTAATCAATTTGTGAAACTCGCTCATTTCACCAATCGATTATTACATGCGTTCGATACGTCGATAGTTGTTTATTGTTGTCAGTCTACCCTAACACAAATGAAACAATCAGCTGATTGCTTCAAATAGCAAGAACAAGACGGTGGCATCTTTTGAAGGCATCTTTAAAGGTAAACAAGCTGTAATATTTTGGTTTTCTTAAGTAATTTACGTATTGTATTGAGCAATATAACGAAAAATATAGTTCATCACACGGACCTAAAGCTGCTTTTCGTTACTCGGTCATTTTTCAACCTCGGCTTACAGCCTCGGTTGTAAAACTTGACCTTGTACGAAAAGCGTCACTTTAGGTCCTTGTAATGAAATATACTATTTAATTGTCGCACGGACACCAGAGACAATCTCTAAGTTTCTTTCACCACGGTTTTAAGAGTCGGGAGTTGATCCCCGAAACGTCCGAAGACAACAGAGGCATCGAACTCATGTAACCAATTTAGGCGTTTGGTTACAGCGAAAAGATAAAAAAATCAGTGGCTTCAGCAAACAATCGATCAATTCCGACGTTGTAACTGAGTAAATAGAAGTGGAGGTGGAACAATGAAGCGGTATCGGCGGCGGGCGGGCGGTTGCGGCGGGTACACGTCAACGGCTGACTACCTGAGATATTACGCGGCTACGGCTGCATCCAGCATCCACCGCCCAGCTTCCGAGGCGTCGAAAATCTGACCTTGCCCGGTAAATCACCCGATCAGGCCGAAACCGTAACCTTACCGCCTAACGCCTAACGTTAGAACGCTTAAGGCTCTCCACGTATTCATCTGCACGTTTTGTAAATAATTTTTTACAACCGTACAGCAAATATTTCCAACACCATCCCCCTCCAAAATAATTCATCGTAACTTTAGATTTTCTTTAAATTTGTAAAAATTGTACATTATTTCTACTCTAGGCTACGGTATTTAACACGATAAGATTTATAGGAAGTATGGAAATCATGTGTAATCTAATTATTGGGAGCTGAACGCATTGATTGCTTTACATTCTGTAATTTTTACATAAGAGAGAGAAAATATCCTAAGAAAATAAATGTAATATTTATTCTTGATTTTTCTGTTTTTTTTTTTTATTATTGTTCTAAGTCATAAAACACTCAGTATTTTTTGTTTTAAATGTTAATCTCCTCGTAAGAGTTGAAATAACACGTGTTTAAAATAGGTCCCAATCTCTTTATCGTTACTCTTGACTGAATTCTCTTTTCTTTTCATTATAATGATGGACACAAATTAAATTACAGCATTTTTAAGACGATATCGTCTCATATCATGTTTCTTTCTTAGAGCGATAATGCTTTCTGACGAAGAGCTGTTCCTAATAAATACCTCATAGTTCGCGAGAAGTTCTCTCAATTACTGACTATTCAATATGACAAACTACAACGCAAATTCTATAAAACATTTTACAGGCACACGCCAAATGAGGAGAGCCATCGGTTATAAACGCCCCAGTATCGTGTCCGATTGCACTGTTGTTTGCGCGCAAGTGGTGATATAGCGATCAATCACTGCAGTTGCGTCCGCACACAGCGAGTCGTGTTGGCGTTACAAATTACCGACCGGTCAAATATACGTGGTAAACAGTAATAACAGGGCCTGTCTAATGCCAGCTAGTACGGTGAGAGTCTGTAAACATAATTCGTGGAGCTAGGTGCGGAAAAGGATGAAAAGGTAAACGAGGATGACGTAAATATATAAAGCACGTGCATTTGTTTTGGTATATTCACAATCTGACTTGACTAGTTGGTTAAATAAGGAACAGGATCAGGTTTAGTATTTCATCAATTGTTATTTGCCTTGGTATTATACACTTGTTGGTCAAAGGTCAAGAAAGGAAATTAAGAAAACTACGTGTACCAATCAAAAAAGCGAAGATATCGTGGAAGTTCATGGTAGTTATGAAGTAACAATTATAAGAGGTAACAAGGCATTAAAGTGAATAATATCAAAGTATATTAATATTTGGTATTTAAAAAGAGGGACACAATATATATAAAGTAGCTAGACATTATCAAATATTAATTAAGAAATAGAAATATTGAAAATGATTCGTCAAAGCTTTAATATTACACCAAAAAACCTTAGCGAGAAGGCTGGCTGATTGAAGACCCCAACTTTGTTCACTTAATTAGAATAGAAACAGAAAATAAAGAGTTCGTTTAAAAGTATGCTTTGTTGTTCCTCTTTATTTGTCTAGTTAACAAAGTTGTCCTTTAAAATTCCGGGAGAAGACGAACTCCCCGTTTCTCGTTTCTCCTCAGTACTTAGTTTTTGTAAAATCTCCAAGCAAGGGCTTACCAAGTTTGCTTTGTGTTTGTGAGGACTGGATTCATTTGAAGTAGTGCAGTTGAACATCTTGGATGTTCTTTTAAACCTCGTCAAAAGTACTATGTATCTTTAACTTATGAGTGGAAAACATTTTAATTCAAGAAATTTAAAGTAAAACTAGTAGCAAATCAGTGCGCTGACGTGAGGAAACGAATTCAGTTTCAATTGCCTGTTATAGGTCCGAAAACTCCGAAAGTAGTGCTTTATGTCCCTTCAAAACGGGGAGAGCGACGGTGCAATTCACTCTCCTAACAATAACGCAAGTAATATCAAAGAAAATTATACTTTTATCGAATTTAAAGGATATCGGGAGGTAATTGGGAAAACAGAGTTGAAAACTACCCAGCCAACTTACTGAGTCTAGGAGTTAATTCATATTATTTTCGTAGATAGGTCGGAGCCAAAAAACCTAAGATAAATTTTAATACTTTTTTCAATTTTATTTATCATAAAGTATATTATAACTACTTTCGGTGATTTTCTTTTTAGAATCT
Source organism: Flexamia atlantica (assembly GCA_035578135.1). Taxonomy (NCBI): domain Eukaryota; kingdom Metazoa; phylum Arthropoda; class Insecta; order Hemiptera; family Cicadellidae; genus Flexamia; species Flexamia atlantica. Next base: position 2,760,537 of record JAQJVK010000042.1, read on the forward strand.
TTAAAATTTGTTACTTAAAAAGTAATGATATTAGTACTTTATACATAGTAATGATTCTTCCGTATAACAGTTGCATTTATAGGGTGTTCATAATTATATAAGTTGGTGCAGTTATATGGGGTTATTTTCAAATGTATCAACAAACATAAAAAAGCCTTTCAAATCTTTATAAAATACAAGTAAAAAATAAATGTAAACAGAATAAAACAGGACCAGCAATGAAAATATTGTGGCTCAAATCCAAGAGAGGTGAAGCAAATTCAATCACGACGTTGAAGGAATATTTAGAATCCGTTTAATTGTAACATTGGCCGGACTTCGATCAGAAATTTGAATGAAGCGAGTGGCCGATCTGGGGGGGGGGAAAGGGGGGTAATTGAACCCCTCCCCCCCCCCACACACACACACACACACATACGCACTGGGGGATGCACACACCACCGACTACCAGGGCTACTCATTAATAAATTACAAGCCTAAACTATCACAAGCATATTGACACTGCGATCTGCATAAATAGCCAATATGTATGTATTGTTCGTATATATCAATTGTTATTGATATTACACAGCTTATGGCAATAGATGGGTTGCTTTGATTGTTATTTGCCATAAACACAGTAATATTGCCTCTGAAAGGAAGGAAACCTTTGAAAATATATGGAATGTGGTGGAAGTATTTTGTTCAAACAGCTTATTTTGGGTTTGAAACGTGGCCACGAATTAGAAATTACAGACAACCTTCGACCTTAACATTTCTTTGACAGAAGTAATTGTGAACCTGTATTTACAAGCATTAAGCATGCAGTGAGTGGTTTCTATATTTGCTAAACGGAGTCTTAGCGACGACGGGCAAAGCACTAGTGGTTCCTAATTGAAAAGTCAACAATTCTACTAACTGAAGAATGTTGTGGAGTTGTCCGTGCGCCGATCATACAAACTTCAACACTGCTGGTATCCTGTCGCCGTTGACGGATACCAGCAGTGTTGAAATTCTACCAACAAACAACCCACTCCTAAAAATGAACAGGTTGATCGAATTTTTTGAAATATTTAACAATAGGTAAATAGTAAAAACGTTGGAATAACATAAAGCATTGAAAACTTTGGCGTAGTCTGCTATACTTGGAAACCCACACCCTCTACAGATAACAAAGCAAAGCAACTTGAAAAAATGACATGTTGGCTTCTGTATGTATGAAGTCTGAAGCAACCTGACTGTCCCCCCGCCCATTAACTGATTAAAAAAATATTACTAATTCATATTCATAAAACCGATCCTATATAGCATCACAGCATTTTATGACGCCCTGCTGACAGAGGACGTATCAAGTTCTGTAAGAATCGGTATACTTTTGGGGTATGATTTTCATACCTGATCTTATGCCGTTCTGACCTCAATAAAGGTCAGATTTAGTAACTGAACTTACTACACTATGTTACAGGGCGAAGCGTGACTGTATTTCGCAACAGTGTTTTAAGTAAGATCAGATAAAAAGCTGACCACTGTAACATGTTTGGTCGACTCATTCGATATACTGTTCCGTCAATCATCATTAATTAAATAGAAACATTTATATTACCGGCAATAATCGAAATCAAGGTTCAGTTCATAATTTGATTCTTTCACAAGAAGTTAAACAAACTTTAATATTATAAAACTAAACTAAACATTATGACACACCTAACCAAAAACCAAATCAAAACGTTACTAACATAGTAAATAGTAATATAGTAACGTAGTATGTTTATAGTAACAGAGTATAAATAAACACCTAATTTCCCATCATCGGCCTTCTTGAACCGAGGTACTGCCGATAATAACCAATAATCATATAATTTCAAAGAATAACGAATCAAGTGATAAATGTGATAAGAGTCCTACATTGAGTTTTGACACACAAAAAAAAACTATTTATTTCGACTATCTTTAGGTCTTTCGATATTGTTTTCTTAAAGGTCAGATGTTGAAATACAAGTGTCTACTACACGAACGAACGGCAAAAGGTCAGATATGAAAGTCGTAGTCTACAAAATTACGTTTCTAAAAAGTTTTAGCGAATTTCCCGTATAGGGAAGAAGCTGTTAACGTAGGTCTCATGGTAAGACCTAAGCCCGAGACCATCATAACTTTTCTTTTTAACTTTTCTTTTTTAAGTCCCCACGATAACTCGCGTAAAAATGGTCTGATCTTAATGAAATTTGGCATGTACTTGTAACGTGGTAATTATTCGGACGAGTTCGTAAACCAGCCTGATTGGACTACCGGAAGGGGGGTAAAGGGGAGTTTTTTACAAAGAAAACGAAAAATAATACAATTTTTTTAGCACCATTGAATTCAGCTCAAAAAACAATTTAGTATTTTGAATCACTGCTCTATGTCCATTGATTACAGAGATATTGAAAGTGGTAAACACAGTACGTTGTCCCAATGTAAACGTTATGGGAAAATAAGTAAAATACTATATCTCGGTTATTTCTCAACATATCTTGGTAAAACTTAGTAAATGGCTTCTTCTAGTTTAGATCCTTTAAATATTGAATTAAAACCCCTCAGTTTTTATACACCAGGAGCAGCAAACCTGCATACTCAATACCTGCATACTCATTCTTACAGAGCTCACAAAAACGTATCAAATCTCGCTATGTTGGATCGAAATATGTTGTTTTGCATTCCAAATTCATTCGCTGAGTATGCAGATCTGCTGCAACGGGGGTATCATAATGACACAATGACAAATGTAAACTGCAAGTTAGAGAGTAACAAACAGACGATGCAGATTGGCGGTCAGCGGTCGGGCCGTCGCAGGTCGATAGCCTTATCGATGCCGACCACCAGCGCAAACAAAGCTCCATTATAAAAGCCTAATTAATTTCAAACGTAATTACGCTTCAGTTAGAGTGATTAACATTGTCTGCATGGGACCGCCCCCCCCCCCCCCCGACTCACGGGTTGTCGAATTTGTGCGATCGGCTGTTTAGTGGAGAAGATGAGTTGACATAATTTTGGGCGTAGGCCCTAATACAAAAATACCCCCGTTGCAGCAGACCTGCATACTCAGCGAATTTCAAATGCAAAACAACATATTTCAATCCAACATAGCGAGATTTGACATGTTTTGGTAACCTCCATAAGAATAACATGGGGAATGAGTATGCAGGTTTGCTGCTACAGGTATATTGAATATTGAAACTGGGTGGTTTTAATTCAATATTTAGTAGATATGAACTAGAAGAAGCCTTTTACCAAATTTTATTAAGATATGTTGAGAAATAAGCGAGATATAGAATTTTACTTATTTCCCATAAGGTTAACAAAGGGACAACGTACTGTGTATACCACTTTCAATATCTCAGTAACCTATGGACATAGAGCAGTGATTCAAAATACTAAATTGTTTGTTTTTTTTAGCTGAATTCAATGGTGCCAACGAAAATTCGATAAATTTTATTTTTCTTGGTAAAAAACACAAAAACACATCCTTGGGGTGGTTTATCCCCCTTTACCCCCCTTCCGATGGTCCGATCGGGCTGGTTCACGAACTCGTCTAAATGATTACCACTTTACACACGTCTGTATCAATTTTCATCAAGATCGGACCATTTTTACGGCCGCTATCGTGCTAACAGACACACACACACACACACACACACATATATATATATATATATATATATATATATATATATATATATATATATCTAAAAATTCGAACGAATGGTGTTTTTTGCTTCTGGTGGCCCCAAAACGAAAAGTTATCATGGTCTCGGGCTTAGGTCTTACCATGAGACCTACGGTAATAGCTTCTTCCCTATAGGTGAAATTCGCTAAAACGTTACACCATTGATGGAAGACGAACTGAAAATTATGCATATTAGAAGATGTCTACAAAAACAATAAATTTTTGCATAGTAAAATACAGGTTCACTACATTTTAATTTTGTCTATATGGGACCATTCAAATTATTATGATACGACATATGAGCTATTGAGCTACTTAACCATATTGTTTATGGGCACTCCTACTTTATTCAATTGTGAGCATGTTTGGTTGTTGTTGATTGTCAGTTACACCACTGGCTTCATAGCCTTGGTCAATGAGGATGACATAGCCGGGTTCAATTGAATACGAGAAGAGGGAATTTTCTAAGCTGGAGAAACGTACAGATTACACGAAATTGGATTAGAACCGATAATAAATCTCATCTCTAATTAACACGGTAGACCGACTATTAGAAGCCACCAGACGTCAAAGAGGTTAGCCTCCCAATACGAACTGATCCATATCGTTTACTGTCAGGGTAGAGAAACTTATCCGGTTTACCTTACGCCTACCATGCCAGTAAATCACGTGGCTTGTGGATTGTCAACGTCTTGGATAAGCGACTGATAACTGGGAAAGACTTGGTTATCACCAAGGTTGTTTTCACTACCGTTTCACAACTTCCCGGGCCCACGTATATCTATGGGGTTTCTAAATGTTTTGGGTTATGGAATTTGATATTGGAGCTGATATCAAAGCTCAATATGCGGGACTAGCATTATTTGCTGTTTGGGAGAAGAAAACGTTGGCAACTACATCTGGAGAGGTGTTAAATTGATATTTTTAACTTCAAAAATAATATTTAATGTCTCATTAAGTTAATATTCTCAAACATGTTGCAATATTTCCTCGGAAACTCTCCGCCGATAATTTTTACGCTGATAAAGAAAATAATAGCGTTATACTGATAGCGTTGGGAAATTATATAAAAATATTGCTGCACGAAACAAGTACTTACAACTACACCATTATGAAGGAAAACACGTTGTCTTGGAGTCATGCATGCTACTTAAAAAACAATAGGTTATAAACTGTGACACAATAGACACTAACTGATAACAAATCATGTGTAGAGACGAGGATCCCACGCACCCGCGACGTCCCCGCTGATTGCTTTATAAAGAGTCCTTGAGTGGCAGAGAATGTCCCAATCTGTCCTGGTCTGCAGCCGCTAGCGACAGAGGCGATACGTGATGCAACATGCACCACGTAATATAAATCGGGTGTAGTGATATAAGACACATTAGATACATTACTTGAAATGGTGACCTACCCAGGTAGGTATTTTAAGCCGAGAATGAATGACAGATGATTGTTTCGCGATCTTGTAGTCTTGTTACTGACTAGGGTCGACATGTTCCATGTTCTGGACAGGACTGTTAATTAATAGCCCAACAGTCAATGGCAACTAAAGGGAGCTACATTTTAACGTGGAGTCCGAACCACAATTTCCACGGTTAACAGTTTTACGAACTGGTCTAATTATGAGGACGGTCCTGCGAACGTAGTATTCGATAGTGCGGACGTTAATCCCTACTAAGAAACACCGCGTCCACAAGCTACCGCTCATAACTATCCACAATTCGTGACCTCCAAGCAGCTGGATTACAGGACACGCCACATTCCCAGTTATGTTTTATCAAAAACGTTTAAGAACTATCGATAACATCTGAATGTTGTAAGAATGTTTTTCTATAGCTTACCAACCCACGCAATGTTCCAAGAAGCTAATTTTTTTTAACCTCAACTGCCCGTCCCCATGGGTCAAACCTAATGACAGCGAGGTACCGCAGCGTTAACAGTCACTTAGGCCAGCCAGAAATGACCGCTCATGATAGAAAAGTGTCGCCCGCCGCCGCTGGGATCGAACCAGCGACACTTGACACACAGGGCCAGCGCTTTGCCTCTGAGCTACCGCCACGGTGTGTTGTATGTTTTATGTCCTCAAATGCACGGAAGCAATACAATATCCACTTCAGATACGAGAATCTCACGTGACCCACTATAGAGACGAGAATGATATTTCCTCTGACTGCCTTTTGAATGATCGTTTGAGTGTCTAAAAATGTATTTCGATAGCCACAAGACAAATACACAGAAGAAGCTACAGTTACGTCATAACACACTCCAAAGTAAAAATAAACCCACTATAGAAACCAGAATATCCTACACCTCCGCTACATCTCGGCTGATTGCGTTAAAAAAAGTCCAGCCGAGTGGCTAAGAATGTCCTAATCTGTCCTTGTGACAAAGAGCTCAACTTATCACGGGATTGCGGGGAGAGGAGGATGTGATTCCCCATCTAAAAGCAGCCATTGTGTTTCATTCTTAGAATGTTGCTTTGGTCTCAGTATCGCGGTATCAAGTTGCTTATCAGAGAGATTCTCGCCCCTCCACGCCTCTGCTTTGCGAATTTCAGACGGAAAATATTCTGTGGATGTTCACATTTCGTTTATAATTACAGCAGCGTCTAACAGTTCCTTGTGGGGGTTACAGATCGATATTTTGTTGTACAGAGTAGTAAATTTACTCCAGCATTTGGTTCGTTAATTTAAAAGAACTGAAAGATTTATTAATTAACTTTTATGTTATTTTATTCGTTTGGCTTTGGATTGATTGCACTCGATTAAATGTTTTAAACTCTTATCAAACTGAAAACTGAAAACTGATTTATTGAATTGAAAAGCTGAACTGATTTATAACCACTATGAATGGTTATGAATATTTTCAGATTGAATTTTACAAGATGAATACAAAATTATACAAGATAAATCTTTGGGAAGTTTTTAATATTACATTTTTATATTATTACTGTGCATTAAGTTTTTTGTTAGTTATTATGGTTTCAGTTTATAACATTTTGATTTTCATGATGATGATTTTCATTATGATTTTAATATTTATGTTAAAGTATTCCGAGTTTAATATTTACAGTTTTGAATTAGCCTACTTTCTCATCTGGCTTCTTCTCTTGAATTGTTTTCCAGCTTTTCAAGGGGTCAAATTTCACGAATAAAAACGTTTTAAGTGATTTGGTCACCAATATATATTAATAAACTGTAGCAAGAATTCTTGAACGACGAAACCTTCAGTTAGTTCAAAGAACAAAATTTTATAAATAAAAACTGATAATACTTAAATTTATAAGCGAATCTAGGAATTCTTTTAAATTTAACTCTCTTAACTTAATTCTTAATTTAACTGTGCAGCTCGGTCTGCTAACGGTTCCCTGCCTGAACGTACTTGAACTTATCATGCGCAAGAAAACTCAGGGAATCGAGCCTCCGCAACCTGACCATAGGTGTGACACCAGATATAAAGGTTTCTACGGTGAGTCCCATTGACTCACACTTTTTGAGCATAAGTCTAGGTACATGGGGCTCAAATTTTTGGAGTCTCTGCCAAACAGAACAGAAACAAATCAATAGAAAAAATTCAACAATTCAAAATTCAACTCAGAGCATACCCAGTGAGTTTTTGTTGCTATTCATTGGAGGAGTTTTCAACAGCATAAGAGAGGGACCTCCTTCCTTTGCCAAGATTTAGTTTGGCTTTAAAGGTTTTAATTTGTTTTTTTGTTTTGTTTTTTTTTGCCTCCTTTGGTGGCAAATGTTGTCCTGCCCAACACCTACGTGGGAGGAGAGGGCCACGGATAGAAAATCAAGTATCAAGTAGGTAAGTAGGGGCGGCTGAGACGACGCAACACCCGGCTACGGCTACGGCTGCAGCTTGCAGCTACCCCACCGTTTAGTTGTATTTCTGGCTGCTCTGTCGCGGTCATGGTCTAATTGCGTCACACTTCAATCCAGCTATATTTAGACCCGACCTAACGCAACCCGTGATTAACTAACAAACATTAAGCGACCGCACGGAGATGAACTGTTGCCGTTTTACCATACGTGGTTTTAGTGTTGTAACGCTATTTAACATGTTTGTAATTTAATAGCTTCATTAATGCGCGTGAATCTGAAAATGCCTTGAATTTACTTTTGTAACTCTTTGGAAGCTTTTCTAAAAGTGTAATCCTCAAATAAATTAGTTTACAATTTATTATTGATATTTGTTTGATCTAAAACTGAAGTAACGTTTACACCTTGCTGGCGAGGATTTCTGGCTTATTTTTAAAGAATTAATAAAAGTCTACAGTCAGGAATCTACTGTGTCAAATCTGCTTTGTATTTTTTTTACCGATATACCCTTGATCTGGTCGAAAGAAACTTTGATATAATAAATGGATGTAAAAAAAACAACTGTAGTCACAGACAAGACTCTAAAACAATAGACAAAAAAGACTTTTTAAGAGTAACAACTGCAGATAAATTGAAAAGAAACAATACTACAAGATCGGATAAAACTCCGCACACTACATTTGATGAACGAGGATCCCTCAAGGGGCTTCACTAGCGTTGCCCAAATCTCGCGGCCGCAAAGACATGGCCTTTGTAAGTAATCCCAGACTGGCTGCATATTAATTGAGCCTTGTTCCAACAAAATATCAGTTCTTTAAAGTTGCAGCAGTGTTTTAATCGTTATGTGTTCTATATAAAACGCATAAGTAGACCTACAATATTTTTGAGTTTATATATGGAATTTGGGAAAGATATTCGTAACTATTCGGAATGATGCCGTAATTATTGGGATACACGTACGTATTGAAAAAGATACACGCATGAGTATTGGGAAAGATAGCGTACTTAAAAATACTCGCGTACGTTTTGGGAATGATAGCGTACGTATTGGGAAAGATACACGCATACTTATTGGGAAAGGTAGCGTACTTATCGGGAAAGATAGCGTACGTATCGGGAAAGATACAAGCGTACATCTTGCGAAAGATGCTCGCAGATATTGAGAAAGATAGACGCGTACGTATTGGGAAAAATACATGCGTACGTTTTGGATAGATAGCATTCGCAATCCAAACGTGGGAGTTTTGGTTACGCTAGCGTGGGTGGATCCGACACTGTTTGGCTTGGGAATGAGCCCAGGGCTTTATTTGCATTTCATCCCTAAATTCTAACCGCACTCGATTATTGCCCACAACACCCGGCTCCGTATCTCGACAGCTGTTTGTTTACGCGGAGGGAAAATATGGCGTTATAATTGTATGTTTTGTTCTCGATATGGTCTGGGAATGTTCCTGATGTAGGGAGTCACTTTATAAAATTTCTAATACGAGACTTTTTAATTCTTATCTTTAATGTCTATGCGAGTTGTTTATTAGTTTTGATTCACGTTAGCGTAAATTCTAACAGGAAAATTATATTACCGATTTAAAACAATAGGATTTAAAAATTTTTATAAAACTTACTTATACGACCAATTTAAAACAAATTGTTCAAATTAAAAATAATAGGCTGTTTTCAAGGAAAATTAAAATAACGTAAGAAAATATTAACCTTTAGCTATCGTACAATATAATGTAAATTTATTTACGAAAAAATCCTATGAATGGGATCTGTAAAATCAGCAATAAAAATGGACAGTTATTTACAACACATCACTTTTAACACTTACTTTCTAAATTATTAATTATTAAATTACTTCCTAAATTAATAGCTACACTGAAAATACTATAGACTATTTTCAAGGGAAATTTAAAAAACGAAAAAAACCGGAAAAAAATAAACCGGGAAACCGGGAAAATATTAACCTACTATCCTACCTATCCTACCTATATTGTGTACATTTATTTACAAAAAGTTTAAGTGAATAGGATTGATAAAATCAGCAATAAAAATGGACAATTGTTTAAGTTAGTACATCTTTTTTTAACTCATAACTGTTATAATTACTCAGTAAATTAATAGCTGCAAACATTGAAAATGTAAGAGGCGAAACAATATTCACCCGAACTTAAAACAATCCAAATAGGCTGGCAAACATTCTAAATTAAGGCACGTATTGTCAAGCACAACTCCCCAGGGCCGAAGTTTGGAAGTTGGCGCGGCACGTTTCTTAATAAGTTTTATGTGGAAGCCAAAAGTTCGCAGCCTGTATTGGATTTGTTTTGCGTGAGGCTGATGATACGTCACAGTTCGAAATTAACAGCTCTCTTCACTTCTCTTATATCAATTGGTCTTGATTTTGATTTTCGCGCACATTTTCCGTCGCTGATAAGTGAAAACAAAACCAAAAGCGTTGCTGAGAAACTAGATTTTACCAACAGTGATGGTAATTGACCGAAAAAATCAACATAAAAACATAAACTCGCCATCACTTAGAATTAATTAAAAAAAAAGAACTGGTAAGTTTAGCAGATGGACAAGAAAGTGTACTTTTCAGAGCTGTATAAATCTTACCGATCTTTATCAAAGCTGATAACAATCATGTAAGCATAAACTGTCGCTCTATAATATTTAAGTAAGAATAAAGGGGGTTAAAGTAATTTTACATACACATGCCTTTTTACGTGGCCCATATTTCGTTTTCAAACTCGCACAAACAAAGTCTTTGAAAAATGTCCCATAAATAACACTATCACGAAAGGATAAATTAACTCTCCCAATACAGTAGAAACTACCCTCAAGTGACTTAAATCATACTTTCCTTCTTTGAGTCTTGAACACTAATCCAGCTGTCGTCAAGCGTGAGGGCTAAGCCTGCGCCGCGATAAAGGGCAAGAACAACGGAATTATGGCCACAATTAGCCATATTTAAATGTAAATGCGCCCGTGTTGCGGAGGAATTACATTTGTAATTCAATTAGGAAGTGACCCGAGGTTGTGGCTGCGATCCTCCGCGCCGTTCGTCCTCGACTGTCGTCGTTCGCGATGAACGGTTCGTTTGTTTTGCAAAAGTGATGCAAAGTTTTGTTTATGTAGGTAATTATGTAGCTCTGTAACCATTCCGTTTACAAAGTTCTTTGATAGGGAAATCATTAATTAAAAAAAAACCTATGAGTGTTTTTGTGATTTACGTTTCCCTGCGACACGTCCTATATGAGCAATGTTATCGTGCTTGCTTGTTTGCACAATTATCTCAAAAATGGCTCCGAGGATTTCCTTCAAACTCAAAAAATAAGAAATTTATGACTCAAAAACGGGTTATTTGGAATTTACATGGCTAGAAAAAATTTAATAACGTCATAGAATGAATTTTAAAGCTATAAAATTTTAACACTGACCTTATGAGTTGCCAAGATAGCAACAAAGTAAAAGGAAAGTGTAAACAAATAAAGTAATCATAACAGCTAAACCATTAGCAAACTACAGCCATCTAGAAAAAATCCAGCGTGTGAGATAAAGAGTGGATCGAGTAATAAAAAGTGTATTAATTAATATCGAATTTTTTAATAGTAATTCGATGAACTAGTAAATATAAAATGATACCGAGCAAGGCTTGGTAGGTTAGGTATTTTATTCTATACTTCACCATACAGCAGCAGAACTAAGCAGAAGAAATCATGTATTCATATTATTTATATCTATTTAAGTCAAATAACATGAGAAATAGAGCAATGCAATGTTTACAAGTTTTTCACGCTAAAGTGACAGCTAACGTAGATTTTTTTGTTCCTGCAATATCTCACAATCTAATAAAGGTGATAAATTAATTTATTAATAGAAGTATTCGGAACACAGACAAGTAATGTGTTAAGTAATTTTCGAACCAAACAATTTTGGAAATACGAAATAATTAACTGAAAACTAAATTAAAATGTGAATTGAGCTGTTCGACGACGCGTCATGAATTAAAACCCATTCTGGAACGAATCGAGTTCAATAACCAATTGCAGGAATCGCATTTCTACCTGCCCTTTCAGCAATTACAGGAGAGTCGATCAACATCGAAACAAAGCCAAATGTAGGTCGCAGCGAGTCGTCGCAATTACCGCCATTTCCGGCAACCATCGCCCACTTCCGGTGCAGGCTATATGCGCCTGGTGCAGTTCGCCCGCCGTGGCGCGCGTGCAGAAAAACACTTCGTGATTCTTTAAATTTTAAATTTTCTACGAAAGAGTGCAATTGTTTACAGACGGTAGAAATTTAGAAATTTAGAAATGCGAATTAGTTTCCAGGATGTCAAAGGAATACGAAAACATAACACAACTGAACGAAAGTAGTGTGTTCGTGCATAGCTTTGATGCTATACCGTTCCCCGATATTTAAAAATAGAATGAAGAAAACTCTTTGAAAACAGTAATTTTAAAATTGCATATGGATGTGAGATACAAGACATTTCTACTTCTACAGTATGTGTATTTCTGATGGTCGAATTGAACTAAATTGGAATTACATTATTGAATGGAATCACATTTGTTGTAACTTTGTTTACAATAAAGAGGGCAGAATTTATAAATATTCTAAGGCAAATCAAAAAATATGTCTTCCAAAATCCTTTTAAGTTAAAGAAAACAAGCACAAAAATCTGAAAGATTAGTAAGAACCTATCCCGGAACCCTTCTCCTCCAAAGAAATTAAATAACTAAAATCATACATGGAACTAATATAAACGTATTTTATGGGTTGTCTGACAGTAATGTTAACGTATATTATGGATCACGCATGTGATTGACATTTGAGGATAAACATTAAGAGAAATACAAAGCATTGTTAATTTTTACGGACTATATGCCTGAAAGTCCACGTTTTAAATTGGACATACATACAATCCGAAAAGCAGAAACAACTGGATTACGTGTATAAATACTCAACAATAAATCCACCGATAATGCACATACAAACAACAGACTTTTTCATATTTTCATTTATACAAATTTCAAGCTTTAATTTCCAGATTTAAAAATATACCAACATCGTTTTTTTGTACAGGTGACAGTTTTTATAACCAAACAGGCTCACAGAGAGGGGAATCAATAAAAACCTAATATTACTAGACGACTCCCCCGCGTGAAATGTTCACTCGCAGATAACACGGCGCTGCATTGCCTCGCTCTGGGTAAACCGACAGTAATTGACAGAGGGTTATTGTAGCGGGATGCAGGTGGGATGCGACCGATAATATAATTACTTCATCAGCTAATAAAGATAACGTTATTAAACCATAAAACGCGCTCCCCTCGCCGGATAGGGCGCCCATGCTGCGACAGTGGTTGCACCGTGACATTGTTTGGTAAAATGTAGTGATTAGAAGGGTTGCAGTGTGAAAGGATGAGCAGGGGAGAAGGGGTTGTTAGGGGTGGATATTGGCTATAAAAAATAATTGAGTGACATTTATATAAAAAAATTGGCTAAGTAGGGCAATAATTTATAAAGCAAACGCAAGGTTGTATGGTTAAATAAAAATTATTTGTCTTAGAAACCTAAGGGTGTGAAAAAGTGGTAGCAAATATTCGTATTTATTTTAGTGAAAAAGAGATATCGGTTAAGTATTTGAACAAAGAATTTTAATAATTTTTTGTTTAGCGTATCTGGTGGAACAATGCGCTAAGTAACATCTGTGGCGTTTTCCACATTATTTGCAGTTATTTGTTTTTTTTTATTTAAAATTTGCAGTTATCATGGATTTTTGAAAAAAAATCATCTAACCTTATAATTTATAAAATATTTACAAGTAATCTCAGAACGAGTTTGTTTTCGAAATGTAAGGTACATTTGCAGCGTTCCTGATGTAGTAACCAGAACAATAAATTTGTTATGAAAACTTTCATTCACAAAATAGTTTTCCAGAAAGCCATTTACGCTGTACATCTACGTGATTCATCAAAAACTAAAAAAAACTTTAAACGTTAATAATTACCGAATAATAAAAAAGGAAATACACAGTAGTTTGACCACAGATAAAAGAGACAAATAGGAAGTAGGCTGCATTAGGTTAGTTTATTGTATAAACAATGTGGGAATGCAATAAAGGATGCAGACAGTCCAGCCAATTCCCACGGGCCGCTGTTGCCTGTATCCCACTTCGTTGTGTCTAGTTCCACAATCTTTCACTCTTGTCTAGTTTGTGAACAAGCAGTTTAAGTCCTTTTTTATTCTCTATGAAAAATTGCTTTGTTGAATTAATTTGAAATAACATTTTAAAGTGTTCTTCAAACGGTGAAATTAATAATTAGTAAAATGAGTGGTTAATAACGAATGTACCATGATTTGTATTTAATCTCAAGATTTAACAACAACCATTTAAGTTGTAAAATAAGTTGTCCTAACGAACCATTGAAAAAAGCAACAAGAAATGAAGGATTAATATTGAATCAGTCCAAAAACACCAAAATCACCAAAACATAAAACTTAAATAAACATTGAACAATTATTTGATTTGAAGTAACATCATACCATAAAATATATTGGCTAGAGTTAAATCATTATAATTTTTTTCTTAAATTTTCTCCTCATGAATGAAATAAAGTTATACAACTTCAGCCCAATTTAAAAAATAAAGTTTTTTTAAATTTTTTCTTATTTAGTCTACTTACTATTTAAATTTAAGTTCAAAGTTGAAGTTTGAGTTTAAAAGATATCCAGTTATGACAACGCAATAAAAATCATAATGGTTTACAATGTATAATCATTAAAGCTTGATTATGTATGATATCGTAATATATTGGACCAAAGTCATCCTGCACAAGCAACCTACATCCTATATACAGGGTGGCACCCTGTGTACCAGGTATACCCTGTATACTGTAGACTTCTATACCATACCAGTGCCAACTAAAGGTACAGCGGTCAGTGCAGCGATTAGGCACGGCATCTAGGTGGTTGTCCTAGGAGGTGGTTTGTCCTATTTTTTTTTTTTTTTTTTTTGGATGCGACAACGTCCTGAATTTACACCCGCGTTCTAACACAGGTATACACACTGTGAACAGTTGAATTCTAACAGCGCCAACTGAGCGTGAAACGGACAGTGCGGCATCGATTAGGCACGGCACCCAGGTGGTTCAGATGCGATAACGTCCTCTATTAACCACCTAGGTATGATACACGGAATGCACACTGTATACAGTCAACTCTTCCCAGCGCCAACTGAGCGTGAAGCGGACAGTGCGGCATCGATTAGGCACGGCACCCAGGTGGTTCAGATGCGATAACGTCCTCTATTAACCACCTAGGTATGATACACGGAATGCACACTGTATACATTCAACTCTTCCCAGCGCCAACTGAGCGTGAAGCGGACAGTGCGGCATCGATTAGGCACGGCACCCAGGTGGTTCAGATGCGATAACGTCCTCTATTAACCACCTAGGTATGATACACGGTATGCACACTGTATACATTCAACTCTTCCCAGCGCCAATTGAGCGTGAAGCAGACAGTGCGGCATCGATTAGGCACGGCACCCAGGTGGTTCAGATGTGATAACGTCCTCTATTAACCACCTAGGTATGATACACGGTATGCACACTGTATACAGTCAACTCTTCCCAGCGCCAACTGAGCGTGAAGCAGACAGTGCGGCATCGATTAGGCACGGCACCCAGGTGGTTCAGATGTGATAACGTCCTCTATTAACCACCTAGGTATGATACACGGAATGCACACTGTATACAGTCAACTCTTCCCAGCGCCAACTGAGCGTGAAGCGGACAGTGCAGCATCGATTAGGCACGGCACCCGGGTGGTTCAGATGCGATAACGTCCTCTATTAACCACCTAGGTATGATACACGGAATGCACACTGTATACAGTCAACTCTTCCCAGCGCCAACTGAGCGTGAAGCGGACAGTGCGGCATCGATTAGGCACGGCACCCAGGTGGTTCAGATGCGATAACGTCCTCTATTTACCACCTAGGTATGATACACGGAATGCACACTGTATACAGTCAACTCTTCCCAGCGCCAACTGAGCGTGAAGCGGACAGTGCGGCATCGATTAGGCACGGCACCCAGGTGGTTCAGATGCGATAACGTCCTCTATTTACCACCTAGGTATGATACACAGGTATGCACACTGTACACAGCCAACTCTACCCAGCGCCAACTGAGCGTGAAGCGGACAGTGCGGCATCGATTAGGCACGGCACCCAGGTGGTTCAGATGCGATAACGTCCTGTATAAATGGCTCCGATTTATCCGAGTGCTGCTCAATTTACGTCACCCTAAGACCAAGATAGCTCGTGTCGTTTTGTCGCTGCTGTCAAGGGCCTTTTTCCATCAAAAAACGCATCTGATTACATTACGAAACTTTTTTAAACACTGATTCTTTATTGGTACATATACATAAATTATTTCTGCTGATTGTAAATATATGTAAAGGCAACATTCAAAAAATGAAGTTATCATTGCCAGTTTAAACGGACCATGTAACTAAGACTGACACACTGAATGTTTAAGTTTTATTTTCTTGAACAATGTGACAGTAGATTATAATATAACTTTTCTTTTACAATGACCTAATATTTGTTGTATTTCTGCTAAAAATGATCACTTTAGCACTGTGTTCTTTTTATAATTCAACTATTGGCAAGTCGCTGATATTTACTTTTTTAAAGTAAAAAACTCAAAAAATTATTTCGTATATCATTTTTCCAGTCTGACAACTATCTAGTTAAACAACTACTGTTCGATTAAGTTAAACAAAACTATCTTACTACAACCACTATCTACCATATCAGGCGAGAAATCGGCGGAAAGAAAACATATAATTACACGAATGCTAATTACATATTAACTTATCTATAACGTAAATCTGCCGTAGAAAATTAAGCAAGACAGGCAGATAATCAAACCGACAACACGGAGATAACTCCGCGCGAACAAGCTGCATGATCAGCCCGGGGCGCGTGTATTTACAGCCGTTCGTACAAAGCATCGTTAAGTTTTATGTCTCAAGTAAGTGTTGAAATAAACAGTTCCTGACACTAGACACCTCCCAGTGAGGCTTGCAGTAGATACTCAATGAGTTAACGTAAAGTTAGACGCACAAGACTGATCTCGGAAGAGGGTTCGTTATGGTAGTGATTTTTTGCGGCTCGTCATAATCATGATGATTTTTGTGGTAGGATGCATGATAGTAACTGGTGATGTTCCTAAAATCAATTTAATCAAACATAGGTGAATAATTTACAAATTTGGTCAAAATATTGTCTTATTGGCACCAAATAAAGATTTCCACGAAGGACAAATAGCTTCACTTTGGGCTGTTCAGGTCGTCAGATTCAAAATTCGAATTTTAATAAAGACGGCTGCCTACAGAAATTGCGCTAAGGACCAACCATTTTCATACGTTGTTATAATGCTTACTAGTTATTAATTTCAAAGTATGTTTTTTTCTTGTAATACAAAGTGAGGCACCAACATCAGCCCTATAAGTAGGTAATAAAGTATAAGCCAGTTTATAATCACAATTGAATCTGAATCGGATAAGACATGTCACTATTTCAAATTAAAAACCGGAACAAGTTCATTCATTATAATTCCTAAAAAAAATTGCCTCCTAAGATTAAATGGTTAATGTCACTAAACATTAAGGGCTAATCCCAATCAAGTTCAATTTCAATCGAGCTCACTTTAAGAGTTTTAATAATCCACAAACGCAGTGGGGAAACCACTTCTAAAAGCTAAAACAATGTTTGGCAACCTGTTAAACACCTACGGTCTGTTTACGAAAGATTAAGGGGGCAGAAACGTTTGCTGGCACGGTCCGCAGTGGGGCAACGCGCCGCCGCCGCGCCGCCTCCGCACCAGACGCAGACGGCCCTGTAAATCATGACGGCGCGCTATAAATAGACCGGAAATAAACGGCCGTGACGTCATCGGTGCCGTAATGGTCCGGAACTGTCCGTCGCGTCGCGTGACATCCCGCGCCGTGTGTAAACAGCTGACCGCCGCCGCCGCCGCCGCGACATATCGGTGTACAGAGACAAATAAAATCAGATTATAACTTGTCCAATGGTGATTGATTGTTAAAGGGGATCGGTTTGAATTTGATATCTATATATGGATTTAAACACAAGTGCAAAGTGATTACGTTTCAGATAATTTGTATCATTAGGAGATTGAAGAAGTAATTGTTTGTGAGGAATCTTAAACACTTAACTCCATAGAGATGTTTGGAGATGCCTGTAAAAAGTTTTCATCTGAAGGTCTACATTATGATAATATAATTGCTTTAATATGTTCTTGAGAAAATACAGCGCCTTACTTCTGGGGTTGGCAATTTAGATGCTTACTCATATTGCATACACTGTTAAATGAAGGGGCTGTCTTAGTATCTATCATTACGTTTATTATGTTAGCAAAAGCAGATGGAAATTTGAAAAAAAATAATGAAATATAGGCGTACATTTAAAGATTTTTTCTCACACTAATCCAATGGAAACACAGGGAATTCGATTCACGAAAAAATATATACAAATCCTACAAAATACAAATCTAGTAGGCCTAGCTGTAACGTAGATTGTAGTTGGAACCTTGCACTTGAAATTGTTGAAAAAGTTTTAATCCAAAGGACTACATAACTATATCAGTTAAATAACTTTAGACATTTTTGAAAATTAAGACGCCTTACATTTCTGGGTTAGGCAATTTAGATGCCAACTCATATTGCATATTCAGTTCAAGGAAGGGCTGATTTAATATTACTGTATTACGCTTATATGATTGTGAATATAATAAGCGATTTTGAAGGTTAAAAAAATAAATGAAAATATTAATCTTCAATTTTTTGTACTATTGCATGATGGAATACCTGTGGAGTTTGCCTCAAAGAAAAATACAAATCCTAAAAAAACTAACCTAATAACGAATTGTTTTTAAAAGATTAAACTAAAAAATACATTGTTGAAATGTACAATTGATTGTTTAATCATCCCCCATTGATTGAAGTCCTTATAAATTAGAATAGACTACCAAACCCACCACTTTACGATTAATCTACTTCAGAACTGTATTAGATTACAATAGTTTAGTTTAGACCGTTATTTGAGTCACGCCTGACGTCAACCAATCAGAAGCGTTTGACCCGCGTGCGTATGGGGGCGGTCCGGAGCAACTGTGGGATTTATGAATACCGCCGGCATTGCTGCAGATGCGGGCGTTGAGAGTGCAGGGCCGGACAATCAAATCTGGATAACCGTGACACAGTACACCCAATAAATACAGACTTCCTCTTATCCGGACACCTTTTAACCGACCACCGGTTTAACCGGACTATACTCCACAAAGTGGCATCTTTTAACCGGACGATTTTTATCAAGACATCGGTTTATCCGGACGTGATGGGTGGGAAATTAACAATACTATATTGCTGATTCTCGGGGGAAAGATTATAGACCAGTAAACTCAAGTATAAATCAGAGTATTGGCTTATACAGTATGTATCACAGTTATAATTCAACGTGTTTTAACGTCCGTTTAACCGGAAAACCATTATCCGGAAAGGTCTCGGTCCCGAGGTGGATAAAAGGGGGGTCTATCCACTAATCTGATAGTGCTTATCAGTATTGTTGTAATAACACAGAAATGTGGCATGGTGGTTCAAGGGAATGGATGTTCAATGAAATGAAGTCGGTGCGTAAGTCCAGTTAAAACACGCGGCTAGTTTCCTAACAAGTCCCCCTTCTGTGAAGTTCGTAAAACTTTCTATAGAAAAAGTGAAGTATCGAACTATAAAACAGAGAAGTAGCTCGAAAAGACAACACTCGAAAGCATAAAAATCTCGATAGCTAGTGCATTATTCATACATCCTCAAAACTTAAATTAGGCCTACATTAATTTAATGTCTTGGTAATACGAAATTCAATAAGAAGAGTCCCTTGATAACAAGACTGAGTTCAGAATTCCCTTGACACTTTTCTTATCAAGTCTCTAGTGTTTTTAATATTTTATTTATTTATCTTTTGCCTCCTGAACTGTTATATTGATATATTCTAGAATACGAACTTTTCAGTCAAACAACTATACAAAGTTTTCAAAACAAAACCTGAAGATGGGATTACAGTAGAGCGCCGACTATCCGAACGTCGATCATCCGAACCGTCGGTTAACCGAACGCCGTAATAATTCATACTTTGAACATGATTCTCAAGCAATTCAAATTCGCGCATCAACCGAAACTCCCGTTGCGTCGGGGTATCAATGTATTCGGATAGATTTCATAATAAAATTAAGTGAATAATGTTTGTTTGATCTTTTTTTAACCTTTTTACTATTAAGAATTACGTTACATATATAATTTTATAATGTTGTCTTTTCATGTTCGATTATCCGAATATTCAGTTATCCGAACGCCCCTTGTCCCCAATTAGTTCGGATAATCGGCGCTCTACTGTATACAGGGTGTCCCGAAATTATGGTAAAATATTTTAGTATGTGATTGCTGAGGTAAAAATAAGAAAAAAAGTTCATATAAACATAGGGCCTAAAGTGCTTCGTTTTCCGTCTGTGCGTCAGTTTGTGTTTTTTACGTGTTTAATTATATCTCACGAACCTCTTGACGTATAAACTTCAAACTTGGTACATGGATGACCACTATTTAGACCTATTTTTGTAAGAAGTATCAAATTTCTACTTTGTACCATTTCAAAATGGCGACTGATTTTTGTTTTCAAAGCTAAATATCTTAAAAACCATAAATTTTAGACAAATTGTCCTAGAAACAAAAAAGTTGTGAAATTTAGTCCAATTAACGCTGATATTAAGATTATGATGATCAGACTACAAATAACGGAGAAATGTTAACTTTTCTGAATAAAAACATGGTCCTTTAGAACAGTCAGAAATTTCCTTGTTTTTATTTGGAAAAATTAAAATGTCTCCATTATTAGTGGTCCAATCGTCATAATATTAATATCAGCGTTAATGGGATTAAATTTCGCAACGTTTTTGTATCTTAAATAATTTTTCTAAAATTTACGGTTTTTAAGATATTTAGCTTTCAAAACAAAAAACAGTCGCCATTTTGAAATGGTACAAAGTAGAAATTTGATACTTCTTGCAAAAATAGTTCTTAATAATGACCATCCATGTACGAAGTTTGAAGTTTACACATCAAGAGGTTCGTGAGATATAATTAAACATGTAAAAAACACAAACTGACGCACAGACGGAAAACGAAGCACTTTAGGCCCTATGTTTACATGAACTTTTTTTCTTATTTTTACCTCAGCAATCACATACTAGAATATTTTACCATAATTTCGGGACACCCTGTATATCCGAAAATGCACATGGTTTTGAAAGCTTCGTAGAACTGTTGGAAAGGTACGTGACCTGGGATCTATATACTAATAAGCCAACGGTTTTATTTTCACAGTCAAACCTCAATAATGGCTGTACAAATTTTAACGGTTGAATTGTAAATTTCAAGGGATTATGTAGACTTGTCAGTTGTTTATGTAGACGTCTCAGGATTTTTAAAAAAGGGCGTCACTTGAGTACAGTAAAAATGGCTGAAGTTTCGGAACAGTGGAGCTATCCATCGACATTTGACCAAGCTCAGTTCACTTTGTTTACACTGAACATATGGTAATGCTTTAAAATAGTTCTACAGGAAAACCACAGATTGCAGTGTTTGCTAGCGATGCTGCAACCGAATAGTCAAGTATTTTTTATTACTTTACTGGAGTGATGATTTTTCCTAACTCTTAAATAAATTAAGACACTTATGATTTAGTGCGGTTTTAGAGTATACACTCGACACTATATTTATACTGCCAAAGGATCAATCTCACTGTAAAGTGAGTAAAATACTGTACGGTGGAAGTGTGAAAGCAGTTATTAAGAAATGATTGTTGGTTGTTGAGCGCCGTGTAATTTGGTGCTGCAATCCGGGGCACACGCCACAGCTTCCGAGCACTTTATTACCCCGATGTAATTGTAATTACACATCATTACCGGCTTGGATGATCTAGTAATGTATAATTTATTAATAGGCTAACATTTTGTTTCGTCTTGCTTATTTTATAATTTAATTACATTATAGGCTACAATGCGTTATTTTTTAAAGATTTGTATTGTATTTTGAAATGGCTTTTAGAATACAGCGTTATTAAAATATACGATTAAATGATGATTAAGCTACTCGTTTCGCAAATTTTATTCTATTATTCATTATATTCTTTTTGCTTTGATAACTTTTTTTCAGGATTCGGATTGTCTAAGCACAGAACGAAGTACCCTAGAGGGGTGGTTTTATTTATACAGCCCATTTTGGCTGAATAACTTATCAGTGATTGCAAAGTCGGGAAAAATCTAAATAACAATATTAACAACATTAAATATCAAACAAAGAACCGATTTAAAAGCTTTAGAAACAAGGTAACATAACCAAGCACACTCTATACAGTATATTAGTTTTCTACTTATAGATTTTTATTTTTAATAAAGCTTAAACATTAAAATATTCATTCTATTTCAATTAATTTCTAACACACCAAATCAAAGTACTCGACAAACGCACATAATATTATCAATTATAACTTAGCCTTAAACTACTACGTTAAAAAAGATTATTTTAACCTGCCTAAATGACTTAATTGGCGCATGTAAACACGATAAACGGAACAATAATTTTCGTTAAAAACAATTATCAAGAATTTAACCGTAACACGGGACACGGGCAGTCGAAATTAATGTAACGAAAAACACAAAATTAAAAAAGTTAGTGTTTCGGGGCTGGCGGTGGCGCAGCCTGGCGTGTCCTACAGTAATTACGGCTCTTTTCCCGGCACATAGTACAATATAGTGAATAACAATGATGCAGGCCGCCAGACCGCCGCACTGGGCGGCTTTATGTTTCGCTATAATAACAGGTTCTCGCATACCTAGTATGTCAAAGTTCCCGTCTCCACAGTACGATGTGAGTGCTGTATTCGAATATTCTTGACCGTTATACACCATAGTGGGGAATGATATGCGATATGCGAGTTAAGAACTCGCAAGAACGATGAAGTAATAGTATATTACGTTACTAGACCGTTAAGTACTGATTTACCGGACGAGCATGATAGTTACAGCGCG
This sequence comes from Flexamia atlantica, assembly GCA_035578135.1. NCBI lineage: Eukaryota > Metazoa > Arthropoda > Insecta > Hemiptera > Cicadellidae > Flexamia > Flexamia atlantica. The sequence continues at coordinate 2,783,228 of JAQJVK010000042.1, forward strand.
AGCCAGAAGCGAGTGCGGGAATTTAAGCGAGTTCGGGAAAACTTACCGGGCGTTTGACGTACGATACTTTACATCTTACTACTCGAAAAAAAACATATTTAATCATAACGTAGTTTTTGTATAAACCACTACGTTTTTCAATTATTCAAACCTATCCTACAATCATCACAAGTTTGCTTCTGTTGCCAGTGCTGACATTACATTCCTCTAAAGTAACAGGCATTAAGTCAATTAATGTTTTAATATGCTTATTAACATACATCAAACGTCAGTTTGCTGAAATCACCTGATTGTTTTGATTGTATACTTCCGTTATTTTCGTCTCCTAGTGCACGGTAAATTTACTGTGCACTGCACGGTAAATTTACAGTGTAGTTATCGGCAAAGCGTAACTTTTCAGCCAAGAGTAAGGCTCAGATAACAGATGTTACTATACAGGATGATGTAAGGAGTTTTGGGGAGGCAAAGTTATAAAAACATGAGTTTAAGTTATTAATAATTGCAGATTACTAATATGTCCCTTTCTAAAAGTGGATATGATCGAATATAGGAGTGTGTTAACACTAAAAAGTACGTTAATTTACGACGTTTACTTTCGTTGATGTGGTTTACCAACAAATATCTCTAACTGTTTTATAAGAAGGTATTTTCTGACCTACGGTGTCTGCGTGCATGCGCTAGTCGTTACTGAACACTTATAACAACTTACATTATACATCATTCACCCATTACTAATAACACACTGTTATTTTGTGTGCGTGACTTTGGAGAACCCTTAAACCAGAAAAATCCAGTATTAACATAAATTGCAAATCAAATACTGCATGAATTTTGTTTATTCTGTTTGTTTTTTAAACAAAACTTCAATACGTACAAATCCGATATGCAAATACTTTATACTTTTTTTTTTAAATGGCGACCTACCCAGGTAGGTAATTTAAGACAAGTATGAATGACAGATGAGTGAAGGATGATTGTGGCGCGATCTTGTAGTCTTGTTACTGAATAAGGCCGACATGTTCCTTAGACAGGACGGTTAATTAATAGCACAACAGCCAATGACAACTAAGGAACCTACATTTTAACGTGGGATCCGAACCGCAATTTTGCTTGGTTAACAATTTACGAACTGGTCTAATTATGAGGACGGTCATATGAACGTAGTATTAAATAGTGCGGACGTTAATCCCCACTAAGGAACATCGCGTCCACAAGCTATCGCTCATAACTATCCACAATTCGTGACCTCCAAGAAGCTGGATTACAGGACACGCCACAGTCCCAGTCTGTGTATACGTCTTAATACGTTTATTCACAGACAGTTATATGCCTGAATACTTACTTAAGACGTTACATAAAGCTGAGACAGAGTAGAAACGCAAACCACATTACCTGAAACAGAAATACATATTTTAATTAATGATTTGTCTTTGAGCAGATGCGGATTGCGATATAAAAACATAAACAAATTTTGAATATAATTTAATAAAAATCTTTCTCTTCAGTTACAATTGGGAGCTAAACCATTGCTTTACCTAAAACAGTATAACTATCAAACCAAGATATTGCCATCACTTGAAAAATATTTACAAAAAGATTATCAGCACTTTAAATTATAATACAGAAAAGTCTATATGGCTTGATGTATATGAATGGCAAGATTAGAGTACCAAGAAAGCACAAACTGCATAATAATAGTATCGCTTTGAGTGAGTCGGTGGCGCAGTTGGTAGCGCACTCGGCCTCGGAACTGTGGCTACGAAGCGTCGCAGGTTCGAGACTCGGGCTTATACTTTTAGCAGTGCTGTTCATCCTTGTACCGTACCGGCTCACTCCTTGCCATTGCTTGATAACGTCCACGCACAGACCAATGTCTATGTGGGCGGAGCAAAGGCAAGGTGAAAAAAAGGCCACCACCCTTTTAAAAAAATAAATTTGAAGAAAACGGTAGGTATGCTCTTGTACAATACGTGCACCCCCTACGTCTTTGATAAGCGAACAGTGGACGTAGCGACGCGACCTCAACCCGGCCGCACAACGCACATTCCTCGCAGCAGCCGCCGACCGCCGCCTGACACGCTCTTATCGCGACCAATCACTCACGACTGGAAGTTAAATTAATTGTCTCAACCGAATTTCTCATTCAGCCAATTTAAGTCGAGTCCTCTCCCGGCGCATTCCCCCGCCATATGGTCTCCCTCTGGCCGCTGAAAGGGTTCCTTGACCGAATAAGTTCGGAGACTCGTAGGTGAATCTAGTAGGACTGTTAAATTTTTTTTTATTTGTATTTAATTTTATATGGTAGACGTATCGAAGAGGAAATTTAAAGGAGGATGGTCACACGAGTAACACGCCTTATTTAGAGGTAGGATAGGGTTTTGAATTGATGCTACAAAACTAGGAATCATAGTCCTAAAATACTATAAAACCCTGGAGAATGATGTAATATATAAAAATTACAACCAGTTTTATTACGCACAGACGTGCTATGTTTTGGCGAACTTGAGGTTTTATAGGTTTCATATTTATGACTTTACTATAAATTCAAAAATACTAAATCAAATTTTATACGAGAACTTTCAAATCGTAAATAATTAATAAAACCTTCACATAAATTAAATTCTATCTCGATCGGTCCACTTCAAACATCCTTTGAAGTCACAATTCTCTCTCGGTTATACATTCTTTAAGCTAACACACCGGATCGGAAAAGTCCTCGAATTCGTCACAAAAACATCGAACAAATACAGTAGCCGGAAGTTTATTGAGTTAGCGCTACCGAAGAGACATCTGTGAGACTTTGAATAACATTGGACTTAAGTTTAGCGTCAACACTAGAGCTGAGTCCGCGTCCGCGCCCGACTCCTCAAATCCTCAAACACGTAATTGTGTTAGCACTGGTCGCTAGGAGACCATCCAGCTGTCCGCGGGACAACGCCATCGATCCTTCCCATACACACTGAGAGATCAACTGCAAATTCACCCAATTTTTTTGTCAAAAATGTCTTTCTTATCTTCTACATACTCATAATATATACTTCTATACTCATCAATCATTCATACTTGGCTTAAAATACCTTATTACCTACCTGGGTAGTGGGTAGGTTACCATTTGAAGGACGCATATAACGTATATATTATGAATACGCAATAGGTTTTCATTTCACAGTCAAACCTCAATAATGGCTGGGCGGATTTTAATGTTTTTGTTGGGAGGGACATTAAAATCTGGAGGGATTTTTTGTAGATTTGTCAATAAGCCTCAGAATTTTAAAAAAGGGTGTCACTAAAGTTCAGTAAGGGGCTGAAGTTTCGGAACAGTGGCGCTTTCCATCGAAATTTGACCAGTTCAGTTCACTTTGCTTACAACTGAACATATTATGGTCATGCTTTTAAAGAGTTCTACAGATAAACCACAGATTGTAGTGTTTGCAAGCGAAGCTGCAACCGAGTAATCTAGTGAATTTCTTAAAACATTTAGGTTATGACAGTTGGCTTATGAAGATAAAGCAAGTGCTAGTCTCTGCCTATTGGGAGAGAAAATTTTTGAAAATGATCTAGTTGCTGTAATTTTGTCTGGTTCTGTAGTTCCCACGTGACCACCTCATGATATAAAGTTTACAATCCCGTTTCAAGTTGTAATGTTTTCAAATAAAATGTCTAAGTGTCTACATACAATGAATTCACAAAGAATGGCTCAAATAATCCCATTGGCTTTGTTGCTGAGAAATGATCGTAGTAGCATTGACTTTACAGAAGGAGACCTCCCATCCTTACGGCCCAGCTTTACCAATTTTTGTGTTGGCCAGTATTTAATGAACGAACTGACTGTTTCACCAACGGATAGCGCTGATATAAATGTTTTATTTCCGCTATTCATTTAAGTTTTCAAAACTTTATACGCGGGAAAACAGTAGTTTTAGCTTAAATTGCTCCACGAATACCAAATTGCGTTATAACTCCTACTGAAAGCCTTATAGCGGTGTACCCGTCCACAAATCCGAAACTACGTCCTCTATCAAATCCTAATATTAAAGTTGGTACACTTTTTACTACGGCGATGAAAAGTCTCCTTTTTTTATTCAAAGAAAATTGTAGTAAGAATACTGGATCAGTTTAAAATAAGGATGTTGCTCTAAGGATTTCATTTCTGTACATAAAAACCCAAATTAATGAATATCTATTAGCGGGCCTCCAAATCTTCAAGTACACTCGTACAACAAACAGATTAAGAATATTTGTTT